>JAYESD010000002.1:200306074-200906074 GCA_036927565.1 Tuctoria greenei
TGATGGAATATTACGCCATCCTGCAGATTCGAAAGCATGGAAGCATTTTGATAGCATTCACCCAAATTTCTCATCTAATCCTCGCAACATAAGACTTGGGCTAGCATCTGATGGTTACAATCCTTTTGGAGTAATGAATGTTTCTTACAGTACATGGCCTGTGATTCTAATCCCTTATAATCTACCACCTTGGTTGTGTATGAAGCAGCCTTATTAGTTGATGTCAATGATAATTCCTGGGCCAAAGTCACCTGGAAACAACATTGATGTGGATCTACAGCCTTTGATTTATGAGCTACTGAAATTATGGTCTGATGGTGTTGAAACATACGACAGTTCAAAGAAATAGACATTTCTCATGCAAGCTTCTATATTGTGAACAATAAATGATTTTCCAACATATGCAATGCTTTGTGGATGGAGCACAAAAGGTAGGCTAGCATGTCCATACTGCCATGTAAACACTGACGCTTTGTGGTTGAAACATGGACGAAAGTATTGCTACATGGGTCATCGTTGTTTCCTACCTCAGGATCATCGGTGGCGTCGGGACAAAGCTTCTTTCAACAACAAAATAGAGAATAGAGAGGCTCCAACATCACTCTCTGGTCACAAAGTACTCCAACAATACGAGACTTTTGATCATGTGAGTTTTGGACAGACGAATAATAAGAGAAAGGGCACTGAGGAAGATAAGTGGCATAGTTGGAAGAAGAAAAGTATACTTTTTCAGCTCCCGTATTGGAAGGCATTGCTAATAAGGCATAACTTGGATGTCATGCACATTGAGAAAAACATTTGTGATAGCATATTGGGGACATTTCTTAATATGGATGGTAAAACAAAAGATAGTCTACAAGCTCGTTTTGATATGCAGGAAATGGGTATACGGCCAAAGCAACATCCGGTGGGTATGAAAGGGAAGTATGATTGTCCATCATCATCATATACTTTGCAAAAAGATCAGAAGACCATCTTGTGCAAGTTTTTGGTGGATGTGAAGATGCCCGATGGTTATGCCTCAAACATCAAGACAACTGTAGACATAACAACACGTAAGGTATCAGGTCTAAAAACTCATGACTGCCATATTATATATCAGAAGCTCCTTCCTATTGCAATACGTGACATATTGCCTGAAAAGGTTGTCGAACCATTAATTGAGTTTAGAAGATTCTTTTCTGGAATTTGTTCTAAAGATTTGGCAGAACCAGATTTGGATAAGATGATTGAACAATTTCCTAAATTAATTTGTAAGCTTGATATGTTGCTTCCTCCCGCTTTCTTTGATATCATGGTACATCTTCCTTCTTATAAATGGATGTATCCAATTGAGAGGTACCTTGGTACATTGAAGAGGTATGTACGTAACAGAGCTCACCCGAAGGGTTCTATAGCTGAAGGATATATTATGGAAGAGTGTATGACTTTTTGTAGCCAGTTTTTTGATAACATCAGCACCAAGCTTAATAGGCCAGAACTTCATGAAGATGCAGCTAGGAACGAACCTTCTCTCGAGTCTAATATATTTACAGAAGTTGATAATTCTAAAAAAGGGTTTAAATGGGGCAAACTTACTATGGTGGAACTACATAACATCAGGCATTATATTATTTCTAATGTTGAAGAGGCCGCTCCATGGATCAAGTACGTATAACACTCAGATGTTCTATACTATATTAATGGATCATACTTTTTGTAGATGGCTAATTTAATTTTTTACCCTTTTCAGTGAGCATTTTGAAGAGCTGAAAAAGATTCATTATCGTGATGTTGAAAAACGCCATAGAGATGAGTTTGTTTATTGGTTTCAGAAACAAGTAAGTACATGCAAGTTTTTACTTTGATGAAATATTGAAGAAATATTTGTTTTGAAGTTGGTTTTTCATGTCCCCTTTTATATTAATTAATGTGTACAGATTTCGACATTACACAAAGAAGGCAAAGTAACCGATTATTTGTATGCATTATCTAGAGGACCTGATCGTCGGGCACGATTTTTTAGTCGATCGTTCATAAATGGCATTTTCTTTCGAACAACAGAGGTGGAAAAAGATTTACGGACGCAAAACGTTGGTGTTGTTGTTTGGGATGGTGATCATGAGTGGTATGGAGTAATCGAGAAAATGATTTCTGTTGATTTCGAAAAAATGAAGAGGTTCTGTTATTTGAATGTGAATGGTTTGATCGGCCTCGTTCCGGTCAGAACAAAAGCAGAGGCTACAAAATGGATCGATACGGAATGATAGATGTTGACACAACTATTTCTCAATTTAAGTATGAGCCTTACATTCTAGCCACCCAAGCAGAACAAGTTTTTTACGTTAGAAGTGTGAAGCAACTTAAATGGGCTACAAATGTTAAAACGAAGCCACGAAATCTTTTTGCCATGCCCCCTGGAGACAGTGAAACTAATGTCACTGAGACGATGGAGGCTGAGACATTATTTGATGATCGACGACTTACTGATATAAATGAGAATATGACAACATGGGATTGGAATGACATTGACGGAGCAACTGGTGATGCTTCCGCTCTTTCAAATGAAGATGATGACGACGACGACCAAGACGATGATGATACATATATCAATGATGGTATTGTACCTCCAATATTGAGGGAGGACAGCAAAGATGATGATTTTTTCATATAGGTACCGTGTGAGCTAGCTGTACGTGAACTATGTAATACAGTTTGTGTTCCGTGGCGATAGATCTTAATGCCACCAACCGGTATTTCGTGGCATCGGATCCTAATACAACGATTGTGTTTCTTGGCGATAGATCCTATCGTCAGGAACTTGTGAATCGTGGCATAGGTTCCTAATGCAACGTTTGTGTTTTGTGGCGATGGATGCTAACACCACAAACTATTGAATCGTGGCAACAGATTCTAATGCAATGATCGCGTTCTGTGGCGATAGATGCTAATGCCACGAACTAGTGAATCGTGGCAACAGATTCTATTGGAACGATCATGTTCCATGGCAATAGATGCTAACGCCACGAACTAGTAAATTGTGGCAACAGATTCTAATGCAACTATAGGGTTCTGTGGCGATAGATTCTAATGCCACAAACTAGTGTATTATCTCAACAAATTCTAATGCAACGATCGGGTTCAGTGACGATAGATGCTAATGCCACAAACTATTGAATCGTAGCAATAGATCCTAATGCAATGATCAGGTTTCGTGGCATTAGATGCTAACACCATGAACTAATGAATCATGGCAACAGATTCTAATGAAACTATTGGGTTCCGTGGTGATAGATGCTAATGCCACGAACTAGTGAATCGTGGAAACAGATCTGTGGCGATAGATCCTAATGCCATGAACTAGTGAATCGTGGCAACAGATCCTACTGCAACGATCGTGTTCCGTGGCGATAGATGCTAATGCCATGAACTAGTGAATCGTGGCAACAGATCCTAATGCAACGATCGTGTTCCGTGGTGATAGATTCCAATGCCACGAACTAGTGAATCATGGCAACAGATTCGCGTCGATAGATCCTAATGCCATGAACTAGTGAATTGAGGCAACAGATCCTAATGCAACGATCGTGTTTCGTGGCGATAGATGCTAATGCCACGAACTAGTGAATCGTGGCAACATATTTGTGGTGATTGATCCTAATACCACAAACTAGTGAATCGTGGCAACAGATCCTAATGCAAAGACCGTGTTTCGTGGCGATAGATGCTAATGCCACGAACTAGTGAATCATGGTAACAGATTTGTGGCGATAGATCCTAATGCCACGAGCTAGTGAATCGTGGCAACAGATCCTAATGCAACGACCATGTTCCGTGGCGATAGATGCTAATGCCACGAACTAGTGAATCATGGCAAAAGACCAAGCTTACTGCAACGATTTAGTATTCGTTGCAGTACAATCGTTGCAACCGGGTGGAATCCTTGTAGTGTATTCACCCCCTCTAGGCCACATTCACAAGAAACTAGGGATCTACCTAGAAATTGGCAAGTACCGGAGGTACTTTTTCTATCTACCTTGCATCCGACATAATCTGCATCAGAGTATCCAATGAGATTGAATTTTGAACATTTAGGATACCAAAGGCCTAGTTTGGGTGTATGAACTAAATATCTCAAGATCCTTTTTACGGACGTCAAATGACATTCCTTAGGATTGGCTTGAAATCTTGCACACAAACATACACTCAACATAATATCATGCAAATCATGGAGCGATATACCTTTTGATGCATGTTTAGTCCATCTTCATTGAGATCCAAGTTTCCATTTGTCGCCATGGGAGTCTTTATGGGCTTTTTGTCCATGCCAAATTTCTTGAGGATGTCTTGAGTGTACTTTGTTTGGCTTATGAACGTCCCGTCCTTTTGTTGCTTCAGTTCGAATCCCAAAAAGTATCTCAACTCTCCCATCATGGACATCTCGAATCTATCTGTCATAATCTTACTAAATTGTTGACAAAAAAGATTTGTTAGTTGCTCCAAATATTATATTGTGAACATAGATTTTGCAAATGAATAGATCATTATCAAAATGCTTAGTAAACAAGGTGTAATGAGCTTTACCAATCTTAAAACCATTTTCAATCAAAAAATCTCTAAGGCACTCATACCAAGCTCTAGGAGCTTGTTTGAGGCTACAGGGAGCCTTACGCAGTTTGTATACATGGTCAAGGAACTCGTGATCTTCAAACCTGGGCGGTTGCTCCACGTACATCTCCTATTTGATCAGTCAGTTAAGGAAGGCGCTTTTCATGTCCATTTGATAAAGCTTGAAATCATGGTGAGTAGCGTATGCAAGTAATATAAGAATCGATTCAATCCTGGCTACGAGAGCAAAAGTCTCGTCAAAATCCAAACCTTCGACTTGTGAATACCCTTTGGCCACAAGTCGTGCCTTGTTCCTTGTCACGACCCGGTGTTCGTCTTGCTTGTTGCGGAAGACCCACTTAGTGCTGATGACGTTGGACTTGGGACTTTCAACAAGTTCCCACACTTCATTCCTTTTGAATTTGTTCAATTCTTTTTGCATCGCCATCACCCAATCCGTATCTTTTAATGCATCTTTAACCTTGTGTGGTTCCACGGAGGATACAAAAGAGTAATGTTCACCAAAATTTGCTATACGGGATCAAGTTGTTACTTGGATGTCATCGATTATGTTGTCGATGGGGTGACCTCTTTAGATGCATTGATGTATTCTTAGAAGTGGCACTTGTGGTCTTGAGTCTTCATGATCATCATTGTGGGGACCAAAGTCCGCACGTTCCAGGAATCGCATTTGGTGGTGCCGTGCGATGCAGCACCCAACAGCACACAAGAAAAGTCTTACAAAATAACCAACACAAATATTTTATTTCACAAGATAATCCTCTTTTACAACATAATATACAACGCAGCGGAAAATACATACTCATACTCTCAACTAGCTATGCACAAGAGAAGTCATCCATGCCCATGGACGCTTCTCACTAGCAACGTGAAACAGAAAGCAGCGGCAAGGTTTCCGTGAGAGATACATCTCGACATGTTTGAGATCTCACGGACAACCACAACATAAGCGTAAGCTAATAATACCTGCAAAAGCCACAATATAGCAACTGTGAGCACAAGGCACAACAAGACTTAACTGTCTCACCTAAACATGAAACTCTACATGCTGAAAACTTTAATGTCTGGGAAGCTTCGTTTGTAGGAATGGACTTGCCGAAAGTAAATCCTTAGTGGTCGGTTTTAATGTATCATACGCGATCCATGGGCATAGCATCACTGTGAATTCCACAATCAAAGAAGAAACGCTTCACCCACGATGATACTTGCTCAAGGTTGCATAAGCCTTACCCAAGTTAAATGTTTGGAAATTGTAAATTTGATTATGCTATCTCTATAGCAGCCAATATTTCAATACAAAGAATTATTCATAGAAGCATATTCATACTCTTTCCATTTCTCTTTCTTACTACATCAAGACTCAGTGTCCAAGTATGCTCAATCCATAACCGCGAGAGACGATTATTGCAACCAGTAGACACCCGGACGGCACGACACGTATGCCCATACTCGGAGTTGCCTCGGCACACTCCACTGATGTCGCACGCAGACACCTTTCCCCAAATTCAACAACATCGAAACAGTTCGATTGACCCGAACAGTGAGCTCCCCTCAAGGTGCACCTCCGTTGTGAGATGTTCATGAGTGAGTTACCTCCCACTGTACTAATAGCCGACAGCTTAAGCCGATTGAAAAGGTTCCAACATAGGATCCTCAAGGTACATCGGTTTACTGGGTTCCATATAGCCAGTATGCACCCGGTACCATTCAATCTTGTCCAACAGGGCCAAGCACGAGACGGGCCTTAACCGACACAGACGAGGCTACCAATCCATCTCCCAACACCTGCCTCGTCGTAACCGACCCATGCACGATGTGAGCAAACCAACCTACACAAATACCCATCCACATCTCATATTAAAGAGTTAACGTTATGGTAACAACTAGCGAGTAGGTTTCCCTCACTCGACTTCTCTCGCAAGTAGAATTCAACTACTTGACTTGTGATCAATAAAATGTGACCAATCTCGCGAGTAGTATCCAACATACTCGACTTCTACCGATCTTCTAACTAAACATTAAGCATAGCAATATAACTCGAGGGAGTCTTATACTACCCATCTACTCCAAGGATTATTTTGTCATGCATGTGGAGTATTCAATCAACATAGAACTAATGCACATATCAAGTCTATTCAATACAGTGTGTATAAAAGCAAAATTTTAAAAGGCACTTAAATGCAAACCGGGGCTTGCCTTTCGGTTGCAATAAAAGTTAGCGACAATCAGTTAGTAGCCTTCGCCGAGAATTCAAGCCACAACAGATCCAATAGAATTCCACTCCTACAGGTTGTGCTTCTCATTGGCCACCTTCGTTGTGAACACTGTCGAAACGATATGCAATTAAGAGATTGCAATTTATAAATATACAATTGAAGTTGATTATAACTCAAGAAGGATTTATATTAGTTAGGACTTGAAGTTCTGTTGCTAGACTGGACAACAACAGAAAGGAAACAAGATGAATTTAGGCAATAGACATATAAGGTGAAATAGATATTGTTTTGTACATAGGGATGTGATCTCAATTTATACAGATTCAACAGATTCCCTGAGCCTGAGAAAATTACAGGGAGTTCACATAGTCATGTAGGAATAACCAGGTAAGTTTTAGGTACAACAAATGAATATATTGGCCTGCAAAATTTCTTAAGTGTTTAGGGTTTTCTGAATTTTGGTTGTCATTCTGTAGGTGTATCGTGGCTACAAGTGGTTGTATCATACATATGGGGTGTCACTGGTTCTAAGAAAATTTGTTTCATAATTTTCTAAGCATTATATTGTGAGATATTTAATTTACAAGTGGGGATATTTTAGTGAATTGTTTCTGCTGTTTTTGGGTATTATGTGATCAGTTAGGAAAATCTTCAGATTGAACCAGGCTAATTAAGTCCAATAAAGCTGAAATTTTTACAGGAATTCATAAACTTACTAAAAAATTTTTGGCAAAATTTAAGGTTTTTCTAAAGGGAATCATCAGATAAAAAATCAAACATAATTTTGCTTTAAAGGGCTCTACAGGAAAATCTAGGGATTTTCATGAAGATTGGGTTGTAGTTGTTGTTAGTGTGGATAAATATCAAACCAATAAAGTTGGTTTGACAAGTTTTGAAGATTTATACTGAGAGATATTCATTTTAGAAGTATGCACAAGTTTCCGTACAAATTCTAAAAGAATTAAACAATTTTTATGTGGATAGAGAATACACAGGTGATTTGACCATGTAAATGAAGTCTAATGACCCTGAGAATTTTACTGGAGTTCAAGGATATTCCAATGAAAGTTCTGGAGAAATTTGGAAATTTTCCAAAGAGCAGAACTATAGGAATCAATTCTATAAGCATTTTTTTTTATTTTTGAGCAAAACGATAGACCGAATGGTGGAGATGATAGAACAACGAGTTGGGTTACTTTTCTCTTCTTGGAGCACGGCTCAACACTGCTTCTTTTGGCCGGCAAGCTTGAACGGCGGCGAGGTGGTGCGGTGCGGGCGGGAGGACGAAGAACAGGGAAGAAATGCCGACCAGAGGCAATGGAATGAAGAAAAGGGCATCCAGCTCGGTTTATAAAGGCAAGGGCAGCTGTGGACAGGCTGTGGAGGAGAGGTGGCACATGTAGAAGGAGTGGTGTCGCCATGGGAGAAGCAGAGAAGTGAAATACGTTCAGCTTAGCTCCATGTCTGTATGACAAGTGGGTCCCACAGCCCCTCCACTCAAACCTTCTCTGTACAAAGAAATATCCCACCAACCTGTGTCCAAAATTCATGAAACTTTGTAGATAGGCTCAAACAAATATCTAGGATCTCATTCTGAAATTGGATTTCAAGTTTTGATATGTTTTATGTGAAATTCAAATTCAAATTTGAATTTGAATGGAATTCAATGTACCTTTTGAATTAAATACAATTAGTGCTACAAATATTATGAAAATTTGCAAAGGTGTTAATTGGAATATTTGCAATTAAATGGTGAACTCAGATTTTTATCCTGGCAAAGTTTGAACATGAGCTAAATTTGAATTTTTGAATTCTCTCAATTGAGGTTTAAATTGGTTTGAATTTTTCAGATTCTAGTTAAATTTCTTTTTCCCCTCTAAATTTCAACATCTCCCATCTGAACTTTGCCTTTGTAATTTAGGGCTTTTACATTCCCCCCCCCTTAAAAAGAATGTCGTCCCGAGATTACAAATAAAAGAGACGGAGGTAAAAGATTACCGGAGATATGACGATAACATGTCCGGATACTTTGTACGGAGATAATCTTCACTCTCCCATGTTGCTTCCTCGATGGTGTGGTTACTCCATAGAACTTTATAAAACCACATCGTTCGATTCATTGTGACACGAGACTTTTCATCGATAATCCGGATTGGATGCTCGACGTAGGTGAGATCTGTTTTCAATTCTTCCAATTTTTCAATACGGATGTCGGTAGATGGTTTGAGACATTTCCGTAATTGGGATATGTGGAAAATGTCATGAACACCAGCTAGAGTTATTGGTAACTCCAATCTGCACGCAACAGGACCACATTTTTCAGTGATAGCAAATGGACCGATAAATCGTGGAGTCAACTTTCCTTTTACTCCAAACCGATGAATTCCTTTCATCGGAGAGACACAAAGATACACGTGATCTCCGATGCTAAAACTTAAAGGACGACACCTTTTATCTGCATAACTCTTTTGTCGAGACTGAGCAGCTTTAAGATTAGCTTGAATAACTTTTACTTGCTCTTTGGCTTCATTTACCAGATCAATTCCATATACCACTCGTTCACCAGATTCGCACCAGTTGAGTGGTGTGCGGCACTTTCTGCCATAGAAAGCTTCATAGGGTGCCATTTTGATACTAGATTGATATCCGTTGTGGCACGAGAATTCTGCCAACAGTAATTGATCATCCCAATTTTTACCGTGGTGTATGACACATGCTCTTAACATATCCTCAAGTATCTGATTTACCGTTTCGGTTTGTCCGTCAGTTTGAGGGTGATATGCGGAACTATGAATTAACTTAGTTCCCAATGATGCATGTAGCTGCTCCCAGAAACGAGCAACAAACAGCGATCCTCTATCCAATACAATGGTGCGGGGAACTCCATGTAAGCACATAATTCATGCTATGTATAACTCCACATATTTCTTCGCATTGTAAGTGGTATGCACTGGAATGAAATGTGCTGACTTAGTTAACTGGTCAATGATCACCCAAATGGAATCGTGCTTGTGAAAGGTGAGAGGCTATCCGACAATGTAATCCATACTCAGATCCTCCCATTTCCATGACGGTATATTCAATGGTTGCAGCAGTCCGCTTTTCCTCATATGGTCAACTTTCACTCTCCGACATGTGTCACACTCGGACACAAACTTTGCTATTTCTCTCCTTATACGTGTCCACCAAAATTTAGTACGGAGATCTTGGTACATTTTATTGCTTCCTGGGTGGATGGAATATTTGGACAAGTGGGCCTCATCCAAAATCTTTTTCCGTAGGTCCATGTCCCTGGGTACCACTATTCGATTCTTGAACCATAAAGTTCCTTGTTCGTCTTCCCAGAAACATTTCATTTCTCCACTTTGGATTCTCCTATGAATATGAGACATTCCCTTGTCTTTCTTCTGAGCCTCTACAATCTCCTCTCTGATGGTAGGTAGGAGAGCAAGGTTATACAAAGCGCCATAAGGAATAACACGTAGACTTGGTTCATCTTCTTCCATAGGACCCATGGTCAAATTATGAACGTGAGACTTTCGACTAAGTGCATCGGCAACCACATTGGCCTTGCCGTGATGATAATGAATCTCATGTTCATTGTCTTTCATTAACTCTAACCATCCCCGTTGTCTCATATTTAATTCCTTCTGAGTGAATATGTACTTAAAACTTTTATGATCTGTGTAGAGATGCACTAGATTTCCCATTAAGTAGTGCCTCCACATCTTCAGTGCAAGAACTACAGTTGCCAACTCTAAATCATGTGTCGGATAATTGTGTTCATGATTTCGGAGTTGTATTGATCCATATGCAATTACTCTTCCATCTTGCATAAGTACGCAGCCCAATCCGATGCCGTATGCATCACAATAAACATCAAACGATTTCGTCGTATCGGGTTAAGCCAAGATCAGGGCTGTCGTGAGATGATTCACTAGAGTTTTGAAGGCTACCTCACATGATTCACTCCATACATACTTTCTGTCCTTCTTTAATAAATCTGTCATAGGTTTAGCAATCTTTGAGAAACTTGGAACAAATCTCCGATAATAGCCTGCTAAACCCAGGAAACTACGGACTTCATGTACGGATGTGGGAGATTGCCATTTCAGCACATGTACCACTTTACTCGGATCCACAGCTATGTCTTTGCTGAAATAATATGACAAAGAAATGGAACGTGATTAATCCAAAATTCACATTTACTGAATTTGGCATATAGCTTGTGATCACGCAGTCGTTGAAGCACAATTTTGAGATGTTCAGTATGTTCCTCTTCTGACTTGGAGTAGACCAAAATATCGTCGATGAACACCACGACAAACTTGTCTAACTCTGGCATGAATACTAAATTCATCAAATACATGAAATGCGCTGGGGCATTTTTGAGACCAAAAGACATGACCAAATACTCATAAAGTCCATATCTAGTTGAGAATGCCGTCTTCGGTATATCTTCTGGTCGTATCTTAATCTGATGATAACCAGACCGAAGATCCATTTTGGAGAATACCCTAGAACCCACTAATTGATCGAAGAGCAGATCAATACGTGGTAGTGGATACTTGTTCTTGATATTCACGGCATTAAGCGGACGATAATCCACACATAGCCTTAATGTCCTGTCCACCTTCTTGACAAAGAGAGCCGAGCATCCCCATGGTGATGAGCTCGGGCGAATTAAACCTTTACTCAATAAGTCATTCAGCTGATCCTTTAATTCAGCTAACTCCTTAGGTGCCATTTTATATGGTCGTCGAGAGATAGATGTAGTTCTCGATATTAATTCAATCTTGAATTCTACATCTCGGTCGGGCGGCATACACGGCAGATCATCAGGGAATACATCTGGGAAATCACAGACCACTGGAATGTCTTCCAACTTACTGGTTTCGGAATGATACACCACTGCACTTTCTTGAACCATGTTCTCAAGAATTAAGGTGTGGTGGCCGTGAGTTGAAGAGTTGAGCTCAACGGTGCGAGGATTGATTTTTAGAACAGCTTCGTGGTTGCTTAACCATGACATTCCCAAGATTACATCAATCTTTTGACCTTCAATGATAATAAGAGTAGTGGGATATATTCTACCACCCAGACATAATGGTGCTCGGGAGAAAACATCACTTGCGGTAATATTACCTCCGGGTGAAGATATAAGATAGCGATGTTTTGTGGTAGTGGTTGGAAGCTGGTGCTTGAACACAAAGGATTGACCTATAAAATTATGTCTAGCACCGGAATCAAAGGGAATCAATGTAAGTATATGGTTGAGAGTGAACATCCCCGTTAACATGGGTTCTCCTTCCGGTACACCGTCAATGGTAGTATAGTGGACACTGCCAAGCTTTGATTTCTTTTGTTGCTGATTGGGAAACTGACTTGAATGTTGAAATGATGACTGGGTGCTGCTTTTATTTCTCTCTAGACAATATCTAGTAAAGTGACCCATAAGACCACAAGTGAAGCACGGATATTTAGTCGGTTCAGTGCTGACTTGTGGATGAGAATTGGGTATCTCTGGCTGCGTTGAAAATGGAAAAGAACTTATGTGCTGCTTCCGTGGGGGTGATTCGAAACTTGATGCAAGCAGCGGGCGACTTTGATATGATGGTCGGACAGATGGCTGCCATTCTTGACCGGATGGCGAACGATATACCAACCGATATTTCTGAGCAACCACACTAGTGTTGCCCCGCGGAATACTTGTAAGTGCAACTAGGATATCCCTTGTGGGTTTTGGCTAATTGATGACAAACATATGAGATCCTAATTAATCTATTGAGATGATTGCAGGACAAACAAGTGAAACAGCTCGGTGCACACAAAAAGGTGAAAAATGGAGTGGTGTCCGAAGAGGGATTCTTTGATGGAGCTTGGAAGATCAGAATATATTTTAAATGTATAGGGAGTGTATGAAAGACACACTCCAAGAGCTCACAACTTCGCGTTGGGGTAAGGATATAAGATTAAACTAACTTTCACAATGCACCGGACTAGTCCGATCATGGACCGGACTAGTCCGTTTCACTTTCTGGAGTCTCTCATATTGGGAGACTGGACTAGTCCGTGTGTCCACCGGACTAGTCCGTTGAACTTTCTAGAGTCTCTCATATTGGGAGACCGAACTAGTCTGTGTGTCCACCAAACTAATCCATTGAACATTCTGGAGTCTCTCATATTGGGAGACCGGACTAGTCCGTGTGTCCACCGGACTAGTCCGTTGAACTTTCTGGAGTCTCCCATCTGTGGAGATCGGACTAGTCCGCGGACTAGTCCGTTGAACTTTCTGGAGTCCATCTTCACACAGCACCGGACTAGTCCGAGCTTAGACTGGACTAGTCCGGGAGACTTTCTGGACTTCAAAGTACACTGAGACCGGACAAGTCCGGACTTGCACCGGACTATTCCGGTGTTAGGGTTTTTCAACGGTAACTTTTTGGAAACCATATAAATAGAAAATACAAGATCTTCCAAAGTACACACACGTCGAATATTGCTGCAAACACAAACCCTAGTGCCACCACTTTGTCCCAAGAGCCTAGAACACATCTCCCAGACATCTAAAGTGCAAAAAGGAATCAAATCATTAGAACACATGGATTCGGGATTGGGAGATCGTCGTTCCTTTGTTGCGAGCTCTTGGAGTTTGATCTTTCTACACTTTTATTCTGCATTGTAATACTTTCGAGTGTATTTGATCACCTCTTCGTTGTAATTTTCGTGGGAGCCCTCAACGTGTGAGGTTGCCCCACAAAGTTGGTGATTACCAGTGATAGTGGAATCATGTCGGCCTTCGTGGTGACTTGAAGAGGGAAAGGGTTGGATACAAAGCTCTGTGTGAGCATCCTCAACGAGGATGTAGATCTCGTTGTGAGATCGAACCTCGGTAACAATTTCGCTTGTCTCTTGTGCCTCATTTACTTTACTTTTCGTTCAGTAGATCACTTGATTACTAAACATCAATTAAGTTCCTTATAAGTTTCCACGTGCATTCATACAATAATCTTAAATCAAAGAATTTGTTGTTCTCCTTTCCGCTGCTAGAAGAACCTAATTGCCCAAATAACACTTAATCAACTCACAAGTTTCAGCACACCGGACTAGTCCGTCCACATAACCGGACTAGTCCGGTCCATCAAGTTTTTGACGAATTTATTAAGTGTGCAGGAAATATAAAAGGCCTATTCACCCACCCTCCAGGCCACATTCAATTGGTATCAATGCAAGGTTCTCCGCCAACGAGACTCACATCTCGGAGAGATCAATGGCCTCTGAGAGGAACAACGATATCTCGAAGATGAACATCAATGAGGAGGAACAAGAAGCTAAAGCCTTCGATGTGCTGAAAGAAAGCCCACATGATGATGAAGAAGTGCAACAACTAAAGGCACTTCTGAGAAAGAAACTGCTAGGACAAAAAGGAAAAGAATAAGAGAAGACAACGGGGAGTGGTCATCACGACTACACCCAAAATCCTTACAACTACTACCGTCTCAATTCAAACAATCACTATCTCTCCATTCCTATGGGAAAGCCTCCACAGTTTGACGGAACTGACTATACCATGTGGAAGTACAACATGAAGATGCATCTAATATCCCTAAATCCTATTCTGTGGCACATTGTTTGCACCGGCATAGATTTCCCGGACACGGATGAGGATCTCACCCCAGAACAAGAACAAGAGATTCACAAAAATGCACAAGCCGTCGCCGTGATCACGTCATCACTAAGCAAAGAGGAATTCACCAAGATCGATGGCTTAGAAAGTGTAAAAAAAATCTGGGATACACTCAAGACAACTCACGAAGGAAATAGGTCGGTTCATGAAAGTAAAATCGAGATGCTTGAAGGAGAGTTGGGGAGATTTGCTATTGAGGAAGGCAAATCACCTCAAGACATGTACAACTGGATGAAGGCACTCATCAACAAAATTCGTGCCTATGGAAGTAAGAAATGGACGGATCACGAGGTGGTCAAGAGAATGATTAGAGCCTTCATGCCAAGAAATGTTACACTTTGCTCGATGATTAGAGAAAGCCCTGAATTTCACAAATGACTCCAGATGAGTTTTTGGGGAAGATCATAAATCATGAAATGATGGAAAAAGAGGCTCAATACGTCAAAGACTTAGACGAACTCACCTCATCCAAAAAGAAAGAAGTTGCTCTCAATGCAACGTGCAGACCCAAACTTAAGGGAAGTCGTGAAGACCAAGACGATGCACATACAAGCGACGAGAGCACTGATCTCGATGATGAAGAAATAGTACTATTTATCAAGAAGTTCAAACGCATGATGAAAAGAAGACACGGCAACAATTCAAATGAAGGCAAAAGCAAGGATAAAGGAAAATCCAAGGCTCGACGCACTTGCTACAACTGCGGAGAGTATGGTCACTTCATGGTAGACTGCCCCTATGAAGAAAATAAAAAGAAGAGGGAAACAAGACCTCAAGAAAAGAAAAATTTCAGAAAAAAAAGACTAGCCCATCATGCTCATATTGGCAAGGAGTGGGACTCAAACGACGAGTCCTCCTCCGATGAAGAAGAAGAGATATCCACTATCGCAGTCAAGAAACCTACTATGAAAGCCACACTCTTCCCAAACATGGGAGGACGAGATATGAACAACCACACTTGCCTTATGGCTAAGGAAGGCAAGAAAAAGGTACGACTCACTCCTCCTACTCTAAATTCCTCTATTGATGACTTTGATAGCTCTAGTGATAATGAAGAAATGTTTAGAGGACTAAGTAAAATTGCTCTAAAGAAAATGGAAATGTTGTCGAACGAAATCTTTGAAAAGGAGGAACTTCTTAACCGACAAGAAGATATGCTCAGCCGTGAGAGGAAGAGATATGAAGAAGTTGAAAAGCTTCTCGAGCTTGAAAGAGAGAAGAATGAGTCGCTTGAGGTTGAGCTAACCTTGAGTAAGGAAACTTACTCAAAGCTAGAAGACTCGCATATTGCAATCAAAAAAGAAATCGCTAACTTGTCAAAAGTTAACAAGATCCTTGAGGTGCAAGTTGAGTCACTCAAGCAAAGTGACTCCTTTTCCTCCAAGAGCTCTTCCTCCAAAGATATGATTTCGACAACAACCGGAACTTGCACTTGCTCTAGTAATAAGAATTTTATTTCTAATACTTCAACTTCTCATAATATGCATGCCTCTCCAAGCAGCATCTTTGATAAGGAGAAGATCAAATATGCATGCAGTGCATATATGGTCACTAGACCTCCTAATGTCAATGATGGCCTTGGTTTTGACAGAAACAAACACATGTCCACTCCTAATCATGCTAAGAATAGAATTGTCTTTGTTAAAGAAAAATCCCATGAATCTGATTTACAAATATTGTTTCGTACATTTGATGCTTCATATGTTCTTATGAAAGCAAAACATGAAAAAGTCATTGCTAAATATACAGGGCCATGCCACAAGAACATGAAAACTTGTGTGTGGGTGCCCAAAACTCTTGTGACTAACCCGAGAGGACCCAAGCAAGCTTGGGTACCTAAAACCAAAGAATAACTCTTTTTTGTAGGCTTACTCCTCCGGTGGATCTAAATGGGTACTAGATAGCGGATGCACAAATCACATGATCGGAGAGAGAGGTATCTTTGTGGAATATGAGTATAACAAGGATCCAAGTGAAGGCATATACTTCGGAGACAATAGCCAAGGAATGGTCCTTGGTAGCGGTAACATTGAAATATCCTCTCAACATACATTATCTAATGTTTTACATGTAGATTCTCTAGATTATATCCTTTTGTCAATATATCAACTATGCTACAAAGGTTACAACTGTTTATTCAACAACGAGGGTGTGACCATTTTTAGAAGAAGCGATGGATCGACTGCATTCAAGGGAATGTTAAAGGGCAAGCTTTATCTTGTTGACTTCAAAAAAGATAAAGACGAACTCAACACTTGCTTGATTGCTAAGACCAACATGGGATGGCTGTGGCATTGACGGATAGCCCATGTTGGGATGAGAAATCTGCAAAAACTTCTAAAAGGTGGTCACATCCGTGGTCTTAAGGATGTGGTTTTTGAAAAAGACAGGTCGTGCAGCGCTTGTCAAGCAGGAAAACAAGTCGGAGCACCGCACCCCGCCAAGAATGTGATGACTACAGAAAGACTGATGGAACTCCTCCACATGGATCTCTTTGGTCCAATTTTGTACATTAGCATCGGCGGTAACAAATACAGTTTAGTAATTGTTGATGATTTTTCAAGATTTACCTGGGTATTTTTCTTGTATGATAAATCAGAAACTCAGGGGATCCTCAATAAGTTCTTGAAAAGAGCTCAGAACAAATTCTCATCAACCAGAAAGAACATCAGAAGTGACAACGGGACGGAATTCAAGAACCTCCAAGTTGAAGAGTATCTCGATGAAGAAGGAATAAAGCATGAGTTCTCGGCACCCTACTCCCCTCAACAGAATGGAGTGGCCGAAAGGAAGAACATAACATTGATCGAAATGGCGAGAACTATGTTGGATGAATACAAGACATCAGATCGATTTTGGGCAGAAGCGGTGAACACCGCATGTCATGCCACGAATCGGCTGTACCTCCACCGACTACTGAAGAAAACCCCATATGAGCTCCTTACCGATAAAAGCCTAATGTTTCTTATTTCAAAGTATTTGGTTGTAAATGTTTTATTCTGAACAAGAAACCGAGGGCCTCGAAGTTCGCTTCATAGTCCAATGAAGGGTTCTTGCTCGGTTATGAATCGAATGCCTATGCCTATCGTGTCTTCAACAAGGTGTCCGACCTTGTTGAAGTAGCACGTGACGTAGTGTTGGATGAATCTAACGGCTCACAAGTGGAGCAAGTTGATAAGTGTGTGCTAGATAAAGAGGAAGCTCCATATGAGGCACTGAAGAAAATGGGACTTGGTGATATCTTACCACAAGAGCGAACATTCGACTCAAATGCACAAGATGAACCTCAGCACGGAGGCAATGATCAAGGGGGAGCACTTTCACAAGATCAAGATGAGGAAAATCAAGAATATCAAGATAATCATGGGAGCAATGATCTAGGGGGAGACAATGAACATGAAGATAATGAAGAACAAGCAACTACACAAGTTCCACACACAAGAGTACATCAGAGCATGCAAAGAGACCATCCTGTCAATAATATCATTGGAGATTTTGCTAAGGGAGTAACTACTAGATCACGAGTTGCAAATTTCTGTGAATACTATTCTTTTGTGTCTTTTCTGGAACCATAAGGGTAGAAGAAGCCTTAAGGGATCCAGACTGGGTGATGGCGATGCAAGAGGAGTTGAACAACTTCAAGAGAAATGAAGTGTGGGAGCTGGTGGAGAGACAAAAGGCGAACATCGTTGGAACCAAATGGGTCTTTCAGAACAAGCAAGATGAACATGGAGTAGTAACAAGAAATAAAGCGAGATTTGTGGCCAAAGGTTATTCTCAGGTTGAAGGTTTGGACTTCGATGAAACTTTCGCTCCATTCGTATTTTATTGGCATATGTTACTCACCATAATTTTAAGCTGTATCAAATGGACGTCAAAAGAGCTTTCTTAAACGGTCCAATCAAGGAGGAAGTTTATGTGGAGCAGCCACCAGAATTCGAAGACCAAGAGTATCCCGATCATGTCTACAAACTGCGTAAGGCTCTCTATGGCCTCAAACAAGCTCCTCAAGCTTGGTACGAGTGCCTTAGAGATTTTCTGACTCAAAATGGATTCAAAATTGGCAAAGATGACTATACAATTTTCACTAAACACTGTGATGATCATCTATTCGTATGTCAAATTTATGTTGATGACATTATCTTTGGATCCACTAACAAATCTTTCTGTGAAGAATTTAGCAAAATTATGATAGATAGGTTCGAGATTTCAATGATGGGCGAATTGAAGTTCTTCTTGGGATTCCAAGTGAAGCAACTAAGAGAAAGTACATTTATAAGCCAAACCAAATGTACACAGGACATTCTCGAGAAATTCAATATCAACAAAGCCAAGCTCATCAAGACACCCATAGCCATTAATGGACATCTCGACCTCAATGAAGACAGTCTAAATATAGACCAGAAGGTATATCGGTCCATGATCGGTTCCTAACTTTATTTATGTGCATCTAGGCCAGATATTATGCTTAGCGTTTGATTGTGTGCAAGGTTTCAAGCCGCACCTAAAGAGTGCCACTTAATTGCTGTAAAAAGAATCCTAAGGTATCTTGTGCACACACCCAACTTGGCCCTTTGGTATCCCGAAGGATCCAAGTTTAACTTGATAGGGTATTCTGACGCTGACTATGCAGGATGCAAAGTCGATAGAAAGAGCACGTAAGGGACTTTTCAGTTCCTTGGTAGGTCCCCTAGTTTCTTGGTCATCTAAAAAGCAAAACTCCATTGCTCTTTCCACAGCGGAAGCAGAGTATGTTACAGCTGGTAGTTGTTGTGCACAACTACTTTGGATGCGACAGACTCTTAGGGACTACGGCTACAGTCTTAGCCATATCCCGCTTCTATGTTATAATGAAAGTGCTATAAAAATTGCACAAACCCTGTAGAGCACTCAAGAACTAAGTACATAGATATCCGTCATCATTTTCTTAGAGATCATTCATTAAAAGGTGACATTGCTATTTCACATGTTAGGACTGAAAAACAACTTGCAGATATTTTCACCAATCCATTAGATGAGAAAAGGTTTTGTGAGCTTAGAAATGAACTTAATATTCTTGACTCTCGAAATGTGGCTTGAAACGTTGCATACCTGGTTGAAACTTCAAACATTGCATTTTATTGTTAAAAACTGCTCCTCACCTTTTTTTTTTCTAAGAAAACTAATTCTAATGAAGAAATCTTGGAGTTTATGGCCATTTTTCATTGTTGATTGCCTTCTGGTCATAAGTACCAAGATTATTTGCAAAATTTGTCCTTGGATCACTATTAATTATTTCAAAATACTTAGGTTTCCCAGGGGCACCGGACTAGTCCGTCCTCTGACCGGACTAGTCCGGTCGGCCGCGTATATAAGCAGCTGGCCGGCCCAAATCAAAATTTCAAACCTCCCTCGACTTCGAGTTGAGCCCTCACCTCTCCTCTTCCCTCCCAAACCCTAGCCCCCAAAGAGACCTTCAAGTTGAGCCCTCAAAATCAATGTTTTCTCCTTGGGAAATCCTCTCCTTGTCGAGTGGAATCTCCCCATCGGAATCATCCGAACAAACTCTTGCTTCTTCACCGCGCATCTTCGAATCTCGGTAAATTTCACCCTAAAACCAAAATCTCATCTTTTCTCATTCTAGCTCGTTTCCTTTGATTCCAAGGTTATGCATTGGCTTCATAGATGTATTCCTACCACCTTCATGTCATTTTGTATCCTTAGATAGAAGTTTTTGGAATTCAAGGAAATCATTAGGGTTCTTGCCAGGCCGGACTAGTCCGGTGCTCAGAGACGGACAAGTCCAGTACGCCGGACAAGTCCGCACTCTGAACCCGGACAAGTCCGGTCTCTGACATCTGAACCCTAATTTGACCTCGATCCTTGGTTCATTCTTATCTAATCGATGAACTCCTTATTAGGCACGATGTCTTCAAGCTCAGATGACAGCTCTTTCCACGTTGATGAAGAAGCTGAATGTGAAAAAGTGATGAGAGCCAAGGAGAGGTACATGAAGATAAGACATGATGTCAATGTACACTCTCCACCCTCCGATGGCAATTTGCCCAAGAAGAGAAGGGTGGTTATTAAGAAGGCCCAAGGAAAAGCTGGCGAGAGCTCCTTAGGGCCAAAGAGGACTCTCAACAAAGGGAAGGGGCTTGCTAGCGGACCCATTGGGCTCCTGAAGATGAAAAACCCAAGTCACCGCAACAGGAAGTGCTCGAGTGAGGATTTCACCGGAAAAGGGGGTGATCTTGCCGATAGCTTCAGAAAGATTAATGTGTATAATCAACCTCAGCAATGCTCTGACCCAAGATTTTGGAGTAACTTCCATGCCGACTACAACGAGCATGTGTACATGAAGATGAAGAATCTCGTTGTGAAGAGTCAATGAGTGAACATTGGGTACATGCAATTGAAGAAATATCCTGCCTTCCATGAGGTGGTTGAGGCCCTGGAGAGGCACGGACTGAAGGAACTGTTTTCTTTTGAGAATGACTGGAACAATGAGATCATCACCCAATTCTACTCTACCCTCTACTTTGCTCGGGGTGATGGAGACAGTCTTACTTTGATGACCCATGGTTCCAAGTATAGTGTAACTTATGATGAGTTTGTAAGGATTCTTCACCTTGAACATACTCTGGATCATGATCTTGTCATCCACAATTTGCAACCCTTGGAGAAGATGAGCTCAAGTTCCTCTATGACACAAGGATGCCCTATGTGCCTCCCAACAGCAAATATCTGAAGCCCTTCTTTGTGGTCCTTAACAGAATCTTGAGGAAGACAATATCCCCGAAAGAAGGAGATGCGGGGACTATACAAGGAACCTTGAGGACCCTAATAAAGGTCATTAGTGGAAGGAGACCATTCAATGTCTTTGAGTACATCTACAATGACATTGTGAACATCTCAATCACTCCCAATAGATCTTGCGGGTATGCCCCGTACATCATGTTCATGATTGAGAAAGTGACGGGACTTTAGTTTGTCAAGGATGTCGCTCATACGGGGTTGAAGCCGCAAAAGCCCACCGAGTACACTCTACCCTCAGCTCCTAATGCACCTTCCTCCCCTGAAGCTGAGAGGAGGACTAAACAAACTCGAGATGTGAATGCCACAAGATCTGCAGCTGCTCCTCCTGGCTCTACACCTGTCCATGAACCCTCCGGTGGTGTTCTCAAAATGCTCACCTCTATCTTTGCCTGCTGCCGCAAGATCGAAGTCAGGCAGAAGAAACATCAACGATATGTCAATGCCAACATAAAAGCTATCTGTGACAAGCTGGAGATTGAGCCGGTTGGATCCCCGCCCGCCTTCGAGGACTCCGAGGAAGATCGTGCTCCGGTGAATGATGATGGTGGTGAAGACGATGACTGGACTGAAACTGAAGAAGAGAGCGGCGATTAGTGATTCCCCTCAATTTTTCCCTTTTTGGTGCTTTGATGCCAAAGGGGGAGAGATTGAGACTAGTAGTTTGAGACTATCTCGAGTTGTAGTCCTTATGCTTTTGTGATCGAGGACATGTACTTATTTTTAAAACCTTGTAATGCACTATTTCTTTTCTTATGTGTGATTCTTATTGTTGCTTGAATGATCATCTTTATGCTCATTGTTGATTATCTTTATTTCATCACACTTTGTTGATCACACACCTGTTAGGCACCCCACCATAAGGTGTGTGCATATGTGAGAAGCTTTTTGTGGATTTATCGTTATTCTCATATGTGCACACCTTATGAAAATCAAAATTTTACTCTCATTTGTGATATCTCAAACGGTTGTCATCAATCAACAAAAAGTGGGAGATTGTAAGTGCATCTAGGATATCCCTTGTGGGTTTTGGCTAATTGATGACAAACATATGAGATCCTAATGAATCTATTGAGATGATTGCAGGACAAACAAGTGAAACAACTTGGTGGACACAAAAAGGTGAAAAATGGAGTGGTGTCCAAAGAGGGATACTTTGATGGAGTTTGGAAGATCAAATTAGATTTTAAATGTATATGGAGTGTATGAAAGACACACTCCAAGAGCTCACAACTTTGCGCTGGGATAAGGGTTTAAGATTAACCTAACTTTCACAATGCACCGGACTAGTCCGATCATGGACCGGACTAGTCCGTTTCACTTTCTGGAGTCTCTCATATTGGGAGACCGGACTAGTCCGTTGAACTTTCTAGAGTCTCTCATATTGGGAGACCGGACTAGTCCGTATGTCCACCGGACTAGTCCGTTGAACTTCCTAGAGTCTCTCATATTGAAAGACCGGACTAGTCCGTGTGTCCACCGGACTAGTCCATTGAACTTTCTGAAGTCTACCATCTGTGGAGATCGGACTAGTGCGCGGACTAGTCCATTGAACTTTCTGGAGTCCATCTTCACACAGCACCGGACTAGTCCGAGCTTCGACCGGACTAGTCCGGCAGACTTTCTCGACTTCAAAGTACACTGAGATTGGACAAGTCCGGACTTGCACCGGACTAGTCCGGTGTTAGGGTTTTTCAACGGTAACTTTTTGGAAACCATATAAATAGAGAATCCACAGCCTTCCAAAGTACACACACATCGAATATTGCTGCAAACACAAACCCTAGTGCCACCACTTCGTCCCAAGAGCCTAAAACACATCTCCCCACACTTCTAAAATGCAAAAAGGAATCAAATCATTAGAACACTTGGATTCGAGATTGGGAGATCGTCGTTCCTTTGTTGCGAGCTCTTGGGGTTTGATCTTTCTACACTTTTACTCTGCATTGTAATACTTTCAATTGTATTTGATCGCCTCTTCGTTGTAATTCTCGTGGGAGCCCTCAACGTGTGAGGTTGCCCCACAAACTTGGTGATTACCCGTGACATTGGAATCAAGTCGGCCTTCGTGGTGACTTTAAGAGGGAAAGGGTTGGAGACCCGGCTTTGTGTGATATTCCTCAACGAGGACATAGATCTCGTGGTGAGATCGAATCTTGGTAAAAATTTGCTTGACTCTTGTGCCTCATTTACTTTACTTTTCGTTCACTATATCACTTGATTACTAAACATCAATTATGTTCCTTATATGTTTCCACGTGCATTCATACAATAATCTTAAATCAAAGAATCTGTTGTTCACCTTTCCGCTGCTAGAAGAACCTAGTTTCCCAAATAACACTTAATCAACTCACAAGTTTCAGTACACCGGACTAGTGCGTCCACATAACCGGACTAGTCCGGTCCATCAAGTTTTTGACGAATTTATGAAGTGTGCAGGAAATACAAAAGGCCTATTCACCCCCCTCTAGGCCACATTCAATACACCGCTTTCTCTTCTCTGCTTGGAGACAAAGATCTACCTTTTCTTGTAGGATAGTTGCATTGACTAATTCGTCGTACTTGCCGTGATTGAACAATGCCAACCTATCTCGAAGTTTGACCCTCAGCCCACTGAAGAAGTGATCACATCTTAACCTTTCTGTATTCACATAGTCGGGCGCATATTGTGCCAAAGGTTGAACTCCTTAAAATACTCATGGACATTCATGTCTCCTTGCTTGAGTTCAACGAATTCCTCATACTTGGTCTTTATAATCCCTGTCGGAATATGACGAGCACGGAAAGCCTCACGGAACTCAATCCATGCTATCCGATGACCTTCAGGGCGAGTCGTACTATATTCTGCCCACCAAGCTCCGGCAGCTCCACGGAGTTGTTGAGCAGCGAACAATGTCTTCTGATAATTGTCACAGGGAAACACACCAAATTTGGATTCCATTACACGAAGCCAATGATCTGATTCTAATGGTTCAGTTGCTTCCGTGAAGATTGGCGGCTGCATTTCCAAGAAATCCAAATAATTGTTTCGAGGTGGAATAACTTGCTGTGTTTGATGACTTAGGCCCTGCTGCACCAAAGCTTGAAGTAACTTAGTGTTCTCTTGGTGAGACTCGAACATTTTTGACATTACATCCAACAATACCGTTGATGGTGGTGCCTGCAGTGGATCTGAATCATCACCGTCTCGACGAGAACTTCCGACCTTACTCGATGAGCGAGTACGAACCATACTGCACAAATGAATTTGGGATGAGTCAAAGCTCGATCTCAGCTATAAGTAAAGATAAGGAAAACATGAAAATGTCAAGAACTTTGTGAAAGTATAACAATATTCTTGTTCGCGCAAATCGTCAAACTTATGCTTCAATGATGAACTGTTCTGCCAGAAATGACCAGTCTGGACAAATTTTAGAATTTCATCCAGTTAGAGGCAAAATCCTGCCTCGAGGTGAACAAAAAAGTTGTAGTTCACTTCCTGTCCTTCCGAAATGTATTTATTTGCTTCAAAATCGGTTCTGGTTAATGAGATATGAATTTCTAAAGTTGACAATGTTCCCAGATTTTCTGAGAAATTTTGACAGCACCTCCTTTGTATATGGCTGTTTTGTCCACAGTTTTTCATATACAAAATATCCAAATTTGTTAGAACTGTAATTTACAACATTGTCACATATCTCATCTAGTTTCCATAAATATATCGTATGCCCTCATTCGATGTTTCTACTGAGAGTTATGATCAAATTGGTGAGAAGTACAGAAACAGTTCCAGTTTCTGTCTAGTTTTGACAGGTTTTGAAATTTTTCAAATTTTTGCTATGATCCAGGGGGATTTTGTTCTGGTCATGAACATAACTTATTTAGAAGACTCGCATCCATTTCCAACCATGTATTGAACACCTTCATGGGATAATTCTATCAGGAGATATGATTTTTCAAACTGGAGCTAAGTTTCTGCCATAATAATACAGGGAAGAACTGAGGTTGACAGTTTTGGTTCAAATTTGATTTTTATCATTTCAAGATAGGAATCGGCTTTGGATATTAACTTGACACTTTTGTGGCGAGCTACACCTTTCGCATTGATTTTAACCGTCAATGTGCCGATGTAACCCAAATGCAATGCCAGTACTACGTCCTCACCAAATAAAAATCTTAAGCCGGTATTCTGGCATACGTCTCAACGGTGGCAGTAATGACGTTCACTCACAAACGTTTTCTACTCGACCTATGAATAACGTGGTTTGTGTACCTGTCACTACACTCAAACTACTGATCAATCATATGGTACCGTACGATACAGCCCGCACGAGCGAACAGTTCACAATAATATATATGAAAGAAAAAAAAACATTCATCCCATATCATTCTATACGGGCCGCATCGAGTTAAGCCACGTCTCGAGGTACATGACCGGGTTTTCTACCTCCCGACGGGGTCCCACATCTTTGCATAGTGCTGCACCAGTAGGGGGCGCATCGGGTTATGTCCCATCCGACGGGGGCTCCCACTAACTTTGAAGCACGCTGGGGTACCGCGTGTCATATGTTCTCAGAAACATGGAAAGTTTCAAAGACTCATATTGACATTTCCGTGCCAAGCCACGGAAATAATCTCATGCTACCACTCGCATGGTGAGCTTACCGCAATTGATCCGCTAGCGGTGGCGTACCTTACCTCTTACCTGACGTCAGAGCGTTGTTACAGAATATAATAACACATATGTTAGCTTTGCCACCTTAAGTAACTAATACTATAATAGACCTTATGTGGGCATATAACTAATCCTCACTCGACTAGTTAGTAGTTTTCAAAAATAGGCACTTTTCAAGCGTGCTATTCCCAATACGGCTCTGATACCAAGCTGTGGGGACCGGAGTCCGCACGTTCCAGGAATCGCATTGGGTGATGCCGTGCGATGCGGCACCCAACAGCACACAAGAAAAGTCTTACAAAATAACCAACACAAATATTTTATTTCACAAGATAATCCTCTTTTACAACATAATATACAATGCAGCGGAAATACATACTCATACTCTCAACTAGCTATGCACAAGAGAAGTCGTCCATGCCCATGGACGCTTCTCACTAGCAACACGAAACAGAAAGCAACGGTAAGGTTTCTGTGAGAGATACATCTCGACATGCTCGAGATCTCACAGACAACCACAACACAAGCGTAAGATAATAATACCTGCAAAAACCACAATATAGCAACCGTGAGCAGAAGGCTCAGCAAGACTTAACCGTCTCACCTAAACATGAAACTCTACATGCTGGAAACTTTAAAGACTGGGAAGCTTAATTTGCAGGAATGGACTCGCTGAAACTAAATCCTAAGTGGTCGGTTCTAAAGTAGCATACACGATCCATGGGCATAGCATCATTGTGAATTCCACAATTAAACAATAAACGCTTCACCCACGATGATACTTGCTCAAGGTTGCATAAGCCTTACCCAAGTTCAATTTTTGGAAATTGTAAATTTGATTATGCTATCTCTATAGCATCCAAGATTTCAATACAAAGAATTATTCATAGCAGCATATTCATAATCTTTCCATTTCTCTTTCTTACTATGTCAAGACTCAGTGTCCAGCTATGCTCAATCCATAACCGCGAGCGACGGTGATTGCAACCAGTAGACACCCGGACTGCACGACACGTACGCCCATACTCGGAGTTGCCTCGGCACACTCCACTGATGTCGCACGCAGCCACCTTTCCCCAAATTCAACCACATCGAAACAGTTTGATCGACCCGAACAGTGAGCTCCCTTCAAGGTGCACCTCCGCTGTGAGATGTTCATGAGTGAGTTACCTCCCACTGTACTAACAGCCGGCAGCTTAAGCCGATTGAAAAGGTTAGAACATAGGATCCTCAAGGTACATCGGTTTCCTGGGTTTCATATAGCCAGTATGCACCCGGTACAGTTCAAACTTGTCCAACAGGGCCAAGCACGAGACGGGCCTCAACCGACACAAACAGGGCTACCAATCCATCTCCCAACACCTGCCTCGTCATTACCGACCCAGGCACGATGTGAGCAAACCAACCTACACAAATCCCCGTCCACATCTCATATTAAAGAGTTAACATTATGGTAACAACTCGCGAGTAGGTTTCCCTCACTCGACTTCTCTCGCAAGTAGAATTCAACTACTTGACTTGTGATCAATAAAATGTGACCAATCTCGCAAGTAGTATCCAATATACTCGACTTCTACCGATCTTCTAACTAAACATTAAGCATAGCAATATAACTCGAGGGAGTCTTATACTACCCATCTACTCCAAGGATTATTTGGTCATGCATGTGGAGTATTCAATCAACATAGACCTAATGCACATATCAAGTCTATTCAATACAGTGTGTATAAAAGCAAAATTTTAAAAGGCACTTAAATGCAAACCGGAGCTTGCCTTTCGGTTGCGATAAAAGTCAGCGACAATCAGCTAGTAGCCTTCGCTGAGAATTCACGCCGCAGCATATCCAATAGAGAATTCCACTACTACAGGTTGTGCTTCTGGTTGGCCACCTTCGTCGTGAACACTATCGAAACGATATGCAATTAAGAGATTGCAATTTATTAATATATAAGTGAAGTTGATGATAACTCAAGAAGGATTTATATTAGTTAGGACATGAAGTTCTGTTGCTAGAATGGACAGCAACAGAAAGGAAACAAGATGAATTTAGGCAATAGACATATAAGGTGAAATAGATATTGTTTTGTACATAGGGTTGCAATCTCAGTTTATACAGATTCAATAGATTCCTGAGCCTGAGAAAATTACAGGGAGTTCACATGGTCATGTAGGAATAACCAGGTAAGTTTCAGGTACAGCAAATGAATATATTGGCCTACAAAATTTCTTAAGTGTTTAGCCTTATCTGAATTTTGGTTGTAAATTCTGTAGGTGTATCATGGCTACCAGTGGTTGTATCATACATAGGGGGTTCCACTAGTTCTATGAAAATTTGTTTCATAATTTTCTAAGCATTATATTGTGAGATATTTAATATACAAGTGGGGATATTTTAGTGAATTGTTTCTGTTGTTTTTGGGTATTATGTGATCAGTTAGGAAAATCTTCAGACTGAACCAGGCTAATTAAATCCAATCAAGCTGAAATTTTTACAGGAATGCTTAAACTTACTAAATAACATTTTAGCAAAATTTAAGGTTTTTTTATGAAGGGAATCATCAGATAAAAATCAAAAATGATTTTGCTTTAAAGGGCTCTACAGGAAAATCTAGGGATTTTCATGAAGATTGGGTTGTAGTTCTGGTTAGTGTGGATAAATATAAAACCAATAAAGTTTGTTTGACAAATTTTTAAGATTTATACTGATAGATATTCAATTTAGAAGTATGCACAAGTTTCTGTACAAATTCTAAATGAATTTGACTATTTTTATGTGGATAGAGAATACACAGGTGATTTGACCATGTAAATGAAGTCTAATGACCCTGAGAGATTTACTGGAGTTCAAGGATATTCAAATGAAAGTTCTGGAGAAATTTGGAAATTTTCTAAAGAGCAAAACTATAGGAATCGATGCTATAAGAATTTTTCTTATTTGAATTATGGAGAAATTTCTATGGACTTTCATACAATTCCAGGTGCACCACTGTAAAGTATTCTTCATGCTGGTTCTATCAAAATTTATTTGGGAACTTTTGGGCAATACTGCTAGGAGATATGGATTTTTGAAGTGGGAACTAAATCTGGAATTTAAATTTCAATTGGAAAAGGTTTGAATAATGGCTAGGCCCACTGGATTTAAATTGGGCCAATCGGGACTAAGTAACACCGGGCCACAGTGTTCATGGATGCAGCCACACGGGATCCTTGTCCGCACCAGATCCGGGCGAGCATTGGTTAGACTGACGACCCCCCCCCCCCCACCCCCCCCCCCCTCCCCGAGTCGTCTTCAACCTCGCGCCGGCGGCGCTCGGGCGGCGCCCGACGGCGGCCCCTCACTGCAAATTGCTCCAGGGCGTGGCGGAATTCCCCTCTCACCGCCCCCACCTAAAATCAGGCGACGAACTCGATGGTGATCCTCCCGACGGCGATGGATGGCCGGAAAAGCTCGCGCGACAGCGGCGGCGGCGATTAGGGTTTCAGTCAACACGAAATCACCTCGGCAAGGGCTAAAACCACTCGAAGTTGATCGGAGAGCATCCTGGGATCATGAGGATGACCAAAATGAACTCCTATCGAGGTGGTAGTGGCTGCATATACATGTTCGACGGTGACCCGCAGCTTTTCAACCGGTGGCCGTAAGAACTTCGATTCCTATGCGTATGTTCGATAACTTTTGGGAGTTTTTGGCTAGGGTCTGCGCGAGAATGTTTATAAGCTACTGGCTAAGCAATTCGAATAATTATTGCACGTGTAAACAAAATTTGGGTTAAGATCCAAGGCGGGCAAAAGAACTAAGCGTCGGTTCTTTGAGGAAAACCCGAGTTACAAGCCATGACAAAAGCAGAAACTTTGCAAGCATGAACTAGGCATGATTTGGAACCTTTTTCCTTAAAGGATCGAAGCATGAAGATGCTTGTATCGCCGGGGCGTTGAGGGAGCAGAGGCGGCAGAACAGGGGAGTTCACCGGCGGTCCGCGGAACTTCAAAATACGGGAAGCACACTGAGCAAAACGATAGACCAAATGGTGGAGATAATAGAGCAACAAGTTGGGTTACTTTTCTCTTCTTGGAGCACGGCTCAACATTGCTTCTTTTTGCCGGCAAGCTTGAACGACAGTGAGGTGGTGCGGTGCGGGCGGGAGGACGAAGAACAGGGAAGAAATGTCGACCAGAGGCAATGGAATGAAGAAAAGGGCACCCAGCTCGGTTTATAAAGGCAAGGGCAGCTGTGGACAGGCTGTGGAGGAGAGGTGGCACATGCAGAAGGAGTGGTGTCGCCATGGGAGAAGCATAGAAGTGAAATACGTTCAGCTTAGCTCCATGTCTGTATGACAAGTGGGTCCCACAACCCCTCCACTCAAACCTCCTCTGTACAAAGAAATATCCCACCAACTTGTGTCCAAAATTCATGAAACTTTGTAGATAGGCTCAAACAAATATCTAGGATCTGATTATGAAATTGGATTTCAAGTAGGAATGGCAATTGTACCCGCGGGTTCAGGTACCCGGCGGGTATTGCACCCGACGGGTACGGGTACGGGTCCAAAATTTTACCCGTGGGTACAACATGTACCCGACCCGATGTTTTGCAGGTACGGGTGCGGGTATTATTTTTTACCCGCGGGTTACCCGAATCTTCATTTTTGACTCACATAAACAACAGTCCAGCCCATTACAGATTTTACCGCAGGTCACTTTTCACTTTTCAGCCACGGTTCCCGGTTTCGCGCTCTTTAGCCACTAGGTACAAGGCGGTGGGCGTACGGCGCACAGGGGAAAAAGGCGTGGGGCCACGGTTTCTTGGTAAAAAACGCACGGGTGGCACATCCGGAGAAAGGGCGTGCGGCATTAAGCGCATCGGGAATAGGAGAAATTAAAAGCACGGGCGGTGGGGCGGGGCCGCTGGCCGCAGACTTAATGCCACATCGGGGATGTCATGGGCGGCCGCATTGGGCACTGGGCCGGACCGCGCCAGGTTAGGAACGTGCAACCACTTCGGGCGCTGGGCATGGGCCACGGCTGGAGGGAGTTTTGTCCCACCTCGGCAAGGAAGACGCAATAGGTAGCTTATTTAAGAATAAAAAGAGACCTAGTACACTGCTTCAACTCATGCGTTGGACCGTTGAGGTCTGACGGGTACCCGCCGGGTACCCGAAACCCGCGTAAAACCCATCGGGTTCGGGTACGGGTACTATTTTTTACCCGCGGGTATGGAATCGGTTACAAAATTTTACCCGAGCACAATTTATTTCGGGTCGGGTTTTTACTCTACCCGACCCGAACCCGAACCCGACCCGTTGCCATCCCTAATTTCAAGTTTGGATATGTTTCATGTGAAATTCAAATTCAAATTTGAATGGAATTCAATGTACCCATTGAATTAAAGACAATTAGTGCTACAAATATTATGAAAATTTGCAGAGGTGTTAATTGGAATATTTGCAATTAAATGGTGAACTCAGATTTTTATCTTGGCAAATTTTGAACATGATCTAAATTTGAATTTTCGAATTCTCTCAATTGAGGTTTAAATTGGTTTGAATTTTTTAGAATCTAGTTAAATTTCCTTTTCCCCTCTAAATTTCAACATCTCCCATATGAACTTTGCCTTTGTAATTTAGGGCTTTTACAATCATAATCTTCTTTGTCTCCCTCGGAATGGTTGCCCTCATTGCTGTTTTGATTATCTTGATGAACTTGAGGTTGATCATGTGTGGAAGCTCCCCCTTGATCAGTTTCCTCCACTTGTCGTGCATTTGGAGGTGGCACTTGTGGTCGAACATCGCCCAACTCCATTCTTCTCAATGCTTGACATGGAGCCTCTTCTTGTTCTAGCACACATTGATCAACTTGCTCTTCTTGAGAGCCGTTAGTTTCATGGAACACCAAGTCACGTGCTACTTCAACAAGTCTAGAGGTCTTGTTGAAGACACAATAAGCGTAGGAGTTCGAATCATAGTCATGTAAGAAACCTTCATCGGACTTCAAAGCGAACATTGAAGTCCTAGGATTCTTGTTTAAAATATAGCATTTAGAACCAAAGACTCGAAGATATGAAATATTTGGCTTGTTGCCCGTGAGTAGTTCATACGAAGTCTTCTTGAGCAACTGATGAAGATAGAGTCGGCTTATGGCGTAACAAGCGGTGTTAACTGCTTTGGCACAAAACCGGTCCGAAGTCTTATATTCATCGAGCATTGTCCTCTCCATCTCAATGAGGGTTCGGTTCTTCCTTTCGGCTACTCCGTTTGTTGAGGAGAATATGGTGTTGAAAACTCGTGCTTTATCCTTTCTTCGTCTAGATACTCCTCAACTTGGGTATTCTTGAACTCCGTTCCATTGTCACTTCGTATGTTCTTGATCGTCAATGAAAATTCATTTTGAGCTCACTTGAGAAACTTCTTGAGGGTCCTTGAGTTTATGTCTTATCATGCAAAAGAAAACCCACGTGAAGAGAGGAAAATCATCAACAATGACGAAACCGTATTTGTTACCGCTGACGCTTATGTAAGCAATTGGACCAAATAGGTCCTTGTGAAGAAGCTCTAGCGGTCTTGTTATGGTCATGACATTCTTCGCGGGATGGGGTGATCCTACTTGCTTCTCGGCTTAGCATGCACTACAAGGCCTGTCTTTCTCAAAAACCACATCCTTTAAACCTCGGATGTGATTTCCTTTAAGGCATTTTTTGAAGATTCCTTATACCAACATGTGGTAGTCGTCTATGCCACAGCCAACACATGTTGTTCTTTGCAATCAAGCATGTGTCAATTTCGGATTTATCCTTGTTGGAGTCTTAGATAAAGTTTTCCCTTTAACACACCATTGAATGCAACCGACTTATCAAGTCACACCCTCATTAGTGAATAAACAATTATAACCTTTGTCACATAATTGAGATATGGAGAAAAGGTTATAATCCAAGGAATCAACGTGTAAAACATGAGAAACAGTATGTTTTGATGAAATTGCAATTTTACCGGTACCAAGCACCCTTCCTTGACTGTTATCACCAAAGTAAATCCCTTTGCTTGGATCTTCATTTTCTTCATATTCCATGAATATTTTTCTTTCTCCGATCATGTGATTGATGCATCCACTGTTTAGCACCCATTTAGCTCCACCGGATTAATAGGCCTGCAAAAGACAAATTATGCCTTAGTCATAGGTACCCAAGCTTGCTTGGGTCTCTTGAGGTTAGTCAAAAGTGATTTGGGCACCAACACATGAGACTTGGTGTTCCCATGGCGTGGCCCAACATATTTCGCATAAATTCTACCAAGATTACTTTTCATAGGAACATATGAAGCATCAAAAGTTCTAAATAGGACTTGTTGTTCATATGAGTTAACAATGTTAAATTTATCAGCATTATTAAGTTTTCTAACTTGAGAGGTGTTTCCCTTGACAAAGGCAATGCGTTCCTTATTATTCTTGTGGCTTCTAGCATTTTGCTTTTCACCATAAGAATACCCAATGCCATATTTGACATTAGGAGGTCTTGTGACCAAGTATGCACTGCGTGCATACTTGACCTTCTCTTTGTCAAATATGCCACTTCGGGAAGGATGCTTTTACTTTGTCAAGTTTGATTTTCCCCTCCAAGTTAGTGTCATTTTTAGTACATGTTCAAGCAATAAGAGTTTCAGATTTTATATGTTGAGAAGATGAGCTGGAAAAGGATGAAGAACCACTTTGCTTGAGTGACTCAACTTGTACCTCAAGAATCTTGTTAACTCTGGTCAAGTTATCAAATGGTGGCGTTTGAGTCGTTTAACTTCAAGCAAGCTTCCTTGCTTGAAGCTAACTCAAGTTCAGTGATTTGCTTTGCTCCTTTTAAAGTTCAAGGAGCCTTTTGATCTTAAGATATTCTTCCTTTTGGAGGATGATCATATCTTCTTGATGATCAACTAACTCCTCCTTATCAACAAGCTTATCCATTAAAAATTTCATCTTAGCCACAATTTTCTGATCTAAACCAACAAGCATATCTTCATCATCGCTAGAGTTATCACTATCACTATTAAAAGAATGTGAAGAGGAAGACTTAGTTGTTACCTTTCTTTTACCATCCTTGGCCATTAGGATTGTATGATCGGTGTCCTTCCATGCGCCGATGGTTGGGAAGAGGGTGGATTTCTAGGTAGGCTTCATGACGGCTATGGTAGCTATCTCCTCTTCTTCTTCGGATGAGGACTCATCATTAGAGTCCTATTCCTTCCCCAAGTGCGCATGACCATATTGTTTCTTTTTCTTAAAAGTTTTCTTATGTTGAGGCTGGTCTTCCTCTTATTTTCTTCATGTGGGCAATCTACTATGAAGTGGTCATATTCTCCGCAATAGTAACATGCCCGTCTCATCTTGGGTGTTTGTTTGTCCCTTTGTTTTCCTTCCTTTGTGCTACCACCTTGTCTTCTTTTCATCATTTTCTTGAATTTCTTCATGAATATGATCATATCCTCTTCATCTATATCACTGCTTTCATCGTCGCTGTCGTCTTCTCCATGAGTTTCCCGAGCTTCATTTGATATGGGTTTGCAAGTTGAATTCAAAGCAACTCCTTTCTTCTTTGCCGAGGTAAGGCCTGCAATCTCCTTAACGTGCTTGGTTTGCTTCTCCATCATCTCAAAGTTGATAATCTTCCCAAGAAGCTCGTTCGGGGTCATTTTCTGATACCCGGGACTTTCTCTAATCATGGAACAAAGGGTTATGTTGCGAGGCATGAAAGCTCTATGTATCAGCTTTATGACCTCATGATGAGGTTCTTCAATCGATCGTACATATCTTGTGGTGATTCATTTTCTTCTATAGCAAATCTTCCCAATTTGCTTTCAATCACTTCAATCTTGGCTTCGCGTACATGACGATCACTTTCATGATCAGTTTGTAGAGTGTCCCATATCTACTTGGCAATTTTGAGTCCATCCACATTGGTGAACTCGTCTCGGCTCAGTGATGATGTGATGACAGCTGAAGCTTGAGCATTTCGATGAATAGTTTGTTCTTGGCTTGGAGTCAACTCTTCATCATCTTCGGGATATCTATACTTGTACACACTATGTGCCACAAACTGGGGTTAAGAGATATGAGATGCATTTTCAAATTTTGTCTCCACATAGAATAATCATTGCCATCGAAGAAAGGTGCTTTCCCTTGAGGTATTGACAAGTAATGGATATTGTTAGAATTTAACTGATCATAAAAAAAAGGGTATCGGGAGTAGTCGGTGTGACTACTCCCCTTCTTCTTTTCGTCCTCGATCTTCTTCTTCCCCGTCGGGGAGAGTGCCTTCTTCCTAAGGAGTGCCTTGTGTTCAAGCATCTCCTCGTCATCGTCCTCGAAATCCTGGATGGTGTCAAGGAGCTTCTCTAGCTTTTGAGTTCTTTCTTGATCACCCTTCTCGTTGTTGATGTTCTTAAGTACATCCTTGACGTCCGACATCTTCTCTTCGAGCCGTGAGTCCCTTCTGAAGAGTCCTCTAATAAAAATTGAATGTAGCCTAGAAGGGGGTGAATAGGATTTTTGACCTTTTGCCAGATCCTGAAACACATAACAAATCGATCAAATACAGAGAGATCAGACTAGTCCGATATTGAGCAGACTAGTCCAGTGTGCGCGTACTAAATGATCAAAGTAAATTGACAATTCTATGTCTAGCACACTATGCAGCGGAACTCAGATGACAAGTAAAGTGTATTGAACAATTGAATCAATATATTGCAATGATCAAGTATGATACAATGTTTCAAGGTGATTTTCACAACACTAGACAAAACATAGATTGTGATGAAAAGTAAAACAAAGATGCACGAGACACGATTTTATCCCGTGGTTCGATTCCCAAGAAGGAAACCTACATCCACGTTCAGGATTCCACGGTGGATCGGGTCTTCACCAACCCTACCCTCGTCGAATCGCCACGAAGGTTGATTCTCTTCCACTAACCACAAAGGGGCAAATAACCATGTTCAAAGGGCCTTCTCACAAGTTGAGGGCTCCTCAAAATTTATAATGACGAACACCACCAAACACACCTTAAAGATATGCAATAGACAATGAGAGTGTGCGAGAGAATCAAACCCAAGAGCTCAAGGTCATGTGGAACAAGTTTCTCCTTTTGATCAATGCTAGTACTCAAAGATTTGATCATTGTAGGGTTAGAATGTGTGGAGAGATGTGTATTTTGGGCTCTTGGAAGGTGTGACAGCGCAGGGGATCGAGAGATGTGGTTGTAGGGTCGTACACCTCTATTTATACTATGGTTTCCAAAAGTTAATGTTAGGGTTTGCGATGTCTTGACTAGTCTGTGGTGGACTCCATACTAGTCCGGTGTGCGGCGTGTGGAAAACCCTAAGTGTTCTGATATATCGGATTTCTCCGGAAATGAGCGGACTAGTTCTCTGGAAGTATTCGGACTAGTCCGACACATATCATACTAGTCCGGTGTGGTGAACCTCATGTAGAATTGAGGACAAGTCCGCAGTTGGAGGACTTGTCCGATTTTAGTCAGAGAGTTATCGGACTAGTCCCATGGATATCAGACTAGTCCAATGGATATCGGACTTGACCATTTTTGTGCAGATGTGTATTGTTGAGGACTAGTCCGCACTAGGGGGGCTTAGTCTGATCTTAGTCAGAAAGATATCGGACTAGTTTGAGGTGATATCGGACTTGTCCGGTTTTGTGCAAGTGTGATGTGGTGAGGACTAGTCGGCACTAGGGGGGACTAGTCCGACCTTACTCAGAGAGATATCGGACTAGTCCAGGGTCATATCGAACTATTCTAGTTTTCCTTTGAATTGTGCAGTGAATGAGATTTCTTTTAGTTGAGCTCTTGGGGTGTGTTTCTCCAACACACTCCATACACAATGATCTAATCTTTTCGGTTCTTGAGCTCTTTTCCCTTTAAATTCCTCATTCTCCTTTATTTTTGAGCTTTCCTGCTAATTTTCTTTAAAAACCTGCACTCATCTCAACAATTTTGTTAGGATCTCATTTGTTTGTCATAAATCAACCAAAACCCACAAGGGATGCCTATATTGTAAAACCCCACTTTTATGGCATGTTAAGTTCATATGGGTTTGTGATCAACTATTTTGGATCTCCAATATAATGGTACACATGAACTGTGCCATCCAAAACTTGTCTTGCACTCTTTGTTAGATTCTTTTATCATGGGTATTAGACTTCACCATGAATCCAAATTATATTCTATTCACCTTTTAAGAATAAGAATTTTTGGATAAGGATTAGTAAGCAATACACAATGAAGCCCTAATAAGCTCTAAACCAAATATTCAAATTAAGGGCTCTAAATTTTTCCATGAACCCCTAAATTCCTCAATAGCATGCTTACAAAGTTTCAAGATTTTAGAAACTCATCTACTATTTTTATTGAGGTGTTTAGCAAATTTGAATCAAATTCAAATCTGAATTTTTAATTCTTCTCCAACTTCTTTAAACATGAGAATTGAATTCACCATTGTGTTCAGAATAATTCATTTGCCATCTCCACAAAATTTCATGATTTTTGGAGTTGATCTTCTATTTTTAACAGAATTAGTAGCTGAGCTGTGGGGAGAATCACTGGACAGTGGGCCCCACATGTCAGCTCCCCTTTTAAACGGATCAGCTCAACCCCGACACCTCTGCACCGCCGCGCCCCCACTCGACACCGCGCGCGCATGCAGCTCCAGCGAGCTGCCTGCCTGCTCGCCGCGGCTCTATAAAAGGCCGGCCGAAGCCCCCTTTAATCTTCATCCCCGATCACAGCTCCACTGCCTCGCCATTTTTCTTCCGCCGCGCGCCATCGCCGCCGCTCGCCACTGCTCCGCGGGTGCCGCCGTTCCACGCCGTTTCAAGCCTAGCTCCAAAGAGCAAAAAGGTGCGCCTGATCAAACTCTAGCTCATGGTACAAACCGTTTCCCTTATCGTTGAAGCCTGAGCAAGTTATTGTTCATTTCCTCTACGGCCGAAGGTAGATAGCTAGCTACGATTTCATGTCGAATTCCTTTTCAGTAAGCAATCATCCTTTGCAATTACTTAGAGGTAGTTTCTATAGGCCCTAGCGATCCTGTCTGATCAAAAACCTTTAAGGATCATCAAGCAACGGCTCTGAATTTCGAGTTTTGCTCGCCGCCGGTGAGAAAACCTCGGTTCACCGTCGAACTCATGATTCCCGGCAACTCACTCCCCTTCTGCGCCCATATCCTTGAACTCCATCATCCCAGGAAGGTTTTGGAGCAATTCCCAAGTGATTTGAGCTACTCTATAGAGAGTTCTATGATGCCCGAGCGCTCATCGCCGCCACCGCCGTCGCACGACCTTTTCCGGCGAGCTTCAAGACCCACTGACCTCACCATCGTGCTCAGCGACCCCAAAAACCCCCAGGCGGCAAATTTCCGCGAATCTAGTGCGTCGGATTGGCCGGCGGCGAGGCTCGCCGGAGAGCACCGCCGCGGGAGCCCCGCGCGCCGCCCGCGTCGGGAGGTAGAAGACGACGCGGCGGGTCCCGCGTGTCAGCGGCGGTAAATCCCGTCGGATCAGGTATGGCCACGGGATTTGCTGTGGCTACGCGGTGGGAATCTGTGGCCCCCGTGTGGCTTAAATACTATTGGTTCTTTTTAAAACAGTGGGGCCCACGAGTTAAATCAAATTAGGAAATTATTCCAGAATAGGCTCCAACTTAGAAAATCCATAACTTTCTGTAGGATACTCCAAAATTCTTCAAACAAATTTTGTTCGAAAGCTCTCGAGCTCTAGTTTCTGTCAATACCAATTAGGTTCTGTGAAACTCAGAGTTAAATCCTGTAGAAAATAATCTTTCCTAATACAAATGAAGTTTTTCCAGACAAGATATCCACAGGAAAAATCCCAAAAATTCACATTAAATTTATTGTCCTATTCTAGATTATCAGGCAAAATTTGGGAGCCATAGCACCTGTTTAACTCTCTGTATAATTCAATTTCCTTTTTCAGTTATTGAGTTTTCACAGCTATTAGGTTGCTTTATTAGGTCCCAAAATTTTACTGAGTCTTCCTTTAATCATACCCTAGCTCCTGTTAAAGTCTTGGATTTAATTAACCTACTATACTAGGCCTAAATCAGTTACAAACCAAATATTGATTTAATGTCTAGAAACTCAATTATAAAGTAAATCCAGAAATTCTTGCCGAATTAGAAATACAATAACTCCTTCCCCACAGCTTAGAAAATTATGAAACAAATTTTGCTAAGACCAGAACCACTCCCTCCATCTTGATTATCAACTGTTAGCTAGGTTCAAGCTACAGTTTCCTCTCGGAAAATTTTGGAAGTTGGTTTGCTTGCCATACTTTCGGAGACCACAATCTGCTATGATCATCTCCTGTTCTTTGCAAGAGCTTTGATCGTATTCCCTAGTATCTACCATCGAAATTCCAAAGCCAAATAAGGTCCCTGTCATATGATGATCACCATGAATTAATTTATGGTCTTAAAATAAATAAATTTCAAAGTCATTTTTTTTATCCGTGTTATCTGCATATCGTATAGTGACCGAAGTCGAGGAGGAGCCAGAAGCCTTGGAAGAGAACCTTCCAATTTTTAACTCAGAACCTGACCTGCAACAAGGCAAGCCCCGGTTTGCATTTAAGCCGTTTATGAGCTTTTGCTTTATCACTATGTCGAATAGTATATGAATTGTGCATTACGTTTAGGGTGAATGATACTCCACTTGCATGACCAAAAATCCCAGGGGTTTATCTGGCACGAGTTATAGTTTGACCTGTAGTAACTGCTTTGCTAATGCATAGGAAATCCGGTAAAAGTCGAGTAGTTGGAATCTACTCGCGAGAGATGTATCTCACAGGATTGGTTAGATAGAAAATGGCTTAATATAATGAAATTAAGACCGGGCAGGGAATGGCTAGGAAGCGGCGAGAAGTGAGTCTCGGTCGCATAGCTCTGCCTGTGTCGATTAAGGCCCGCGTCGTGTGCGGCCCCTTCGGACAAGCTTGAATTGTACCGGCAACATAATGGACATATGGGATCCAATAAACTGACGTAGCTTGGTCACTTGGGTGTCGAGGCATACCGTTCCGTTTTATAGGTGTGGGTTGAGGGTAGCAAGGTGTAAATCCGCTGGTGGGCACGTCAGAGTACGCCCCACGCAGGGACCTCCTGCCCGTGACGGATCGACCGGTTCGGCATTTGAGTGTCTCGCGAAAGGTTGCCATATACGACTAGTACTGAAGTGCTACGTAGGTACTGCGCGAAGTGCTCGCTGGCATTTCCGAAAGTGCGTATGTGTCGTGTTGTCCGGGTGTGTCCTGATTGCAATCACTGTCCCTCGCAGTAATAGAGTACCACTTGTTCACTGAGCGGTGACGTAGTAAATACTAAAGAAGCCAGAAAATCATATTGTATTGAATTATAATTACTTTGCAACCTTGTATGATTTAGAGATAGTATAACTAAAGATTTTCAATTTCCCCATACTTTAGCTGTAATAGCACTATGTGCTTTGGGCATGTCATATCATCGGTAAAGCGTTTCTTGTTTGATTGTGGAGCCCATGATGTGCCGTGCTCAGAGAATGTCATTTGCTACTTAAAACTTGATTATAAGGATCCACTTGTAGGCGGGTCATTTATGCTACTCCTTACCTATGTTTAGTGTCCCCGTGCATCTGTCTAGTGAGACGGTTAAGTCTTGCTGAGCCTTAAGCTCATGTTTGCAGTTAACGAGTTTTTGCAGGTTACCCTATTGAGGATGGGTTCGACGATGAGGCGACACCCCCTCTAGGGTGTACAGCCGAGTGGGAACCCTGCACGCCGCCATAGTTTGAGTGTTGCTAGTGCAAAGTATCCCTGGCATGGGAAACTTTGCTTTTTGCATAGCTAGTGCTGAGAGCGTAGCTATGGTATGTATATATTTCTTCACGTCCGCTAGTATTGTGAAAACTTCCGCTGTGTATTAAATAAAAGACTTGGTCTTGTACTTTATTCTGGTTCTATTTCTTGTAAACTGTTGGGTGTCGCATCGCACGACACCACCCAATGAGATCCTCGGATGTGTGGACTCCGGTCCCCACAGACATGGTATCAGAGCTTCGTTGGGAACAGTATACCGGAAAAGAACATATTTTCAAAAATTAGGAACTTGAGTGAGGAATTAGTTATATGCCGTTATAAGGAGTATTATTAGTATAATATATAAAGGTGGTAAACTAACTATGTGTTATTATATTCTGTAACGACGCTCCGACATCAGGTAAGAGGTAAGGTACGCCACCGAGAGCGGATCAATCTCGGTAAGCTCAGCATACGAGAGGTGTTATGTGAAATTTCCGTGGCTTGGCACGGAAAGTCAATATGAGTCTTTGAAACTTTCCATGTTTCTAAGAACATATGACACGCGGTACCCCAGCGTGACACAAAGTTAGAGGGAAACCCCGTCGGGTGGTATGTAACCCGATAGTGTGTTCTCATATCTATGAGAACATGCGAACACGTATGCCCGAGCGTGTATAAGCCGGATCGTACGGGAGTCTTTGCTGTACAGACGTATTTACAGCCATGTACCTCGAGACATGGCCTCGCTCGAGGACGACTCACGCCAGAGTCGTATGCATTTATTTTTAGTTATATATTATTGTGACTGCCTGCCGTGTTTCCCCGTGCCGCCCTTGAGGTGCGAAGGTGTGAAAGGGGATTGTTTGTCTTCTGCAGGTAACCTAACTCCGGTAGCAACCCGTGTAGAAGCCGTTTGCGAGGGAACGATATAGGAACCACCTATAGACGTAACCGGATGTACCGGATAGAATTTCCTTTCGTGAGGCACGTAGTACCGTCAGTATCAAACATGATACTAGACCCTCCCCACCGACAGAATGGTTGCATTGTGTTTTAAGAAAGTCCGACTATCAGATACTGATAATTTCGGGCTTGACTTGATGGATAGGACCAAGATTCTTGCTTTCTGGTAGAAGTAGCTCAACTTCGCCAGGTTGTAATCTTGGTTAGCAATTAGATAACATAAGCATATCCTTCATGAATGGAAAGCTCGTGAAGGTCTCTCCAACTTTTCCGTTGACCATAAAGGCAGAAAAGCTTGTTAATCCGTTGAAAACTGGGGTTTACTGTGATTACTCCATATGAACCCACCTTTGTACCGTTTCTGTATTCTTGCCATAACTCACTGTAGAAAAATCCACTACCTTATTGGGATATATGTTTGAGAAGGGTAGGTGGAGATTCACGAATTTGTTTTGGGGAGTCCTTCCTGATTTTAATTAGAGTTTAACCAAATCAGGAAGTCAGCACAGTAAACTGCATGACTGCTGATGCAAACAGTCAGCTTTACTGTTGGGTTTGGATAATTATAACCCCTAATCCAGAACAGTGATATGGTTACGCATATGCATTTCTGGAAATCTTAGGAAGCCATCTATCAACTTTATTTATCACTCCTGACCTGAATCTAGGTGTAGCTATGCCTAATTCCATTTGTCGCAAATTTGGTTCCTGCAGTCCAGAACTTGGAACAGTTTGCACATAATTGTGAATTGATGCATAATACCTTCATGACAAGGTTGTCGTGGTGGAACTTCTTTGGTTCTGGATTGTTAACACGATGTTACTCAATGTTTATTTTGACACTACCTCAATATCTTATCATGATGAACCTGTATAGAATGTGGAGATAAGCCCATATACAGGGGAGGTTCTGTCGAAATTTTCAGAACCCTTGAGTCAACTTAAAACTGGTATAGATTGTTCATACTAGTTCAACAGTGGCTGTATGAGTACAATCTGGAAAGGTTTTGAAGTGTACTACAATTTTTGTATTCAACAGAAGGTTTAGTTCTGACTTCTTCTGTATGAAACTTACGAGTTACTGCGGACAGGTCAGATAAACCAGAACTGTACTCATTTCCAGATTGCAGCTTTGACTGAACCAATTGATTATGGATATTTCTTTTTATCCCACATCACCAGTGATTGGGTCGCATACTTAAACGGTGTATTGATATTCGGGTATATTTGTCCACAGATGGCAGCACCAAGAATTCAGTTGCCTAATGGATGGGTGTTCTCAACATGCACCGGGCACGCCGGTTTTCCGGACGTGTTTGCACGGTTGCTCGGCCAGTTTGGCTATTTGGTGTTACCTAGCTATTGGGGCAAGAAGTTCCAGGAGGGCGGTATGTGGAGTTGCACCATTTACGTCGATGTGCCTGCCGGTCCACCGCACCTCGGATGGGCTCCATACTCCATCAAGATCAAAGGATTGATATTAGAAGAAACATGGAGCTACGCCGCAAGTGTTGCCATAGGGAGGTTTTGCAAACTCCATTACCGTCATCTGGTGGGTACTCCGTATGAGTTCTTTCCAGTCAACGGCAGGGCTTCTGAAGCCTGGGCAACCCGCTTGCTTGCGGAGGTGGGAGAGCATGGCGAAACATCCGCAACAGCCTTAGCGATGTATGCAGCAGCCTCACATCGCGAGAAGGGTAATCAAAGGACATGCATAAAAGAATTGACAAACAATCTGAAGCAAGCCATGAAGCGAGCAAACCACTTTGAGTGGGCAAATGACGGACTTAGGGATATGATGGCTCCTCTTAATCATCGTTTGAACCTTAGGAAGAATCAATGGCATGACGCTGTTATGGATTTGGCCGCGTCTCGCCAGGAGACTCTAGAGAGAGATATTGATCTGGAGGCAAGCCTACTTTATGGGCACCAACGGGACACACAGTTGAACGTGGTGACTGCAGATAGGGATCAGTCCAGAGTAGAGGCTCAGAGCTGGAAGACCAGCTGTGAACAGGCTCAGCAAGAGAATGAGGCCTGGGGGATGTTTATGATACAGGCAGATTGGCAGGCTATGGCTGCCAAGAAGACGTTGATGTTGAACGATGTATCAACTTCTACTCCAACACCCGTATCAGAGGTGCCTAGCCCTGAAGATGAAGAAGAAGAAGACCCAGAGGAACTTGAATACGTCGAGTAGAGCGTATTGAAGTTAGATGTGGTAGCACTTCCGCCAACACCGGGCGGCATATAGTTAAATGGTTGCTAGTGTTTCTCTTTTGTGACCATGTTTGTGTCATATTAAGAGTAATGGTTGTGGTGTCTAGCTAATTAGATGAGTATGACATGTCAGGGAGGCCAAGTATGGTAGAGATGTATTTCCATAAAGGGAGTCCATCATTTTGGTTTACTACTGTAAACTTGGTCTTGAGAGGATATATTTTGTATAAAGTTTGTGCTTTATCAATATATGTAAATGTCATGCATCGTCTATTATTGTCTACCGCATTTCTAAGGGAGGATAAACTTGAGGCAATGGGACTTACCGTGTTATTCATTGTATTGCAGTATGGTGCGTACTCGTACAGCCTCAGAGGTGGGAGGATCTAGTGGAGGACAGGGGGATGACACACCACCCCCGGGGCAGAATACGCCTCAGACGCAACCACCTCCACCACCTCCAACCACACTCCCCAGGAGTCTCGCGGAGGTTCTCGCTGCAGTGCTCGGCTCGCGCGACGAGCAAACCGAGTTACTGCGGACGTTGGTGCAGCACTCGTCCCGTCAAGGGGGACGACAGGATGATGGACCGCGTCAGCAATTTCAGAGTTCCTACTCTGATTTCTCATCGACACACCCACCGGTATTCAGAGAAGCCGATGAACCGTTGGACGCGGATAACTGGCTCCGCACCATTGAAGGAAAGTTCGGTTTACTCGCGGTAACCGAACAGCAGAAGACATTGTTTGCAGCGCAACAACTGCAGGGGTCTGCCGGTGCGTGGTGGGCCAATTACCTTGCCGCACGCCCCGCAGGCCATGTTGTAAGCTGGACCGAATTCCGGGAGGCATTTCACGCCTACCACATCCCTCCCGGGATTATGAGGAGGAAGCTTCAAGAGTTCTTGGAGCTAAGGCAAGGAGGAAGGAGTGCATACGAATACTCCAAATCATTCAACCACTTGGCCCAATATGCTCAGGACCAAGTGAATACCGAAGATCGGAAGCGGGAATGTTTCTACCGGGGTTTGAACCCCAAGTTGAAGGACAAGCTTGTCCTGTTCAACCGCGGCAACTTCAACGACATAGTCAATGCCGCTATCATGCAGGAGGACGCTACGCGCGAGCTGTCCTCCGATAAAAAGAAGAGGGGTGCTCCACAGAGCAGCGGAGGTGGTACTCCTCAGAAGTACCGTATGGTGTATCGATCACCATCCGGCCAGAGGTGGCAGCCGCCATCGCGACCACCAATGTTCCGTGGTCGTCAGTTCAACAACGGCGGATTTCGGCCGCAGCAACAACAGGGGATGGTTCCACGTGCACTTCCACCTCCACCACGTGCACCGGGATTCCGTCCTCCCCTTCGTATTGGCCAAACCCCGTACACGTGTTTCACGTGTGGACGTACGGGGCACTTCGCCAAGGATTGTCCGCAGAATCGACAAGGTGGAGGGCAATCATCTTACCAGGGGGCCAACCAACCCCGCAACCCGCCCAAGAAGCTAGCCACCAGACCCGGCAACATCCACCACCTCGCCATCGAGGACGTTTCAGAAGGCGCACCCGTGCTCACGGGTACGTTCTCTATCTTCGATCAACCCGTAGTCATACTCTTTGACTCCGGAGCTTCACACAATGTCATTAGAAAATCTTTTGTCGTTAAAAGTCAATTACCTGTTATCTCCATAAAAACTCCATATATAATTTGCACTCCAGCAGGGAGGGTAGTAACATATGAGGTAGCCCATAAAGTGCCTCTTGACCTAGATGGGAACGTCTATCCTACCTCTTTCATTATCCTAGAAACTCAAAAGCTAGATATCATCTTAGGAATGGCATGGTTGCAATACCATGGTGCTATCCTTGATATCGTTCCTCGAAAAATTTATCTAAACTCTCCACTCCATCAGCCCCAGGTTCTCAATCTTGAGAACATCATTCCATTAGACCCATCCACTCACAACACCGAGGTTATGGAACTTAAGGATATTCCGGTAGTATGTGAATACCCCGACGTGTTTCCTGAAGATCTCCCCGGGATGCCACCAGAAAGGGATATAGAGTTCAAGATTGAACTTGCGCCCGGAACAGTGCCAGTTTCAAGACCACCCTACAAGATGGCACCCAAGGAACTCGCAGAACTGAAGGAGCAATTAACTGAACTTGAGAGCAAAGGTTTTATTCGTCCAAGTTCATCACCATGGGGCTGTTCTGCACTATTTGTAGAAAAGAAAGATAAGACCTTGAGGCTGTGTGTAGACTATCGTCCACTTAATGCTGTCACCATCAAGAACAAGTATCCACTACCGCGCATTGATATTCTTTTCGATCAATTAGTGGGTGCTAAAGTGTTTTCGAAGATGGATCTTCGTTCTGGTTATCATCAAATCAGAATCCGACCAGAAGATATATCCAAGACAGCATTCTCAACAAGGTATGGGCTGTATGAGTATCTGGTTATGTCCTTCGGATTAACCAACGCCCCGGCTCATTTCATGTATCTCATGAACTCAGTGTTCATGCCGGAATTGGACAAGTTCGTCGTGGTCTTCATTGACGACATACTTGTGTATTCAAAATCCGAAGAAGAACATGCTCAACACTTGCATATTGTGCTTCAGCGATTACGGGACCATCAGTTGTATGCTAAGTTCAGCAAGTGTGAATTCTGGATCAACCAGGTGCCATTTTTAGGGCACATCATTTCAGCAGAAGGTATTGCAGTTGATCCAAGCAAGATCAGGCAAGTCCTCAAATGGGAGTCTCCAAAGTCTGTACATGAAGTCCGAAGTTTCCTGGGTTTAGCAGGATATTACCGGAGGTTTATACCCAGTTTCTCCAAAATAGCTAAACCAATGACAGAACTTCTGAAGAAAGGACAAAAGTATGTATGGACTGAGGCATGTGAAGCAGGTTTCAAAGCATTGGTGAAACACCTTACAACGGCACCAGTTTTAGCCCAACCAGATACTACCAAAGCATTTGATGTCTATTGTGATGCATCTGGGATTGGTTTAGGTTGTGTGTTAATGCAAGAGCGAAGAGTGATCGCGTATGGATCGCGACAGCTTCGGAACCACGAGCAGCACTACCCGACTCATGATCTTGAACTGGCTGCTGTGGTGCTAGCATTGAAGATGTGGAGACATTATCTACTGGGTAATTTAGTACACCTCTACACTGATCACAAAAGCTTGAAATACATCTTCACCCAGAAGGATTTGAATATGCGACAAAGGCGATGGTTAGAATTAATCAAGGATTACGAGATTGAGATCCACTACCATCCAGGCAAGGCGAACGTAGTCGCAGACGCTCTGAGCCGCAAGTCCCATATCAACAATCTTTCCATTACCTCGATGGAGGGAAAGGAAGAACTGAGTCTCTACTTGGTTCCATATGGGGCGCTCTACAATCTCGCTCTCATTCCTACCATCAGGGAGGATATTATGGCAGCTCAGAAGGCGGACAAGGGGATGTCACATATTCAACAAAGAATAAAGAAGGGGGAGATGAAATGCTTCCGAAGTGACGATGAAGGTACCCTCTGGTTTAACGACCGTATAGTGGTACCCCGAAACATGGAACTTAGAAAGAAGATACTGGACGAAGCTCATTTATCCAAGTATTCCATTCATCCGGGAAGCAACAAGATGTACCAAGATTTGAAGAAGAAATTCTGGTGGACTCGGATGAAGAGAGAAGTAGCTAAATACGTGTCCGAGTGTGATACGTGTCGGCGAGTAAAGGCCGACCATATGAAGGCAGCTGGACAGCTTCAACCTTTAAGCATACCGGCTTGGAAATGGGAGGATATCAGTATGGATTTCATTGTTGGGTTGCCTCCCACTTTCCATAAAAATGACTCGATTTGGGTGATCGTTGACCGATTGACCAAATCGGCTCATTTCATACCGGTCCGCGTGGCATACGATGCGAGGCGATACGCAGAAATTTATATCTCCAGAATACTATGTCTACATGGTGTACCCTGTACCATCATCTCAGATCGTGGAGCTGTATTTGTTTCGCGATTCTGGGAGCATCTCCACGCTGCACTAGGAACCAAGTTAATTCGGAGCTCGGCCTATCATCCTCAGACCGATGGTCAGATCGAACGGGTGAATCAAGTACTAGAAGACATGCTTCGTGCCTGTGCCATCCACCAGGGCAAGAACTGGGATGATCATCTACCCTTGGCGGAATTTTCGTACAACAATAGTTACCAGGCTAGTCTCCAGATGGCGCCATATGAAGCTCTCTATGGCCGAAAATGTCGCACACCCTTGAGCTGGTGCGAATCAGGTGAACGGGCAGTGTACGGCATCGACTTAGTAAATGAAGCCGAGGATCGAGTTCGCACTATTCAGGCGAATCTCAAAGCTGCTCAGTCTCGTCAGAAGAGCTACGCGGACAAACGACGTCGACCTCTTCACTTCGAAGTTGGAGATCAAGTTTATCTTCGGGTATCCCCTATGAAAGGTATCCATCGATTCGGAATGAAAGGGAAGCTAGCCCCACGTTTTATTGGGCCATTCGCAATCCTAGCACAATGCGGACCTGTGGCATATCAATTAGAGTTACCACCGTCACTTTCAGGGGTTCACAATGTGTTCCACGTTTCTCAGTTACGAAAGTGTCTTAAAACTCCCGCTGATGTCCGTATAGATGATTTGGAAGCTCTCCAACCAGATCTCACCTATTCCGAACATCCAACTCAGATCATCGATGAAAAGACCCGCGCCACAAGAAGCCGCACCTTGCGTTTCTACAAGATCTTGTGGAGCCACCACAGTGCCGAAGAGGCCACGTGGGAAAGCGAGGAGTATCTTAGAACGAACTATCCGGACTTGTTAGCGGCATATGTTCGATAGATCCTTCTTTTAGAAACCCCACTTTTGCCTTCTTTTGTAATCTCGGGACGAGATTCTTTTAAGGGGGGAGGAATGTAAAACCCCACTTTTATGGCATGTTAAGTTCATATGGGTTTGTGATCAACTATTTTGGATCTCCAATATAATGGTACACATGAACTATGCCATCCAAAACTTGTCTTGCACTCTTTGTTAGATTCTTTTATCATGGGTATTAGACTTCACCATGAATCCAAATTATATTCTATTCACCTTTTAAGAATAAGAATTTTTGGATAAGGATTAGTAAGCAATACACAATGAAGCCCTAATAAGCTCTAAACCAAATATTCAAATTAAGGGCTCTAAATTTTTCCATGAACCCCTAAATTCCTCAATAGCATGCTTACAAAGTTTCAAGATTTTAGAAACTCATCTACTATTTTTATTGAGGTGTTTAGCAAATTTGAATCAAATTCAAATCTGAATTTTTAATTCTTCTCCAACTTCTTTAAACATGAGAATTGAATTCACCATTGTGTTCAGAATAATTCATTTGCCATCTCCACAAAATTTCATGATTTTTGGAGTTGATCTTCTATTTTTAACTGAATTAGTAGCTGAGCGGTGGGGAGAATCACTGGACAGTGGGCCCCACATGTCAGCTCCCCTTTTAAACGGATCAGCTCAACCCCGACACCTCTGCACCGCCGCGCCCCCACTCGACACTGCGCGCGCATGCAGCTCCAGCGAGCTGCCTGCCTGCTCGCCGCGGCTCTATAAAAGGCCGGCCGAAGCCCCCTTTAATCCTCATCCCCGATCACAGCTCCACTGCCTCGCCATTTTTCTTCCGCCGCGCGCCATCGCCGCCGCTCGCCACTGCTCCGCGGGTGCCGCCGTTCCACGCCGTTTCAAGCCTAGCTCCAAAGAGCAAAAAGGTGCGCCTGATCAAACTCTAGCTCATGGTACAAACCGTTTCCCTTATCGTTGAAGCCTGAGCAAGTTATTGTTCATTTCCTCTACGGCCGAAGGTAGATAGCTAGCTATGATTTCATGTCGAATTCCTTTTCAGTAAGCAATCATCCTTTGCAATTACTTAGAGGTAGTTTCTATAGGCCCTAGCGATCCTGTCTGATCAAAAACCTTTAAGGATCATCAAGCAACGGCTCTGAATTTCAAGTTTTGCTCGCCGCCGGTGAGAAAACCTCGGTTCACCGTCGAACTCATGATTCCCGGCAACTCACTCCCCTTCTGCGCCCATATCCTTGAACTCCATCATCCCAGGAAGGTTTTGGAGCAATTCCCAAGTGATTTGAGCTACTCTATAGAGAGTTCTATGATGCCCGAGCGCTCATCGCCGCCACCGCCGTCGCACGACCTTTTCCGGCGAGCTTCAAGACCCACTGACCTCACCATCGTGCTCAGCGACCCCAAAAACCCCCAGGCGGCAAATTTCCGCAAATCTAGTGCGTCGGATTGGCCGGCGGCGAGGCTCGCCGGAGAGCACCGCCGCGGGAGCCCCGCGCGCCGCCCGCGTCGGGAGGTAGAAGACGACGCGGCGGGTCCCGCGTGTCAGCGGCGGTAAATCCCGTCGGATCAGGTATGGCCACGGGATTTGCTGTGGCTACGCGGTGGGAATCTGTGGCCCCCGTGTGGCTTAAATACTATTGGTTCTTTTTAAAACAGTGGGGCCCACGAGTTAAATCAAATTAGGAAATTATTCCAGAATAGGCTCCAACTTAGAAAATCCATAACTTTCTGTAGGATACTCCAAAATTCTTCAAACAAATTTTGTTCGAAAGCTCTCGAGCTCTAGTTTCTGTCAATACCAATTAGGTTCTGTGAAACTCAGAGTTAAATCCTGTAGAAAATAATCTTTCCTAATACAAATGAAGTTTTTCCAGACAAGATATCCACAGGAAAAATCCCAAAAATTCACATTAAATTTATTGTCCTATTCTTGATTATCAGGCAAAATTTGGGAGCCATAGCACCTGTTTAACTCTCTGTATAATTCAATTTCCTTTTTCAGTTATTGAATTTTCACTGCTATTAGGTTGCTTTATTAGGTCCCAAAATTTTACTGAGTCTTCCTTTAATCATACCCTAGCTCCTGTTAAAGTCTTGGATTTAATTAACCTACTATACTAGGCCTAAATCAGTTACAAACCAAATATTGATTTAATGTCTAGAAACTCAATTATAAAGTAAATCCAGAAATTCTTGCCGAATTAGAAATACAATAACTCCTTCCCCACAGCTTAGAAAATTATGAAACAAATTTTGCTAAGACCAGAACCACTCCCTCCATCTTGATTATCAACTGTTAGCTAGGTTCAAGCTACAGTTTCCTCTCGGAAAATTTTGGAAGTTGGTTTGCTTGCCATACTTTCGGAGACCACAATCTGCTATGATCATCTCCTGTTCTTTGCAAGAGCTTTGATCGTATTCCCTAGTATCTACCATCGAAATTCCAAAGCCAAATAAGGTCCCTGTCATATGATGATCACCATGAATTAATTTATGGTCTTAAAATAAATAAATTTCAAAGTCATTTTTTTTATCCGTGTTATCTGCATATCGTATAGTGACCGAAGTCGAGGAGGAGCCAGAAGCCTTGGAAGAGAACCTTCCAATTTTTAACTCAGTACCTGACCTGCAACAAGGCAAGCCCCGGTTTGCATTTAAGCCGTTTATGAGCTTTTGCTTTATCACTATGTCGAATAGTATATGAATTGTGCATTACGTTTAGGGTGAATGATACTCCACTTGCATGACCAAAAATCCCAGGGGTTTATCTGGCACGAGTTATAGTTTGACCTGTAGTAACTGCTTTGCTAATGCATAGGAAATCCGGTAAAAGTCGAGTAGTTGGAATCTACTCGCGAGAGATGTATCTCACAGGATTGGTTAGATAGAAAATGGCTTAATATAATGAAATTAAGACCGGGCAGGGAATGGCTAGGAAGCGGCGAGAAGTGAGTCTCGGTCGCATAGCTCTGCCTGTGTCGATTAAGGCCCGCGTCGTGTGCGGCCCCTTCGGACAAGCTTGAATTGTACCGGCAACATAATGGACATATGGGATCCAATAAACTGACGTAGCTTGGTCACTTGGGTGTCGAGGCATACCGTTCCGTTTTATAGGTGTGGGTTGAGGGTAGCAAGGTGTAAATCCGCTGGTGGGCACGTCAGAGTACGCCCCACGCAGGGACCTCCTGCCCGTGACGGATCGACCGGTTCGGCATTTGAGTGTCTCGCGAAAGGTTGCCATATACGACTAGTACTGAAGTGCTACGTAGGTACTGCGCGAAGTGCTCGCTGGCATTTCCGAAAGTGCGTATGTGTCGTGTTGTCCGGGTGTGTCCTGATTGCAATCACTGTCCCTCGCAGTAATAGAGTACCACTTGTTCACTGAGCGGTGACGTAGTAAATACTAAAGAAGCCAGAAAATCATATTGTATTGAATTATAATTACTTTGCAACCTTGTATGATTTAGAGATAGTATAACTAAAGATTTTCAATTTCCCCATACTTTAGCTGTAATAGCACTATGTGCTTTGGGCATGTCATATCATCGGTAAAGCGTTTCTTGTTTGATTGTGGAGCCCATGATGTGCCGTGCTCAGAGAATGTCATTTGCTACTTAAAACTTGATTATAAGGATCCACTTGTAGGCGGGTCATTTATGCTACTCCTTACCTATGTTTAGTGTCCCCGTGCATCTGTCTAGTGAGACGGTTAAGTCTTGCTGAGCCTTAAGCTCATGTTTGCAGTTAACGAGTTTTTGCAGGTTACCCTATTGAGGATGGGTTCGACGATGAGGCGACACCCCCTCTAGGGTGTACAGCCGAGTGGGAACCCTGCACGCCGCCATAGTTTGAGTGTTGCTAGTGCAAAGTATCCCTGGCATGGGAAACTTTGCTTTTTGCATAGCTAGTGCTGAGAGCGTAGCTATGGTATGTATATATTTCTTCACGTCCGCTAGTATTGTGAAAACTTCCGCTGTGTATTAAATAAAAGACTTGGTCTTGTACTTTATTCTGGTTCTATTTCTTGTAAACTGTTGGGTGTCGCATCGCACGACACCACCCAATGAGATCCTCGGATGTGTGGACTCCGGTCCCCACATATATGCACATTCATCTACTTCGTCCGTGATGATGGGGATGAGATGTTTTGGATGACACATGGATCCAAATATAGTGTCACTTATGAGGAATTTGCGAGGATACTTCGCCTTGAAAATACCTTGAACAATGAGCTCATTATTCATAACTTGAAGCCTTTGGAGAAGGATGAGCTAGAATTCTTTTATGATACAAGAATGACATACAAGTCTCCTACCACCAAGTACTTGAAGCCATTCTTTGGCGTGCTTAATAGAATTTTAAGGAAGACTATTGCTCCAAGGGATGGAGATGCAGGGACAGTCAAAGGAAATCTAAGGACCTTGATCGAAGTGATAAGCCAGAAAAGGACCTTCAATGTCTTTGAATATATCTAGAATGACATTGTGAACATCTCAATCACTCCCAATAGGTCCTGTGGCAATGCACCTTACATCATGTTCATGATTTAAAAGGTCACCGACCTTGAGTTTGTTAAGGATGTTGAGCACACCAGCCTCAAACCCCAGAAGCCTAGAGTCTACACTGTTCCCTCTCCTCCTACCTCACCTGCAGTAGAACAGAGATCTAAGGAAGCTCATGAGGGCACAAGGACTCCAGCTGCTGCCTCTGCTCCTCCATAATCCAAAGAGTCCTCCAGCGGTGTTCTGAAAATGCTCTCCTCCACCTTTGATTCCTACCGCAAAGTGGAAATTAATCAGCACAAGGAAAGTCTAGCTAGAAAGAGACATCAAAGGTATATGAAAACAAACATTAAAGCAATATGTGGGAAGCTAGATATCTAGCCACTAGGGATCACCTTAAATCTCGGAGGGTTCAGAAGAAAACATCACAGAGATGGAACCCCTCACGGAGCAAGAATTGTCATCCTTTGGACTAGCAGGTGTCTCTACTCCTCCTCCTAAGCATGCACATAAAGATGAACATGAAAATATCACTGAGAGTGAGGGAGGGAGTGGCGATGAGTTCCCCTCAAATTTTCCCCTTTTGATGCCTTTATGCTAAAGGGGGAGAGATTGAGACTAGTATTATTTACTTGTAAGCCATAAATACTAGTGATCATGGACATGTACCTTAAATTTCAAATTATTGTAATCTCTTTTGGATGTGCCTATTTTATTTAAAATGAATGAGTGATGCTTTGTCTAATATTACAGGGATTGTTGCTGCTACAATTGCTATGCTCTTAATTTTGCTCATCACATTAATTGATCACACACACATTGTAGGCAACCCACCATAAAGAGTGCATATATATGAGAAGTTTGTATTGCTCATTTGTCATTCTCATATATGTCCACTTTATAAAAATCAATTTTCCTCTTAATCGTGAAATCTCAGATTGATGTCATCAATCACCAAAAAGGGGGTGATTGAAAGTGCATCTAGGCATTCCTTTGTGGGTTTTGGAAGATTGATGACCAACAATTGAGATCCTAATGAAATCATTGAGATTAATTCAGGTCATCAAATATTAGATATTATGGTGCAACCAAAAAGGTGAAAAATAAGAAGAGAGAAAAGAATAAGCCCAAATGATCAATGGAAGTGTGGAGTAGACATAATTGTATAGGATGTGCGTGAAAGACACGTCCCAAGAGCTCATGTCTTTGCGTAGAGGGTAAGGTCTAAAAAGGATCTAAGTAATCCACTAAGCACCATACATGTCGAATCACTGAGCGGACTAGTCCGTTAAACTTTCTTATGTCACAGTTCACTAAGCACCAGACAAGTCCAGACACACACCGAACAAGTCTGTTAACCTCTCTGTTGTTTCAATTCACCATGCACCGAACAAGTACGGACATAGACCGGACAAGTCCGTTCAACTTTTTGATGTTTCACTCAAACAAGTTGGAAAAACACAATTCACATTGCAACGGACAAGTCTATCATATTGCGGACTAGTCCAATCAACTTTCTGTAATCACAACGGACTAGTCCTATGAATTTTTTTTCCAATACGGACAATTCTAGTATACCTCACACAAATTAAAGTTTTTAGTGTGCTGTACATTCCAAGCAAATTTTACACAGCACAGAGGACAAGTCCGGGCACAAGAGCATACTAATCCAGCAGTCTAGATCCCTATAGGTATCATTTATGGAAACAATATAAGTAGATGATCCACGACCCCACAAACACAAGTACTGTACACAACTGTCAAAAACATAATCCCTTGTACCGTCACTCGCCACAAGAGCACAAAACACATCTACCCACACATCTAAAGGCTTAATGAGTAAAATCTTTTAGGTATCCAGATTTGGGATAGGGAGATCATTGTATACGCATCGTTGAGCTCTTGGGATTTAATTCTTATACACTTGTGAATTCTTTGTAATCTTTTGAGTGTATTAGATCATCTTTTTCTCACTGTAATTTTTTGGGAACCCTCAATGTGTTAGGTTGCCCCCATCAACTTGGTGATTACCCCGTGATAGTGGAACTCAAATCGGCCTTGTGCGGTGACTTGATGAGAGAAAAGGGTTATAAGAGACCCGACTTTGTGTGGGCTTCCTCACGAGGACGTATATTTGTTTGATGAGATCAAACCTCGATAAAAATCCATGTCTTGCGTGTCGCATTCTTTTACTTTTGCAAGTTTCTTCATCTAGGGCATTAGAATTGATCAATCAAGTAATTTGTGTTCCACGAGAAAATTAAGCAACCTTATCTCTTATTTAAGTTGCAAGAATAATAATTACATTCTACTGCCACTTCGTTTGAAATTTCCGCCTAAACACTTAATCCTTTCAGAGTAATTGAATAACTTGACTAGTCTGTACCCATACCGGACAAGTTCGGTCCCTCGGTATTTAACGTATTTGTTAAGTGTTGTAGGAAAAGTTTTAAAGCCTATTCACCCACCCCCCCTCTAGGCCACATTCAGTATTGTTGAGCACTGTCCTTGTTGACGTCCCTGCTAGTCCACTCCTTCGTGGATGGGCTCCTTTTTCAGTCAGTACCTTGGGAGCTCCTTTGGAGGACACGTGGGCTAAAGCAGCAGGCAAAGCGCTTATGAAGCTTTGCGAGCTTCACCAAGATGACATGACTAGGACACAATTTGCTTTTCTCCTGGTCCATGTTGTGGCTGGTCATGAGTGGCTACTTCGTATGGTTGAGGCCTATCACCGTATGGTGACACGACGTCGACGACACTTGGGACTTATGCCGCTGCATCCAGCATGGTGGTCATTGCGCAAGGTGCAATCATTCAGCAGCAAGTTGAAGCCTTGAGGCAAGCGATTGAACAGGGTGACACTCTTGATTACATCAATGAGAACCTACGTTCATTCCTGTCTCCGACAAATCACCGGCTAAATCAGTGTGAGAATCAACTACAACACACTCACAATAAACTGCAGAAATCTCGCAACGAACTGCGGCAGGATCGTAGGGAACTGCAGCAAGCTCATGGTGAGCTGCAGAAGAGCCATCTTGTCCTGCAGCAATAGCAACAGCAGCTGTTGTTGATCACCAAGGCACGAGATGAAGCCATCGACGAATCTCAGGGTTGGGAAGCTGAGGCAGTCCAGGCTCAAGAGGACACGATGGAGGCTCAGGACCACTTGCCGCATCCAGTCATGTATCCACCGGCTGAGAACATGTCGCTGAACATGGGCGCGCAGGTGTTTCTATGTCCTGAGGAAGAGGAAGATCTTGAGTTACTTGAGTTTGCCCACGAGCATGAATCGGAGTAGGATGGGGCAGCACTACTGCCATCACGGGGCAACGTATAGTTATCCGTTGCTTGCGTTTATTTTGTAGCCAAGTTTGTGTCATATTATAAATAGTAGTGAGTGTGTATGACACGACAATGTGTGTATGACATCTCGTGGAGACCAAGTATAGTTGAGAAGCACTTCAATAGTGGGAGTCCGTCATTTTGGAGTTCACTATTATAAACTTGGTCATGAGAAAGTATATTTTGTATAAAGTTTGTACTTTATCAATATATGTGAATGTTATGCAATTATCATATTGTCAATGCTCGCACTACTATTGTATGGACCGGGTGAAGAAAACAAACATGTTGCTGATTTTTAAATCATGTGGATGCAGAATGTTGCGTACACGTTGTACGCCTGAGGTGGGAGGCTCTAGCTAGGGTCGTAGTGATAAACCTCCGACACGGGAGAAAACCACGACACAACAGCAACAAGCTCCTCCACCAGCATCACCACCTGAACCTCCAAGGACTTGCGGAGATTCATGCCGCAGTACTCGGCTCGCGGATGAGAAAACCGAGTTGCTGCAGATGTTGGTGCACAATTCATCTCGTCAAGGGGAATGACAAGACAATGGGCGATGCAAGACCCAGCAGAGTTCATACTCGGACTTCTTGGTGACACATCCACCGGTCTTCACGGAGGCTGAGGAGCCTCTGTAGGCGGACAACTTTATCCATACCCTCGAGGCGAAGTTTGGTCCGCTCCGATGCACCGAACAGCAGAACGCGCTGTTCGCAACACAACAGCTTCAAGGATCCGCCGGTGCTTGGTGGGCAAACTACATCGCATCACTGCCCGCTGGTCATGACCTCACATGGATGTGGGGACCGGAGTCCACACTTTCCAGGAATCGCATTGGGTGGTGTGGTGCGATGTGACACCCAACAGCACACATGTAAAGGAACGCGTATTACATAAATCATTTGCTGAAATTAACAAAGATGTTCAGTCTACAAATAGTTTATAAAAATAAACTACAGCAGAAGATATGATTACAACTCTCGTACTCCAGTCTAATAAGCAAAAGAGAAGCCGTCCAGCCCACGGACGCTCCTCACTAGCCACGAAAAGCAAACAGTAGCGGCATGGTTCCCACATGAGTATATTACTCGGAATGTCCCGAGTCTCATCGGCAACTATAATCATAAGCATAGAGGTTAGTACCTGCAAAACAACTTATATAGCAACCGTAAGCATCAAGACTCGGCAAGACTTAACCGTCTCACCTAAACATGAAACTCTACATGAGGGTAAGACATAAACATAGGATGGCAGATTTGCATAATGGACTCGCCTAAATGTGGGTCCTTATTTTCAGATTTATAGCAGCAGCTTAAACCTTGTGCGGGGCAACATCATAACTCCACAATCAAACAAGAAACGCTTCATCACGATGCTGAATGCCCAAGGTGGAATTTAAATTTAGTGAGCACTATACTAATACATACAACATAGCAATACCATGATATTATAATGTTCATAACAGCAGCAATTAATTCTCATCTCAAGTGCAAGTATTTAACTACGTCACAACTCAGTGAACAAGTGGTACTCATAACCGTGAGGGACGGTGATTCGAATCAGTGATACCCGAAAAACATGTCACGTATGCCCGTACTGGAAGTCACATCAGTGCAATCCACAGACGTCGTACGCAGCCACCTTTCTCAAGTTCCGCCCAAGTGGAATCAATTCAATCGTCTAGGACAGTATCTCCACTCACCGTGCACCGTTCTGTAGTGAAGATGTCATGAGCGAGTTTTCGTCTACTGTGCTGCGGCCGAAAGCCTGAGGTGATCGAAAAAGTCTCAACAAAAGGTTCCCAAGGTACATCAGTTTCCTGGATCCCATATATCCCGTATGACTCCGGTACAGTTCAAACTTGCTCAACAGGGTGGCATACGGATCGATTCTTAGCCAACACATGCAGGGCTACGCACCCAAGACCTAGTGTTGCTGCAGCCTACGCCCCTGCCCGGTCTGATTTTCAGATTACTACCTCATTCTCTTTGAACCAATCCCGTGTGAAAAAGTCCTAGCCATGCGAGTATATTCCAACTACTCGACTTCTACCGAATCCTATACAACATTTAGCATAGCATAGTCTACACGATGACTTGACAACTAGCCAAATACTCCATGGGTTGATCTGGTCATGCAAGTGGATTTTCAATCACCTTAGCCCTAATGCACAATACCAACCCTAGACATATGTCATACAAATCAAAATTTTGTAATAGCGCTTAAATGCAAACGGGGCTTGCCTGGTTGCGACGGTATCAAAGTTAATATCCAGAGGGGTGACTTCAAGTAGCTCCAGGGTCCTCTTGAGCTCGGCAACTAATCGATATGCAAATAATTATGCAAGTTAATAAATACCGGTATTATATTATAGTTCAAAGGAAATACAGTTAAGTATATGAATTTAAGCTTAATAGTTCTGGAAATTTTACAGGGGACATTAAGTGCTATGAGGAAGATCTGGACCAAAAATTGGGGATGTTCAAGGAAGCTTGTTGTCTACAAAATTCCAACAAATAAAAGCCTTATCTGAATTTTGGATGTAATTCTGGAGGTCTATCATGGATATCAGTGGATGTATCATACAGAGGAGGTCTCACTGGTTCTACGAAATATTGTTTCACAAATTTCTAAGCTTCCTATTCGGAAATATTGAATTTAGAAATTCGGAAAAAATTCTGAAATAGTTCTAATGTTTTTGGGCATTCTATGACCTGTTAGGGAAATCTCCAGATTGAACTAGGTTATTAAAGTCCAATGAAGTTGAAATTTTTAAAGGAATTTAGAAACTTACTAAATTACATTTTGGCAAAATTTAGTTTTCTATGAAGTGAATTATCAGATAAAAATCAAACATGATTTTGCTTTAAAGGGCTCTATAGGAAAATCTAGGGATTTTCATGAAGATTGGATTGTAGTTATGGTGAGTGTGTACAAAGATCAAACCAACAAAATTGGTTTGAAAAATTTTGAAGCTTTATACTGAGAGTTATTCAATTTAGAATTTTGCACAAGTTTCTGTCCAAACTCTAATTGAATTTGACTATTTTTATGTGCATAGAAGGTACACAGGTGATAAGACCATGTAAATGAAGTCTAATGACCCTGAGGTTTTTACTGAAGTTCAAGGATACCGAAATGAAGGTTCTGGAAAAATTTGCTATTTTTCCAAAGAGCAGAACTATAGGAATTAATTCTATAAACATTTATCTTATTTGAATTATGGAGAAAATCATATGTACTTTCATACAAATCCAAGAGCACCAATGGAAAGTACTCTTCATTCTCGTTCTAACAAATTTTATTTGGGAATTTTTGGACAAGTATCCTAGGAGATATATATTTTCCAAATTGGGGCAAAATCTAGAATTAAGTTTAAATGGGAAAGTTTAAATAATCCAGAGGGCCCACGGGTTTAAAATGGACCAATCGGGTCGAAGCAACAACGGGCCACAGAGAAAACGTACGTAGCCACATGGGATCCACAGCCGCACCAGATCCGAGCGCGCCTTACACTCACTGACGGCTGGGCCCCATGCGGTCGTCGTCTACCTCCCGCCAGGCGCGCGACCGCGGCGGCGCCTCGCCGGAGCTCTCGCCGCCCGTCGATCCACGGCACGTCTCCTTGCCAAACTCACCGCCTAACACTATTTCGAGGTGCTGAATACGTCGGTGGGGTCAGCGCACGCCGGCGATGGCCGGAAAAAGGCTTACGGCGGCGGCGATTAGGGTTTCGGCCATGTCGGCCGAGCCCTATGGTCGATAAAACTGATCGTGAAGACCTCGGGAAGATTCATGGGAGTATGGGGAACAAGAATCTGGCCCTAGGATGGAGAGAAATAGCTTGGAGAATGGTAGCGCTGATGGACCGAGGAAGGACAGACCAGCGGTTGGGGAAAAATTGTATTCTGGCATGAATACTCGATGAAACTCGATGGATCCTCTTCGAGGTGATGCATCTGGCCATATAGAACAACATAGCACAGGTGCACAAGGAATAATTAACTGTATAGAAGGAATTTCACACGCGAAGCAAGTCTACTCATAACTGAAGTTCATCGGGAGAAAAACAAATACGGGGGCTACGAGGCATGGCATGGGCTGAAACTTTACGAGCAGCTGGAACACGAGTAGGCAAACCTTTTTCCTTCTAGGATCGAGGCGAGATGATGGACGTATCGTCGGGTCAACGATGAGCAGGGGCACGGCAAAACAGGGGAGATTTCCGGCGGCCTCGGTTTCAAACTTAACGGCTTCGGGGATGGCCTAGCTGTGAAAGAACTTGATCACAAAGCTGTGCAAGAGGTTGGGGATTAAGGAGAGGCAAAGAAAAATGCTTAACACGGAGTACCTTTGCTGCAAATCGGCTGGGCAGAGATGGAATCGGTTGAGAAGTGAAAATGGTGCTGGAGGATTCAAGGTGAAGAAAGAGCAAGCTAGGGGCATGGACGGGGTATAAATAGGAGGCCAGGGCGAGCTGGGGGCATCTGGAGTCGGCCACAATAGTGCAAGCAGCTGCCTGGACTTTGCATGCAATGTGGTGTCACTTGGAGAGTCAAAACAGCACTTTGCTTTGGATGACAAGTGGGTCCCACCACATCCTCATCTTTTCCCCATCAATTATACCACCTAATTCATTCCAAAATTTGCTAGATATTTGTGGGATGGCTGGATTAATCATATAGAATTTAATTTTGAATTCCAATGGTTGATTTGACAAACTTCCATTTAAATTCAAACTTGAATTTGAATTTGAGTTGAATTCAATGTAGCTATTGAATTAAATAGAAAACTTGCTTCAAAAATTATGAAACTTTGCAGGGATGCTATTTGGAATATTTGGAATCCATTGGTCAACTCAAATCTTCATGTTAACTTCATTTAAACAGTAGCTAAGTTTAATTTTTTTGAATTCCCTTATTTGGAGTTTGAATGAATTTGTTTTTCTCAATTCCTTTTTAATTCTTTTAACATTCAATATTTTTGTCCTAACTGAAGTTTGAATTTTTGGAAATTTGGGCTTTTACAATGGACCGAGTTCCAGGCGGCATTCCACGCCTACCATATACCTTCCGGTATCATGAAGAGGAAGCTTCAAGAGTTTCTAGAGATGAAGCAAGGCGGGAGGAGTGCTCATGAATACTCACGTGCGTTCAACCATCTAGCGCAGTACGTGCCAGATTATGTGGGAATGGAGGACAAGCAGCGAGATACTTTCTTCCTGGGTTTGAACCCTAAGATGAATGCCCAGCTCGCACAATGCAACCACGGCACCTTCATTGACATCGTCAATTCCGCGATAGTGCAAAAGGATGCTCAGCGTGATCTCATTTTTGATAAGAGGAAACAAAGCGCGCCATAGAGCAGTAGCGGGGGTGGTGCACAGAAGTACCGCTTGGTGTATCGCTCACCATCCGGTCAGCGACGGCAGCCACCGTGTAACAACCCAACCACTACGGGCCTGTCGGTCATTACTTCTGGCATCTCTCTAGGATAACAGACTAGCCCCACATACCAACACTATTCTTTTCTGCACATTTTGTCCGCACTCGTGCACACTCGGGAACATTTCTCGGTCAGTCAGCCATCCGTAAATTGCTCCAGGCGAAGCACGCCTAACCTCAGAGTTCTTTGCGTGTGGGCTCCCGGAAAAGAAGATATACCTTGGTGGTATGAGTATTCTATCAATCCTATTGACCCTTTGAGCCAGGATGTCACAATCCACCCGCCTTAGAAGACCGACGTCCTCGTCGGTCAACTACCAAGCCAGGAACGTCCCCTCTTGGCCACGTCCATACGTTCAATACTGGCATACGTAGCATATAGTGTCCCTCCTAGGGGACCCACACGTCATGCTTACGTACCCAGGTCACTGACCCGTACGGACTCGTGAAACCGTGAGGGTCAGCTCTGATACCACGCTGTGGGGACCAGGGTCCCGACATCTAAGGACCTCTTTGGGTGGTGTCATGCGATGCAACACCCAACAGTATACATGAAAAGAACAAGAATAAAATGCAAATCAAGTCTTTTATTTATAATCACAGCAGAAGTTTTTACAATACTAAAGGAAGGAAAGAGTATACACTACAGGAATCCCGACAATTTGCAACGGCCAGTGCTGTCATAAACAAGGGAGAAACCGTCGCAAATAAGCTATTTGCGACGGCTTCGCTTATTTGTGATGGTTTCCGGCCGTCGCAAATAATTCATCGCAATTAAGCTTATTTGTGACGACTAACTTTAGCAAATAATTCAGACGGCGGGACCCACGCGGCCATTTGCAATGGCTTGGCCGTCGCAAATAGAGCCTTAATTGCGACGACCTGGCCGTCGCAAATAATAGAGACTTGTTTGCGACGGCCTGGGTCCTTATTAGCGACGGTACTGTACAAAAAGCCGTCGCAAATAAGCTTTTTATGTTTAAAAAAAACTAAAAATACTACCTGACTCGATGGCCAGAATCACAATCACAAACAGCATCACAATCAAAAACAACATCACAATATCGTCGATACATCGCACATCACCATCAACAAAGCAAATAAGGGCTCACTCGCCCGTCTGACCTAGGAAGCCACTTCCGAAGTCGAAGCCGTCGTCGCGCCTTATTTCAGGTGGCGGTAACGGCGGCGATGGAGTTTGAGCAGCCGTCGCATATCCCTGCAATTAATGAAACTTAGAGTTAGAATATAAATGCATCAGCATCTCTCCCCCTCCCTCTCCCTCTATCTCCATCTAGATCCCCTCTCTTCCTCTCTCTTTTCTTTCCTCTCTCTATCTCAATCTATCTCTCTCTCACTCTATCTCTCTACTGCTATCATTTTCTCTCTATCTTCCTCCCTTTATGTCCATTTACATCTCCCTCTCTCTTCCTCTCCTTCTATCTCCATCTATATCTCCCTCTCTCTCTTCATTCCTCTCCCACTCCATCTAACTATCTCTTACTCTTTCTTCTATCTCTCTCTTTCTTCTGTCTTAATCCTTTTCTTCTATCCAGCTATCTTCCTCTCTCTTCTATCTCAATCCTTTTTTCTGTATCTTCGTCCCTCTTCTAACTCCATCTCTCACTCTATCTAACTATCTTTCACTTCACTCCATTTCCTCGCTTTATTTTGGTTGAGGTAAACTAGAATTGTTAAGGTGACATATAAAATTACCTGACCCGCAGAAGAAGGATCGCCTGGAAGGACCGATAGTGGCGGTAGCTGGATCCCCAGACCTTGCGCCCGAGCCATGGCCTGTCAATGCAAACATTAAATATGACCTATTAGTAAGTCATTTACGCTGAATTAATGAGAACTTTAGTTTTCATTTTGTTACCTCCATTGTGTCCCGCATCTATGCCATCCAGGCTCCATTGTGGCCTCCATCGCGATCCTTTGTCGTTCCGCCTCCTCATGTCGCCTGAGGTTCTCTTCTACAGTTTGTCGGAGGGACTGCATCTCAATGTCCCTCTGCGAGACGCGGCGACCTGACGTGCCCATCGACGAAACCTGCGTGGAGCTCCCTCTCACAGGTCTTGCTGCCCTCGAGTCGACAACTCTATTGAATATGGCGAGCCTATAAAAAAGAGAGTTAGTAATATGAAATTGAAATACCTTGAATACATTGAATTGAAAATTATAAAATGAATTATAAACTCAACTTCTGCATGATTTTCCACCTCCTCTTGCATACGCAGCTTGAGGATCGATTGGTTCACGTTCCCAATCGAAATCTTCGCTGTGTATCTTCCTAGCCTCCTCACTGTACTAAGCCTGCAAAACAAGAAAACCGTGTAAGTTAAACAATCCATATAGTTATATTTAATATGAATGATTTCTAAACTTACCAATCGCTCGGCTGCATCCTGAAAGCACCCCTGAGGCTGAGAAGGGTCCCTATGACCTCTCTTCCTGATCTCAGCAAGGGTCGGCGGCACCCCCGTCTCGCGCTCCTATCAGTACGTGTTAGTACGAATAGTATATTGTGAATATATAAACATAAGTTACATACACTTACCATGCGTTTAGCTAAACGCAAGTGGTTATCTTGGCCGTGCCCGCTCTTCCCCTCAACCACTCTGCACTCTCGACCCTTCCCGGACTTAGCCTTAAACTCATCGCTAGCTCAGTAGCGACAAAGGACCCGAAATGCATCGGACCGACCCTGCAACCAGCTCATGTGGCGCTACACATAGTTGTAAGTCGTTAAAAATACCATCGAGGAAATTATCAGAAAAAATACTTACTACACCCCACGTACCTGCGCGTACTCCTCCTCTGTCAGGTTCCTCTCACTCTCTTACCGGAAGTGCAGCACGAGGTTCTCGTTCGCTTTCAAGTGCTCATTAATAATTTGAACACGAGCATTCGACAAATCTTGTCGAAGCGCCTTGGTGGTGTTGTAGTGAAACACTCTCCTGGCATCCTCAACCATGCGAGGGTCGTTCAGGTCCTCTAAAGTATACCTTTCTTGTGATAAAGAATATATTTAAGAGATGTTCATTAAACGAGTTTAAGAGTTAAAATGTAGAAAATATTTTTAACATACTTACCATAAAATCGGCCCATACGGCCTCCTGAAGGTTGTCGTGCTCCTGTGATGGACGCGTGCGTATTCCTCCCATGAAAGAGCAGACACCCCATCGATGATCCTGAGATAGTGCGAATTCACTAAGGACGCGAGGACACCGGTCACTATTCTTTGGTGTCGCTCACCGGTGAAAGACGTGGTGTCCCAAACCCTGCAAGATATTTATTGATTCATTACTTATGTAACCAAAAGAAACTAGAATTGAACACTATAATTTTTATTACCTTTCTCCGACCGAACGAATCACTATCTTCTATGAAGGGACCGCAGGAGGACTGACAAAGTAAGTCCTCCTCGTCCTTTGTGTTAGCTGGGCGCCACGACGGGTGACCCAGACGGCTCTTCACCAGCCGAGTCAAAGGGCTCAGGAACAGAAGGCTCACCAACTTAGGGCTGGCTGGCTGAGGGCTGGCTCACAGAAGGGTAGCCAAGGTCAGCTGGCGTCGTAGCCTCCTGGTCAGTCGGTGAGGACTACAACATTCAAATGATTCATAAGTAAGTTTAATTGGAAACTGAATTTAAAGAATTTGTCAAAAAGTAGTGAATTTACATGTGACAAAGCTCTAGAGCTGCTCAGAACGTTCCCAGCAGCTGAGAGCGTCTGCTCCCAGTCGACGAGGCACCAGCGAAAGCGTCCTCGGGTCTAGAGGGGAAGAACCCCCTCGTCAGCGGCAGCTTCTTACCCTTCTTTGACGCCACCCTATTTAAATAGCTAATTAGTAAATATGCATATAAGATATACGAAATTCATGTTACTATCTTCAAGAAAACATTACTTATAATCACATTCAAAATTCATCAACTTCATTATCATGTGCCCTACTCCTTAAACTAGCCCAACGATCTTCCATCGTGCCTTGTTCTAATTTCCGTTTTCGCATGTCATCTGGCTCTACATCTTCAACATCTCCAACTAATTGATCGAGTCCTGCACCATGCTCGATGATAAAAAGTGTCTGCCAACTCTTCTTCTTGGTACACTTCTTCAACCTCTTCACAATCATGGTAACCTTCATCCCCAGGAGTATATAACCGCTCACAAGGATTAACCTTCTATACCATCCATCAAGAACTGAGCTTCATGCACTTCACGTAGATAATACACTTGTTCTACTTCATGTGCAAAAACAAATGTATCGTAACCTCGTAGTCAATCCTTATGTTTCACTTCCAGCATTCCAAATTGGTTTTCTCTAGTTCCATGAGTGCGATCAAACCAGTCACAGTCAAAGAAGACAACTCGAAGGGTCTTATTTCCAGTAAAATTAAATTCAAGGATTTTGTTAATGATCCCATAATAATCGGTTAAATTCCCTTGAGTGTCAATTTCTCTCGTCACAACACCGGAATTTGATGATGCCGCGAGAGGACGAAGGGCTTCAAAATTTGTTGTACGGAATCGAAAGCCATTTACATCATATCGACCATGGCTTCTAACATTCACCAATCCAAAAGATAGTTGCCACAAATCTTCATGGACATTGTGTGTCCGACATTGTCAGAAATGATCATAAGTTCAAATAACTCTTCTTTAATAATAGTAACTTATAATATATAGAAGACGAGAGAGTATTACATAATCTCAAAACTAGGATAGCAAAGTCGGCCCTCCATTTATTCCTTCTTTTCACATCCCTTCTACTTGTTTGGCTGTAGGTTGATGCCTATGTGGCCAACATTGTCAGTGGAACTCGCTGAACGTGAAAAAACATCTTTTAGAATACATGTGTAGCAAAATATGTCGATTAGCATAAATGTAGGACAAACACTTACTCAAAGTATTCCTACATGCCTTCTATATTTCCGTACATGTAGAGTAAAGCAATAGTCCTATCACATTCGGATAGCACGTACGTCGTGTAGCTACCAACGGTAGTACCTCTCGTTTGAAAAATGGAGAGGTCTCTTAAAGGGGGTGCTTCGTCCACATTGTACCTCATCACCGAGGTATTGATACTGTTTTCTTTTGCAAAGTATACACTTGAAAACTATCCTACTTCCTTCAGAGCATATGCTTCAGCGATGCACCCTTCCACCCTTGCCCTGTTGCCAACCATTGGTATCAGATATCGTAGCGCTCTTTCAATGTGATACGTCCACCTGTATTGCACAGGACCGCCAACTTTAGCTTCTAAATGAAGATGGATAAGCAGATGTTGCATTGGGTTGAAGAAACCCGATGGAAATTTTTTTTCATCTTACATAAAACTATGGGTACCTCCTTCTCTAACTAATCCATCATTCATATATTGATTTCTTTAGCACAAAGCTGTCTACAGAAATAGCTGAGCTCGGCTAAAACCTTTCACACCGCATCATATAGATAGCCTCGAAACATAATAGGTAAGAGTCTTTCCATTATAATGTGATAATCATGACTCTTGAACCCAATGCGGTTTCCTGTGTTCACATTCACGATTCGTTTCAAGCTAGCTGCGTAACCATCTGGGAATTTCAAAGTTTTCATCCATTTCATGACTTCTTTCTTTTCATTAGATCGAAGACATAAAGAAGCACGTGGCTTCCCACCACTTTCATATATTTCAAGAGTTTGACTGTGACAAATGTCTACCAAATCAAGTCTAGCTTTGTAATTGTCTTTCGTTTCGCTAGGCATATCCATGCAAGTGCTTATGATTCTTTCGCTCATGTTACGCTCCTGATGCATGACGTTGAGGGTGAGAAACATGAACTCGTTCTTTATACAAAGAGCCGATGGCAGGTTGTATGGAATGACAAAGACCGGCCAGCAGGAGTATGGCGTGGTGTTTGTACTGAACGGTGGGAATCCATCTATCGCTAATCCGATGCGAACATTCCTCACATCACGAGAAAAATCTGGATCGAAACGGTCTAGTGCCTTCCATGCATCACCGTCGGATAGATGCGTCAAGAATTCTTTGTTCTCATGTTTACCTTTTTTGTACCATCTCATGTGTCTTGCGATTCTTTTTGAAAGAAACAACCGCTTCAACCGAGGTGTCACACGCAGGTAACGAAACTGCTTATGTTTGACATCTGTCATCACATTATCGCCATCATCATTAACAACTTCGACATACCTCGATTTACCACATTTCAAGCACATCTTCTCATCAGCGTGCTCTTTCCAGAATAGCATGCAGTTGTCTATGCACACCTCGATTTTCTCGTAGTTCATACCGAGACCAGATATCTTGATCTTTGACTAATACATATCTGGTGGCACTTTGTGAGGTTGTGGAAGGATATCACAGATCCATTTCATGATATCATTGTAGAAGTTGATGGAAAAAAGTAAATGGACTTAATTGCCATAAATCTGGTCAAGAAAGCAAGTACGGTCACAACTTTGTATTCATGCAACGGCTCTTGTGATTTCTTCAGCTACTTGAATAACTCTCCTACCTCATTTGTAAGAGGATCCTCTGCTTCTAGAGCTTCTAGCATCTTATCCATCCTATCAACCTCTGTTGTATCATCATCCTCATCCACTTCTGCTATGACTCCAGATTTAGTCTCGCCGTGGAAGGTCCACACTTCATAATGTGGAGTGAAACTGTTTCGACATAAGTGAAACGAAAGCTCAAATCTTCAGAAAAATTTGGTGTTCTGGCATTTTTTACCAGGGCACCGCACCATATCTTCCGTTGATAGCGAAAATGCTCGATCCAAAAATTTATCTAACTTGATGTACCACTCATCCGAGTGACCACCAGTTCCGCTCTTCCAGCCAGTATACATCCAACTGCTATCTTCACCCATGTTTGGCTCTACTGGTTAAAGCGAAAGAAATTATCGTTAATGTATGCAATATATGTCCTAAAATTTTGACAGTATAACACCGCCTATTTAACACTACACCTCCCCCCCCCAATCTTCAAGTAAAAGGGTCATTTACAACCCTCGTTTAGACGCATACTTTAACTTCCAACTAAATAGGCCTTGTCGGGTCCTAAATGGGTTGTGTCAGGTCAAGCCAATCAGAGCCCCATTTTTGTACATATAGTAACACTCAAGCAATCAAATTAAAAATTATAACCATAATATAAAAAACAAAGCAATTCAATTAAACGTAAACATAAGAATTGTTGAATTGTAATTTATCAATTAATAAACATAAACCTAAATATAAACAATTGTATTATAAACATAGACTTAAGCATTGAACTAAACATAAAAATTTAATTCTCAATATAAACATAACCATAAACTTAAACATAAGCATCAATTCAATTCAATTCTATCTATTCATAAGTATCAAATCAATTCTCAACATAAACTCAATTCAAAAATCCATTCTATGCTCAAATTTGATTGTATGTATCACAATTCTAAGAATCACAATTTCAACATAAGCATCACCTAAACATAAGCATCATCTAACATCATAATTCAATCAACTAATCACCAATTTAACCAAAAATTTACACAATTCAATCCTCTAATCAACTAATCACCAATTAACATAACTAATTGAACACATTAAGGAAAAAATCAACATTGACTAAACAAATTAAACCATTAGAGGAGAGGAGGGAGGCAGGGGGCGGCCATTGAAGATGGGGAGGAGGGGGGGGGGTCGGCTAAGATGAAGGTGAGGTGTGAGGGGCGGCCATGGAGAGTGGGGGAGGGAGGGGGTGGCAATGGAAGGTGGGGAGGAGGGGGGAGGGTCGGCTAGCATGAAGGTGAGGGGGGATGGGCGGCCATGGAGAGTGGGGGAGGGAGGGGCGTCCATGGAAGGTGGGGAGGGGGTGGGGGTCGGCTAGAAGGAAGGGGAGGGGTGAGGGGAGGCCATGGAGAGTGGAGGAGGGAGGGGGTGGCCTTGGAAAGTGGGGAGGAAGGGGAGGGGAGAGGGGTCATACATTGAGACGACGGAGCGCCGGCGGCGTGGCAGCGGCGCGGAGGCTGCGGCGTATAGTTGGCTCAGGCCGCTCGGTATGGAAGAAATGAGTTTTACTCGATGGTATAGGCATTTAACTTGCGACGGACAGGTTAATTGCGACAGCATTAGGTTTGGCCGTTGTAATTAACGCTATTTGTGACGGATAATGTAAATGGCCATCACAGATAAGTTTGATTTTCGACGGCTTTGTTATTTGCGACGGCTCGTCCGGAGGCCAGCGCAAATTAGAGTCTATTCGGGTTGCCTTTAATTTATTTGCAACGGACGGGTTCGGGCCATCGCAAATAAGTTTATTTGAGACAGCCGGCCGTATTATGTCAGCCGTCGCAAATGATCATGTTTCTTGTAGTGATATACATCAACTACGCTCTCAGCTGTAGCTATGCAAAAGCAAAGTCGTCCATGCCCTTAGGACGCTTCGCACTAGTAGCACTCACTCTCCTGATCACAGCGGCGTGCAATGCTCCAACTTAGCCACGAACCCTAAAGAGGGTAAGTCGTCGTCGTCAAGCCCTTCATCAACGGTATAACCTGCAAAAACTCGTTAACTACAAATGTGAGCATAAGGCTCAGCAAAACTGACCCGTCTCACTAGACAGGTGCAAGGTAAAGGCTAAACATAGGTAGGAAATAGCATAAATAGACTCGCCTACAAGTGGATCTTTGACTCCGCAATCAAACAAGAAACGCTTTGCTGATGATATGACATGCCCAAAGCACATAATGCTATTACAGGTTAAGTGTTTGGAAACTGTAAACTTTAATCATGCTATCTCTAATCCATACAAGTTGCAATAAAATAATAATCATGGCAATAGTTTCATAATAATTCAACTACTCTTTATTACTACGTCATGGCACAGTGAACAAGCGGTACTCAAATAACCGCGAGGGACGGTGATTATAATCAGTAGCCACGCGGATAACAGTTCACGCACATCCGTGCGTAAGAAGCATGCGGTGCTCCTCTCCATGTCATACACAGCAACCTGTCACACAAAACTCAAACTCCGTACCGGTCCCACCATCGCGGGCACAAGGTCCCTGCACAAAGCGTGTATGTGCCCTCCGATAGATTTACACCTTGCTACCCTCAACCCACCCCTATCGACAGTGGGCTATGCCTCGACACCCAAGATATAAAGTTACATCAGTTTCCTGGGTTCCATATGCCCAGTATGCATCATGTACAGTTCAAACATGTCCAGCAGAGTCGCACATGGATCAGTCCTCAATCGACACAAGCAGGGCTACGCACGTGAGACCACATCTTGCTGCATCCTATCCCGCTGCTCGATCTCCAATTCATATTCATAAACCTTTATTTGATAAACTCCACCCCGTGTGATAAAATCCTATCTCGCGAGTAGATTCCAACTACTCTACTTCTATCAGATTCCTCAAAACAGTAGCATGGAATTTTTTACTCGTCAAGCTGTAAACCTACCCAATACTCCATGGGATCCGTGGGTCATGCAAGTGGGGTAACAAGCACCTTAGCCCTAATGCACAAAATTCAATTCTAGATATAAGTGATACAAATGAAATATTAAAATAGTACTTAAATGCAAACCGGGGCAAGTGTTAATAGTTAGGCTTGATCATCCCCCGAAGAATCCGCCAAGAAACTTCAAGATGGTGACTCCCAAGCTCCTCCTCCATGTGGAGCTCCTCGTTGATCATCTCCATTACGTTTCCTATTGACATGAGTGCATATAAGGAAACAATGTAATATAATAATAGACTCAACGTGGTTCTATACACCTTATGAAGGAGAAGATTGACTAGGAGGGACAAACATGTCTCTATTCTGAGGAGATATAGAGGATGAGTCAAGATGGACATAATAGTGCCGAGGTATGAATTGAAAGGTGCAACGTCAGCACACATTGCAACTTAGCAATCAACACTTTGAGCTATGCCACATAAGATTAATAAGACTGATTGGTGAAGAAGTGTTCTACTGAATATAAGGATGACTAAGGGATCAAGGTGAAACATAGCACGATTAGGGTATGAGACGACAATGCAAAGCATGATATTGAAACTCAGGATTAAATCTTATAACTGAAGAATTGAAGTCGTCTAAGAACTAAGAGACGATCTACAAAGCTTTTAAGGACTTAGGAGAAACTTACTATGGGTTTTCCTAGTGTTCTAAGATTCTTACTCTACATTACCTTTGTGTCGTAAGGAATCAATTCTAAGGTTTCTAGTAACTATAGAAGACGGGATCATCCCTACTTGTTGAGGTTCCTATGATGAGAACGACTATTAACAAATCTACAAGAATTAGATGGACCCTTGATAAGGAGCTTAAGGTCAAGGGAGAGACATCACAAAACAAATGTAGCAATATGAACGAATGTGCAAGATGTCACCCCCCATCACTAAACAATATGTGCAGGATTATGGAACACTGGTCGCACTACCTTTCTATCCTTATAAGCATGCTCACCTTGTAGGCATTTCCCCGAACAGTTCGGATGCGCTCTCAACTTGGTTAGTCTTGTACAATTCAGAGGTCGACATGGCCTAAGTTGCATGCCGGTTATGACACCACAATGTTCCTGCATTACAGACCAGCACTGAACATCCACACACTTGATTTGGTGTTGTAAACATTTCATCGAACACCTTGGCTGCAGTCACTGATCCGATCAATCTTGCACAAATCAGAGCTATCCTTGGACCAGTTGTTGATGCCATTGTGCTGTTGACGTGTTCCTGCATACCATACATGACACACATCACTTTCTTCGCTGCCAGGACGCGACCACGGAGTAGAACGCCGCGGTGATGTGCGACGGCATCGGGCCGAACAGCTGCCGAAGCAACACAAGAGTGCGTGCAGCCTTGCTGTTTGAGCAGAGATGGCGAATCACTATTGTTGACGGTGCTGGAGCAGAGCGAGAGGCGGTGATGGCTTGTGTTGGCGATGAGGGCGACGGGCGTGAATGGCGGTCACCACGGTGTGGAAGGCGCAGCGGGCGAGTGCTCTGTTAGCCTCTTATCACCACCACAATGTCCTGGGAGGTGCAGGCGCCGAAGGTACGAGCAGGGCATGCTGGCTAGCAGGCAGCAAGGCGCTCGGCCAGGGGACGTGAGTTTGGCATCGCATGGGTGAGCAGGAGGGGCATGGCCGTGGCGTGCACGACTGGCCAGAGCGCGGCAAGCAGCAGAACGGCGCTCGGCTATGGCGTGCGAGCAGCAGCAGTGATGCGCGAGGTGGGCACAGCCGAGGCGAAGAGCAGGTGCTGGCGCCCGGGATCGATGTGCAGCAGAGCTGCAAAGGGAGGAGCAGGGCGTGTGGTGGTGAGTGGCTTGGAGCGGCGTGGCATGGGCGCTCGGTGACGGTTGGCGCTGTTGAGGTCGTGAGCTGCGGACGCGGCGGTGCACGACGCACGCGACGGCAGAATGCGAGCCGGCGGCGCTGGGTGTGTGGCGCGGTCAGAGTGCGGCGTCGGGGATGCGTGCAGCGGCATTGGGGAGGGCGGAGCGCGGGGCCAGTTTAGCGGCGCAGCCAGGGCGACACACGCAGGAGGGAGGTGAGCAGAACGGGAGCAGGGTGCGAGTGGCCATGGTCGATGCTGAATCAAGAAGAAAACCAGTGCTGTTCCTTCCGATAGAAGCAAACATGGAGATCGGACCCAGCTGACCGTGAGTTGGAGTGATCTGGTGGGCCATGAGGCACCGTTTTGCTGAGAACTGAAACTAGACTTCGTCTGGATAGGACTGGCCGGTGGGGCCTGCTGGCAGGTGGGTCCCACTCATGGATATTATCCCCTCTCCAAAATTCAAATCACACTAACAATTCTTTCTCAAAATTCACCAGATTTTGTAGAGTGACAAAAGTGAGTTTAAGGATTTTAATTATGCAATCAGATTTGTAATTTGATTAAGTTCGGATCTGGGATTGAAACATCAGTAACCGTTTCCCTCCTTTTCACCTTATTTAATACCTGATTTTCCTTACTTTCAGCTGAAATAATCAAAGTGTTGATTTTCTTTTAAGCAGTGCTTCTCAATTAATGTGATATTCTGCATTTGCATTTCCTTCCCTCTAGTTTTAGGGTTTAGTCTATTTTTATCCTAGTTTTTATTTTTAAATCTGAACTATGAATTTGAAAAAGAATTGTTGAATTACTTTCTATTGGACTATTTGAATGAATTCAACCTGCGAATTTGATTTTAAATCGAAATTTGCCATATAACAAGGCATCGCATAAAACATTTAAATCATGATTAATTTTGACCTTGACTTCGATTTAACAATCCTAGTTTCAGACATCATTCATTTACTAAAATACATTCCAAGATTTTGAATTTACTTAAAAAAATTTATGTTCTCATTTTCGCTTTCTTGTTCTTTCCAAATGTGAGATTTCACACACCGGCGCAACCGCTGCAGTTCCACGGTCATTTTTTCAGCGCGCCATGTTTCCGACCACCATTCCAGCAGCAGCAGCAGCGAAGGATGGTCCTGCGTGCGTATCCACGTCCACTGCGTGCACCAGGATTCCGTCCGCAGCTTGGAGAAAACCCGACGCAATAAACATGCTATATGTGTGGCCGTGTCCGGCATTTTGTGATGGACTGCCCCGAGCAGAGAAAGGGCAGCGGACAAGCACCATATCAGGGTGCAGCTCAACCCCGCAACCAGTCATGGAAACCAACAGCAAAACCTGGCAATGTCCACCACCTAGCTATCGAAGACGTGCCGGAATGCGAACCCATTCCTGCAGGTACATTTTCTCTACTCCATATTCCCGTGGTCATACTATTTCACTCCGGTGCCACCCATAATTTCATTAGCCAATCATAGGTCATCAAATACCAATTACCTATCATTCCCACAAAATGTCCATATTTCATTTGCTCTGCAGGTGGGAAAGTAGCAGCTAATAATGGTCTATAGAGAACTACTTCAGTTGGATGGAGATCTACATCCGACTTCTCTAATTATATTAGAGAGTCAGAAGCTCGATGTCGTCTTAGGAATGTCATGGCTACACCGCCATGGTGCTGTTCTCGACATCGTTCCACGAGTGGTTCATTTACACTCTCCACTTCATGAACAACAGACTCTCATTCTAGGTCGCCTTATCCAAGAAATTCTAGCCACATACAACGCGAAGCCACAAAGCTTGAGGACATTGTGGTCTGTGAACATCCAGACATGTTTCCCGACGATCTTCGGGTATGCCATCGGATAGGGACATTGTGTTCAAGATTGAACTTATTCTGGGAACCACGCCTATCTCTCGAAGGCCGTACAAGATTGCACCAAATGAGTTGGCGGAATTAAAGGAGCATTTGAAGGACCTGCTGGACAAAGGTCTAATATGCCCAAGTTCCTCACCTTGGGGCTGCTCCTCATTGTTTGTGAAGAAGAAGGACAAGGCGTGACGTCTATGTATGGACTATTGTCCGCTCAACGCCGTGACCATCAAGAACAAGTATTTACTACTGTGCATCAATAATTTATTCGATCAATAAGTTGGTGCAAAGGTTTTCTCGAAGATGGATCTTCGGTCCGAACATCATCAAATTAAAATTGGACTGGAGGATATACCAAAGATGGCATTCTTGACAAGATACGGGCTCTACGAATATCTTGTCATGTCATTCAGACTTACCAATGCGCCGGCTCACTTCATGTATCCTATTGACGACATCCTGGTTTATTCTAAATTAGAGGAAGAACATGACAAACACTTGCATTTTGTGCTCCAATGATTGCGAGATCACAAGCTCTATGCGAAATTAAGGAAATGCGAGGTTTGGATCAGCCAAATACCATTTCTTGATCATATTATTTCAGCAGAGGGCATCTCTGCTAATCCAAGCAAAATTGTTCAAGTGCTGAAATGGGAGTCTCCAAAGTCCGTGCATGAAGTTTGCAGCTTCCTCGGGTAAGCAAGAAATTATCGGAGGTTCATTCCATGCTTCTCAAAAATTGCTATGCCAATGACGGAGCTTTTGAAAAAGTGGACTAAGTATAACTGGAGCAAGGCATGTGAGGATGCTATTCAAGCATTGGTGAAGCATCTCACAACAGCCCCAGTGCTAGCTAAACCAGATATGACCAAATCTTTCAACATTTATTGTGATGCGTTTGGCATTAGTCTCGGTTGCGTGTTAATGCGGGAAGGCCACGTGATCGCATATGGATCACGGCAGCTCTGGAATCAGGAGCAACATGATCCAACTCATCACCTTGAGCTCGCTGCCGTGGTGCTTGCATTGAAAATGTGGAGGCACTATTTACAGGGAAACCAAGTGCACATCTACACCGATCACAAGAGCCTGAAATATATCCTCACTCAGAAGGAGCTGAATATCCAGCAATGAAAAGGGTTAGAACTGATCGAAGATTTTGAGGAAGAGATTCACTACCATCCCGGCAAGGCAAATGTGGTTGCTGATGCGCTAAGTCGCAAGTCTCACGTCAACAATTTGTCCATCACTTTGACGGAAGAGGATGAGCTGAGTTTATACTTGGTTCCATATGGAGCGTTATATAATCTTGCTCTCATTCCTACCATACGAGAGGAAATTATGGAAGTTCAAGGGAAAGACAAAGGAACGTCAGACGTTCGTAGAATATTGAAGGATGGAGAAATGAAATGTTTTCGAAGTGATGAACATGGTACTCTGTGGTTCAAAGACCATATAGTGGTACCCCGTGACATGACACTTCGGAAGAAAATCTTGGACAAAGCACACTTGTCCAAGTATTATATTCATCCGGGCAGCAACAAGATATATCAAGATCTGAAAACAAGATATTGGTGGACAGAGATGAATAGGGAAATTGCAAAGTACGTATTCGAGTGTGATACATGTTGGTGGGTGAAAGCCGACCACATGGCGAAAGATGGAGAGCTCCAACCATTGAACGTTCTGGTGTGGAAATGCGAGTATATTAGTACAGATTTCATCGTCGGATTACCTCTCACATTGCACAAGCATGATTCGATTTGGGTGATAGTTGATCGACTAACCAAATCAGCTCACTTTATCCCAGTGAATACCAATTATCATGCTCAAAAGTATGCAGAGTTGTATATTCCAAGAATCATGTGTTTGCACAGAATTCCCTGTATGATTATCTCATATCGTTGTGCGCTGTTCGTTGCCCGCTTCTGGGAGCAGCTACACACATAATTGAGGACGAAACTGATCCGAAGCTCCGCATATCACCCACAAATAGATGGTCAAACTGAACGGATTAATCAAGTTTTTGAGGATATGCTATGCGCTTGTGCCATCCACCACAGTAAAAATTGGGATGATCGTTTATCGTTGGCGGAATTCTCATATAACAATGGCTATCAAGGTAGCATCAAAATGGCGCCGTATGAAGCTCTCTACGGTTGGAAATGTCGCACACCACTCAACTGGTGTGAATCCGTTGAGCGAGTAATATACGGTATTGATCTTGTAAATAAAGCTGAGGAACGAGGGCGAGTAACTCAAGCCAATCTCAAGGCTGCTCAATATCGGCAGAAAAGCTATGCAGATAAAATATGTCAACCTCTCCACTTTGACATCGGAGACAAAATTTATCTCCGTGTTTCTCTGATGAAAGGGATTCATCGTTCCGGAGTAAGGGGAAAGCTTGCTCCGCGATTCATCAGTCCTTTCACTATCATTGAAAAATGTGAACACGTAGCTTATCGCTTTGAGTTACAAGTGTCACTCTCAGGAATTCATAATGTTTTCACATCTCTAAAATGTGGTGCCTTAAATCCCCGACTCAAATTCGAATGGAGGACATCAAAGCTCTTCGACCGGATCTCACTTATTTGGAGTATCCAATCCGGATTATCGATGAAATGACTCGCGCCACCAGAAACCGGACTTTGTACTTTTAGAAAGTCTTGTGGAGTAACCATACCCCTGAGGAATCGACATGGGAAAGCAAGGACTATCTCCGATCAAATTATTCGGATTTGTTATCATCTCATATCCAATAATCTTTTCACCTTTGTCTATTTCATTTGTAATCTCGGGACGAGATTCCTTCAAGGGGGGAGGGATGTAAAAGCCCTAAATGTTCATAGTGCAAAGTTCGGACAGGAGAATTAAAAATTTGAATGCGAAAAATAAATAAAAACGAAATGGGACAATGAAGGTCATTTAAACCCTACAAGAGGGAATTGAAAAAATCAAAATAGCTCCTGTTCAAACTTGACAAAATAAAAATTTGAGTTAACCATTGCATTCTAAATATTCCAAATACCTTCTCTTTAAAGTTCCAAAATTTTCGAAGCACATTTTCTATGTAATTCAGTGGAAACACTGAATTTTCTTCAAATTCAAATTCAAATTCAAATTCAAATTTTGATTGATGCTTGATCAATCCAATGTCTTGAAGTCAGAATCAAATCCTAGATATTTGTTTGAGCCTATCTAAAAATTTTCATGATTTTTGGACACATGTTGGTAAGATATTTCATTGTACAGAGGAGGTTAGAGGTGAAAGGGCGATGGGACCCACTGGCCAGTGTCACAAATACGTGAGCAGAATCTGTTTCTCACCGTGAAGCCGCCTCGACATGCAAGCCATGCACCTGTGTGCTTGCCTGCCTATATCCTGTGAAATTCAGTGCCCATATATATCTAGCAAGCATCCTCATCGTTTTCCGTAGTGTCCAGTGCAAGCCACCCTATGTTCTCTCTCTATTCTTGGCTGCCGGCGATGAAGCTCACGGTCAACCTGAGAATCCGAGCTACCACGAGGTCGTTGATCCTTTCTCGTCGTGTTTGGATCTTTGTAACTGTCTTGTTCATCTTCTTGAACCATTTTGTGGACAGCTCCCTCACGGTGGTTTGTTAATTTGGAGTTTTCGCGGGCGTCGCCGTTGAGCCGCCGTGGCCATCGCCCTCTGCTCCCCGTGGCGCTGGTGAACTAGGCCCTGTGAAGCTATGACTTCAACATACCAAAGAAGTTCCGGTACACCACTTTTCTCACAGTGAAAACCGCAAACCTTTTCATTCCCTAACAAGAGAGTATTCCTCATTTTTGTCTCGGCACAATTTTACTTTTCATGCTAGGTCATCTGTTTAATTCAATTTCTATGTGCAAAATTTCTTTAATCCATTTAGGTATTAGGTTTACCACATCCTTGGGCACATCCTCCGTCAAGAAACTATAAGAACCATCCAGTAGTTTTGCCGGGAGCTGAGTTTTCCTCACCGGCGACAAAATTGGAGAAGGCTGACGGCGCACATGATTTTCTTGTAAAAGCCCTAAAATCTCATAGTGCAATGTTCAGATGGGAGATGTAAAAATTTGAATGGGAAAAATAAATCAAAATGGAAATTGAAAAATCAAACCAATTCAAACTTCAATGGAGGGAATTAAAATTTTCAAAACTTGCTCCTGTTCAAACTTTGTCAAAATGAACATATGAGTTCACCATAAAACTCCAAATATTCCAGTTAGTCTCTCTGCAAAGTTTCAAAAGTTTTGAAGCTCATTTGCTATTTAATTCAGTGGCTCCATTGAATTCCATTCAAATTCCAATTCAAATTTGAATTTTCATTGAAACTTGATCAATTCAAAGTTTTGATTTCAGAATCAAATCCCAGATATTTAGTTGAGCGTAACTTAAAATTGTCATGAATTTTGGACACAAGTTGGTGGGATTTTTCTTTGTACAGGGGAGGATTTGGATGAAAGGGCAGTGGGGGCCACTGGTCAGCCTCACGAAGCAGCTGCGTGGCCTCTATGGCATGTATATCAATCCCTCCCGTCCCTATCTTCCTTTCCTGACCAATGTAGAAGCACACCAGCGCACCATCGCTCTGTTTCTCGCCCGCCGTCGAGCTCAGCACCACCTTGCCATCGCTCAAGCTTGCCGGCCAAAAGAAGCAATGTTGCGCCATGCTCCAAGAAGATAAAAGAAACCCAGCTCGTTGGTCTACCTTCTCCAACTGTTGGTTCAACGTCTCCTGGCCTAAACCTGTGGTATCACTCAGTTTTGCCATTGCCGCCGTTGTACCGCCGTGAGGAAGCAACTGCCTCCCCGTCGCACCGGCACCACAGGCCACCTCTCGAGCTGATCCGAGAAGCTAATAGGATCGCCAAGGCACCACCTTTCTCACGGTAAAAACTGTTCTTCGCTTCATCCCCCATCGAGCAAATGATTCATGTTTTTCTTTAGGACGTTGCCCATGATCTAGCTAGGTTCTCCGTTCAATTCACTTTCTACGTGCAGTCATCCTATAATTCGTTCATGGATATTGTTCCATACCTCATAGCACACACGCCTACCTATTCTCGGTAAGAACCATCGACCGGACCTAGAGTATTTCAAGTTTTCATATCCGCTTTAGGAAAACTCGTTGGCTCACCGTCGGACATGAGGTTTCCGGCCATTTCACTCCTAGTGCACCCCATTTTCATACTCATCATGATCCACGGAATCCTTTAGCTGGTTTCCCAAGTTGTTTGAGCCTGATTTATGGAGTTCTGACCATCGTCGGAACCCTATTTCCGCCGCCTCCATCGTGCGCTCGCCTCCGGCCATCACTGCCGCGATTGGACCTCACCAGTGTGTAGCACGTCCGATTATAGGGCTAAGCGGCCACGGCCGAGCCGAGAGAAGGTCAATGCAGCAAGTCTGGAATGTGCCGCCGCGGTTCCGGCGAGGAGCACCGCCCCTCCGTCGCGAGGTTGATGAAGGTGGCGAGTCTCGCTTGTCAGACTCGGTGAAGGGGTTAGAATCTGCTGTGGCCTTGGTATTTGGTGTGGCTGTGCGGGTTAACCCCATGGCCTTTCGTGCGGCCCAGCTCTGATTGGCCCATTTAAATGAAGTGGGGCCGGGTTTGATTATTCAATCTTTCCTTTGGAAAATAACTCTAGAATTTGGAGCAAACTTCTAAATTCAATTTATCCTAGTAAACTTGGTCAAATAATTCCAAATAAATTCTGGTACACTCATATAGACACCAACTTTGCATTGGTGCAATTTTTTGTACATGAAACTCTAAGAATTTTTATAATTAATTTCTTTGATCTAACTGCTTCAGAAATTAATTACCCCTGTTCTACTAATTGGAAAATTCCCAATTTTGGTCAGGACACTCTCCAAACTATAATTGATATCCAGTAAAAATTCCATGTTCATTGGACTATATTTACTGGGTGGATCAGTGTTTCAATTGTCTATGTAGTTTAAAAATGGTGAAATGTACAAAAACCATTTCAGAATTTCTTGCAAACTTGTAAAATCTATTTCTCTCTGTAGGTGGCTCAGAAAATAATGAAACAAATTTTCGTAGAACCAGTGAAACCTCTTCTACCATAATAACCCACTGGTAGACATGACAAACGTACAGATTTAGTACCGAAATTCAGAGAAGCCTTTTAATTGTCGGAATATTAGAGACAAGAAGCTTCCTTGAACATCTTCAATTTTTGGTCCAGATCTTCCGCATATATCCTAGTATACACTGTAAAAATCCCAAAGCAATTTAAAATCATTTAGTCACAGAAACTGTATTTAGAATTTGATTTTTGTGGTTCTATGTCACTTATATACTTTCTTATTATGCACCTCATATAGTGACCGAGATCCAGGAGGACCCGGAGCCCATGGAGAGTATACGACCAGAAGCTAACTTCCCCTCTGACTCACAGCCAGGCAAGCCCCAGTTTGCATTTAAGTGCTATTTCAAAGTTTCTATTTGTATCACTTATGTCTAGGTTAATTTTGTGCATTAGGGCTAAAGTGCTTGTTACTCCACTTGCATGACCCACAAATCCCATAGCGTATTGGGTAGGTCTACAGCCCGACGAGTAGAAAATGCGATGCTTATGTTTTCAATAATCCGGTAGAAGTCGAGTAATTGGAATCTACTCGCGAGATAGGATTTTATCACACGGGGTAGATTTGATAAAAGAATGGTTTATGAATATGAAATTGAGACCGAGCAGCGTGTAGTGTGCAGAGAGACATGGTCTCACGTGCATAGCCCTGCTTGTGTCGATTGAGGACAGATCCGTGTGCGGCCCTGCTGGACAAGTTTGAACTCTATTGGATGCATACTGGCCATAAGGAAACCAGGAAACCAATGTAATTGGTTAACCTGGGTGTCGAGGCTTACCCTACCGTTTTATAGGAGTGGGTTTAGGGCAGCAAGGTGTAAATCTGCCAGCGGGCATAGAGATGCTCCGCGCGGCAACCTCCTTCCCGTTACGGAAGGACCAGTTCGATATTTGGGTTTCCCTTGAAAGGTTGTTGCATACAACATAATATTGAAGTGTGATTCACTTCACTTCTGAAATGGGTATATGTGACGTGTTATCTGGGTGTCTACTGATTGTAATCACCGTCCCTCGTGGTTATTATAGTACCACATGTTCACTGCACTGTGACTTAGTAAATATTGAAGAATCCAGGAGAATATGATGTATTGAAATATAATTTCTTTGTAACTATGATTGTTTTCTAATATGCTCACTAAAGTTACTGTTATTAAACTCGTAAGCTGCTGTTAGTAAATTGAAAATTAAGGACCAACATGTAGGTGAGTTATTTACTGCTAAATCTATTCCTATGTTAAGTATCCCTGTATGTAGAGTTTCATGTTTAGGTGAGATGATTAAGTCGTGTTGTGCCTTCGTGCTCACGGTTGCTATATTAAGTTGTTTGCAAGTGAGACGTATGAGGAAGGGCCCGAGGATGAGGTGATGCCCCCATCAGGGTATACCGTCGAGTGGGAGCTCTGCACGCCGCCGTAAATTTTTGTGTGCTGCTAGTGTGTAGCATCCCCAGGCTGGACGGCTGCACTTTTGCATAGCTAGGCTGAGAGTTTAGCTATGAGTATTATCTTCTGCTGTATATTAAGTACTGTAAAATACTTCCGCTGTTTCTATAAATAAAACTTTGTATTTTGTTGTATTCTTTTCGTGTGTGCTGTTGGGTGCCGCATCGCACGGCACCGCCCTCTGCGATTCCTGGAATATGTGGACCCAGTTCCCATTTTTCTGGGCCATGCCACTCCTTTGCATATCCTAGTAATATTCCCCACGCACCCAGAAACCTTCCCGATCATTTTCTGAGGCGTTTGAGCTACGAAACGGTGGTTCCGACATCGCCGGAACCCTAGCGTCCGCCGCCGCCGTTGCACGGTTAGCTCCGGCCATCGCCGGACTAAACCTAGATCACCATCGTGTTCCTCATCCCTCAAAATGGTTAGGAGGAGAATTTCAGTAAGGGAGATGGCCAGGAGGACAATCCGGCGAGGAGCGCCGCTGGGCACCACCGCGGGCGCGCCGCGCGTCCAACAGTTCAAGATGACATTGCAAGTTCCGCCTCTCACTCTCTCTGCGCGAGGGTGAGGATCAGTTGAGCTGCAGGATCTTTTGTGGATGCGCCTTATAATCCAGTGGTTCCCAGTGTGGCCCCATTCTGATTGGGTAAGTTCAAAACAGTGGGCCAGGCTGGAACAATTCAAATATTTTCATATGAAACTAAATCCAGATTTCTTCCAAACTTCTAAATACAATTACTCCAAGTAGAATTGTTCAAATAATTCCCAATAAATTCTTGTAGAGTCATCTTGATCCCAATTTTGCAATGGTACAATTGGTTGAACATGGAAGTCCCGGAATTTTCATAATTAATTTCTTTGATCCAACTGTTTGGGAAACTAATTACTCCTGCCCTGCTAATTGTAAAATTTGCAACTTTAGCCAGAATACTCAATCAAATACACTTGATCTCCAGTAAAAATTTCAAGTTCATTGGACTTCATTTGCTGTGTGAATCAGTGTTCAGATTCTATGTCGATTGAAAATTGAGAAATGTACATAAAAATTTTCAGAATTCCTAGTAACCTTGTAAAATCAATTTCTCACTGTAAGGAAGCTTAGAAAATTATGAAACAAATTTTCCAAGAACCACTGAGACCTTCCCTACCATTATCAACCACCGCAAGCCATGTTAAAGTTACCGATTTAATACCAAATTTCAGAGAAGGATTTTATTGTTGGAATTTTAGAGACAACAAGCTTCCTTGAACATCTCCAATTCTTGACCCAGATTCTCATCATGGTACCTAGTATACACTGTAAAAATCCTAAATCCAATTAAAATCATTTGGCAACAGAAACTATATTTAATAGTTGATTCATATAATTCTTTGTCACTTATGCACTTTATGCTATAAATATCATATAGTGACCGAGATCGAAGAGTAGCAAGAGGACTTGGACAGAAAATTCCCCGAGACTAACTTTGAATCTGACTCGCAGCCAGGCAAGCCCCAATTTGCATTTAAGAGATTTTGCAAAATTTTCATTTGTATCACTATTAAGTATATAGTTTGAATTGCATTATGTGTAAGGTGTGTTGATACTCAAAATCCATGAGCCACAATCCCATGGAGTATTTGGGTAGCTGTATAGCTCAATGTGTAGAATTGCCATGCTAATGTATATGGAATCCGGTAGAAGTCGAGTCGTTGGAATCTACTCGCGAGATAGTATTATCGTCACACGGGATTTGTTTATACTGAGAATGGCATATATATATAAGAATATGAGACCGGACAGCGGCGTAGGAAGCAGCGAGACATGGTCTCCCATGCATAGCGCTACCTGTGTTGATATAGGACCGATCCATGTGTGGCCCCGCTGAGCAAGTTTGAACTGTACCAGATGCATACTAGCTATATGGGAACCAGGAAACCGATGTAATTGGTTAACCTTCGTGTCGAGGCTTACCCTACCATTGTATAGGATTGGGTTGAGGGCAGTAAGGTCTAAATCTGCCGGCGAGCACAGACACGCTTCTTGCCGGGACGTCCTGCCCGTTACGGAAGGACTGTTTCATCATTTGGGTTTCCTTTGAAAGGTTGCTGCATACAACAGAGTATTGAAATGTGATCCACTCCATTTCCGAAATGGGTGTATGTGACGTGTTACCCGGGTGTATATTCGTTGCAATCACCGTCCCTCATAGTTATTTGAGCATCTCTTGTTCACTGTGTTGTGACGTAGTTAATATCGAAGACGCCAGAAGAATATGATGTATTGAATTATAATTGTTTTGCATCCATGCCTGCTGTAGTATATGCTCACTAAAGTTATATTTCTGAACCATTAACTTGGTGCTAATAACTTGAAAGTAAGGATCCACTTGTAGGCAAGTCGTTTATGCAATATCACTACCTATGTTTACGTATCCCTGCATTTAGAGTTCTTTCCTTTGGTTAGATGGTTAAGTCTTGCTGATCCTTCTTGCTCACGGTTGCTATATTATGTTGTTTCCAGGTGAAACGTATGAGGAAGGGCCCCAGGATAAGGCAATGTGCCCGTCGTGGTATACCGCCGCGAGGTATCCCAGCATGTCGTCGTGATCTGTTGTGTGCTGCTAGTGTGTAGCGTCCACGGGCTGGACGGCTGCACTCTTGCATAGCCAGGCTGAGAGTTTAGCTATGAGTACGACTTTCACTATAAATTAATTATTGTAAAAGACTTCCGCTATTTCTATAAAAAAAACTTTGTATTTTCTTGTATTCTTTTCATGTGTGCTGTTGGGTGCCGCATCGCACGGCACCACCCTCTACGATTCCTAGAATGTGTGAACCCAGTCCCCACAGATGTGCATGATCTCATCATTCTCCCATCCTTGATGACAAGTCGTCCCCGGCTTGCTCGTATGTCCAGTAAAGAGGCTAGCTTTGGGGATAGAATGAACTGTCCATATTGCACAATTGCAGCAAACAAAGCTCCTCTTTATATGTTGTCCGTGCTGCAAGGAAAAAAGACTAGAAAAACTTGACCGGGCATTATTAGCATTGGTGCATTCATTTACTTTACCATGTTGTGCAGCACAAAAGGAGCTTTCTCATTTGAACATAGGTAATCTATATGCACCATATTTTCCTATTGCATGAAACTATTTCTTGTCAACAAAGGTAATTTAGTTTTCATAAATATTCCTCTCTCTACAGTATCTAGATCACAAAGAGTGTCAAATTCAGTATAACACAAAGTATTTAGAGAAGCCAACAATTTCAGCTTTTCATTTTCCACTATGTAAGAAAGGCTCATACGAGATGGGCCCGAACGAAGAAGGGAGATGAACAAACTATGCATCTCCGTCGCCGCGTCTTGCATTACGTTGGCATTAGAGACAGGCTTCAAGGCGCCTCGCCGATCAAACTAGGTGCGAGACATGCACAAAAGAAGCGTGTCTCCTTTCTTTTTGTCATAACTGACATTCTTTACGGTGTCATTGGAGACGCCGCTGGTGCCCGTCGCCCACCAGCTTACAAGTGTGATAGGCCTTATAAAGCATGTCACAGATATATTGACTAATCTGAGACGCTATGTTATGTACAGCGTCGCATATTCATTAACTTATGTGAGACGGGCTTTATAGAAGCTTGTCTCCTTTATGTTGGTTATCCGAGACGCTCTCTGCTACAGCTCATCACGGATTGTTCACAGGTACTATTATTAGGAGCTAGCCAGGACTTGGCAGCCGTATTACAAGTTTCAGCAACATACTATTCATGAACATATGCATCGACCAAATTATCACACGTAAAATTATAATGACCAATCAAATATTACCAAATTGTCAATCGTGATTATCAAGTATACGAATTACACAACAAAGACTTCTCATCCTGATTACAATGTAACAAATTATACACATCATAACTATCGTCATCTAATCCTGTATACCGTAATGAAAATTCTCCCGATCAATGACTTCATTGACGATGAGCCTTCACAGCCTCTAGTGCTCTGACTGAGACATCGTAAAGTTCAACTGTAATAAATATAAGAACAAATTGGTATATAATTGTAATAAACATAGGAACTGTTAGTGAATGGAGAACAGAGCTTACTTGTAGCACATGCAGTTGGTGAGCATCTGCAAGGCATAAGCAGAGTAATTGTTTTCATGGTTGGTACCGAGCTTGTTTGCTTGTCTCCTAAAAAAACAAAAAATTTACAGTCCACAGGTGCTTTTATAGCATGATATTAAAAACTCGTGAGAGAAACACCAATTATCGCACAGGTACCTTGATTCCAGCATGGCTGCAAAGGTAGAAATCAAACTCAGTTGCATGGCAAATGCTAGTGTCAACCACACTTCCTGCAGTTTCAAGGTTTTGCGAATTAGAATTTATTATACATTGATAGTCCAAACAAATACATTAATTATGCATTGGACACAAACAAGGAAGATGAAGGTATACCGTAATGAATATTCTCCCTTTAGATCAATGTCTTCATTAACGATGAGCCTTCATTGGACATACATAAATTCAATAAAATTATTGGAATGCACGCTCTAAGGGCAGGGTCGAGGCGGCGGCGTGCTCAGGGGACAGGGAACGTGGCGGCATGCTCCGGGACAAGCTGGCGGAGGCGCCAGAGTGGCGGTTCCTCAACTCTCTGATGACAGCAGGTCGGCATGCTTCGGGGATAGCGATAACATACTGATTACCGAGGTCAGGGTCGAGGCGGTGGCGTGCTCTGGGGACACGGGACGAGGCCGCGTGCTCCAGCGTGCTCAATTGTCTGATGACGAAGGTCGGGGTTGACGGCGGGGTAGGGGTCGATACCGGCAGGGCGACAATGACGAAAAGTGAGTTGAGAAAGAGGGACGGTGGCGGCGTGCTCTGGAGACATGGCACGAGGCAGCGTGCTCAACTCTCTGATGACGCGAAGGTCAGGGTCGACAGCGGTGGTGTGCTCAGGATCTGTGGTTTATAGGTCGAGAGAGCGCACGAAAGCTAAAATTTTTTGCCAAATGTTGGGAGAGAGCGCGCGATGGACAAAAAATTTCGGTGTAAATCAGAGAAGCGCCAATAGAAGACGCATCTTGAGTTAATTTTAGGCCCCGAACATGATGGAGTGTCCTCGATGCGCCACGTTTTGCTGAAGACTTTTTGTTTGCTGAAACTAGGAACAACAATTGGAGACGAACGTATATAACGCACATCTCACATTAGCTATTCGTCAGGAATTGGAGACGGGCATATATAACGCCCGTCTTGCACTATTTTGTTGGTAGAACGGGCATCCAATATGCGAAAGATGTGCAACGGTGCTGAAGCAAGTAACATCTCATTCGCATACTCGATGCTGGCCAACTGCAACTGTGTGCGATGTCTTATATGATTGTTGCAATGCACTTAGATTTTTGCGGTGGGACAAAAGATCTTTGGCGTAAATCGGAGACGGGCCAACGAAAGGCACATCTTATATTATTTTGATGCCCCGGACAACCCGTAGTGTCGTAGATGCACCACGGTGTGCTGCAGCCACTAACAACATCCAGGACATTCTAGCATGTCCAACTGGCAACTGTGCGCAATGCCTTATATGATCGTTGCATTGCGCTCAACTTTCCAAGGTGGAACAAATGATCTTCGGCGTAAATCGGAGAGGAGCCCGTGTAAGGCTCGTCTCCCTTTTGCCAAATATCAGGTATCTGAGACGCGCCTTTCTAAAGTTCGTCTCTCATGCTCTCTCCACATTGCCGCTCACACGAAATCGTGAATCATTGCAGGGATAAACAAACACAATGACATTGCAATTCACAGATTAATTGGAATTCAGGGACAAACAAACGCAATGACATTGCAATTCAGAGATAATTTGCAACTCGATGAATTTTATAGTTCATACATTTCGTGCCCTCTAAACTAATTTCGAATCTAAACTTATTCCTAAAGCTCCCATCGATCAATCTAAATTGTACCGTCCTGCTTGCCCCCGAACACGTCTCTTATATTCTCCTAGATCCTAAAAATATTTACATTCTTTTAAATTAACAAATGTCAAAGGAGGAATGAATAACCTACTCAAATGTCACTAATTCAAAGTGTCGTCTAACCTTGATAAGTAGATTATAGCAATCATTTTCAACATCGGGCGCATTTTGCAGATGCAGCAAACACTGAACTTCAAGTAGTATAGTTTTGATTGTAAAACCAGTCTGCCACCCCTGCAAAATATAATTTAAGCAACATAAGAAACTAGTTCAAATAAGTTCGGAAACAATTAAGTACTAGTTACATGAGCAAAATAGGTTTATCTTATAGTCTCTTGATCAAGAATCCCGATGCAGAGTGCTCCTGAGCGATGGACATTTGGGTGGAAGAACCCACTTGGAAAGGCGCATCTTGGAGGCACCAAGGGATAGTCCTCAAGGATGGAGATTGTCAGGGGGTAGTAACCACCTTCCCATTCAGTCTATAAAGGAAATTCATTAATAGGAAGACGATGGTTAAGCTCATAATGTGCTTGTTCTTCATGACTTACCCCTTCTTTACTGGGGATGATGCACTGCCACTTCAATAAATCTCCCGATTCAGGTTTCGTAGAGAAACCCTAAGCAGAGAAATAGAAAATACCAAAAACAAACAAGATAGAAAAAAAATACTTCTAAGTTCATTAGTTCATTGTAGATCTACATATAAATAATCATGCGACCGGTGTGGCATATGTACATACGTGGGGATGGTTATTGCGCCACGCCAAGCACTCCTCCTTCAATCGGCTATGCGCCAAGCCGATACCAGCCATGAACAGTGACAATGATGAGGAAGAAGGCGACAATGACGATGAGGACGAGGACAATGACGACGACGACAATGGCGATGGCGAACAGAGGAGGCAGTCGCACTGGAGTTGGTCGATTAGTAAAGGACCATTGGTCGATTAGTAAAGGAGCACCGAAGGCGAAGAGACGAGGGAGATAAATGCGAGATGCGATATAACAAAGAGCGACAAGTTAAGCTAAAACGCGTCTTCCATTGTCGAAGAGACGAAGAGATGAGAGAGATAAATGTGAGACGCGCTATAACAAATAGAGACGACTTTTAAGCTAGAGTGCGTCTTCCATTGTCGAAAGAGAGACGAGCGGCATGAGGTCTACGGAGAACTTAATTTCGGCGGCGTGGTGTAGATACGCATGCGACATCCGTGCGCGAACTTTCGTTTCCCCGAGGCGGTATTGATGCGTCCCATCATTCCATCAATGCGCGAGAAACCAACCGTTCCTTCAACGACTCCGCACAAACCTTATTTAAGACGCGAAATCACCAGTGAGTTCTCGACAAGCGCGTCACTCACTTTGAATCCTCTTCTCTTCTTCCATCGTCTTCTCCGCCCCGACGACCCACCACCACCATGGCCGACCTTCCGCCGCCAAGCCCGTCGAGAGAGCCACCCTGCAAGAAAATATGTTTCAGCTCCCCTGAGAGGTTCAACACCGAGCAGCGCCTCCTTATGGCGCAAGAGGCGTACAACAATACGTCTCGCGCCATGAGTTCCATGGGTCTGGGTACCCTTCCCTAGTTTACTAAAATGGGTACTATCAGCCACTATCTCTTCGCCCTCACGAGGGTGGCCGATCATCTCGACATTCTGTTCGAAATGATGGCCCAGGTGCTTGGCCCCGAGGGTCGCAGAAACTTGATGGAGGCAACGGAGAGGAACCTCGTTCATGGGGTTGCACCGCCAGTGCAGCCGGGGCAGCCGGAGCAGCCGGCCCAGGCTCCTGTTGCACCGGCGACGGAGTCGCTACCGGAGGAGGAGGAGGAAGAGGAGGAGGAGTATGAGCAGGAGGAGGAGTAGGAGTAGGATTTAGTTTTTCTTTGTTGTTTTTAGTAGCTTCCGTTTTGTAAATATTGTTAATGAAAGAATTATATCTTTGTGTATCTAAGTGGTTTGTATATTATCTTGTGTGTTCTTCAACTGTGTGAATGAATGGATGTGCGGTGTGTTCATCGTGTTCCTCAGGTATCATAAGGAATGATTTGATTATATTCAGGTATCATGTGAGAATGTGCTTTGAGTTCAGTGATGTGTGATATCAATAGTGAACCGAAGCAAAATGGAGAAATCACGAAGCTAAAGGTGACGTGAGGAATCGGAGACCCTTTCAATTAGAGCGCGTCTCTCTTTTAGCAGAGGAGACGGAGACGTCGGTCATAGGAGACGTTTGTGTTTTATCCACGTCTCCCCTTTTTCAGAGAGAATAGCGTGTCTCTGATACCAATTTAACTGAGACGGGCTTTCTTTTAACGCGTCTCCTTGTACTTTCAGCCGAGCTGTGTCAGATCCTCGCTGAAGCGGGCTCGTCTCGCTTAACATTATCCGAGACGCCGCCTTTGAGCGCGTCGCCCATCTTTGTCTCCTATTTCGGTTTCTTTCGTAGTGTTCAGCAGTAATGGGAATCAAATTATTAATTTCAGCATAGGTTGTTGTATTGAAAACATCATCTAGTTCATGCAATTGTTGTGGCATAGCAATATTAGAAACACATAACTCATTTTTATTATAAGAATCGGTAGAATAGCAGGTTGTGAGGACCAGAGTCCCGACATTCTTGGAATCACAATTGGGCGGTGCCGTGCGATGCAGCACCCAACAACACACAGAAAAAGGTACTTCATATTATTGAAATCAACATAGCGTTATACAAGCTTTGTCTTTTACAAGTAATATACAATAAAATCCACTACAGTGGAAGATAAGTTCATTACTCTCGACACTAATACCTAGGCTATGCAATAGACATTCTATTCAGCCCGCAAATGGAATCACACTAGCAGCACACAAATCACATCACAGTGACGTGCAGGGTTCCCGCTCGGCCGTGTACCACCGACGGGGGCAACGCCTCATCGGTGAACCCTTCATCATACACGTCATCATCTGCAGCAAAAACATAAAATAGCTACCATTAGCACAACGGCTCAACAAGACTTAACCATCACACCTAAGAATGGAACTCTATATGCAGGATATACGTAATATAGGACAGCAGTTTGCAATAAAGGACTCACCTAAATGTTAGTCCTTACTTTCAGCCTTTAGTAGCAAATTAACACTTCATGAATCTGAAATTTAGTGAGACCTGTTCTAAACATACAAGTATCAATACATAATTATTCCATAAAGCATAATTCAATAATATTTAACTCCAAATAATTAACTACGTCACGACTCAGTGAACAAGCGGTACTCAAAAACCGCGAGGGATGGCGACTCGAATCGGTATACACCTACAGAGATACCCAAATAGCATGACACATACACCCACACTCAGAGATGCGAAGGAACACTCCACCGATGTTGTATGCGACAACCTTTCACCCGCTACCTACACGCCAAACCGGTCCCAGACCTATGAGCAGGAGGACCCCGCACGGAGTACGACGTACCCGCTAGCAGGCTTACACCTTGCTGCTCTCAGCCCACACCTATAAGGCGGTGGGGTATGCCTCGACGATATGATGGTCCAGTTACATCGGTTTACTGGGTCCCATATATCCATTATCCCTTTGGTACATTCAAATATGCTCAACAGGTCTTCACACGGATCGGTTCTTGAGCGACACAGGCACAACTACAGCTCAAAGGCCCCTATGTCCTGCTGCTCCTGCTCCATGCCCATTCTCATATTTAACCTAATGGTGAATCTCTCACTCGATCAATCTCATGTGAACCCAAATCCTGAACTTGCGAGTAGATTCCAACTACTCGACATCTACCCAAGCAACTATAACATTAAGCATAGCATGGACACATCAAGGACTTAACCAACTACCCTTATCTCATGGGTTCTCTGGTCATACATGTGGAAAACTAGAAGAAAACATATACTTAATGCACACACATGCTAACCCATATAGTGTGATACAAATCAAAGTTTAAAATTCTGTTAAATGCAAACCAGAGTTTGCTTGGCTGCGATACATACCAAAATTAATCTCCGGAGGGATGACTTCAAGTGGCCGCGCGGTCCTCTCGAGCTCGGCAACTATTCGATATGCAAAGAATAATGTAAGAGAATCAAATCCGGTATTATGATATAGCTCAATGGATAGACGGTTAAGTAGATGAAATTAAGCCCACTGGTTCTGCAATTTTTTCACGGGACACTAGGTAATAGGAGGGCTTGTTTGGGAGCTTGGGCATGAAAACCCAGGGCAGAAAATCCCCAAAGGATTTTTCCTGTTCTCCTGGGTAGGATTTCCACCAAAGGTTTATATTCCCTAGGTGTGTTTGGGAACGCAGGGGACAGAAATTCCAGAATATAAAGTTAGTCTTAAAAATCAGAAAAAAATTGAGCGAACGAAAAAAATTCAGACAGGGGGGTTAGGGAAGGAGAAATAGCACCAAAACATAGCAAAAAGAAGCATGTACTTCAGATGGCGACATTCACATCTAGCTAGCTACTAAGGACAATGTACAGTAGCAAAAAGGAACAGTTCTAATTACGAGAAGCTACTCATGAAAACGCATTACTGGCGCATAAATTAATCACTGACAAACACTGATTAGCAGTCTGACCTTCATCGTTGGATCTTTCCTTCATTCCTTTTGAGGTGCAGAAGCACTTCGCTAATGGTGATGCCACGAAGGTTGGCAGGGATGCAATGCGAATGGGACAGGGCCTAGAATGATCCAAAAATTTCACATGTTCCTTCTCCTTCAAATTCCGAGTCTAACTCAATGCGTAATTGAGCGACCTGCGCGGGGGAGGCAAACGGCGGCGCAGGTGAAAGAGGTGAGCGAGTGGTGGGGCGATGGGAAGAAGTGAGCAATGAGGGCAGGATGCAGAAGGGGGAGGCGAGCGGCAGCGCTATTGGGCGGAGACGAGCTACGCCTGCACGCGGGGGAGGCGAGCGACGCGAGGTTTTTTTTTCCCAACCTCACGTGGTCGGCCCAGGAAAGCTCGGGCTTCCCTGTGGATTGGACCGGTAAAATGACTTGCCAAGTTGACCTCGAGGAAAAATTATCTCGAGGTTTTCTAAACAAGGGAAAGGGCCAGGATCCATCCGGATTCCCGGGCTACCAAATAGGCCATGAGTGAGGTTCTGGCCAAAATTGAGATCAATTCTTGGATGTCATTGTTGTATAAAATTCAATGAACCTAATCACTTTCCAGAATTTTTAGGAAACATATGAAGCTTTGACATGGCCAAGACTTGGTTTTACGTTGATAGGAGGTCAAGAGTGATCCAACAAAATTTGTTTCACAATTTTCCAAGCATTATACTATGAGATATTAAATTTACAAGTTTGGACAATTTGCTGAAAAGTTTCTGGACATTTTGGAATTTTCAGGTACATACAGATCGGAAATATAAGTTGGCTATACAAATCAACTCAAACAAACCTAAAACCTTTACTGGGACTCTAGGGAATTGTTTGGAATGACTGGCCTAGTTTGAGAATATTTGAATGAATGGAGCACCAGTAATTCCAATATCATTTTGCTTCATGGATTTATTGAGTACACATTAAGGATTTTCATACAGATCCAAGTGCACCAATTGAAACTAGAGATCATCCTGGTTCTAACAAAATTTTTTGAGAATTTTTGGACGAGAATCCTAGGAGATATTGAATTTCAAAGTTTGATGGAAATCTGGAATTAAAACCGAATTGGAAAAGTTTGAATAATCAAGGGGGCCCACAGATTTCAGATTGGGGCCACACTAGAGCTTGCCGTGCAAAACAGAGAGATGGTGTCAGATGTTCTTCCGGCGAAAAGATATCAGAGAGAGTGAGAGAGTTCTGGCTTTGCTTTGGTCAGGGATGAGGATGGAGCACTTTCAGTTGTCCAAAACGCAGTTATGCAAGGTAGCAAGCAGGCAGCTCGCTGAACCTTGCATGCCGGGCGTGTCACACGGTGAAAACAGAGTTTGCAACCGTGTTGGCGATACTGGCAGGTGTGTTCCACTCCCCCATTCTTATCTCTCTTCTGTTCAGTAAATTCTCCTACCAACATGGCTCCAAAAATTCTAGATTTTTGCAGAGAACCAAAATCAAATGTGCATAATTTGATTCTGAAATCCAAATCTCGATTTGATAACTTTTCCTTTGAATTCAAAATTGAATTTGAATATCAGTGGAATTCAATGTCTCCATTGAATTAAATAGTAAACAATCTTCAAAAATTCTGAAATTGGGCATGAAGGCTATTCGGAATATTAGGAATCCAATAGTCAACTAGAATTTTCATGTTAAACTCATGTGACCAGTAGCTAAGTTTATTTTTCTGAATTCCCTCTTTTGGAGTCTGAATTACTATGTTTTTCTCATTTCCTTTTTATTTCTTTTTATCATTCAAAAAATTTAGTCCTTCTAACAGAAGTTTGCATTATAAAAATTAGGGCTTTTACATTCCCCCGACCCTAAAAGAATCTCATCCCGAGATTACAATGAAGGGAAGAAAGTAGGAGAGAAATTACCGGATATGAGATGATAAGAAATCCGGATAGTTGGAGTGGATATATTTTTCGGATTCCCATGTCACATCTTCAGCGGTATGGTTGCTCCATAGGACGTGATAAAACCACAGCATGCGGTTCTGTGTGGTTCGGGTCTTCTCGTCGATAATCTGAAGTGGGTGTTCGGAGTTTGAGTGATCTGGTTCCAACTTGCTGATTTCATCCGGTTGATTGCAGCTGTGAACTTGAGACATTTCCAGAGCTGAGATACGTGGAAAATGTCATGTATACCAGCAAGAGATGCCACAATTCCAATCTATAGGCCACAGGTCCGTACTTCTCTATGATAGCAACCAGACCGATAAACCAGGGAGCTAACTTTCCTTTTACTGCGAACCGGTAAATTCCTTTCATCGGAGACACACAGAGGTATATGTAATCCCCGACATTGAACTGTAGCGGGTGATACCTCTTGTCCATGAAATTCTTCTGTCGAGATTGAGCCGCTCTCATGTTCGATTGAATAATCCGAACTTGTTCCGTGGCTTCATTGACTAGATCAATCCCGAAGGTCACTCATTCGCCAGACTCGCACCAATTTAGCGGGGTGCGACATCTCCGGCCATAGAGATATTCATATGGTGCCGTCTTCATACTGGCTTGATAACCATTGTTGTATGTGAATTCCGCCAACGGAAAATGATCATCCCAATTTTTACCATGGTGGATGGCACACGTAACATGTCTTCGAGTACTTGGTTCACCCGCTCAGTTGTCCATCGGTCTGCGGGTGATAGGCAGAGCTTCTAATCAGCTCAGTACCCAATGAGGTCTGCAGCTGCTCCCAGAAATGAGCAACAAACAGCGAACCTCAATATAAAATAATTGTTCGAGGAATGTTGTGTGGGCACATGATTCTTGATATGTACAATCCGCATACTTCTTGGCATTGAATTCGACATTTACCGGAGTGAAGTGTGCTGATTTGGTTAGTCGATTGACTATTACCCAAATCGAATGTTCGTGGTAATCCGATGATGAAATCCTTACTCACATCCTCCCATTTCCATGCTGGAATATTCAGCAGTTGCAGCTGCCCTGCTTTCCTCATATGGTCGGCCTTCACTAGTCGACACGTATCACATTCGGATACATACTTAGGAATCTCACGCTTCATCCGTGTCCACCAAAACTTAGTCTTCAAGTCTTGATACATTTTATTGCTACCAGGATTAATGGAATATTTGGACAAGTGAGCTTCATCCAAAATTTTCTTCCTAAGGTCCATGTCACTTGGCACTACGATTCGATTCTTGATCCATAGAGCATCATGTTCATCTCTTCAAAAGCACTTCATCTCACTGCTGTCCATTCCATTGAGTATGTGAGACATACCCTAGTCCTTCTTTTGAGTTTCAATAATCTCCTCTTGGATTGTGGGAATGAGAGCAAGATTGTATAAAGCTCCATATGAAACTAAGTATAGACTCGGTTCTTCCTCTTCCATAGGCATGATGGTCAAGTCATTGCTGGTATGATAGTTAATCACAATCTCATAATCCTTGATCAACTCAAGCCACCTTCATTGCTTCATGTTCAACTCCTTCTGAGTGAAGATGTACTTCAAACTTTTGTGGTCGATGTAGAGGTGAACCAGATTTCCACGTAAATACTGCCTCCACATTTTTAGAACAAGCACCATGGCAGCGAGCATCAAATCGTGAGTAGGATAGTGCTGTTCATGATTGCGGAGCTGCCGTGATCCATAAGTGACCACACGTCCTTCTTGCATAAGGACAGAGCCAAGTCCGATGCCGGATGCATTGCAATAAACATCAAAAGGTTTTTTGTATCCGGTTGAGCTAAAACCGGGGCTCTTGTGAGATGCTTCGCCAACGTTTGAAATGCCTTCTCACATGCTTCACTCCAAATATAATTGGTGCCTTTCTTCAACAGCTCCGCCATAGGTTTAGCAATTTTTGAGAAGTTTGGGATGAACCTCCGATAAATCCCGCTAAACCAAGGAAGCTTCGGACTTCATGTACATACTTTGGATATTGCAATTTCAGCACTTGAACAATTTTACTTGGGTCACAGTGATGCCCTCAGCTGAAACAATGTGTCCCAAGAGTGTCATATGACTGATCCAAAATTCACACTTGCTGAATTTTGCATAGAGCTTATGGTATCACAATCGTTGAAGCACAATATGCAATTGTTCAGCGTGTTCTTCCCCCGATTAGGAATAAACCAAGATGTCATTGATGAAGACCACGATGAACTTATCGAACTCCGGCATGAACACCGAGTTCATAATATACATAAAGTGGGCTGGAGCGTTTATGAGACCAAAAGACATGATGATATATTCATATAGTCCATATCGCGTCGAGAATGACGTCTTCGGTATATCTTCCAACCGAATTTGATTTGATGATATCCGGACCGAAGATCCATCTTGGAAAATACCTTAGCACCCACTAATTAATTGAAGAGAATGTCAGTGCAAGGTAGTATATACTTGTTCTTGATAGTCATGAAAATTAGCAGACGCAAGTCCAGACATAACCGTAATGTTTCATCCTTCTTCTTAACGAACAGCACGGAGCAGCCCCAAGGTGAGGAACTTGGGCGAATAAAACCCTTGTCCAGCAGGTCCTTTAGATGTTCCTTTAATTCAGATAGCTCATTGGGCACCCTTCGATGAGGTCTTTAAGAGATTAGTGTGGTTCCTGGCGCAAGTTCAATCTTAAACTCCATGTCACGTTCGGGCGGCATGCCCGGTAGATCATCGGGAAACACATCAGGGTATTCACGGACTACTGGAATTTCTTCCAACTTAATGGATTCAGAGTGGTACGCTGCTGCATTTTCGTGAACGGGTCGATCAAGAATGAGAGTATATGGACTGTGTAATGGAGAATCCAAATGAACGGTTCGAGGTAAGATGTCCAAAACAGCACCGTGATGATGTAACCACGACATACCTAATATGACATCGATCTTTTGGCCATCTATGATATTGAGTTGTTGTAGGATCGAAGAGCACGTGAGAAGCTACCAGAGGGGGGGGGTGAATGGTAGATTCAAAAATCTTGTGCAGCGGAAACAATTTAAATCCCAACCCCTTCGGCAGAAAACGATCTGTTAAAGAAATCGGGTGTGAAACTAATCTACACGTGTTTCACCGTGACAAGAGTGATAGATATCAGAGAGAATCAAGTCATGAAGAAAACACAAGAAAAATCACTCGAATCCATCGAGAGAAACTCAAGTTATGATCGATAGATCGAACAACGATCAACCTGTTCTACCGAGTAGAAAACAGTTCTGTAATTCTGCAAAGAAACTCGTGTAGATACTAAAACACAAATCCAACGACTGTGAATTTTTCACAGATGATAGAAGAACAAGTTTTAAAGACAACACAAAAAGAATCATGTCGATTGGATATGTAAAACTCGAGTTATGATAAAACCACCGATGAAAGATAGTACTGAACAGACAACTCGACGAGTAAAACATGTCTGGAACAAGTCGGACGAAGAAGGCACAAAATTTCCTTTCAACCACGAACTTTATCCGATAGAGAACAATAAGAACAGCGCAAAAGTTGTCGTGCAACCCCTCTATTCCATACACGAGTCTTCGCCTTCTCTTGCTTTTATAACCAGCCCGCAGGCCAAATCAACTCGGATACGGATTCTGATCCTATCCTGATCATGAATCCCATCGAACCATAACTGCTGAAGATTTTCCTATACGCGGATAGAAACAATCTCGAGACTTCCTATCAAACCATGAATACATCCGGTATTCCAAAACACAACTCAACTTTCATGCAGCACACGAAATCTACCATAACCAACTCGATATTTCCATACCGAGCCATAACCAACTCAGCCAGCAGCTGAATCTTCATACAGTACGATCTGATCCTTCCAATCAGATCTTCCTTCCATAATCCGTCTCCAGAACCATGTTGCCATGTCATGCACCGCATGCATACGTGCGAACACCTTCCTTCGACCTTCATATGCATTGCCCTTGATTCAATCACCCTGCGCGACCTCCTGACCCGCTCAACCACAATTCCTCCTGAACTTGGTTGTTGGAACCTCATCTCCTCCCTAAGACTAGTCCAAGTGATCCTGTGACCAGCCATGACTTGAACTCAAGCAACACCTGCACATGAACAAACAAACAATCCATATGAGCCAAAGTCCTCGACTTGACTCACGTCAGTTCCGAACACAACAAGTTATGTGAGCGCCCCACATGAGCATGTTGCAAAAACATAGAAAAAAACATATCAACCATATTCATCCAAAACGCACCAAAAACTTAGCAAATGAATACTAAGCAATCTTTCCAGCAGAGTAAAGCAAGTATGAAACTTTTCAAATGAAAAGCAGAGATACCGCGGTCAAGTTCCGGACCTTGCCAGAGCAAACCAGACCTTGAGCCGGAGCTTACCAAAACTAGTAGAATCAAGCACCCGCCGGAGCTTACCAAAACTATCGGGACCTAGCGCCGGATCTTACCAAAACTAGACAGAACTAGTCAACCCAAAAACCCGGAGCTAGATAAAGTAAGTCAGAGCTTAGCAAAAAAATCCCGGAGCTAAAGACAAAGCTGATCGGAGCTAACCAAAGCTAGTCGGACCTTGCCAACAAGTGGGACCTAGCATCGAAGGTACCCGGAGCTACCCAAAACAAGCCGGACCTACCGTCCGACCTTGCTGTAGCTCAGAGCTAGAGTCGGACCTTGATAAAAAGGTGTTTTGGTGATATTCGAAACTTTTATCGTCAAAGCAAGTGTATTCACTACTAGCCAATGTATTCAACACTCATAGGTCTTACAATCTCCCCCTTGATGAATGCATTGGCGAAACCACATAAAATCCGAACATTGGCTTATTCACATAAAAGTTTTGAAGACAATTTCCCCCCCTTTGTAAATACCCTCTATTCATGCTTATCTCTCCCCCTTTATTATCTCTCCTTATGCACATATTCTCTCTCTCTTCAAGCTTTTCTCTCCCCCTTTGATAATGTATTCAGCAAGTCATGAGCATATAAACAAATTATCTCTCCCCCTTTAGTTGTTTATGAGCATATTACAACATATACATATAAACAAAGCTCATCCAAGTCATGCTATCAAGTACCTTACACTATCACATCAGTGAGATACATAAAGTAGTATAAGCCATGCTAGAGATCGAATGTAATTTTGAATTTAAGCAAGTCATGATCTCACAAACTTAACTATCTCGAAACCTGAAAGCATGACACTAGTTGCTGCATTTTATTATTTTTCAAAGCATAAATTTAGGTCATATGATATTTGCAAGAGATTATATGCGCATCTGCCTTATTCTAACCAACCAAGCCAAGCCTATGTCATTTGACAATCAGAAGCTTAAGGACATGGTTTTAGTCATACACAACTTCTTCCAAGTTCATATCAAAGTGCAATGATAAGCCATCTCAAAAGAAGAAGTGCGATGCATGCATATTCTCTTGATCTTTTCAAAAAAAAATATTTGATCAGAAAGCTCAACATGTGAGTTGATAACTTGATTAATTCTTTATGATTAAAAGCACTTGTGAACATGCAACAAATTCAAAACAGAAAGAAAGTTCGACCATGACCAAATTTAGTGTAAGTAATTATTCAAATTACTAGACATGGCAAAAACTACAAAATGTATAACACGAGTAATGTAGTAAGAACTTTCAGCATGTAAAAGTAATCACAAAGTCATATATGTATGAAATACTATGCTCATTTTTCTTTAATTTTAGATTCACAAATAGACTTCCCAAGTTTTGAAAACTCACCCTCAATTTAAGCCATGAGGGTGCATAACCCCTATTTCACTACGAATATAATAAAAATGAGTGAAATCCAAAGGTTTTGTAAAAATGTCAGCCAATTGTTGTTCGGTATCTACATGGTGAAGCATAATGTTTCCTTTTTCAACATTATCACGGAGAAAGTGATACCTAATGTCAATGTGCTTTGTTCTCGTATGTTGCACGGGATTTTTAGCAATGCAAATAGCACTTGTGTTATCACAAAACAATGGAACACTATTTATATTAACCCCATAGTCCTTAAGTGTTTGAACAATCCAAAGAATTTGTGAACAAGTGCTAGAAGCAGCTACATATTCAGATTCGGCTCTGGATTGTGCAACTGAGTTTTGTTTTCTAGAGGGCCAAGCAACAAGTGAATTACCAAGAAAATGACAAGCACCAGAGGTACTTTTCCTATCAATCCTACAACCTCCAAAATCAGCATCGGAAAAATATTCCAAAGTCATGGTTGAGGAAGAAGAAAGAAAAATGCCAAATTCTTGAGTTCTATGTAAGTACCTGAGATTCCTTTTGACGGCTTGACGATGTGAAACACGTGGGGAGGCCTGAGAACGTGCACAAAGACATACGATGAATTGTATGTCCGGTCTTGATGCCGTGAGGTATAAAAGTGAACCGATCATGCTTCTATATTCTTTTTGATCCATGGGTTCACCATCTTCATCAAGTTCAAGTGTTGTTGCTGTTCCCATTGGTGTACGAAGAGGCTTGCTTTTCTCCATGTTGAAACACCTTAGGAGGTCTTTAGTATACTTCATTTGATGCACAAAGGTACCCTACTTGGTTTGCGTGATTTGCAACCCCCAAAAGTACGTGAGTTCTCCCATCATACTCATCTCAAATTCTGAACTCATCATAGCTGAAAACATGGGCACAAGATCATGAGAAGCACAACCAAAGATAATATCATCCACATACACTTGAACAAATAATGAGTCATTGCCATGCTTAATCACAAAAAGAGTTTTATCATCCTTGCCCATAGTAAACCCCTTTTCAAATAAGAATGTTTTTAACCTATCATACCATGCTCTAAGGGCTTGTTTGAGACCTTACAAGGCTTTGGACAGTTTGTAAACATGATTAGGAAAATCTAGACTTTCAAAACCTGGTGGTTGCTTGACATAAACCTCCTCATCTATGTAGCCATTAAGAAAAGCACTTTTAACATCCCTTTTATATAACTTGAAACCCTTAGATGCAGCAAAGGCTAACAAAATTCTTATGGCTTCTAATCTATCAACAGGAGCAAAAGTTTCATCAAAATCTAGACCTTCAATTTGAGTGAAACCTTGAGCAACCAATCTATCCTTATTCCTAATCACAACCCCATCCCCACTTTGTTTATTTTTAAACACCCATTTAGTTCCAATTGAAGTGTGACTTTGAGGTGGAGGTACATGTTTCCAAACATTATTTCTTTCAAAATTTTCTAACTCTTCTTGCATGGCAATAATCCAAAATTCATTAGTGAGTGCGTGTGATATATCTTTGGGTTCAAAAGAAGCAACAAAAGCAGAATGAGCATGAGAGTTTGGATCGAAAAACCTGGACCGTGTGACTTGTTCATGCAAGCTTCCAATAATTTGCTGTGAGGGATGATCTTTGTTAATCCATGGGGGAACAGATGTATCACAAGCTTCTTCTTCATTAGCTTCATCGCAGATTGAGGAGCTTGTGGCTTGTGGTCGATCAGGACCAGCATTGGTGATAGCCATATCTTGTTCAATGTTTGGAGCTAGACACGTGTCAGCTTCGGAACTATCAGGTAGTATCACCGGTTCTTCTTCTTCTTCGAAAATATCCTCCCCCTGAGGATATGGATCTGGTCCTGCAATACCGGAGCTAGTACCTGGGCTAGCTTCATCAAAAGAAACTTCACAAGTCTCCACAATTTTGTTAGTTCCAAGCAAAAGCACACGGTATCCCCTAGTGTGAGATGGGTAACCAAGAAACATGCCATCTACGGATCGAGCTTCAAATTTATCAAGATTACCATGTTTCTTAACAAAGCATTTGCAAGCGAAGACCCTAAGGTGTGAGACACTAGGACTATGTCCAAACCGAAGCTCATATGGTGTTTTACCTAGTTTCGCACGAAAGAAAATACGGTTTGAAACATAACAAGTTGTTGCAATTGCATCTGTCCAAAATTTTCTAGGAGTTTGGTATTCATCAAGCATAGTCCTAGCCATCTCCACTGAGGTTCTATTTTTTCTTTCTACAACACCGTTTTGTTGAGGAACATATGGTGAAGAAAATTGATGTTCTATTCCATGTTTAGTACAAAAGAGATCAATGAATTGGTTTTTAAATTTAATTCCATTATCACTTCTAATTGCTCTTAAAGATCCTGGGTGATCAACTAGTAGTCTAAGATTTAAAGCCCTAAAATGAGTAAAAGCTTCATTCTTAAATGCCATGAAGTAAACCCAAGAATATCTGGAATAGTCATCCACAATTACAAGCACGTACCATTTTCCTCCAAGGGATTGAACTCGTGCCGGACCAACGGTGTCAACGTGCAAAAGTTGACCAGGTCGAGTTGTCATAGTAATCATGAGAGGAGCATATGAACCTGCAACCATCTTAGCATGTCTACACGAAGAGCATACGATATCTTTGTTTCCTTTGAGTTTAGGCAAACCACGTATGCGATCAAGAGCACTAATACGAGTAAGGTGATCAAAGCCTACGTGACCAAGTCTACGATTCCAAAAAAATAACTCTTTTGAATCATTTGCAACGAGACACTTATGCTCAGAAGTTGACATATCAAAATCAGCTTTAAAAACTCTTCCAAGGCGAGACATGTTAAACAAAAGCTCACTATTTGAATTTACAACCTTGCAGCAATTTTTAGTGAAAGTTATTTCCAAATTCTCATCAAGCAATTGAGAAACAGAAAGCAGGTTGTACTCCAAATTTTTAACAAGTGCCACATCTTTTAGAGTGTAGTGATCATTTACTCTAACCGATCCTTTAGCAATAATAGGAGTTGAGGAATTATCGGCAAAAGAAACATTTTCTACACGTGACACATAAGAGAGGGAGGAGAACCATTCTCTGTTACCGGTCATGTGGCGCGAGCAACCTGAATCCACAATCCATATGTTTTCCTTCCTCAAGCATGAAACCTACACAGAAGGACAATACGTCAATGACTCAATACTGGGGTTAGTCAATAAGCATTTTGGAATCCAGTACTGAGCCATGCGACGTCCAATAGGAACAACACGCGAAAGCTGTGACACAACATCAGGTTATGAGTCAAGATTTGAGGTTTTCTATTCTTAACAATTGATTTTGATGTTGTTACTCGTTTAGAGCGAAAACCAGTTGCTCCGCAGGTAAAAGCAGAAGATCCGAAGACAAAACTGAAGCTCCGTAGGGAACAATGGAAGGTCCGGGAGCTCTCGGAGCTATCGGAACTAACGGAGCTGCTTTCGCTGATTTCTTATCAGATCCGGAAACTACCTTTTCAACTTTCTGACTCATTAAGGCAGGTTGCATGTTTCTAATTTTAGGTTTAGCATGAAAGTTATGAGATCTAACAGACAATTTATCCTTTTTAATTTTTTAGCTAGTTTATAACAAAAATCTACAACATGACCATCTTTATCACAATAAGTACAATGAAATTTAATTTTGTGATCATGTCTAGATGAGCACCCAACATTAGAAGTAGAATTAGAAAGCACTCCTGCAGATTCAAAAATCACATCCCTTTGTTTGGGGACAGTTTTGATTAAGCCTTTTCCAAATGATTTTACAATTTGAGGTGGATGTGTTTTAGAATAAAGATGAGAATCAAAACCTAAATGAGTTTTATCATTACAAGATTTGGATGAACTCAGTAGTAAGTTTAGATTTTTGTTCCCAACACAAAACCGCTCTAGTGTCCTATTCATGTCACCAAGTTTCTTAGACAGATCTAGGGTTTTAACATGAAGTTTTCCTTTTAATTTGCAATTTGAACAGCTCCTAACTTCATGAGTAGGTAAAGTATTGTTCAGAATAGAAATTTCATTCATTGCATCTTTTAGTTTCTTATCAAGATTTTGACATGTAGAGCAATGCAAATCATTTGTAGACCAAGAAGCATCATTTAAGTTTTTTATCATTAAGTGCAGCAAGCTTTTTGTTCTTTTTAATTTCTTCATCAAGTCTATCTAGAGTGGAGGAGTGTGCACTTCTGAATGTGGACAATTGTTCATAGATTAAGTCACACGAGGGACATGCATCATCACTAGGAATCAAGGATTTTAAATGGTTGATTTCAGATTCTAGTGACTCGATTTTATTAGCATTATCCCTAAGTTTTTTGTCCTTTTTCTTGACAATAACAGTTGCACGAGAAATAGCATCACACATTTCATTACAGGTAGAACATACCTCATCACCGTCACTGGTGTGTTCTGCATCCTCCTGACTTGATCTTGATCTTGTTTTGCCCGCCATGAAGCATATGTTGGCCAGGTCATCATCATCTTCATCACTTTCAAAGTCTATGTCACTTGAACTAAGCTCTTGAAGCGCGGTGATGAAGCTGTTAATCATCTTGTGTCCTATTGTACCCTTCTTCTTCTAGTTGGAATTTCCAGAGGAGGTCCGGACCTTGCTTTTTTTTTCTTCACGGGTAGTCGCACCTGAAAATTTAGGACATTCTGTACGAAAGTGTCTTGTCTTACCACATTCAAAACAGCGTTGAGGTCCGGAGCTTCCTCTCCTTCTAGTTCTCACATTTTGCAATGCTTTTGAAAATCTAGTAGAGACGAGTGCCAACTCTTCTTCTAGAAATTCTTCGATCTGCTCCAGGGTTAGTGAGGACAACAAAGCAAGAGTATTGCAAGATGATGATTGGCCAGAGCTAGATATATCTCATTGAGAGACAAATGCAATAGACTTGTTTGGGTTCTTACGTGACAAGATGTCAATTTCATGAGTTTTTAGTTTAGAATACAGCACATCTAAAGTTAGAGAACTCATGACAGTTGATTCACGAATAGATGTTACTTTCATCACCCAAATTGTCATGTCTAATGCACTAAGTAGTTGCCTAGCATTCTCAGCATCAGAAAAAGTTAACATTCACTACGTAAGATGCTGAGGATTTTATTGAAGCAAGCAAAGAGGTCATCGATAGACTCACTGGGTTGCATCTCGAAACGCATATATTCCTTTTTGAACATATCTTGTTTTACCTCCTTGATTGTGTTGGAGCCTTCGTGATAATCACATAGAGCTCTCCAAACATCGTATGCTGATCGGAGGTGCGCAACACGATCAAATTCGCTTTGAGTGAGTCCTTGGATGGGCTTTGTTGTTGTTGTTGATGTCCTGTAGGTTTGTAGCCGTAACTTGATCATTTGGTGGCACTTCGTAAGGCTTATATACCTTCTCCTATATTGTGAAGCCTTGTGCCTGGATGAAAGCCTCCATGCGTGCCTTCCATACCTGAAAATCAATACCAGCAAACACACAAGGTTTGGCGGAGTATTTCTCCATGATGATTAGTCAAAAACACGTGCAAATCACAATGATTAGAGCACCGTAGCTCTGATACCAATTGTAGGATCGAATAGCACGTGAGAAGCTACCAGAGGGGGGTGAATGGTAGATTCAAAAATCTTACGCAGCGAAAATAATTTAAATCCCAACCCCTTCGGCAGAAAACGATCTGTTAAAAAAATTGTGTGTCAAACTAATCTACACATGTTTCACAGTGACAAGAGTGATAAATATCATAGAGAATCAAGTCATGAAGAAAACACATGAAAAATCACTCAAATCTGTCGAGAGAAACTCAAGTTATGATCGATAGATCGAACAACGATCAACCTGTTCTACCGAGTAGAAAACAGTTCTGTAATTCTGCAAAGAAACTCGTGTAGATACTAAAACACAAATCCAACGACTGTGAAATTTTCACAGATGATAGAAGAACAAGTTGTGAAGACAACACAAAAATAATCACATCGATTGGATATGTAAAACTCAAGTTATGATAAAACCACTAATGAAAGATAGTACTGAACAGACAACTCGACGAGTAAAACTTGTCTGGAACAAGTCGGACGAACAAGGCACAAAAGTTCCTTTCAAACACGAACTATATTCGATACAGAACAATAGGAACATCCCAAAAGTCATCGTACAACCCCTCTATTCCATACACGAGTCTTGGCCTTCCCTTGCTTTTATAACCAGCCCACAGGCCAACTCAACTCGGATCCGGATTCTGATCCTACCCTGATCACGAATCCCATCTAACCATAACTGCTCAAGATTTTCCTATACGCAGATAGAAACAATCTCGAGACTTCCTATAAAACCAGGAATACATCCCATATTCCAAAACACAACTCAACTTTCGTGCAGCACATGAAATCTACCATAACCAACTCGATATTTCCATACCGAGCCATAACTGACTCAGCCAGCAGCCGAAGTCTTCATCCAGTACGATCTGATCCTTCCAATCAGATCTTCCTTCCATAACCTGTCTCCAGAACCATGTTGCCTTGTCATGCACTGCATGCATACGTGCAAACACCTTCCTTCGAACTTCATATGCATTGCCCATGATTCAATCACCCTGTGCGACCTCCTGATCCGCTCAACCACAATTCCTCCTCAACATGGTTGTGAATGGTAGATTCAAAAATCTTACGCAGCGGAAACAATTTAAATCCCAACCCCTTCGGCAGAAAACAATCTGTTAAAGAAATCGTGTGTGAAACTAATCTACACGTGTTTCACCGTGAAAAGAGTCATAGATATCAGAGAGAATCATGTCATGAAGAAAACACAAGAAAAATCACTCAAATCCGTCGAGAGAAACACAAGTTATGATCGATAGGTCGAACAACGATCAACCTGTTCTACCGAGTAGAAAACAGTTCTGTAATTCTGCAAAGAAACTCGTGTAGATACTAAAACACAAATCCAACGACTGTGAAATTTTCACAGATCATAGAAGAACAAGTTGTAAAGACAACACAAAGAGAATCACGTCGATTGGATATGTAAAACTCGAGGTATGATAAAACCACCAATGAAATATAGTACAGAACAGACAACTCGACGAGTAAAACTTGCCTGGAACAAGTCGGCCGAACAAGACACAAAAGTTCCTTTCAACCACAAACTTTATTCGATAGAGGACAATAGGAACAGCCCAAAAGCCGTCGTGCAACCCCTCTATTCCATAATTGAGTCTTAGCCTTTCCTTGCTTTTATAACCAGCCCGCAGGCCAACTCAACTCGCATCCGGATTCTGATCGTACCCTGATCACGAATCCCATCTAACCATAACTGCTCAAGATTTTCCTATACGCAGATAGAAACAATCTCGAGACTTCCTATCAAACCAGGAATACATTTCGTATTCCAAAACACAACTTAACTTTCGTGCAGCACACGGAATCTACCATAACCAACTCGATATTTCCATACCGGGCCATAACCGACTCAGCCAGCAACCGAAGTCTTCATCCAGTACGATCCGATCCTTCCAATCAGATCTTCCTCTCATAATCCGTCTCCAGAACCATGTTGCCACGTCATGCACCGCATGCATACGTGCGAACACCTTCCTTCGACCTTCATATGCATTGCCCTTGATTCAATCACCTTGCGCGACCTCCTGACCCGCTCAACCACAATTCCTCCTGAACATGGTTGTTGGAACCTCATCTCCTCCCTGAGACTAGTCCAAGGGATCCTGTCACCAGCCATGACATAAACTCAAGCAACACCTGCACATGAAAAAACAAACAATCCATACGAGCCCAAGTCCTCGACTTGACTCACGTCAGTTCCAAACACAACACCTTATGTGAGCGCCCCACATAAACATGTTGCAAATAAAACAGAAAAAAAAACATATCAACCATATTCAACCAAAACACACCAAAAACTTAGCAAATGAAAAGCAAGTACGAAACATTTCAAATGAAAAGCAGAGATACTACGGTCAAGTTCCGGACCTTGCCAGAGCAAACCGGACCTTGAGCCAGAGCTTACCAAAACTAGTAGAATCAAGCACCCGCCGGAGCATACCAAAACTAGCAGGACCTAGCGCCGGATCTTACCAAAACTAGACAAAACTAGTCAACCCAAAAACCCGGAGCTAGATAAAGTAAGTCAGAGCTTAGCAAAAACATCCCGGAGCTAAAGACAAAGCTGACCGGAGCTAACCAAAGCTAGTCGGACCTTGCCAACAATTGGAACCTAGCATCGAACATACCCGGAGCTACCCAAAACAAGCCGGACCTACCGTCGGACCTTGCTGTATCTCAGAGCTAGTGTCGGACTTTGATAAAAAGGTGTTTTGGTGATATTCGAAACTTTTATCGTCAAAGCAAGTTTATTCACTACAAGCCAATGTATTCAGCACTCATAGGTCTTACAGTTGTTGGATATATTTTTCCACACATGCATAATGGTTCTTTATGAATCATACTATGAGCTGACATTTTCCCACCCGGTGAACAAATCATGTATGGATATTTAGTAGGAAATATTTGTAGCTGGTTCTTGACAACATATGAACTACTTATGAAATTGTGGGTGGCTCCAGAATCAAAAACTATGATAATTGGGTGATTGATGAGAGTTAACATACCCGCGAGTACGAGTTCGCCTTCCGGTACATCCTCAATGGCGATGTGGTGGACATTGTCGGGTTTGGGATTTGGTTTCTTGGGCTGGTTGTGAGGCTGATTAGCACCCTGCTATGATGCTTTTCCGCTGGTTTGCTTGTCTGGACAGTTGTAGGAGAGGTGTCCGACACGTCCACAGTTGTAGAACGTGTATTGGGTCGGACATCCATAGGCCAGAGGTCGGAAACCCGGTGCACGCTGCTGCTGTGGGTGTGCACGAGGTATCATCCTCTGTTGTTGCTGCTCCACTGGCAGGGGTGGTTGGAAGCTGGACGCGTTGAACGGGCGGCCACGAAACATTGGTGGTCGAGTCAGTTGCTGCCACCTTTGACTGGACGGTGATCGGTACACCATACGGTACTTTTGTGGAGCTCCACCACTTCTGCCCTGTGGAGCAGTTCTCATCTTCTCTGTCACTAGTTCGCGTGTCACATCCTCTTGTACAATTGCCATGTTGACAAATTCATTGGATGTGCCCTGATTGAACAAATCAAGCTTGTCCTTAATTTTAGCATTCAAGCCTCGATAGAAACAGTACCATTTCTTCTCCTCTGTGTTCACATGATCCGATGCATATTGCGCCAAGTGATTGAAACCCTTGGAGTACTCGTGAGCACTCCTCCCGCCTTGCTTGGTTTCAAGAAATTCTTGAAGTTTTCTTTTCATAATCCCAGAAAGTATGTGATAGGCGCAGAATGCCTCCCTGAATTCCGTCAAAGTCACGGCCTAATCAGCCAGCAGAGAGGTGTTGTAATTCGCCCACCATGCGCCGGCGGAGCCATGAAGATGATGTGCCGCGAAGAGCTCCTTCTGCTGTTCAGTGCATTGGAGCAACCCGAACTTTGCTTCAGTTGTGAGGAGCCAGTTGTACGCCCCGAGTGGTTCATCGGCCACCGTGAACACCGGTGGATGAGTCGCCAAGAAATCCGTGTAAGTGCTTTGTTGAGGTTGATGATTGCCTCAGTCTGGACATCCCCGCTTATGAGACGTATTCTGCATGAGGGTTCACAGCAGCTCGGTCTGCTCATTGCGCGAACCCACCATTGCTGCAATCACACCCGCCAACATAAGCGTAGGAGGAGGTGGCAGTGGCAGTGTCAGCTGTCGCTGATCTTGAGTTCTCTATTGCTGGGAGTCATCACCTCCCTGGTTCGAGCCACCGATCTCTACCGTGTTACGGGTGCACACCATTCTGCAGTCACAACAATGAATCCAATATGAGATGTGATATTGTAAGATCACTCAAGGATAAAAACAATAGTGTGCATAGTTATAACCAAACATGCATAACGGTAACATATATTGATGAAGTATAGACTTTATACAAAATAAATCATCCCTAGACCAATATTACAATAGAGAGCTCTAAAATAATGAACTCCATGGATTGCAGTTCATTTTGACTATTGTCGGTCGCGACGGGACGTTATGAGCGTTATCATGCGAATACACTCTCTTAGCTTCAATAGGGTACAAACATGGTCATAAAAAGAAAAGAGCTTTGAGTGGGTCAAACCCTCAATTCCACTGGTAAATGGTTGAGTATCTACGTCTTGTCCGTTACGACACTTTTTTAAGTGAAATCGAGGACTAGTATCATAACAAGACCAAAATCTGTCAAACCGATGAAGTTTCTGTTGAAACTTTACCAGCCTGTACTCAAACACAAATTTTTACGAGTAAATGGCCAAATCAGATCTTCATGTGAACTACAAAGTTGAAGTACACATCAATACCTTTCCAAAAAGTATTTCTTTGCCTCCATATAAATTCTGGTTGAGGAGATATGGCATTGTAAACCTGACAATTTTTTTCTGGAAATTTTGACAGCACCTCCTTTGTTTAAGCTGATTTTGGGGAACAATTTCCAGATATAAAACTTAACAATTTACAACAGCCACAGATTACCAAATTGTAATACATATTACACGGATTCCAGAAATGTCTTGCATGGCCCGGTTTGAATGTTATAGAGTGAGATATGGTCGAAACAATAAGAAGTCCAGGGAGGGTTCCAGTTTCTGTCCCGTTTGGCAGATTTTGGAATTTTGAAATTTTGAACAGGTTAGACGGGAATTCAGCTCTAGGGTTGAACATAAAAGTTTTAAAGGATTTCCTAAAATTTCCATACATGTAATATATACCTTCATTGGAGTTTTCTTCTAGGAGATATGATTTCTCAAATTCAGGTCTTTTTCTGGCAGAAAACAGAACACTCTGTTTTTAAATCTTGTGACTTCAAAACCAACTCCGGTTTTGAAAAATTAGTTCAAAATACGAGCTCAATAAATAATATAAGTATTTTTACATCTTTTCAGTTCCACTTTACCACAAAGTGGTTAATACATCAATAGAATACATGTCGGTACTACGTGCCTCACAAATGTAAAAGATCTAAGCCGGTATTCCGACATACGTCTCAACGGTAGCCTTAATGACGTTCACTCCCAAACGTTTTCCAAGCGCAATATGATCACGCGGTAAGTGTTCCTGCATAAAACAAACAATTTACAAAACCCTCATTATGGTGCCATACGGCACTACCCGCACGGGCAGTCATTCCATGCAGTCACAATAATATATATGAAAGTAAGACATTCGTCCCGTATTATTACATACAGGCCGCCCCGAGCTGAGCCACGTCTCGAGGTACATGACCAGGTTTTCTACCACTCGACAAGGGTCCCACGTCTTTGTATAATGCTGCACCAGTCGGAGGCGCATTGGGTTATGTACCACCCGACGGGGTCCCACGTCTTTGCCTAATGCTGCACCAGTAAGAGGCGCTTTCGCGTGTTTATTAAAAAACACACTACATGCTTTTCAACCACACATAGGTGCCCACATTATTTATCTCTTGTGCTAGGGACCAGCGCTGTGTATGGCTCTTTGAACATTGAACATTCAAGAGTTGCATACTTTGTATTTTTGACCACACAATGGGTATCCTCACTTTTGCCTGAAGCATGTCGGGGAGCAGCAATTTCATATGTTCCCAAAAACATGACAAGGTTCAGAGACTCATATTAACTCCCGTGGCAAGCTATGGAGAACAATCATTGTACTACCTCTCGTACGGAGATCTTATCACAATTGATTTGCTTGCGGTGGCATACCTTACCTCTTACCTGACGTTGGAGCATTGTTACGAAATATAATAACACATATGTTAGCTTTGCCACCCTTAAGTAACTATGCTAGAAATAGTCTTTATGTGGGCTACTATCGATTCCTCACCGTAAACCTAAATTTTTCTCGTAGTACGATCCTTTTTAAACATGCTATTCCAAATGCGGCTATAATATCAGGCTGCGAGGATCTGAATCCCAACATTCCAGGAACCGCAATTGGGTGGTGCCGAGCGATGCGGCACCCAACAACACACGAAAAAAGATACATCATATCACATAACACAACATAGTGTTATAGAAGCTTTGTCTTTTACAAATAATATATATTAAAATACACTACAGCATAAGATAAGTTCATAGCTCTCGACACTAAAGCCTAAGCCACGCAAAAGTTATTCCTTTCAGCCCGCGAACGGAATCACACTAGCAGCACACAAATCACATCACAGCGGCGAGCAGGGTTTCCACTCGGCCGTGTACCCCGACAGAGGCGACGCCTCACCAGTGAAACCTTCATCATATACGTCATCATCTGCAGCAAAAACTTAAAATGGCAACCGTGAGCACGAAGGCTCAGCAAGACTTAACTGTCTCCAATAAGCATAGAACTCTATATGCGGGATATACGTAATATAGGACAGCAGTTTGCAATAAGAATACTCACCTAAATGTTAGTCCTTACTTTCAGCTTTTAGTAGCAAATTAAGGCCCTATTTGGCACAGCTGAAACTTGTAACAAAAGCAGCTTGTTTGAAAAGCTGGTGGAAAGCAGCTTCTGCATATATCCTTCATTTAGTTCATTTTGAGAAGCAGCTGAACTAATAAGTTGTTACAAAAGTTTCTTGTTTGGCATACCCTCAGCTTATTTTTATAAAGAAGCTGCAGCAAAAGCTGTGCCAAACAGAGCATAAGGCTTCATGAATCTGAAATTTAGTGAGCAACCTGTTCGAAACAAACAAGTATCAATACATAACTCTTTTATAAATCATAATTTAATAATATTCAACTCCAAATAATTAACTACATCACGACACAATGAACAAGCAGTACTCAATAACCGCGAGGGATGGCAACTCGAATCGATATACACCTGCAGGGATACACGAATAGCACACTCCACTGATATTGTACGCGACAACCTTTCACCCGCTACCTACACGCCGAACCAGTCAAACCGCTACGAGCAGGAGGCCCCCACACAGAGTACGACGTACTCGCTGGCAGGTTTACACCTTGCTGCTCTTAACCCGCATCTATAAGGCAGTGGGGTTTGCCTCAACACAAATGTGTACAAGTTACATCGGTTTACTGGGTCCCATATATCCAATATGCCTTCGGTACATTCAAACTTACTCAACAAGGCCACACACAGATTGGTCCTTGACTGACATAGGCACAACTACAGCTCACAGGCCCCTTTGTCTTGTTGCTCCTACTCCATGCCCAGTCTCGTATTTAACCAAATGGTGACTCTCTCAGTCGACCAATCCCGTGTGAACCCAAATCTTGAACTCGCGAGTAGATTCGAACTACTCGACTTCTACCAAAGCAACTATAACATTAAGCATAGAATGGACACATCGAGGAATTAACCAACCACCCTTCTCTCATGGGTTCTCTGGTCATGCATGCAGAAAACTCCAAGAAAACTTAGACTTAATGCACATACATGCTAGCCATATAGTGTGACACAAATGAAAGTTTAAAACACTGCTAAATGGAAACCGTGTCTTGCCAAGCTGTGAGATAGTATAAAAATTAATATCTGGATGGGATACGTCAAGTGGCTCCGGGGTCCTCTCGAGCTCCGCGACTATTCGGTATGCAGAGAATAATGCAAGTGAATGAAAACTGGTATTATGATACAGCTCAATGGAAAGGCATTTAAGTATATGAAATTAAGCCCACTGGTTCTAGATGTTTTTCAGGGGACATTATGTACTGTGGGTAAGGTTCTGGCCAAAATTTGGATCAATTCTTGGAAGTCTCTATTGTATAAAATTCAATGAAACTAAACATTTACGAGAATTTTGAGGAAACATTTGAACCTTTGGCATGGCCAAGACTTGGTTGTCTGTTTATATAAAGTCAAGAGTGATCTAATAAAATTTTGTTTCATAATTTTCTAAGCATTATACTATGATATATTGAATTTACATGTTTGGACAATTTGCTTAAAAGTTTCTGGACATTTTGGAATTTTCAGGTACATACAGATTGGACACATAATTTGGCTATACAAATTAACTCAAATGAACCTGAAACTTTAGTAGAACTCTAGGGATTATTTGGAGTGATCTGGCCAAGTTTGAGAATTTTTGAATGAATGGAGCACCAGTAATTAATTCCAATAGCATTTTGCATCATGGAAGTATTCAGGACACATTCAGAATTTTTCATACAGATCCAATTGCACCAATTGAAACTAGATATCATCCTGGTTCTAACAAAATTTCTTTTGGAATTTTGGACAAGAATCCTAGGGGATATTGAATTTCAAAGTTTGATGGAAATCTGGAATTAAAATTGAATTGTAAAAGTTTGAATAATCAAGGGGACCCACGGGTTTTAAATCGGCCAATTAGATTGGTGCCACATGGCAACAGAAATAAGACCCGTGGCCATAGTTGATCTCCTAGCCACAATGGATCCCGAAACTTAACTCTACTTGCTGACAACCGGATTCCACACCGAGTCATCTTCTTCCTTGCTCCGGCGGCACTCGGGCGGTGCCCGACGGTGGCAGGCGGTGGCGCCCGCTGCAGCATGCGCTAGGGCACGGGGGGCCTCAGAACTGGCTGCCAGGGCCTAAAATCGAATGGGGAATAACTTGCCATAGGTAGCGCCGGCGATAGATGGCTGGAGAGGAGGCCATGTCGGTTGGGCCCTATGGTGCACCATTTTGCACGGGAAGACCTTCCAAATGCTATTGAGAACATAGGGAACATTGGAGAGGGTGCCAGATTAGATGCAAGTCTTCGGAACTAGAATTGCGCCGGTGAGGTGCTCTGTTTTTTAGGACGAACGGGGAAAAATCGATGCACTGCTCGGTTGTTTGATGACACCCTTTGATTCTTTCTCAGGGAGGTGCGTGAGGACATGTAGAATCTATTCTATAACTAGATTAAGCGATGGCTCTGAGTGGAAAGCAAATTTATACGGAAACCTAGCATCATCGCTTATACTTGGGCGAGACAAAAACTGGAATTTCTACTTGGAGGAGGAATGAAAAGGGATGAGGTTTTCACCTTGATCAAGAGGGCGGACGGGCACTTATTTTTGCTTTTGGGAGCAGCTCGTGACTCAGTCTATAACGTCGGCGCCACGGGGTGCAGGGAGGCGGCCTCCCGGTGGCCGAACAGCGGCGCTTGTCAAACTGCAAAATACCGCCGCATCGGTAAGGGAACCGACAGCTAACTGATGGAGAAGGTGAAGGTGAATTGTGTTCTCCACTTTGACTTTGGGGAGGTGAAAAAACTTGGCCAAGAGCTGGAGCATGCCGGGCGAAACAGAGAGATGGCGTCAGATGTTCTTGGGGTGAAGAAATATCAGAGAGAGGGAGAAAATTCTGTCTTTGCTTTGGTGAGGGATGAGGATGAAGCAGTTTCAGCTGTGCAAAATGCAGTGATGCAAGGTAGCAAGCAGGCAGCTCGCTGGAGCTTGCATGCCGTGTGTGTCGCACGGTGAAAACAGAGTTTGCAACCTTGTTGGTGAGTCTGGCAGGTGGGTACCACTCTCCCATTCTTATCCCTCTTCTCTTCAGTAAATTCTACTACCAGCTTGGCTCCAAAAATTCTAGATTTTTGCAGAGAATCTAAATCAAATGTGGAGAATTTGACCCTGAAATCTGAATCTCGTTTTGACCACTATTGCTTCGAATTCAAATTTGAATTTGAGTGGACTTCAATGTCTCCATTGAATTAAATAGTAAACAATCTTCAAAAATTCTGAAATTGGGCATGAAGGCTATTTGGAATATGTGGAATCCAATGGTCAACTCAAATCTTCATGTTAAACACATTTGAAAAGTATCTAAGTTTTTTTTTGAATCCACTCTTTTGGAGTTTGGATTACTTTTTTTTCTCATTTCCTTTTATTTCTTTTTATCATTCAAAAATTTTAGTCCTTCTAACTGAAGTTTGCATTATGAAAATTAGGGCTTTTACAGTAGAAAAAACAACAAGTGATAAAGGTAATTTCAGAAAAGGCTCCTCGTGTTGCTGCTCTTCAATAGAATGATTGAGGAAAAAATTGAGACATTCAAAAACTTCTAAACATCAATAAGTGTAGTATGAGGTGCATTACCTTTATTCTCATTTTCAGCAGTAATTTTTAGTGAAATATGAATTGATAGATCTGAATTTTCACAAGTTGTTGAGCATATCATTCTCTTTTGAATTTTCTACATTTATTTGTTCCTGTTCTTGCAAAAGGTTAGGCATAGGAGGAGGTACAACAGGAAAGTTCTTCTCAAGTTCATGTATTTCATCTTTGAAATTAGAAATAGTAGTGAAAATTTCCCGCATAAGAATTTTCATATCTTTCCATGTTTGAGGTCTTTCTAAATCACTCAAGTTCTTCACCATGTTAATGGAAAATCAATTAATGCAGCAGCAACATTTCTGAGCCTTTTCTTTTCACACATACAACATTGTCCAAACATTTTATTAATCTTTATTTCCCTAGCAATATATTCAATGTAACCAAAACCATCATAAGAAAGAAGACATGAAAAAATGTAATTACTTCTTTTGGAAGGAGTTGTAGAGATGGTTTGAATATTATCTGAAACCTTGGTTGATGTTTGACACTTAGTGAGCATCTCCATCACCGTCTACATCATGTCAATCATCTCAACATATAATAATTCATTATTCCTGCTTTTACCTGACATTGTTAGTAGCAAATAGAAGACAACAAGAATATGTTATCCCTATCAACTACAAAGGTTAATGGCAATGTGGAAGTAGAATCACACACTCTCAAGTTTCTTACCATGCTCTTACAAGTGTTCTTACCGACACTGCAGGTGGCAAATAGTGGTCGGTGTCAAGAACCAATCGAGCATGGGATGATTGCAAAGGTGTACCAATTCAGCTCAAGAAAAAAGTGTAGCTTGGAAAGGACATTATATTGTAGCAAGAATTCGACAACAATGAAATCAGATAGTAAAGTTGAATGAGTGTCTAAAGTACTTGTCAAAGTCACTAGTCTAAATATGTTCCTAGTAGTCCAAGCTAGCAAGGCATGTAACGAAATCAGAGGAGACAAAGGATGCAAGAACTTTGTCAGTACTCTCATTACAAGGTACCCCGGCGCGATAGAAGAAATGTCTAAGGACACTGCCTCCACGTCGAGGTAGGTCTCGAAGGCGCCATGTGTCAGCAGGGTCAGACCCCATCCCTCCTCAGGGGCAGGATCTTGCACTTCCACGTGGACCTCGGCTGGGGACCCATCTCCCCCGCAGAGGTGCGCTCCCTGAGCATCCAAGTGTCCGGTGGCGTGGGACCCCGCTCATCCACAGGGGTGAGCTCCAATGCTGCCACGTGCCCAAGGGCTCCGGGCCGCCCTCCCCTGCAGAGGTGGGCTTTGGAGCAGCCACGTGCTTGGCAGGGGCAGACCTTGACTCTCCACAAAGATGGGCTCAAGAACTTCCACATGACTTGTAGAGCAGGGCACGGCCTCCCACGCGAAGGCGGGCTCCGATGCTGCTGCATGACTAGCTGCTAGCTCTAGGTTGTAGGTCGCATGAGTTAAGAGTGGCGTGCCTTGTCCGAGTCATGCATTGAAGGCGCGCACCATCCTCACGTGCATTGGTGTGGCAGACGCTCTTGTCAGGTGCGATTGTGACGAATCACATCACAGTGAAGGTGCCGCAATGCTAGCCGATGCTACTAATGGGGTAGCTTATGACGATACGATAGACAAGACATTCCATGCCATCATCAACAACTACGCCTAGCCACTGGTGACCAGCGTGGCAATACAATGAGTCTTCAAGCCATGGTCAAAGGCAGTAGGTAGAAATAAAACACTTGATCTTGTACAGAGTTAGGATTTCCCCGGGGCCACCTATTGGGCATTGGGCCCCACTTGTAAGATGTTTGACCGTGACTATAAAAGGATCGGGCAGCCACTGACTTAGAGATCCCCTGCGCTCAGACACTCACAATCCAGTTCATACGCACACAAGCTTCCTCAATCTCACGACAAGCAATACAATTCACTTCAGTGGACGTAGGGTGTTACACTCCATTAGCCCGAACCACGTAAAACTACTGTGTTCACCATCTCTCATACGCGCGAGATCCTTGGAGACTAGCCCCTCCTAAAAAAGAACCTTCGCGAGCTGTGACTAAGCAGGTCCAGGGGAATTGTCGTTGTTACACTTCTAACATTTGACGCGCCAGATAAGGGGTTTTGCTCTGAGAAATTTGCGCCTTCATGCCATGGTGAACATCAGGACTTTGGATTGCACTTCTCGAGGCCGTCGCATCACCGTGGGTGAAGATGAGGGCTCCTCTCATTCTAGAGGATGGTCTAGTCCTTCGTGCCCCCGCGCAGCTACTGCTGTTCTGGTAGACGCTTCTCAATAGAAGCCTGTGAGGATAGATGTCCACACTTTCCAGATATCGCATTGGGTGGTGCCATGCGATGTGGCATCCAACAACACACAACACACATGTAAAGGAACACGTATTACATAAATTACTTGCTGAAATTAACAAAGTTGTTCAGTTTACAAATATTTTATAAAAAATAAACTACAACGGATGATAAGATTACAACTCTCCTATTCAAGTCTAATAAGCAAAAGAGAAGCCGTCCAGCCCATGGATGCTCCTCGCTAGCCACCCAAAAAATATACAGCAGCGACATGGTTTCTAGTGAGTATAACGCTAGGAGAGTTTCGAGTCTCATCGGAGAACCAAAAACATAAGCATAGAAGCTAGTACCTGCAAAACAACTAATATAGCAACCGTGAGCACAAAGGCTCAGCAAGACTTACCGGTCTCCACTAAACATGAAACTCTATATGCAGAATATACGTAATATAGGACATCAGTTTGCAATATTAAACTCACCTAATTCTTCATCCTTATGTTCAGTTTTAGCAGCAAATTGAGGCTTCATGGAATGTAAATTTAGTGAGCAACCTGTCTAGAGCATTGCATGTATCAATACAAGATTAATTCATAAAGCATGATTCAATAATTTCCATCTCCGAATAATTAACTACATCACAAGCATGAACAAGCGGTACCCAATAACCACGAGGGATGGTGATTCGAATCAAAGATACCTGGAATACATTACACGGACGCCCGTACTAGATGTCACGTAGGTGCACTCCACGGACGTTGTACGCAGCAACCTTTCCCAATTTCCGCCCGAGTTGAACCTATTCAATCATCTAGGACAGTATTCCTACTAAGGTGCACCTTTCCGCTGTGAAGATGTCGTGAGCGAGTTTCCGTCTACTGTGCTACGCACAAAACCCTGAGGCGATTGAAAAAGTCTCAACAAAGGCTTCCCAAGGTACATCAATTTCCTAGACCCCATATATCCAGTATGACTCCGGTACAGTTCAAACTTGCTCAACAGGGCCGCACACAAATTGGTCCTTGAACGACACAGGAACAGCTACGACTCACAGGCCCCTGTGTCCTGCTGCTCCTATTCCACGCCCGGTCTCATATTCCTTCATGGTGATCCTTTCACTCGATCGAAACCCGTGTGAACCCACTAACTGAACTCGCGAGTAGATTCCAACTACTCAACTTCTACCAAAGCAACTATAACATTAAGCATAGCATGGACACATCAAGGACATAAACATCTACCCTTCACATTTGGATGCTCTTGTCATGCAAGTGGAAAACTGCAAGAAACATAGACTTAATGCACATACATACTAACCCATATAGTATGATACAAAACAATGTTTAAAACGCTGTTAAATGCATACCGGGGCTTGCCTGGCTGCAAGACACAGTCAAAGATAATCTCTGGAGGGATGAATTGAAGTGGCTCTGGGGTCCTCTCGAGCTCGGCAGCTATTCGATATGAAAAGGATATGCAAAGTGATTCAATAGTGATAATATAACATAGCTCAAGGGAAACACAGTTAAGTATGTAAAATCATGGCCACTGGTCCTGAACATTTTACAGGGGACACTAGGTGCTATGAGTGGGATTCCGGCCAAAATTGGGATAAGTTCATGGAAGTCTCTGTTGTCTAAAATTCAATGTAGCTAAACAATTCCTAGAATTTTCATGGAAAATGACCTTAAGATGGACAAAAGTTAGTATTCTGTTTAGAGGTCGTCAATAGTGACCCAACAAATTTTTTTCACAATGTTCTAAGCATTCTGCTGTGAGATATTGAATTTACAAGTTTGGACCATTTGATGAAAAGGTTTCTGGACATTTTGGAATTTTCAGGTACATTCAGATTGGGAACACAATTTGGCCACTAAAATCAATTCAAATGAACCTGACATTTTTACTGGAACTCAAGGGAGTTATGAGAAATGATTTTTCCAAGTTTGGGAATTATTGAAGGAATGGAGAATTAGGAACTAATTCCATAGGTATTTTGCTTCTTGGAATTATTGAGGACAAATTTTAGATTTTCATACAGAACCAAGTGCACCATTGGAAAATACATATCATCTGGTTCCAAAATAATTTAGTTTGGAATTTGTAGACTAGAATCCTAGAAGATATTGAATTTCAATGTTGGCATCAATTCTGGAATAAAATTTGGAATTGGAAAATTTTAATAAACAAGGAGGGCTCACGGGTTTAAATTGTGGCCACATGGGGGCCACATCGCTTTGGGATGTGGCCGCAATGGATCCGGAGCAGCGCGCCCCTTGGCTGACAGCCGGGGCCCGCCCAGTTGTCTTCCTCCCAGCGCCCAATGGCGTAGGGGCGGCTCCCAATGGTGGTTCATGGCGGCGCCTCGCCGGCGGCCATGACAGGGCATGGAGGCCCTAGGGGATTGCCGCACCCATCTATTTCCTCACGTGGAAGTCGACGGAGCACACGGCTATGGCGATAGGTGGCCAAAGGAAGGGACTCAACAGCGGCGGTGCTGGCTAGGGTTCCTAGAAATCAACCAAATGCTCCTTAGAACTTAGGAAATGTGAGGGAGGGTGCCAATGTGGTTGAAATTTGCTCGAACAAGGATCTCGATGGTGAGCTGACACGGTGAAACATGGCGGTTGGGAAAACTGCTATTCTGGCCTATTTACTCGATGAAATTTGATGTTTACTTCTCCAGGTAGTGCACCTAAACGTCTAGTTGATAAAGTCTCATGGCCACGACGATTACTCACACGTAGAAAACTAATTTAGTTCAAGACCTAACATATCATATACAAAGAACTCGACGAGGAAACTTGAAATACGGTTGCTACAGTCCATGGAATGGTCTCAAATAAAACCATCAGCTAGTATACGCTTAGGCGAACCTTTTGGTTTCAAGGAGGTGTGTTAGATAAGGCCTGTATCATCAATTCCGCGGTGGAGCAGAGGACGGTCACCACGAAGAGAAGAACGGCGGCCGGAATCTTTCACCCTTCACGTCGGGGAGGCTCCAACTGAGCAAGACAAACGTTCAAAAAGCTGCACAAGAAAGTTGTGATGATGAGGAAACAATAAACGATGATGAAACCCACTTGCCTTACTTTGATTTTGGCCGGAACAGGGACTTTGCGCCATGAACAGATAAGCAAGTGAGGTGAAGAACAGAGGAAAAGAGAGGCGGTAGATTTTTCCGCTTTGTTCTGAATGAGGACGCAACTGGTGTGCACTTTGGTGCAAGAAGTGAAGGAAGCAGGAACACAAGCTGCTGGTGTCGATTGCATGTCGGGAGGTGTCGAGCTGTGAAGAAAACAGAGACAATTCCCTGGTGGTGTTTCATTGGCCGCTGGGCCCCACATCCTCTACCTCATCTACTTCCCTGTCCAATCAATTCCTGCACCTAATTTGTTCCAAAAGTTCTAGATCTTTGCAGAGTGACAAATTTAAAGGTGTAGAATTTGATTCTGAATTCAATTCACTGATTTGACTCAATTTCTTTCGAATTCAAATTTGAATTCGAATATGCATGGAATTCAATGTAGCCATTGAATTAATTAGTAAGCTTGCTTCAAAATTTATGAAAGTTTGCAGGGAGACTTTTTGAATTATTAGGAATCCAATGGTCAACTCAAATCTTTACGTTAAACTGTTTTGAACAGTAGCTAAGTTTATTTTTTTGAATTCCCTCTTTTAGGGTTTGAATTACTTCGCTTTCTCATTTCCTTTTTATTTATTTTTACCATTCAAAATTTTTAGTACTTCTAACTGTACTTTGCACTATGAAATTTTGGGATTTTACATTCCTCCTCCCTTAAAAGAATCTCGTCCTAAGATTACAAATTACAGAAACAGAGGTAAAAATATTACTGGATAGGAGACGATAAGAAATCTGCATAGTTAGAGCGGAGATTCTTCGCTTACCCATGTCACTTCCTCAGCGGTATGGTTGCTTCATAACACTTTATAGAACCACAGCATGCGGTTCTGAGTTGTTTGGGTCTTCTCGTCGAGAATCTGAACCAGAAGTTCGGAGTACGTAAAATCCGGTTGCAACTCGCTGATTTCATCGATGTGGACTGCAGTTGAGTACTTTAGACATTTACGGAGCTGAGATACATGGAAGATGTCGTGTATACCAGAGAGAGATGATGGCAATTCTAATAGATAAGCCCCAGGTCCGCACTTCTCTGTGATAGCAAACAGGCTGTTAAATCGGGGAGCAAGTTTTCCTTTTACACCGAACCGCTGAAATCCTATCATCGGAGACATGTGGAGGTACACATGATCTCCGATACTGAACTGCAGCGGACGATGCCGGTTGTCCGCATAATTCTTCTATCGAGATTGAGCCGCTCTCAGATTTGCTTGAATAATACAAACTTGTTCCTCGACTTCATTGATTTGATCAGTCCAGAAAGTGACCCTCTCGCCAGACCCACACCAATTCAGCGGGGTGCAACATTTTCATCTGTAGAGAGCTTCGTATGGTGCCATCTTGATACTCGCTTGATAACCATTGTTGTATGAGAATTCTGCCTACGGTAAATGATCATCCCAATTTTTACCTGGTGGATGGAACACGCTCGCAACATGTCCACAAGTACTTGATTCACCCTCTCGGTTTGTCCATCGGTCTGCGGGTGATACGCGGAGCTTCTAATCAGATTAGTACCCAATGAGGTGTGCAGCTGCTCCCTGAAATGAGCAACAAAGAGCGAGCCTCGATCTGAAATAATCGTGCGAGGAATGTCATGTAGGCATACGATTCTTGATATGTACAACTCCGCATATTTCTTGGCACTGAATCGAACATTTACTGGAATGAAATGTGGTGATTTGGTTAGTCGGTCGACTATCACCCAAATATAATCATGCTTCCGGAATGTGAGTGGTAATCTGATGATGAAATCCATACTCACATGATCCCATTTGCATGCCAGAATACTCAGCGGTGGCAGCTGTCCCGCTTTCTTTATATGGTCGGCCTTCACTCGTCGACACGTATCACACTCAGATACATACTTCTCTAGTTCCCACTTCATCCGTGTCCACCAAAACTTGGTCTTCAAATCTTGATACATTTTATTTCTGCCCGGATGAATAGAAAGTTTTGACATGTGGGCTTCATCCAATATTTTCTTCCAGAGCTTAACATCTCGGGGTACAACTATCGTATCCTTGAACCATAATGTACTGTGATTATCTTTCCGGAAACATTTTACCTCCCCGCTGTCCACTCTTTCCCATATGTGTGACATGCCCTTGTCCTTCTTTTTGGCTTCACTAATTTCCTCTTGGATGGTGGGAATGAGAGCAAGATTATTGAGAGCTCCATATAGAACCAGATATAGACTTGGTTCCTCCTCTTCCATTTCAGCCATGGTGATGTGGTGGACATGGGCTTTCCGACTAAGCGCGTCGACGACCATGTTTTCTTTACCGTGGTGGCAGTGAATTTCAATTTCGTAATCTTTGATCAGCTCTAACCACCTTCTGTAGGATCGAAGAGCACGTGAAAAGCCACCAAAGAAGGTTAATGGTATATTAAAAAATCTTACGCAGGGGAAATAATTAAATCCCAACCCCTTCAGCAGAAAAAACGATCTGTTAATGAAATCGTGTGTGAGACCAATATAAACGTGTTTCACCATGACAAATGTGACAGATATCAGAGAGAATCAAGTCACAAAGACGACACAACAAGAATCACTCAAATCCGTCGAGAGAAACTCAAGTTAAAAGATCGAACAAAGGTAAATCTGTTCTACCGAGTAAAAAACAGATCTGTAATACTGCAAAGAAACTCCTGTAGATCAAGAACCACAAATCTAATGACCGTGAAATTTTGACAGATGATGTATTATCAAGTTGTGAAGACAACCCAAAAAGAATCATGTCAATTGAATATGTAAAACTCTAGTTATGATAAAACCACCGAAGAAAGGTAGTGCTGTACATAAACTCGACGAGAAAAACTTGTTTGGAACAAGTCGGACAAACAAGGAAAAAAAGTTCCTTTCAACTATGAATTTTATTCAATAGAACACAAGAGGAACAGCCCCAAAGTCGTGCGCCACGAGCTCTGGCCTCCCTTGCTTATATAACCAGCTCGAAAGTCAAGTCAACTCAAATCAGGACTCTAATCCTACTCCGTTCACGAACCGAAACTTTGTATAACTGCTCAAGACTCTTCTATACGCAGATAGAAGCAATATTAAGACTTTCAAACACCTTAGGACTGTATCCCCCATTCCTAAAACAACAAAAATTCGTTTTGCACACAAAATCCTAACATAACCAACTCAAAACTTTCCATATTTGAGCCATAACCGACTCAGTCGCAGCCTGCGCCCATAACCTAGTCGGTTGGACCTTTCCGACCAATTCTTTACGTCCAAATCTCTTCATCATGCTTTGAAACCATGTAGCCAAGTCCACACACTACTTGCAGACGTGCAAACATCTTCCGACGATGTCCATGATACCTTCATATGCATTGTTCTTGATTCATACATGCTGTGCGACCTCCTGATCAACTCAACCACAATTCCTCCCGAACTTGGTTGTTGAACCTCATCTTCTCCCTAAGACTAGTTCAATGGATCCCGTCACCAGCCATGTCTTGATCTCAAGCAACACCTGCACATGAATAGGCAACCAATACTTCTGAGCACATGTCCTCTACTTGGCACTCGTTAGTTCCGAAACTACAACATCTTCCATGAGTAACTCACATAAGCATATTGCAAACCATAGCAAAATGATATCAGCCTTAAGAACCAAAACACACCAGAAACATAGTAAATGAATACTAAGCAATCTTTTCAACAATGTAAAGAAAGTTCAAGACAATTCACGGTAAAAACAGGAACATTGCGATCAAGCTTCAAACCTTGCCAAAGCTAAGCGGAGCTTGAGGTGGAGCTTACCAAAGCTAGTACAACCTAGTTCCGGAGCTTACCAAAGCTAGTAGAACCTATTGCCGGAGCTTGCCAAAGCTAGTCGGAACTTATCAACCCAAAAGCCGGAGCTAGAAAAACATGTCAGAGCTAACCAACATAAGTCGGACCTAACAAAACATATCAGAGCTTAACAACGACATGCCAGAGCTATCAAAATATTTTTAAAGACAAAGCTCACTGGAGCTACCCAAAAATATGTCGGACCTAGACAAAGAAAGTCAGACCTATTGTCCGACCTTGCAGAAGCTCGGACCTAAAGTCGGACCTTGCTAAAAAGATGTTATGGCAACATTCAAAACTTTTATTGTCAAACTCAATGTATTCAGCACACATATGTCTCACAATATCCCCCTTGATGAATGCATTGGCAACACCACTTAAGATCCGAACATTGGCTTATTCACATTAAAAGTTTTGAAAACAATTTCTCCCCCTTTGGAAAAAAGAAATAAAATGAGAAAAAGAAATTCTCCCCCTGAGAAGAATCGTGCCAAAAACAATTGTGAATATGTGAAATTTGTAATTAATTTCTCCCCCTTGCATACTTGTCTTTAAAAATTCACATATGATTTCACATATTATCTATTATCTCTTCCCCTTTCACAATGTATTCAACAAGGTTCAAAAGAGAAATTTTCATTGTTATGAGCATATTATAACATATACATATAAAACAAAGCTCATCCAAGTCATACTATCAAGTAACTTACACTATCACAACAATGAGATACATAAAGTAGTGTAAGCCATGCTAGAGATCAGATGTAATTTTCAATTTAAGAAAGTCATGATCTCATGAACTTAACTATTTCAAAACCTGAAAGCATGACACTAGTTGTAGCATTTTATTATTTTTCAAAGCACATATTTAGATCATATGACATTTGCAAGAGATTATATGCGTATCTGCCTTATTTGAACCAACCGAGCCAAGCCTATGTCATTTGACAATCAGAAGCTTAAGGACATGGTTTTAGTCATAGACAACTTCTTCCAAGTTCATACCTAAGTGCAATGATAAGCCATCTCAAAAGATGAAGTGTGATGCATTCATATTCTCTTGATCTTGTCTCAATTTATATTTGTTCATAAAAAATCAACATGTGAGTTGATTACTTGATTAATCTTTTATGATTAAAAGTACTTGTGAGCATGCAACAAGTTCAAAATAGCAAGAAAGTTCAACCATCACCAGATTTAGTGTAAGTAATTATTCCAATTACTAGATATGGCAAAAACTACAAAATGTATAACACGAGTAATGTAGTAAGAACTTTCAGCATGTCAAAGGAATCACAAAGTCATATTTGTATGAAATACTATGCGCATAATATTTTAATTTCAGGTTCACACATGGACTTCCCAAGTTTCAAAACTCTCCCTCATTTTAAGCCATGAGGATGCATAACCCCTATTTCACTACGAATATAACAAAAACGAGTGAAATCCAAAGGTTTTGTAAAAATATTAGCCAATTGTTGTTCCGTATCTACACGGTGAAGCACAGTGTTTCCTTTTCAACATTATCACGAAGAAAGTGATACCTAATGTCAATGTGCTTAGTTCTAGAATGTTGCACGAGGTTTTTAGCAATGCAAATAGCACTAGTGTTGTCACAAAAGAGTGGAACACTATCTAGATCAACCCCATAGTCAAGTGTGTGAGCAATCCAAAGAATTTGTGAACAAGCGCTAGCAGCAGCTACATATTCAGAATCGGCAGTGGATTGTGCAACTGAACTTATTTTTCTAGAGGACCAAGCAAAAAGTGAATTACCAAGAAAATGACAAGCACCGGAAGTACTTTTCCTATCAATCCTACAATCTCCAAAATCAGTATCGGAAAAAGCTTTCAATGTAACGGTTGAGGAAGAAGGAAGAAAAATGCCAAATTCTTGAGTTCCATGTAAGTACATGAGAATCCTTTTGAGGGCTTGACGATGAGAAGCACGTGGGGAGGCTTGAAACTGTGCACAAAGAGATACGCTGAATTGTATGCCCGGTCTTGATGCCGTGAGGTACAAACGTAATCCGATCATGCTTCTATATTCTTTTTGATCCATGGGTTCACAATCTTCATCAAGTTCAAGTGTTGTTGCTGTTCCCATTGGTGTTCGAAGAGGCTTGCTTTTGTCTATGTTGAAGTACCTTAGGAGGACTTTTATATACTTCGTTTGATGCACAATGGTACCCTCCTTGGTTTGCTTGATTTGCAGTCCCAAAATGTACGTGAGTTCTCCCATCATACTCATCTAAAATTCTGAACTCATCATAGCTGAAAACTTGGACACAAGATCATGAGAAGCACAACCAAAGATAATATCATCACATACATCTCAACGAATAACGAGTCATTGCCATGCTTAAGCACAAAAAGAGTTTTATCAACCTTGCCCATGGTAAACCCCTTTTCAAGTAAGAATGTTTTTAACATATCATACCATGCTCCAGGGGCTTGGTTGAGACTGTACAAGGCTTTGGACAATTTGTAATCATGATTAGGAAAATCTGAATTTTCAAAACCCGGTGGTTGTTTGACATAAACCTCCTCATCTATGTAGCAATTAAGAAAAGAACTTTTAACATCCATTGATAAAGCTTAAAACCTTTAGATGCAGCAAAAGCTAACAAAATTATTATGGCTCCTAATCTAGCGACAGGAGCAAAAGTTTCAACAAAATCTAGACCTTCAACTTGAGTGAAACCTTGAGCAACCAACCCAGCCTTATTCCTAACAACAACCCCATCCTTACTTTGTTTATTTTTAAACACCCATTTAGTTCCAATTAAAGTGTGGCCTTGAGGAGGAGGTACAAATTTCTAAACATTATTTCTTTCAAAATTTTCTAACTCTTCTTGCATGGCAATAATCCAAGATTCATTAGTGAGTGCGTGTGACATATCTTCGGGTTCAAAAAAAGCAACAAAAGCAGAATGAGCATGAGAGTTTGGATCGAAAAACCTGGACCATGTGACTCGTTCGTGCAAGCATCCAATAATTTGTTGTGGAGGATGACTTTTGATAACTGAGAGGGGAGTGGACACTTCACAAGATTCTTCTTCTTCATGTTCATCACAAATCGATGAGCTTGTGACTTGAGGAGGATCTGGACCGGCAATGATGGTCGTCGGTGCTGGCTGTTAATCAAAATCAGGAGCTGGAACAATGTCATTAGCTGCTGAATTTTCGGGCAGCAGCTCCAGCTCTTCCTCATCTTCAACAAAAATGCTCTCCCCCTGCGAATATGGATCTGGACCTGCAATGTTTGAGCTAGTACCTGTGCTAGCTTCATCAAAATACACCTCACAAGTCTCCACAATTTTGTTAGTGTCAAGTAAAAGCACACGGTAGCCTCTAGTATGAGATGGATAACCAAGAAACATGCTATCAACGGATCTAGGTTCAAATTTATCAAGATTACCATTTTTATTAACAAAGCATTTGCAACCAAAGACCCGAAAGTGTGTAACACTAGGCCTATGTCCAAACCGGAGCTCATATGGTTTTTTACCTAGCTTAGCGCGCAAGAAAATACGATTTGAGACATAACAAGCAGTTGCAATCGCATCAGCCCAAAATTTCCTAGGAGTTTGATATTCATCAAGCATAGTCCTAGCCATCTCAACTAATGTTCCGTTCTTTCTTTCTACAACACTATTTTGTTGAGGTACATATGGTGAAGAAAATTGATGATCTATTCCATTTTCAGCACAAAAGTGATCAAAAGATTGATTTTTAAATTCGGTTTCATTATCACTTCTAATTGCTTTTAAAGATCCTGGGTGATCAATTGATAATCTGAGAAATAAAGTTCTAATGTGACTAAAAGCTTCATTCTTAGATGCCGTTAAGTAAACCCAAGAGTATCTAGAATAATCATCAACAATCACAAGAACATACCATTTACCTCCGAAGGATTGAACACGTGAAGGTCCTACGGTGTCAAGGTGCAAAAGTTGACACGATTCAGTTGTCATGATCATTGTGATTGGAGTATGTGAACCTGCAACCATCTTAGCATGTCTACAAGAAGAGCACACAATTTTTGTGTCCCCTTTAAGCTTAGGCAGCCCACGTATGCGATCAAGAGCACTAACACACGTTAGATGATCAAAGCCTACATGACCAAGCCTATGATGCCAAAAATATAAATCCTTAGAATCATTAGAACCTAGACACCTATGCTTAGAGGAAGACATATCAAAATCAGCTTTAAAAACTCTTCCAAACCAAGACATGTTAAAAATAAGCTCACTATTTGAATTTAAACCTTTGCAGCAATTTTTAGTGAAAATAATTTCCAGATTTTCATCTAGCAGTTGTTTGATATTCATCAAGCATACTCCTAGCCATCTCAACTAAGGTTTTGTTCTTTCTTTCTACAACACCATTTTGTTGAGGTACATATGGTGAAGAAAATTGATGATCTATTCTATTTTCAGCACAAAAGTGATCAAAAGATTGATTTTTAAATTCAGTTCCATTATCACTTCTAATTGCTTTTAAAGATACTGGGTAATCAATTGATAATCTAAGAAATAAAGTTCTAAAGTTACTAAAAACTTCATTCTTAGACGCCATAAAGTAAACTCAAGAGTATCTAGAATAATCATCAACAATCACAAGTACATACCATTTTCCTCCGAAGGACTGAACACGTGAAGGTCCTACGGTGTCAAGATGCAAAAGTTGACATGGTTCAGTTGTCATGATCATTGTGAGAGGAGTATGTGAACCTGAAACCATCTCAGCATGTCTACAAGAAGAGCACACAATTTCTTTGTCCCCTTTAAGCTTAGGCAGCCCACGTATGTGATCGAGAGCACTAACATGCGTTAGGTGGTCAAAGCCTACGTGACCAAGTCTACGATGCCAAAAATATAGGTCCTTTGAATCATTAGCAATTAGACACCTATGCTTAGAGGAAGACATATCAAAATCAGCTATAAAAACACTTCCAAACCGAGACATGTTAAAAATAAGCTCACTATTTGAACTTACAACTTTGCAGCAGTTTTTATTGAAAATAATTTCCAGATTTTAATCTAGCAATTGTGAAATAGAAATCAAGTTGTATTTCAAAATTTTAACAAGTGCCACATCCTTCAAAGTGAAGTGATCATTTAATCTAACCGAACCCTTAGCAATTATAGGAGTTGAATAATTATCGGCAAAAGTAACATTCTCTACACGTGACACAAAAGAGAGGGAGGAGAACGATTCTTTGTTACCGATCATGTGGCTTGAGCAACCTGAATCCACAATCCAAATGTTCTCCTTCCTTAAGCATGTAACCTACATAGAAGCACAATACGTCGATGACTCAATATCGGGGTTAGTCAAAAGGCATTTAGGAATCCAATACTGAGTCACACGACGTCCAGCAGGAATAACACGCAAAAGCTGAGATAAAACGGGAGGTTTATGAGCCAAAGCTTGAGGATTTTTGTACCCAACTACTGTCCAACGAGATGTTACACGTGTAGCACAAAAAACAGTAGATTTGGGACCAAACTCTGCATGTTTTTGACTCATTACAGCAGATTGCATGTTCCTATCATTTGGTTTAGCAAGTGCAGCAAATTTTGCATGAAAGTTATGAGATCTAGCAATTATTCTTTCCTTTTTCTGTTGTTTAGCTCGTCTATAATAAAAATCTATGACATGACCATCTCTACCACAGTAGGTACAATGAAACTTAACTTTGTGTTCATGTCTAGATGAGCAAGCAACATTTTTATTTGAAACCGAATGAGACAACACTCCTGCAGATTTGTAGACCACTTTTTTTGTTTAGGTACTATTTGAATCAAACCACTTCCTAATGATCTTACCATTTTAGGTGTATGTTCCTTAGCATGAGAATCAAAACATAAACCAGTTTTATCATTGCGAGACTTGGAAGAATTCAGCAGCAAGTTTAGGTTCTTATTCCCGTTACAAAACCGATCTAATGTCCTATGCATGTTATCAAGTTTATTGGACTGATCAAATCAATTTTCACATGATGTTTTTCCTTTTACTTTGCAATTAGATCAAAATTTAACTTCATGAGAACGTAAAACATTGTTCAATATGGAAATCTATTCATAGCATCTTGTAGTTTCTTATCAAGATCATCACAAGTAGAACAATGCAAATCAAATGTAGAACAACTTGCATCTTTCAAGTTTTTTATCATTAAGTGCAGCAAGCTCCCTATTCTGTTCAATTTCTAACTCAAGGTTATCAAGTGTGGAGGTGTGCGCACTTCTTAATGAGGACAATTGTTCATATATTAAATCACATGAGGGACATGCATCATCACTAGGAATCAAATTTTTTAAATGATTGATTTTAGATTCTAGTGATTCAATTTTAGCAGCACTATCCCGAAGCTTTATGTCCTTTTTCTTAACTACAATAGTGGCACGAGAAATAGCATCACACATTTCTTCGCAAGTAGGACATACCTCTTTATTGTTGCTGTTGTGTTCTGCATCCTCCATACTTTATCTTTATTTGCCCGCCATGAAGCACAAGTTTGCCAAATCATATTCATCTTAGTCACTTCCAAAGTCCACATCGCTTGAGCCAAGTTCTTGAAGTGCGGAGATAAAACTGCTCACCAATTGACATCCTATAAGACAGGACATTTCCATTCAGATTGCCCTAACCTTTCAGGTCCTACTTATTGTACCCAACTACTGTCCAACGAGATGTTACACGTGTAGCACAAAAAACAGTAGATTTGGGAGCAAACTCTGCATGTTTTTGACTCATTACAACAGATTGCATGTTCCTATCATTCGGTTTAGCAAGTGCAGCAAATTTTGCATAAAAGTTATGAGATCTAGCAATTATTCTTTCCTTTTTCTGTTGTTTAGCTCGTCTACCACAGTAGGTACAATGAAATTTAACTTTGTGTTCATGTCTAGATGAGCAAGCAACATTTTTATTTGAAACCGAATGAGACAACACTCCTGCAGATATGTAGACCACTTTTTTTGTTTAGGTACTATTTGAATCAAACCACTTCCTAATGATCTTACCATTTTAGGTGTATGTTCCTTAGCAAGAGAATCAAAACATAAACCAGTTTTATCATTGCAAGACTTGGAAGAATTCAGCAGCAAGTTTAGGTTCTTATTCCCGTTATAAAACCGATCTAATGTCCTATGCATGTTATCAAGTTTATTGGACTGATCAAATCAATTTTCACATGATGTTTTTCCTTTTACTTTGCAATTAGATCAAAATTTAACTTCATGAGAACGTAAAACATTGTTCAATATGGAAATTTATTCATAGCATCTTGTAGTTTCTTATCAAGATCATCACAAGTAGAACAATGCAAATCAAATGTAGAACAACTGGCATCTTTCAAGTTTTTTATCATTAAGTGCAGCAAGCTCCCTATTCTGTTCAATTTCTATCTCAAGGTTATCAAGTGTGGAGGTGTGCGCACTTCTTAATGAGGACAATTGTTCATATATTAAATCACATGAGGGACATGCATCATCACTAGGAATCAAATTTTTTAAATGATTGATTTCAGATTCTAGTGATTCAATTTTAGCAGCACTATCCCGAAACTTTATGTCCTTTTTCTTAACTGCAATAGTGGCACGAGAAATAGCATCACACATTTCTTAGCAAGTAGGACATACCTCTTTATTGTTGCTGTTGTGTTCTGCATCCTCCATACTTTATCTTTATTTGCCCGCCATGAAGCACAAGTTTGCCAAATCATATTCATCTTAGTCACTTCCAAAGTCCACATCGCTTGAGCCAAGTTCTTGAAGTGCGGAGATAAAACTGCTCACAAATTGACATCCTAAAAAACCCTTCTTTTTCTTCTTATTTTTTGCAGAGGAGTGTTTTGTCCTTGTTTGCTTTACATCCCAAATAGTAGGACCTGAAAGGTTAGGGCAATCTGAATGGAAATGTCCTGTCTTACCACATTCAAAACATCGTTGAGGTCCGGAGCTTCCTCTCCTTCTAGTTCGAACATTTTGCAATGCTTTTGAGAACCTAGTAGAGAGAAGTACTAGCTCCTCCTCTGGAAAGTCCTCAATCTGTTCAAGGGTTAGAGAGGACAAATAAACAAATGTACCACAAGATGAAGATTGACCGGAGCTAGGCATGTCACGTTGAGAAACAAAAGCAATAGACTTGTAGGGGTTCTTACATGATATTATGTCAATTTCATGAGTTTTTAACTTAGAATATAGCACATCTAAAGTAAGTGTACTCATGACAGTATATACATGAATAGATGTGACTTTCATCTCCCAATTTGACATATCTAATGCACTTAACAATTGTCTAGCATTTTCAGAATTTGAAAAATTAACATTGACACTATGTAAGTGGCTAGGAATTTTATTAATGCGAGCAAAAAGGTCATCAATAGACTCACCGGGTTGCATCTCGAAGTGCATGTATTCTTTCTTGAACATGTCTTGCCCTACCTCCTTGATCGTGTTGGATCCTTCGTGGTAGTCACAAAGTTCTTTCCACACATCGTATGAAGATCGAAGGTGTGCAACACGGTCGAAGTCGCTTTGAGTTAATCCTTGTATGATCATGTTCCGAGCCTTTTTGTTGTTGTTGACATCTCTCAGATTTGTAATTGTAACTTGATCATTTGACAGTACATCGTAAGGCTTGTATACCTTCTCCCATATTGTGAAGCCTTGAGCCTAGATGAAGGCCTCCATGCGTGTCTTCCAAACCTGAAAATCAATACCAGCAAACACACAAGGTTTGGCGGAGTATTTCTCCATGATGATTAATCAAAAACACGTGCAAACCACAAAGATTAGAGGACCGTGGCTCTGATACAAATTGTAGGATCGAAGAGCACGTGAAAAGCTACCAGAGGGGGGGTGAATGGTAAATTAAAAAATCTTATGTAGGGGAAACAATTCTGATCTACCGATCAAGTTTCTGTAAAAACCTGACCATTCTGATCTCAATCACCAATTTGGCCCAGTAAATGGCAGAATCAGATCTTTACGTGAACTATAAAGTCGAAGAGAACTTCAATACTGTTCCAAAAAGTATTTGTTTGTCTCGAGATATTTTCTGGTTGAGGAGATATGGCTTTGCAAACCTGACAGTTGTTCTGGAAATTTTGACAGAACCTCCATTGTTTATGGCTGTTTTGTCCACAATTTCCATATATAAAAAAATCAAAATTTACAAAAGCCACATATTACAAATTTGTAACACAATAAACAAGGATTTCATAAATGCTTATCACGATCACGTTTGATTTTTCTAGAGTGAGATATGGTCAAAACAGTAAGGAGTCCAGAGATGGTTCCAGTTTCTGTCCAGTTTGGCAGATTTTGGAACTTTCAAATTTTGAACAGATTAGAGGGGAAGTCAGCTCTGGAGTTGAAAATACTTGTTTTAGAGGACTTCCTAAAATTTCCATATATATAAGATACACCTTCATTGGAGTTTTGTACTGGGAGATATGGTTACTCAAATTCAGGGATTTTTTTGGCAGAACAGGACACTCTGTTTTTGAATCTTGTGAGTTCAAAACCTATACCAATTTTGAAAACTTAGTTCAAAATCAGATCTCGATAGCTAATATATGAATTGTTAATTATTCTTGGTTCCATTCTACAGTAACTTCATGAATGCATCGATGGGATACATGTGGTACTATGTGCCTCACAAAAGCGAAAACCCTAACCGGTATATACGACTAAATCAGTGGCACTATAAACGGTCACTCACAAACATTTTCTAAGCGCAATACTATAACGCGGTTAATGTACCTGCATGAGACACACAATGTACAGAACACTCATTATGGTGTCGTACGACACGGTTTGCACGGGCGATCATTTCAGGCAGTCACAATAATATATATCAAAGTAAGAACATCTGTCCTCTATCATTCCATACGGGCTGCCCCGAGCTTAGCCACGTCTCGAGGTACATGACCGGATTTTCTACCACCAGACATGGTCCAACGTCTTTGCATAATGCTGCACCAGTAGGAGGCGCTTTCATGTGTTTACTAAAAAACACTACGTGCTTTTCAACCGCACAATAGGTGGCCAGGTAATTTATCCCTTGCGCTAGGGATCAATGCGTATGGCCCTTTAAACATTGAATGTTCAATAGTAGTATACTTCGTGTTTTGGACCACAGGATTGGGTATCCTCACGTTTTCCTGAAGCACGCTGGGGAACAACGTTTTCATATGTTCCCAAAACCATGAGAAGGTTCAAAGACTCATTTTAACTCCTGTGCCAAGCCACGGGGGACAATCATCGTACTACCTCTTACCACAATTGATTCGATTGCGGTGGTGTTTCTTACCTCTTACCTGATGTTGGAATGTCGTTACTGAATATAAAAACACATAGGTTAGTTTTGCACCTTTATAACTTATGCTCAAGAAATCTCGGAGCCAACCATTAATCGTAATGGAACTCTGTGCAAAGTTTCCCCCTGTGATATGAGTTACTATCCCTTGATCACTTACAGTACCCCAAACATCCGACTGCATTTTCCAAGTCACCATGTCCTATGTTTTTTTCGTAATATGATCCTTATTTAGTGTGCCATTCCCAATGCTGCTCTGATACTAGGCTGTGAGGACTGGGGTCCACACTTTTCAGGAATCGCATTGGGTTGTGTCGTGCGATGCGGCACCAAATAACACACATTTAAAGGAACACGTATTACATAAATAACTTGCTAAAATTAACAAAGTTGTTCAGTTTACAAATATTTTATAAAATTAAACTACAGTGGAAGATAAGATTACAACTCTCGTACTCAAGTCTAATAAGCAAAAGAGAAGCCATCCAGCCCATGGATGCTCCTCACTAGCCACACGAAGAACATACGGCAGCGGCATGGTTTCGTGTGAGTATATTGCTCGGAGAGTTTGGAGTCTCATCGGACAATCAAAAACATAAGCATAGAGGCTAGTACATGCAAAACAACTAATATAGCAACTGTGAGCACAAAGGCGTAGGTGTCTTGTGTTCTAGTACAGGCATACGTGTCGTCTGTTCCATGTATCTTTAATTCGAATCACCGTCCCTCGCTATTGAGTACCACTTGTTCACTGCATCGTGACTTAGTTAATTATTTGGAGATGAATATTATTGAATCATGCGTTATGAATTAATCTCGTATTGATACTTGTAATGCTATAGACAGGTTGATCACTAAATTTACTTTCCATGAAGCCTTAATTTGCTGCTAAAACTGAAAATAAGGACGAAGAATTAGGCGAGTCTTTTATCGCAAACTGCTGTCCTATATTACGTATATCCTGCACATAGGGCTCATGTTTAGTGGATATGGGTAAGTCTTGCCGAGCCTTCGTGCTCACGGTTGCTATATTAGTTGTTTTGCAGGTACTAGACTCTATGCTTATGTTTTTGGTTGTCCAATTTGACTTGGAACTCTCCGAGTATTATACTGACAGGTAACCATGATGCTGCCATATGTTCTTCGTGTGGCTACTGAGAAGCATCCGTGGGCTGAGAAGCATCCGTGGGCTGGACGGCTTCTCTTTTGCTTATTAGACTTGAGTACAAGAGTTGTAATCTTATCTGCCGCTGTAGTTTATTTTTATAAAATATTTGTAAACAGAACAAATTTGTAAATTTCAGCAAGTTATTTATGTAATACGTGTTCCTTTACATGTGTGTTGTTGGGTGCCGCATCGCACGACACCACCAAATGTGATTACTATAATGTATGGACCCCGGTTCTCACAACACCCGCACCATCGGCGTCCACCATGCCACCGGCTGCAAGTCCCGAGAGCACGCTGGCTGCAGCGCATGCTCTCCTCCACAACCCCCTGCCACGATTGCTCCTCAGGGATCTGCGCATCAGTGGATCAACGACGTCAACCATCTCGTTATCGCTGCCATCAACTCGCCTCAAAAAAGGAGGCAGCATGTGTCGCTGTCACACGCACCAATGGTCGACTGATACATGGCCGACTCCCGCTCCACCAGGCTTTCCATAGCCGATCTTAGGGCCGAGCTCGACCGCTGTCGTGCTGCAAAAGAGAACAGCCGCATCACCATCGAGCGGCAGCAGGAAAGATGGGGCAACCTTGAAGCTGACTACAGCACTCAAAGAGCCGGGGCCCAGGCATCCGGCGCGCAGGGTTCGCCTGTGCCTCACATGTATGCTGCACAAGGTGCGCCCCACGCATACCTTGAGCAGCCTGCGGCACAGGAAAAGCTGGCGCAACCTCCACCACAAGAATAATATGCAAATACTGTGCCATAGCAGTGCGCCGCATAGTCTGCGCATCAGCCGTATGCCGTGCAGCACGTGTGTCAGCCAACACTGCGCAGCACGTACTTCAGCAGGATGCCGCACATCCTGCGTACAAGCCGTACACTGTACGACACGCGCATCAACCATATGCTGCAAACACAAGCATCAACTGTACGCTGTACAGCTTGCGCATCTGCCTCCGCCAAACGTCTTGCAGCCAGCACCTCAGGCGTACGCAGCACACCCTGCACCCAGATGTACGCTGCACCGCACGAAGCTCCGGCAGGGGCCATAGGAGGATATGCACCCTGGCTCCACACCTTCGCATGGTAGCATGGCCACACAAGTTCAGGCACCTACCGGAGAAGTACGACAGGAGCGTCAACCTCGCCGAGGTCCGGCATATCTACACCACCCCCCTACTAGCGGCAGGAGGGGATGAGGTCATCAGGGTCAACTACTTCTCCGTTGCCCTAAATGGCCCAGCCAGATCATGGCTCATGAACCTGCCCCAGGGCTCCATAACCTCGTGGGCAGAGCTCTGCCGACAGTTGATGGCGAACCAACATCTCCTACATGCGTCCCGACACCGAGCTCGACTTCCATGCCATGCGACAGCGTTCCATGGAGATGCTGCGGTCCTTCATCCAACGGCTCTCTCAGGTATGCAAGACCATCCCTCACATCCCGAATGCTTCTATCATAGTTGCATTCCGCCAGAGTGTACAGGATAGGAAGATGCTCGAGAAGTTAGCTATGCACAACGTGCAACACGTCTTCGAGCTCTTCTCCATCGCCGACAAGGCAACTATGATGTTTTATCAGCGAGGGAGAAGAGCCCTGAGACTTGTTTTGAACATGCTCCACTACAGTTTCAGGGTCTTGAAGATGTCGATGCCAACCGGCGTAGTCAAGATAGGCGAGAACCGCACTACTGCAGTGTCAGCCTTGGAGAAGTTCCGAGCCATTGAAGCGGCCCTAGCGCCTGCCCATGGCAGTGTTGGATGAAGTCAGTTTCCTCGAGCTTGCCTCAGCGGAGCTTGACTGCTGCACCCCATGTGTGTAACACCCTCATTTTCGTCGATCATTCATTGCATCCAATGTCATACATGTTTAACATAATGCAACACAAAAAGAACAAGATTAAACTAAATTAGAGGCAAAACAACAATTGAAATTAGTTTGGGAACATACTTATCCAGTCACCACTCCGGACTAGTCCGGTATACCAGTCAGCTCTGGCTGAATTCAGTTTTCCTCAGAGCAACGAACTTGTCCGATAATTGCTACAGACTAGCTCGGTTTTGCTATTGATGTCGTCAAGACTTGTCCAATTAATTGTTACGGACTAATCGGGTTTTGAAACTGTAAAGCCCGAACTTTTTTGGATTGTTGAATTCTAGTCTAAAGTCTCTTTTTAGCTGAGGTGCACCGGACATGTCCGATTTACAACAGACTAGTCCGATGTAACATCAAAACTGAAAACAAAACTTTCCAGCCTTTGTATGGACTTTCCGATGTTACTTTCTTTACCCGAACGGACTTGTCCGGCGCCAGGTGGACTAGGTCGATTTTTAGGGTTTCGGCTCGAATTCTTATTTTCCCCACGACGAGTTATTGGGTATTTGACTTATTTGGGCCCTAGAACCTCGTGCCACACCCCTTAGGAGCCCAAGTGGGACCCCACCAAGGCCCCTACATGTCTTCATCGTTCCTACTAGGATTCCACCCTAACCCCACCCCTCCTCCCCATATATGAACAACCCAAAAGCCCTCCCCTCAATCTGCCCACGTTACAGAAAACCCCACTGCCGTGATCTCATCATGAGCTTCCATCCAAGAAGCAAGAAGACCTCACCGCAAGGTAGAAAGAGGAAGGGAGAATAAAGAGGAAGAGGACCGCACTACTGCAAAGTCAGCCTTGGAGAAGTTCCGAGCCATTGAAGCGGCCCCAGCGCCTGCCCATGGCAGTGTTGGATGAAGTCAGTTTCCTCGAGCTTGCCTCAGTGGAGCTTGACTGCTGCACCCCATGTGTGTAAGACCCTCATTTTCATCGATCATTCATTGCATCCAATCTCATACATGTTTTACATAATGAAACACAAAAAGAACAAGATTAAACTAAATTAGAGGCAAAACAACAATTGAAATTAGTTTCGGAACGGACATATCCAGTCACCACTCCGGACTAGTCCGGTATACCAGTCAGCTCTGGCTGAATTCAGTTTTCCTCAGAGCAACGAACTTGTCCGATAATTGCTACAGACTAGCTTGGTTTTGCTATTGATGTCATCAAGACTTGTCCAATTAATTGTTACAGACTAATCACGTTTTGAAACTGTAAAGCCCGAACTTCTCTGGATTGTAGAATTCTAGTCTGAAGTCTCTTTTTAGCTGAGGTGCACCGGAGTTGTCCGATTTACAACGGACTAGTCCGATGTAACATCAGAACTGAAAACAAACCTTTCCAGCCATTGTACGGACTTGTCCGATGTTCCTTTTTGTACCCGAATGGACTTGTCCGGCGCCAAGTGTACTAGGTCGATTTTTAGGGTTTCGGCTCGGATTCTTATTTTCCCCACGACAAGTTATTGGGTAATTGACTTATTTGAACCCTAGAACCTCATGCCCCACCCCTTAGTAGCCGAAGTGGGACCCCACCAAGGCCCCTACATGTCTTCACCGTTCCTACTTGGATTCCACCCTAACCCCACCCCTCCTCCCCCTTTATGAACAACCCAAAAGCCCTCCCCTCACTCTGCCCACGTTACCGAAAACCCCACCGCTGTGATATCATCATGAGCTTCCATCCAAGAAGCAAGAAGACCTCACCGCAAGGTAGAAAGAGGAAGTGAGAATAAAGAGGAAGAGGAGAAGGAGAAAGAGGGAGGATCAAGCAATAGTCGTCGTTGTTGCGATCTTCTTCATCAACTCTTCGATATCAACATTCTCATTCTACGCATTGTCGCCAACTCGTTATCAACGGATCTACATGCCAGGTTTCATGGATCGCACAAGATCCTCGACTGTTGAACCTTGGGATTCACATTAATTGCCCTTGATCCAACTTTCCACATGAATTTTGATTCCACTCTTGAATCAAACCATGTCCTGGTTGGGAAGTTCGCAAAACCCTGGACCAGTGCGGACTTCTCCGGTCCAGAGCAGACTAGTTCGATCAAGAGCGGACATGTCCGACCCTCTATGCAGACTAGTCCGGCCTCTAAACTTCAAAATTCCTAGAACCTTCCCAGTTTTTCCCGAAGTGACTCGAAACTTGCACACACATGTAAAACTCAATAGTAACTAGTTAGTAAGCAATAGTAGCAACCTAATAACATGTGTTACCACATAATTGCATCTTTCATGATATCATGGCATATTGATTACTATATAGTAGTTATTGATTGTAATGCTTGTTCGCATGTTTGTCGCACGGAATAGAAGGTAACACTCTAGAAGGTGCTTACGAGGATCTTCAACACTAGAACTTTGAAGCTCTCAATCCATACCAGCTACCGGAGCAAGGTAAGTGTCATTGAACATTTCGATCTTGTTTTAAATGTTTTATTTCAAAAATCGCATGCTTGTGTCAAATTAATGGGAAACCAATGAATAGGAGTTTACTATACTAGTGTGCCCATCTTTGTCGTTCAGGATATAATGTAGAGAGTCCGAAAGGGTATTTTACACTTTTGCTCTGCTTTCGTCAACTGGGGTTGGGAGTAACCAGATTGCTTAATAATGAACTATTGAATGTCTAAACTATGTGAAATGGTGATAATGACTATTTTAGCAACATGGAACCGAGGGGGATCTAAGCAATCATGCTTTGTGGAATGGATTCGATGATATGGTGGTTTTGCTTGCCTTAGATCTAAGGACCGGTTCATGTGAGAATATGCTAGGACAACAGTGCCACCATAAGGCCAAGTATGGGTGAGGCTTAGCTTCTTAATTAGTGTATTACCAGTATTGCTCGGATCATAAGGAAGGCTCAAGGAATGGGAGTCAGTTGGGTTTGCAGTAATGGCGGGACTGCTCTGGGATCCGAACGGCACAAGAGGGGGCCCTTAGATGGATGTGCTCAGTTGTGAGGCATCACCACCGGTGAAACCTTAGTGGGTCTGCACATGCTGGTAATCACTTTGTGAAGGCTATTTTGTGATCTGTTTGCCATACACCTATGGTAGCTTATTTGTCATAAAGGAGGTTTTCTTTAGTAGTCGACGGGTGACAAAATCAAGAACTTGTGGGTTAAGTGGTATAACCTCTGTAGAGTGTTAAAAACTATCATGATAGCTGTGCTCCCAGTTAAGAGCACCTGAATGACCTACATGATTACAAGAAAACTTAGGTATTTGTTGGGTTTGGTTATGTTTATAGGTTTGGGCTATGTCATATGAGCATGCTTAGTTATGAAGGTGTGAAATTGGTATATGGAGATGATATTAATTGATGGCTGGATATAAATGAATTATGATGGTAAATGAGGATGTTGAATATGTTTTATGATAATTACTTGGGTAATAATGGGATTAAATCACACATAGACATTGTAAGTTGCTTTTACATCTTTGTGAACGAAATGAGCTTTATGCAATTAGACATTTACTATCATTCTTGTTTATGGTACATGTCACACTTTTCCACACATGCTGAGTACGACATGTGCTCTCCCACATTAATTCAGTAACAAGCAGTAATTTGGAGTATCCGAAGGACTATGAGGAGTGCTAGGCGTGCGTGTTACCATCAAATTGCTTTTGGAGATGGAGTCTATTAGTGTTTAGTTTTTATGCTGCATTAATATTATTAGAGCTTGTATTTGAGCCTATTTGGATATTGTAATAAGGTATTATTATTATATTTTGAGACATGGTTATAATCTGAATATCTTTTGTGATGATGGCAGGTGGCGTGCAACTCTTTAAAATGCACGATGCCGGCAGGCCTTCAGTGTTCCCAACAACGGTTCGTGCGGAGTAGGGAGCTGTAGGTGGGCAACCTGTTGCTGTGGCATATACTTTCTCGCGAAGGGTCAAAAAAAACTCTCCCCTAGCTGGGAGGGCCCCATCAGGGTGATAGAGGCATCCCGCCCAGGTGCGTCCTCCTGGCCACACTAGATTGGGACTCGCTTCCCAATCCTTGGAGTGTGGAGCACCTGTGTAAGTTTTATGCCTAGTGCAGTGGTACGAGAGATTTTCTTTTCTACGTGACCAACGTCATAGCATCTTGGAGCAGCGCTAGTACAACCAAGCCCCGAGGGGATTGTTCATCCTGCTTAGTCTGGTCATGTACCCTAAGCATTTACACTCTTCCTCCCTTGACATCCAGAGCTTGTCGTTGTCTTCTTGTAAAGCCTGCCTCCTACTATGAAATTCCATGATTGGGAAAGATTTTTGTCTTACCCTGTGCGCTTCATGTTCATTTAATTATGCATTAATTTTGTGTTCATGAAATTACACTCCGTCTCGCATATTTCCTGTTGTATGCAAGGTCACCCTCCCTGCCTCGTACTTGTCGAAGTTATGCTATCCTGCTAATGACGGGTCTGCATGAGGTACCTACAAGGCATTTCGGGCCCCGTGGTTGTTTTCTTTCTCGGGGTCCATGGCCCCGAATGGTTCTCACCCTGGAAACCTAATGTCGAGCCCGAGGTCCAGGCTGGGCATCCTGCTTAGCCTAGTTCCATACCCTAAACTTGCGCACCTTGCCTCTAGAGGTCTAGGGTGTGTAGCCCGATTAGCCTAGTTCTGTACCCTAAGCCTATGCACCTTGCCTCGCAGAGCTAACAGCTGAGTACAAGGGGTCAGATGTCTCATGCCCTGGGCAAGGCAACAACCATGCCCCACATGCTGTCGCAATGAGTAACCCATGCCACGTATCCAAGCTAAGGACCATAATCCATGACAGGAGAGTTACTCCTTCTCTGTTGTGTGTGAAAGCACAATAGAGGAGTTTAGCTGAGGAGCCATCATGCAGCAGTCCGGTGGGTTTCGCACCTCTTGAGGGGGCCACCGTTTATTTTCTACGCGATGGCAATGAGCGCAGAGTGAGTATCCTCTCTCGTCCCGTTCTTTTTGTTCACAAGGTTTTTTTGCTCTTCAAATCCCCAAAGAGCCAACCGTCAGCGTTCCGCGCATTGAAAATGGGCGCCGCTAGACTTCCGGTTTTCGTGATTCCCATGGGACGTGCTATCGATGACTACATTCAAGAGGGGTGCCCTTGGAGTCCAAGGCAAGCACAGCACCCCCTAGGGGTCCTACCGACATCATCTACACGGTTTCAGCGCCCCCCACGGGCCCATCGGCATCAACCCTCAAAGCCCGGTGCTCCCCAGGGGGCCTGCTGATGTTCACTCCCAAATTCCAGCGCCCCTAATGGGCCCGTCTACATCATCTCTCAAGCTTCCTGCTCCACAAAAGGGGGGCAGCTGATGCCTACCTTCGGGCTCCCGCGCTCCATCGGGGGTCCGCCTTCAACTTCCTACCACTACATGGTAGGCGAGCCCAACCTCTTGGCCACAACAACCATAGGCCGCTACGGGGTTCTATAGGCAGGACGTCGAAGTTGCCACGACATGCAACAAACGGCACAAAAGTTGGCTATGTCAAGCGCATAATCGTTGGTGCCTGAAACTAATGAGAATTACATCAACAAAGTTTTTTCAACTCTTACGCTACTAAGGACCCGAGTAAACAAGTTGAGAAACGCAAGACGAAGTCAATGTGAGAACCGGGTCCACACATTCCAGGAATTGCGGAGGGTGGTGCCGTGCAATGCGGCACACAATAGCACACACGAAAAGAATACGACAAAATACAATGTTTTATTTATATAAACAGCGGAAGTATTTTACAATACTTAATATACAGTGGAAGATAATATACAAAGCTAAACTCTCAGCCTATCTATGCAAAAGTGCAGCCGTCCAGCCCGCGGACGCTACACACTAGCCACACACAATTTATTGCGGCGTGCAGGGCTCCCATTCGTCAATATACCCCAACGGGGGCATCGCCTCATCCTCGGACCCTTCCTCATAAGTCTCACCTGCAAACAACTTAATATAGCAACCGTGAGCACGAAGGCTCGACAAGACTTAACTGTCTCACCTAAGCATGAAACACTATATGCAAGGATACTTAACATAGGTATAGATATAGAAGTAAATGACTCGCATATAAATTAATCATCATTTTACAAGTTAGTAGCAGCAGCTTAAATGTTCAATAGCAGTAACTTTAATGAGCCTAATCTATAGCAAACATAGTGGCAAAACAATTATATTTCAATACATCGTACTCTCCTGACTTCTTTAGTATTTACTACGTCACAGCATAGTGAACAAGCTGTACTCAAATAACCATGAGGGGTGGTGATTGCAATGAGTATACACCCGAATAACACGTCACGTACACCCGTGCCTAAGGAGTGTGCCATGCTCCTCACCCCGTCATACGCAACAACCTTTCACAAGAGAACCCAAACTCCGAACCGGTCCCACCATTGCGGGCATAAGGTTCCCGCATGGAGCGTGTCTGTTCCCACCGGCAAATTTACACCTTTCTACCCTCAGCCCACCCCTATCGACAATGAGCTATGCCTCGACATCCAAGTTATCAAGTTACATCAGTTTTCTGGGTTCCATATGCCCAGTATGCATCTGGTACTATTGAAACTTGTCCAGCAGGACCGCACACGGATCGGCCCTCAATCAACACAAACAGGGATACGCACGTGAGACCATGTCTTGCAGAATCCTACCCGCTGCCCGGTCTCAATTTCATATTCACATACCATTCCTTGATCCAATTCATCCCGTGTGATAAAATCCTATCCCGCGAGTAGATTCCCACTACTCGACTTCTACCGGATTCCTATAAACATTAGCCTGGCATTGTCTACTTGTCAAGCTCTAGACCTAACCAATACTTCATGGGATTTGTAGGTCATGCATGTGGAGTAACAAGCACCTTAGCCCTAATGCACAAAACTCATCCTAGACATAAGTGATACAAATAGAAAATTTGAAATAGCACTTGAATACAAACCGGGGCTTGCTTGGCTATGAGTCAGAGGGGAGGTTAGCTTCAGGATGTAGAGTCTCCAAGGGCGCCGGGTCCTCCTCGATCTCGGTCACTATATGATGTGCAATATATAATGTACATGAGTGATATAGAAACTATAGAAAAGATTTTATATATACTGATCTTGTATGCAAATGATTTTAATTGTCTTTGGGATTTTTACATTAGACACTAGGTTCTATAAGGAAGATCTGGACCAAAAATTGGAGATGTTCAAAGAAGCTTGTTGTCTCTAAAATTCCAACAATTAAAAGGTTTCTCTGAATTTTGGGACTGAATCTGTAGCTTTGTCACGACCACCAGTGATTGATTATAGTAGAGGGGGTCTCACTGGTCCTAGGAAAATTTGTTTCATAATTTTCTAAACTTCCTACAGGAAGAAATTTATTTTACAAGTTTGGGAAAAAAGCTGAAAATGGTTCAGTACTTTTCTTAATGTTCAACTACATAGGGATTTGGAACACTGATCAACCAAGAAAATGAAGTCCAATGAACTTGAAATTTTCACTGGAGATTAATTGTATTATTAAGAGTGTGATGACCGAAATTGGGAATTTTCCACTTAGTAGATCAGGAGTAATTAATTTCCCAAGCAATTAGATCAAAGGAATTAATTATGAAAATCCTGGGAGTATCATTTCAATGAAAATGCACCACTGCAAATATGGGATTAATACGAGTCTACCAGAATTTATTTCAAAATTTTTTAGCACATATGCTAGGAGTAATTAATTTTTAAATTTGGGATGAAATCTCGAATTAATTTGGAAGAAAAGTTTAAATAAAACTGGCTGGGCCCCACTGTTTAAAATGACCCAATCACAGCTGGGTCACACATGGGCCGTAGGGATCAACCCACACAGCTGCAGTCGATCCGGTGGCCACAGCAGATGGTGGGGACCTGAAATCGACCGTGCAAGACGATGGTGGGGTCCAATCGTGGTGGCGACGGCTGGAGATGGCGGCGCGACGATGGCGGCAGCGGCTAGGGCTTCAGCTATGTCGAACTTGCTCGAGAATGGCGTGAGAAGCTTGGGAAAAGGCAGCTAAGATTCATGGGAGCATGAGAATGACAATTTGGAGGTGCAAACGGGGTGGATTAGTCGGCAAAGTAGCCTTCAATGGTGAACCGCGGCGCTTTTCAATGGTGGGGGTGAAAACTCGAAATAATCAGACTGTGGTCAATTATTCTCATTGGTACTTGATCTAGATGATGCCCCCCGATGTATAGAAGCTATCTCTCAACTGGATTAAACTATAACCATGCATAGAAACAGAATCACATCGATGACCTAGCTCCAAGTGAAAACCTGAGCCGAGACAAAAATCAAGAATACTCGTTCGATAAAGGAGGAAAAAGGTTGCGGTTTTCACTGTGAGAATCGTGGGGTCCCGGCGCTACTTTCTTCTGTTGAAGTCAAGGCTTGCAACCTCCTAGTTCGTCAACTTCATGGTGGACAGAGGTGATGTCCACGGCGGCTCAACGATGGCGTCCGCGGAACGTCAAACTACGGGAAAAATAATGAGCAGCACGTTGAGCCAAGTAGTGTAGATGATAGAGCACAGCCTTGGCGCCCTCTTTACTGTTTGTACCGAAGACAAACGACGCAGGATTGAGGTGCTCACCAGGGAGAAAGGGAACCGGCGGTGCTGAGGAACGGCAGGAGCAAAACTGAGTGATGGAGCGCTGGTGTGTGTCCACTTTGGTCGGGAGAGAGAGATAGGGACGAGGAGGGATGGATATACACACCAGAGAGGTCACGCAGCTGCTTGCCGACAGTGAGGTGTTGGCTTCACCGAGCGTCGATCGGCAGGGAGTCAGTAAACAGAGCACTCACGGTACTGGGTCACTAGCAAGTGGATCCCACGTCCCCTTTCAAGTCAATCCTCTCTGTTCTTTTAATTCCACCACCTAGAATTGTCCAAAAATTCCAGATTTTTGTGGAGAGGTCAATTCAAATGTCTAGATTGTAATTCTGGAATTTGATTTCACAATTGGTTCAGTTTTAGATGGATTTCAACTCAAAATTGAATTTGAAAAGAATTCAATGTACCCATTGAATTAAATAGAATTTGAGCTCCAAATATTATGAAAATTTTCAGGTGTGATATTTAGAATATTTGGAAGCTAATGGCAAACTCAAATTTTTATTTTGGCAAAGTTTGAACAGGAGCTAAACTTGAATTGATGAATTCCCTCAATTGAGGTTTAAAGTGGTTTGAATTTTTCAGATTCCAATTTGATTTATTTTTCCCATCCCAGTTTAATTCCTTTTATATAACCTTTGTACTTTGAATTTAAGAATTTTACAGTCATGAAGCTCATCAATGTATTTAATTATCAAAATAGTTTACAAGGTGAGGATACAAAAGGATAGTACAAAGGAGCTACATCTGGGGATCTTCGGTTGCCCGCGAGAACTGTGAGGTGACGAGCGCGATGATGTCTTCAACGTCGGAACTCGCCGACGCTTCCTTCCCCTCGATGCAGCCCTGTACCACCGGTGCCTGTGTGATGTCCGGGTACCAACTCTGGAGGCACACCATCACATGGGTGGCCACCTCCTTCGCCAGGGCTTTCTCTTTGGTCTTCAAACGGTCGTCGATGACTGCACCCACCACCTTCACCTTGGAGCATCAGGAGTCAAGTGCGAAGAGCACCTGACTCACCTCTCGAGCTGGCTCCCTGAGCATCGGCTTTGCGGAAGGACCGAAGGTCCTTTACCTCCTCCCACACTGCCTTATGAGCTTTGGGTCCGCCTTCAGAGAACTTCTACCCGGCAGCCAGCATTTTCTCCCTGGTGCCAGCGTCTTCTCCCTGGCGGCTTCGGAGAACAGCTCCCAGGCACGGCGGTCTGCAGCGCTCTCACTCGCGTCGATGGTGAGCTCATGCTCCAAGAGAGCTTGGCACTCCTTTAGGTGGCGCTCCGGCTCCTGCGCTAGGTCGCCCTCCCAAAGTTCAAGGTCCTCGATGCGAGTTTGCAATTCATCCCGGTCCTGCTGCAGTTTGTGGAAGGCCTCCTCCGCCCGCTCCTTCATCCCCTATGCTGCCTTCTCCACCTTGGTGATGGCAGCCTCCTAGTGTTGGAGCGCCAGGTGGAACTCCTCGAGGGTGCTGAGGCAATCGTTGGCAAATTGGTCTGCTGCCTGGGTCTCCCTATAATCTCCTTCGATCTGCGTCCAGCACCCTCAACCAGCGACGCTGCGTCTATAGTGCCTCCTCTTCTTCACGCAACCTCTCCTTCTCCCTCCGGATCCTCTTTTTTGCCTCGCTGATCTTGAAGTCCAGCAAGTCGTCCCAGGCCGGGAGACTCCTGTCCTCCGTCCGTAGCTTCTACACTCCATGTGGAGGGCAAGCTGCGCCTGGCAAAGGCCTGACTGTGCCAAGTCAATGATGTTAGGAAGAGGGATTGGCTTAGGCGATGCCATGGAGGGCTGCCCAGAAATCATCTTGGGCTCCTTTTCATCCGCCGGCAAAGTCAACAATGACACCAGCACAAGGGACCTGTAAAAGCCCGCTTTTCAGAAGAACAAAAACGTGAAAATGCGAACTTAAAAAAATGTTATATACAAAATAAAAGGTGTTTACCTCAAGTCAATGTATTATTGAAGAGAAAAATAAAATAAAATCTCCAATGATGAGAAATTAAATTGAACCCTAATAGGAGATGTTCAATCTCAAAATTAGAATTTAATATATAAAATAGTCAAATGACAAATTAGAATGCATAAATGGATTCATTATGTTTTAAAGAACTGCCCTGTAATTATTGACTGTTTTATGCATTAATTAACATGTTAAATAAATCAAGCCATAATAAAGGTTTCAAATTCAAATTTGAATTTAAATGCCACATTCAAAATTCAAAAACTCAAAATTGAGTTCATTTCTGGTGTCATCCTCATCAGATTAGCTTAACTACCAATTGTCAGTAATTGTAAAGCACCATTGCAGTTTAAATGATCAAATCAGCAAAATAGGCGTTAAGGTTTGGTAGTGTTGTGGGCCCCACTGGTAAGCTGCTCAATAGATGGAGATATTTTGCATCTCGAATGAAGTGGATAAGGGGGAACTTGGAGTGGGCCCCACAGGTCATTCTTACCCCATCTATAGAAACTCAATTTCTCTTCCTCTCCACTGAAGCACCCCACGCAGACACAGAGAATACGATGTCTTACCCTGCTCGAGGCCATAGACACACGCACCGTTGCACCCATGGCCGCCTGCTCCCGGGGATGAAGCCGTCGGTTCCCCATGGCTGCCTAAGGCATTGGCCAACACCGCGCGGTTCTCCTCGCCCGCGCCCGCGCTTGCTTACCTCCCCGCCTCCGCTCTTGCGCGCCAGAGCTCAAGCTCGCTGTCGGCCGCCTCTGCGTGCGTGCTTCGAGCGGCCAAGGCGTTGCCCCACTCTCTGGCCGCCATGGAAAGCCACTCGCCCCACGCCGACCGCCGGTTCGCCTCCCTACAGCACCCCATGCGTCGTGCCTCTTCCCGGCCTCTGCTTGCCGCCGCCCAGGCACTGCTCCTCGCCTTGCCGCCGGCCCACGCGCCTCCCCCGCCGGCCACCTCCTTGTCTCCCAGGCCGCGTGCCCTACCCGATCGCGCTCCTCGCCGGCGCTGTCCCATCGGCACCCCGCGCCTCACCGGCACATACAGCCATCGGTCGCGCGTCCAGCATCGCGCCTCTCTGGTGCCCAATGAGCGCCGCTCCGGTGACCATGCGCCGCATGCCTCCCCTGCGCGCCGTGGCCGTTTTTTCCACCGGTGCTCGCCGGCCCGACCCTCATCTGCTCCTGCTCCAGCAGCCCACGGCCAAGCGTGCGTCCAGCCCTGCTAACACCCCCGGCTGCCCTGCTCGTGTCGCACCCGTGCCGGCGACGGTCGCCTACCCTTGCCGCTGTCCAGGCCAAGCACCAAGTACAGATGCCGCAGTTGTGTCCCTACTGGCCGCGCCTTGCCGCGTCGGCCGCGAGCGCCATGACGCCATGTTAGCGCGTCCTCCGGCGAGACTCCTTGCTGCCCATCGTTCCATCCCTGCTCGCGCTCGTCACCCTCGGCACGTCGTCGCGATGTTCCGCACAGTGGCTATGTCCTGGAAGCAACACGAATGATTGGTTCGATGGATCAAATGTAGGAACACACCTTTGACACCATGGTATCAACGACTGGTCCAAGGTTAGCTCTGATTTTGCAAGATTGATTGGATCAGTGACTGCAGCTAAGGTGTTCGATGAAATGTTTATGAGGGAAGAACCAACTTTATTGATGTATAGAGCTGGTCTGTCATGCAGGGGTAGGATGATGTTGCAACCGACAAGACTAAGTGCCAAGATACCCTTTGGATGGTGATGAAGCGACGGAACTCAAGTACAACCCCAAGATATTTGGTGAACTGCCTACAAGGTGAGCCTTGCCCCGAAATGCCTTGCTTGACGTCATCGATGTCCGTTCGTCGTAACCCCTAATGGTACTCACGTGTTGTCAGGCCGTACATCCATTTTCAGCATTGATATCATTCCTATAGAAATCCCCAAGTTGACCTTCTCTGTCTTTTGTGTCGCATTGGCTTGTCCGTGCGTGCTCGTGATGCTACACTATGAGCCGCGTCGACGTCGTTGACCATATGACGTCATCGTGACGTTCCGAGCCGTCATTGTGCCCTGAAATCGAGATGAAGGATACCTGTGATGAGAGTGGTGTTGGAACAAAAGCACGACTCGTCGGACAATGGTTGTCAAGCCAAATTAGGTTTTAGTCAATTTGAGGGCGATCGAGTCATAGATATAGCCAAGGTCCTCAATAAAGTTCCTTCCAGGTCATACCAAGGTGGTTGGTGATCACCGATGACCTGTGGTTGAGTAATGCGAGAACGTTGCGACTGATGAGGAAAACTAGACCAAGGGAAACCTTGGATAAGAGTTTCTTGTTCATGTCGATGATGTTTCCTAACCATTTGCATAATTGCTTAACTAGGTGTGCCGTTTCATCGACGACAGGTTCGTCGAGTCGCTTGCCGACGATCTAGTCGACATCACTAACCTTGAGACTCATAAGGTGGTGTTCGGGATTCCGCTCATCACCATGGACTTGTCCAGGTCAATGTGAACGTCGATGAGATGATCTTTCCAAGATGGCGAAGCATGTTGTCACTACATAGTAATGCATTAGCGAACTTGGACACTGCAATAGTGTCATGTAAGAACTTGGACGATGTTTGCGAAGATAGTCGTAGCGAATGATTTACCTAAAGATCCCATGAACGTTTCTTGGTACTCACGCCAGGTTAGCAGTGCTTGTGATGACTCTTTGAGTCCCAGCAATGCCGATCTCACATCTTTTCCAAGTGTTGCTAGGGTTTCACATCGATTCATCCTAATTCAGAACCCTGCGACCACACTGGTCACTTAATTAGGTTTACTCTTTAATGAGTTTGTGTAACTTCATTGGTCACCTTCTGAGTCGGGACCTCTTGTTGCACAGTTCACTCATGCCTTAAGCTTTCGATGTCCCCCCTTGATTCCTTAGTCATTCTTACACTATTCAGTCCAACACTGCCACACGAGTCAGTCTTAGTCTTCTCAAGCGGGATAGCTCCAAGTGTTAAGTGAATCATTGCATTGCGTGCTTGCATCGCACCATTCGATTCACGTCTAGACACTACTATGACCACTTGACTTGTCCATAGTTTCCCCACCGATCCGAGACATATCTAATCTTCCTAGTCAAACCTCTTCTTCTTAAGGTTTTTACAACTCGTCGAGTCCATTATTAGACTACATTAATTACTTATATGCATATCATGTCGATAGGAACATGATGATAGGTGATCAACGAGAAGTTTCTCTTGGAGGAGAAGGCCAGGGTGTTGACTTTATGTCCTTGGCAGAGTCTGCAGAGAAGGACCACTAACAATTGACATTTATTCGAGTCACAAACCAAGGCAAGTCGCGGTTTGCATTTAAGAGCCTTTCAGAATTTTTCCAGTTTTACTCACTTACGTCTTAAGTTGATATTGTGCATTACATATAAGGTGTCTGATACTCCACTTGCATATCCACAAATCCTATGGGAGGGTTGGAAAGGTTTACAGCTTGACGTGTAGAATTGCCAATGCTAATAGTGTAGATATACCGGTAGAAGTTGAGTAGTTGGAATCTACTCGCGAGATAGGAATAACAGTTCGTATGAAGGTGCAAGATTAAAGAATGGCCGATGAAATGAATACGAGACCGGTCAGGGGGAATAGGAGTCGACGAGATGTAGTCTCGGGCGCATAGTCCTGCCTGTGTCCCTTGAGGACCGTGCCGTATGCGGCACCGTTGGGCAAGTTTGAACTGTACCGGTTGCATAATGGTATATTGGCCCATTAAACTGATGTAACTCCATACTATAGTGTGGAGACTCCTTGGTTGTCCTTGAATGGGGATGCGAAGGCATAAAGGTGTAAATGTTCTAGCGGGCAACTTCGACGTGTCAGTGTAGGGGACCTTTTGCTCTGGATGAAGAGGTTTGTCGACATTAGGGTCTTGGGTGAAAGGTGGCCACATATGACGTGGGGAGGAGAGCACGTATGTGTCTTCCACGCGGGTGTGCGTGTCGTGCAGTCCGGGTGTGTCCTAATTGCAATCACCGTCCCTCGCGGTTATTGGAATACCACTTGTCCATCGATGTCGTGATGTAGTAATTACTAAAGAAGTCAGAAGAATATGATATATTGAATAATAATTGCTTTGCAACCATGTATGGCTTAGAGATAGTACAATTAAAAGTTTACAGTTTCCCCATACTTTACCTGTAATAGCAGTATGTGCTTTGGGATTGTCATATCATCGGCAAAGCGTTTCTTGTTTGACTGTGGAGTCTATGATGTGCCGTGCCTGAAGAATGTCATGTGCTACTTAAAACGTGACTATAAGGATCCACTTGTAGGTGAGTCTTTTATGCTATTCCTTACCTATGCTTAGTATTGACCCTGCATATGTCTAGTGAGACGGGTTAGTCTTGCTGATCCTTATGCTCACGTTTGCGCTTTAACAATTTTTGCAGGTATTAGGTCTATTTCTGCTGTTCAGGTTGTACATGATATCTCGAGCTATCGAGATAAATCTCATGTGAATCACACCGCTGCAGAATGTTCTTCTTGTTGCTAGTGAGAAGCGTCCTAGGGCATGGATGTCTTCTCTCCTGCTTAGTTAGGTGAGATTATGAGTATGTATTTTCCGCTGCGTGTGTACCCCTGTTGTACACTCATTTGTAAACTCTTCTTATTATGAAATGAAAACATTATATGTTTTTGTATCCTTTTCGTGTGTGCTGTTAGGTCCCGCATCGCACGGCACCACCCAATGAGATCCTCGGATCTGTGGACTCCGGTCCCCACAGGACCCCGTCACCAAGGGCGGCAAAGGTCGTCACACTACCTGGAGCGGCGATGTCGCCTAATACGGCCCCATCTGCTGGATTGCTAGTAACACGGGTCAGTGCCTCCATGCATAGTGTAGGCTCCGGTGCCATCTCCGAAGCTAGGCTGCCGGTGGCCACTCCCCTGGTGTGGTTGCGCTGTCGCATGGCACAGCTCCATCCACCGCGCCAACCTCGAGGGCTCGGACTTCACCGTTCTATGCCGGCTCCGACACCATCTTTGTCTCCAACACATGCACCCCCTCCGTTCCTCCAGACACAGTTGCAGGAGGGATGGTCTCTAGGACCGGCTTGGGGGTCGAGTCGGGGGCCCGCTTCATCGCCGCATCCTTCGTGCCTTCGGAGGTGGGCACGCTCACCCCATCTGCACCCTGTGGCAACGACATCACATTTGTCGGTGATAGCCTATGGAGTGGAAGCTGGAACTGATCAGACAAATGAAATGATGAAAGCAACAATCTAAGGCCTCGATGAGTATGCCATACTGAGGGCCCCGAATGCTCCAGAGGGCCTGGACTTTCGGTCGCACTGAAGGAGCGACATGTGCCGATGATGTCGCTGCCAGTGTGGACTCGGCAGTGCCTCCACACGAACTAGCTTTCCTCTTCAGACCACCACTGGCACCGCTACTGGTACCCTTCACCGCTCCTCCTCCGAGGCCACCAACAGTGTTCGTCGTTGCACCCGCTACAGGGGTACTGGTGATCCAAGGCTTCTTAGATTGGGTATGCGTGACTGTGGTGCCCACAGTGCACCCACGGACACTCAAGTCCGCACTGCCAGTAGAGACATCGATAGGTCGGCCCACCTCGTACTGGCATGGGAAGGCCGGAGTACCATCTTCAAGCACCAACCTACTATTCATGGGGGGATGGGATCCTTGCTCAAAGAAACACCACACTCAGATGTCAGACGAGGGCGCTCCTTGGGACACTGGCTCTGTGCGAAGGCAACCCTCAATGGTGTCCAGGGATGCTTCTTCATTATGGTATCGATAATCAGGTCTTATACCTTCCCCATGTCAGGGATCGGTGCCTTCCCCGTCCCCTGTGCAAAGGATGGGTCTTCATCCTCCTACACGTTGGAGCTCGGTGTGGGCGTAGGCTCCTGGTGCACATCGAGGATGCTTAACCTCGGGTTAACGTCTCCAAATTGCCGTAGAGCAAGGCCAAGGGCGTCCAGGCTCGACATGTCTCAAAAAAACTGTGTCCTGAAGGCCTGGTTCATGAAGAGTGGCTGGCGAGATTAAGGCAAAGCGATGATGCCGATGGTAAACAAGTCACTGCTCACCCTCGACATTGTCGCAAACACCTCCGCCTAGCTTGGCTCCGAGTTAGGTCCGGTCACCAGTCAGGTTCAATCTCGCAGACCAGTGTAGTACCATGTCAGGCGATTGCGGTGATGGGGAGGAGCCATGTGCTAGGACACGAAGGCCCCCTTTGGCAGAGCTTCACAAAGATGATCCCCAAGAAGAATCACGAAAGCTATGCCAAACACTGTTTTCGTAAGAAGCGATTCATGGCTGATTCAGTGAAGTGATTCGCTGAATTGATTTGAGGGGTTGAAAGCTGAAAAAATAGCTTCTCCTAATTCTGTGAAGTGATTCCCTCTCCTAATTCCAAGATTTTATTCTTGAGAATCATATAGAATCATTTTCAGCCACAAAGTAACTTCACTAGAGAATCAGATGTGATTCCAAAGAATCAGTTTTGTGGAGCTGTGCCAAAGTGGGCTGAAGTGTACCAGCACCATCAGCAATGTCAGACCGTGATCCTCTTCAATGCTGGGGCATACTCCTTCCCCAACTCCGGCACTCCTCGTAGGAAGAGCGCATCGAGGTCGCACTATCAGTCGGTAGACTCATGCGATCGTGGGTTTCGGCCTTCACAATCACCAAGACCTCCCTCAAGTTCTCACTCCTACCGGTGTTGAATAGGGTGATGTACTTGAGCAGGCTCTTGCTCTGGTGCTATAAGTAGTTGGCTCCCGGAGAACTCGACCTGCTCTTCCTAGTCGACCTTAACACAAAGAATTGCCGAAATAGTGGCACGGCTGGGAGGACGCCCACGGACATCTCACAGAAGTGCATGAAGAACGTGGCCACTGCAATGGAGTTTGGCGATAAGTGATGAAGCTGGAGTCCAAAGACCTCCAGCAGCATCGCGAGGAAGGAGGACACCGAGGGGATGAAAACGGCCAGTGCATAGGCATTGAAGAGCACGACCTCTCCATCTTGCAGGTTGATCGGGAGGGGTCTGCGGTGGATCCACTCCTTCTAATCATCATCCTCCCAGCCTAGCAGCTGCCTCACTGAGTCCAGGTGCTCACTCTTCGAGAGGTGAGAGCGAGGCACACTTGACACCATTGAAGCAGGCGCAACGAAGCGGAAGCTTGACAAAGAGGTGAAGGCTTGGGCGTTTAAGGTAGAAGACGAAGGCTTGGGCGTTGAGTTGTGAATGACGAAGTAACTACCTTTCCCAGCAATGGTTTCCTTTTACTCACCCACGCATTGCTTGGGCGCATCGTGCGGGTCGCCTAGGCCTATCACGTGTTGCGCAACCCAAAGTGCCAATGGCAAGCGGGGCCCAGATACTCTGTTAGAAAGGCTGACCCGAGCGATCAACCACTATAGAAGGCAAAACGGCGGTTGCCAAGGATGCAGAGTAGTAGAAGCATACCGACCACATTAGAACTGACACAGATAAAGCCGCGCTGCGGGCAAAGATCATGTCGCCACGACCCTTCAACCAGGAGTGGACACATGGCCACAGCGGTAGATGTGACACCTGGTTACGAAAAAAAACCAAGTGCGGCGCATATGTGTGCCTAGGATGTTCAACACACATACACGAGTGCACCACAAATGATATACAAAAAACTACCACATCACAAATTAATTAAAGAGGTACTTTCATTACAAATTCAAATAATCCTCAAATTACAACTCTAATTATCATTATTGAACTATAGCTGCAGCGGAAATAATCTAATTAAGCAACTAAGCACACGAAGCATAGGGGAATGCGCTGCTCCAAGCAACACCAAAGGCAAGGTGACGGCAGCACACATCCTAATACTCTGCATTATCCTCGGGGTACTCCCAAACATCACCTAAAACTGTTGGTGGGGGAATTGCTAGGGTGAGCACATGTCGTACTCAGCAAGTGTGGGAAAATAATGACATGTAGCTTAAACAAGGAATGATAATAAATAATCGATGTTTGTAGAAAAGTACATTTGAAACATATTTAAAGCATCTTCAGTGTCTATGTGATCTAATACCATCCTATCCCAAATAAATACAATAACTCATATCCATCATTCGTTATCCATCCATATGCCATATCCTTACCATCATCATTTACCATATCCATTTATCACCATCCAATCCATAACCATAACCAAACCCTAACAAAAACCAAACCATAACCAAAACCAAACCATAACCATCCCAGTTACCAAGTTTCACTCTAATCATGGAAGTTATCCAGGTGCTCTTAACCCGGAGCACGTCTATCATGATAATTTCTAAAACTGTGCAGAGGTTGTTCCATTTACGCAGAAGTTTGTGATTTCGTCACCCGTTGGCGACAAAAGAAACCTCCCTTATGCCAATTACACATCCTTAAGTGTATAAACCAGAGATCACAAAATAGACCCACCGAGGTTTCACCGGTGGTGATGCCTCCAACAGAGCACATCCAAACAAGGGCCCCCTGCTGTGCCATTCGGACCCTAGGGCAATCCCACCACTATTGCAAACCCAACCGACTTCAATTCCCTGCTCCCCCAAATGATCCGAACAATGCTGGCAGTACACCTAATAAATCAGCTAAATCGCACCCATACTTGGCCTTGTGGTGGCACTGTTGCCCTAGCTTATTCTCGCATGAACCGGTCCTTAGATCCAAGGTAAGCGAACCACCATAACATCCAACCTATTCCACAAACCATGCCTGCTTAGATCTCCCAAGTCCCACATTATCAATAAATCATGTTCATCAATTCATATCATCCATAGGTTCATTAGCCTTTTGGTTGTTTTCCCATCCTAATTAATTAGAGCGAAGCAAAAAGGTAAAATTCCCTTCCCTACTCTCTACAGAATATTCCAAGCGACAAGGATGGTCAAACAAGTCTAGTGAACACCTATCTTTGGTTTCCCATCTATTTGACACAAGCATGCAGTTTTGCAAACAAAATATATAAAAATAGGATCAAAATGTTCAAGGACACTTGCCTTATTGTTGAGACCGATTAGGGTCGAAAGCCTCAAAGTTCTGGTTCTGCGGGTCCTCGAAAGCACTCTCTACAGCAACACCTTATGTTCCAGGCAACAAACGTACAAAACAACATTAGAATCAATAAATTCTCATATATTACTCAATATGCCATGACATGCATGATTAATGCAATTGTGCAGTAATGCATGGTATCAAGTTGCTATCATTACTTACTAAATAGTTACAATTAAGTATTTCATGTTAGAACATGTTCCAACTCATTTCGAAGATTATTAAAGAAGTTCCAGTAATTTTCAAAACAGGAAGACCAGACTAGTCCGCACAGGGATCGGACAATTCCGTTCTGGTACAGAAAGAAAATCAGACTAGTTCGCACTAGGACCGGATAAGTCCGTTGGCTAGGGATTTTTGCGAGTTTTTGATTAGAGCATGATTTTAGTTAATATAGAACCATAATTTACATAGAAAAGATGCATCTAAGATAATTACTGTGAATCCTATGGTTCAAGGGTCGAGGATTCTAGAATTCGACATCAAGATCCTAAGAGACGAAGAATTACTAGAGAATTGACGATGATGAAGGACTGATGATGAAGATCACAGTAGCGATGACAATCTTGGTTGATCCTCCTCCGCTTCTCCCTGAGGTGGAGGCTGCTTGACGGCGGCTCTCATGAACTAGCGCTAGGGCTCTCTTCAATTGAAATAAAGGGGGTTTAAAGTGGGTGTTGGGGTGTTTATATATAGGTGGAGGTGGTAGGGTTTGATGGATCTCGAGTTTAAGGCGGTGGAAGATGGGGTGGGGTCCCACATGGGCTCCACATGGGTTGGACACAATGTTCTTGGGCCCAGTTAAGTCAAAAACCCAATATCTTATTCTTGGGCCCAATTAAGTCCGCTGGGGGGGCAAGTTCAATTTTGAAAAGAGGCTAAAACTGCCAAGTCTGGTTGGTGTCCGGACAAATCCGAAAAAGATCAGAAAGCAAAACGGACAAGTCTGGTGGGAGGTCTGACAAGTTTGGGGGTCTTTGCAGATTTTCCAAAAAACCGGACCATAAGAGGGTTCTACCGGACAACTCTGAAAAGTTCCAGTAGCTAGAAATGGACTGGTTCATACACGGGAATGGACTAGTCCAGACTGCAACAGAACCAAAATCAGACTAGTCCACAACAAAAGCGGAAGAGATCGGGGGACAACAGATAGCAAAACCCGATGAGTCCGGTTTCCAAACCGGACAAGTTCGCACCGCGGTAGAATTTTAAATGCTATTTTGAATTAAATTCATTTTGCTTAATTCTAAACATGTATAATAAGGTATTCAATGCATGATGGACGAAAATGAGGGTGTTACAATAGAGGCGTGGAACCGCTTCGACTGCCCAAGACAAAAGCAAATATCTGTGCGGGCAGGAAATGTAAAGGCCCCAATCGCGGGAGCGTCGCCTCCCTTGAGGTGGGCCTGGTGGCCACTGTCAGTACCCTCAATACCGGGAACCCCCGCACGATGGATGAAACGTCTAAGGACCCTGCCTCCCCGCCGAGGTAGGTCCTAGAGGCGACATATGTCGAGCAGGGTTTGGCCTTGTCCTTCTCTAGGGGCGGGCTCTGGTACTGCCACGTGAACCTCGGCTCGGGACCCAACTCCCACGCAGAGGTGGGCTCCCGAGCCTCCACGTGTTCGGAGGTGCGGGACTCTGCTCATCCACATCGGCGGACTCCGATGCTGCCACGTGCCCAAAGGCTCCTGGCCCCCTCCCTCACGGAGGTGTGCTCTGGAGACGCCACATGCTTGGCAGGAGCGGACCTTGCCTCTCCACAGAGGTGGGCTCCAAAACTGCCATGTGGACAACAACACAGGGCTCGGCCTCCCCCGCGGAGGCGGGCCCTACTGCTGCCGCGTGTTCTGCCGCCAACTTTGGGCGGTAGGTCGCAGGAGTTAAGAGCGGTGTGCCCTTTTCGAGTCATGCATTGAAGGCACGTGCCTTTTCCAGGCGCATGGGTGCAGCGCACACTCCTGTCTGGTGCGACTTCGCCCAATCACATCGCAGTGAAGGCACCGCAATGCTACCCCACCCTACTAATAGGGTAGCTTACGATGATAAGACAGATAAGACATTCCCTGCCATCATCAACAAGTACACCTAGCCACTAGCAACCTGCGCGATAAGACAGTAAGTCTTCAAGCAATGGTCAAAGGCAGTAGGTAGCAATAAAACACCAGATCTTGTACAGGGTTAGGATTCCCCAGGGCCACCTATCATGCCTCGAGGCTCACCTGTAAGGTGTCCGCCCTTGACTATAAAACAATCGGGCAGCCACCGACTAAGAGATCACCTGCGTTCAGACAGTACAATCCAGTTCATACGCACACAAGCTTCCTCAAGTTCACGACAAGCAATACACTTCACTACCATGGACGTAGGGTGTTACACTCCGGCAGACCGAACAACGTAAAACCACCGTGTTCACCATCTCTCATACGCGCGAGCTTCAGGGAGACTAGCCCCTCCTAAAAAAGAACATTCGTGGGCTGCGACTAAGCAGGTTCGGGGGAAGTGTTGTTGCTACACTTCGACACACTTCTATTTCTTATTTTTGTTATTTTATCTCCTTTCTTTTTGTTCTAGTGCGGCTTTTGTAGTTTTTTACACTTTCCTTTTCTTTTCTCTTTTCTGTTTTTCAGAACTTCCTGCAAAAGAACAGAATGCAAAGCAATCAAAGATATCTCGTTGGTGTGTCATTGATTTTCTACTCAATCTTCCAAGGACAATTAGGCACACCTAGAGTCTCCAAATAAGAAAACTTACAACGAAAAGATTGTAAATCTATCTCTCTTCCTTAAATTAAGTATATGAAAGATCTATTTTGGATCTGAACTATAGAAGAAATTGTCTCCGAAATACATACTGTTCAGAAATTCTAGTTTCATAACAGATTCTGATCTAACAAACTTTGACCATGATAACATTACTTCGTAGGAAACTTATGAATACAAAAGTAGTATATGACTTCTTAAGCTTTCTATAAAGTACAAGCACACATAAATCCGCATTCGTATGAGTGAGATATAATAGAAATACCGAACTGGACATTGATGAATCTAATCTAGACGTGATGATGTGATTCAAATGGATGAATCAACACAACGTAAAACTCATATCAAAACCAAAAACACTTTATAAACCAGCAATATGATTCAACCACGGACACAAACTCAACAAAACCAACCCAAAAAACAAAGTTGCAAAGGCTCAATGGTGGTCTGGACAATGTGACAAATACATCTAAACCACATGTTTTTTGTGGCTTTTTGTGGACTCTAGGTATGAAAAAATATAATAGATAGATGAATTACCTAAAGAGCAACCTAGAAATCTGATACCAATTGATGAGTGAATGATTAGAGTAGGCCCGATCTTCCAAAAGGTAATAGATAAGTCGATTGAAGTGGAGAACTCGGCGTTGATGATCCTAGGCTCCGAGCAAAACCCGAACAACCCTTGCAATCACTACACCACTGCTCCATTGTGTAAAAGCCCTAAATTCAAAGTGAAAAATTCAGAAAGGAGAATGTAAAGTTTGAATAGAAAAAAAGAAAACAAAATGGAAACTGAAAAATCAAACAAATTCAAGCTTCAATACAAGGAATTCAAATATTCAAAACTTGCTCCTGTTCAAACTTTGCCAAGATAAAAAATATGGTTTCATCATTAAATTTCAAATATTCCAAATAGCCTCTCTACAAAGTTTCAAAATTCTTGAAGAAAATTTGCTATTTAATTCAGTGGCTCCATTGAATTCCATTCGAATTAAAATTTAAATCTGAATTTCAATTGAAACTTGTTCAATTCAAAGTTTTGACTTTAGATTAAGATCCTAGATATTTTTTTGATCCAATCTACAAACATTCATGAATTTTGGACCTTGTTTGGTGGGGAATTAAAAGAACAGAGAAGGGATTAGGATGGGAGTTGTGGGACCCACTGGTCAGCCCCTCCAACTCGGTGGACCGACAGAGCCATTTGTTTCCCTGTTGTCCCCGTGCTTCAACGTCGGGAGGAGGTGCCACCATGATTTCTTGGCATGGTGCAAGAAGCTGTGCGGCCTAAACCCTCCTCTCCACTCTACTAAAGCACCTGTTGCTTTTCCCCGACGCAGTACATTGCCCTCCAGTGAAAATCGAGCGCCACCGCCATTTTTGACCACCTCCAGCTCGTCGATTGCTGCCATTCTAACCATCGTTTCCTCCCAACTTCAAAAGCAAAGTAAAGCCTAACCTTCTACTATAACTTCTGGTGCCAACCATTTTTTGATACCTCACTGGTTGGCATGCTATTTTGAAGTTTTTGCTGAGCTCACGGTGAAGCCGCCGGGAACCGCTTATGATCCATTGTTGCCATCCCTCCACAAGCAATGTTACACCTCGACCTGAACAGCAAGAAGGATTGCCAACGTGAGCTCTTTATCACAGTAAAACCCGTGCCTCCTTTCATTCGGTATCGAGCAAATAATTCGAGTTTTACTTTCGGCCATTGCACACAAACTAGCTAGGTTTTCCATTCAATTCACTTTCTACGTGCAACCATCCTTTAATTCATTCTTTGATATTGTTCAATACCTCATACCACACGTACCTACCAAATCTGAGTGGAATCCATCGAGTGATTGCCGATATATTCAAGTTTTCCTCTCCGCCATTGAAACCGCCCCTGTTCACCGACGAACTTGTGCTTACCGGTGATTCCACGTCATTTACACCACCTAGTAACCTTCCTCATGATCCCAAGATCCTCTCCGATCTTTTTCTTAAGCGTTTGCGCTGGGGATGTGAGGTTCCGACATGACCGGAACCCTAGCCGCCGCCGCCGCAGATGTGCGCTCGTCTCCGGCCGTCACTGACTCGTCTGGACCTCACCAGCTTGTTGCGCGTCCGATTTTAGGTCTAGGTGGTAATTGCTGAGCCAAGCGGTGGTCGACGCAGCAAGTCCGGCGCACGCCGCCACTGCTCCGGGAGGAGCGCCGCCCCTGCCACGAGGTAGACGAAGGAGTGGCGGGTCCCACATGTCAGCGAATACCCCCCCCCCCCCTTGGATATGCTGTGGCCACGGATCAGATGCGGCTGCGCGGGTTAAAACGCTATGGCCCATGTGTGGCCCAGCTGCGATTGGGTCATTTTAAACAGTGGGGCCCAGTGGATTATTCAAACGTTTCCAATTTCCAAATAATTCCAGAATTTGGAGCAAACTTCTAAAATCAATTCCTCCTAGCATACTTGCTAAAATAATTTCCAATAATTTTTGTTAAACTTATATTGATCCCAACTTTGCAGTGGTGCAAATTGTTGGACATGAAAATCCCAGAATTTTCATAATTAATTCCATTGATCTAACTGCTTGTGAAATTAATTACCCCTGTTCTCTTTATTGGAAAATTCCTAATTTTCGTCAGAACACTCTTAAAGATAAACTTGATCTCTAGTAAAAAGTTAATGTTCATTGGACTTAATTTACTGGACCAAACAGTGTTCAAATCACCTATGTCCATTGAAAAATGGAAAATGTACAGAAACATTTTCCTAAATTGTAAAATCAATTTCTCCCTGTAGGAACCTAAGGAAATTATGAAACAAATTTTCCTAAAACAAGTGAGATCTCCTCTATCATAATCACCCACTGGTAGCCATGACAAAGCTACTGACTTAATACCAAATTTCAGAAAAGACTTTTACTTGTTGGAATTTTAGAGGAAACAAGCTTCTATGAACATCTCCAATTTTTAGTCAAGATCTTCATCATAGAACCTAGTATGCACTATAAAAATCCCAAAGCCAATTAAAATCATTTACATATCTGATCAGTATTTATAAGATCTTTTCTATAGTTTCAATATCACTCATGTAATTTATATATTGCATATCATATAGTGACCGAGTTCGAGGGGGACCAGAAGCCCATGGAGAGCATACTTCCATAAGCTAACTATCCCAGTGACTCGTGGCCAGGCAATCCATGGTTTGAATTTAACAGATTTTGCAAAGTTTTCATTTCTATCACTATTAAGTCTATAGGTTAATTGCATTATGTCTAAGGTGTATTAATACCCCACTTGCATGACCCACAAATCCCATGGAGTATTGGGTAGGTCTACAGCTTGTTGAGTAGATAATGCCATACTGTTGTTGTGAGGAATCCGGTAGAAGTCGAGTAGTTGGAATCTACTCGTGAGATAGGATTTTATCACTGGGAAAGATTTTGTCAAAGAATGGTTTAGGAATATGAATTTGAGACCGAGCAGTGGGATAGGATGCAGCAAGACGTGGTCTCACGTGCATAGCCTTGCTTGTGTCGCTTGAGGACCGATCCGTGTGTGGCCCTACTGAGCAAGTTTGAACTGTACTGGATGCATATAGGGCATATGGAACCCAGGAAACTGATGTAACTTGATAACTTGGGTGTCGAGGCATATCCCACTGTCGATAGGGGTGGGTTGAGGATTGTACGGTGTAAATCTGACGGCAGGCACAGACGCGCTCCGTGCGGGGACCTTATGCCCGCGATGGTGGGACCGGTTCGGCATTTGAGTTTCTTGTGAAAGGTTGCTGCGTATGACGTGGTGAGGAGCACCGCACGCTTCTTACGCACGGGTGTGCATGACGTGTTATACGGGTGTCTACTGATTGCAATCACCGTCCATCGCGGTTATTTGAGTTCCGCTTTTTCACTGCACCGTGACGTAGTAATAAAGAGTAGTGGAATTATTATGAAATTGTTGCCATTATTATTATTATATTGCAACTTGTATCGATTAGAGATAGCACAATTAAGGTTTATAGTTTCCAAACACATGACTTGTAATAGCATTATGTGCTTTGGGCATGTCATATCATCGGCAAAGCGTTTCTTGTTTGATTGAGGAGTCTATGATGTGTCGTGCGTGAGGAATGTCATTTGCTACTTAAAACATGACTATAAGGACCAACTTGTAGGCGAGTCCACTTATGCTATCTCTTACCTATGTTTATGTCTAGCGAGACGGGTTAGTCTTGCTGAGCCTTATGCTCACATTTGCAGTTAACGAGTTTTGCAGGTTATACTGTTGATGATGGGCCTGACGATGACGCCTTACCCTCATCATGGTCCACAGATGAGTGGGAGCCCTGCACGCCACCGTGATCAGGAGAGTATGTGCTGCTAGTGCGAAGCGTCCTAAGGGCATGGACGACTTTGCTTCTGCATAGCTAGAGATGAGAGCATAGCTATGATGTATAGACTATTTTCTTCGGCCAGTATTGTAAAAACATCCGTTGGGTTTACAAATCAAAGACTTGATTGGTATTTTATTTTGATTCTTTTCATGTATACTGTTGGGTGTCGCATCACACGACACCACCTAACGAGCTCCTTGGATGTTGAGACCCCGGTCCCCACACGTGTGTTATCAACCGTGCTTCACATTCTTGACCTCGCTAAGAAGGCTAAACCTTGCAAGTCCAACCGAGAACACAAGCATGAACATAGAAGATGCGATCTTAAATCACAAAGTTGGGATCTCGCAAACCATAAAACTGTAAAATTATTAATCTAACCCAATTGTTTGTAGCGGCTACTATGGAGTACAAATAGGTGGGAGGACGTCTAAGGGTGTTGGGCTCGTGAACTAACCCCAGGACAAGAAAACAAGGGATGTAAACTTCATACAAGCCCTAATGAACATGATTTTGTTTCAATAATTCCCGTCGACTCCTAAGGAATTTTCACATGGGACCAGCGACATTGGAAAGGTTATCCTCTCCCTCATAAATGCATATGAATAACGTCCAAATCAGAGTCCGTTTGCATTCTGGGCGTCCGTTTTAGTGTGATGTCCTCTTGGGCTCCGAATTGGATTCAGTTTTGAGTTGGGCTTGACCTCTATCTCCTTTGGACATATGCTCTGGTCATCCACATCCGTAAGATTTCCACAAGTAATACTTGAACCTCTCCATGGATCCTAATCACAATTAAGTTATTAGGTAGAAATCTGTTTTGAAAAACATATAAGGAAACATATAAGAACGATCTCACCTCTGAAATTAATTGTCATGTGTGAACTCTGGTGATTGCATCTTGTATGTTCAATGGATTGTTGTGTGTATCCATAGGAGTGATGTCCTCATCAACAGCAAAGCAAGTGTACCACATGATGAATATTTACTAGAACTAGGCATGTTACGTTGTGAAACAAATGCAAGAGACTTGTTGGGTTTATTACGTGATATAATGTCAAGTTTGAAAGTTTTTAACTTGGAATATAGCACATCTAAAGTAAGTGTACTCATCATAGTGGATTCACGAATACATGTAACTTTCATCTCCAAAATAGACATGTCTAATATACTTAACAATTGCCTACCATTTTCAGCATATGAATAATTAACATTGACACGCAATCTGCTGAGAATTTGTTTAAGTGAGCAAAGAGATCATCGATCGACTTACCTAGTTGCATATAAAAATGCATATATTCTTTCTTGAACACATTTTGTCTTACATCCTTGACCGTGTGCGAGCCTTCATGAAGTTACATAGAGCTTTCTACACATTTGCAGATCGGAGGTGTGCAACACGATCAAATTCGCTTTGAGTCAATTCATGTCTGATCAAGTTCCGAACTTTCTTATTTTTGTCGAAGACCGTCATATTTGCAGCCATAAATTGATCATTAGGTGGCACATCGAACTACTTGTAGAACTTTTTCGATATCGCAATGCCCTACGCTTGTATGTAAGCCTCCATACGAGCCTTCCAAACCCAAAAATCAATCGAGCACACAAGGATTTGCGGAGTATTTCTCTATGTTGATTACCAAATAACACATGCCAATCACAAAGATTAGAGCACCGTGGCTCTGTATACCAATTATAGGATCAAAGAGAACGTGAAAAGCTACTGGGGGGATGAATGGTAGAATAAAACTTTTATGCGGAAGCAACAAAAATCCCTCAATAGAAAATAATTCTGATCAATAAACTTATGTGCGACTATTATACACGTGTTCAACCACGATAAAATCAGTAGGCATTGTAGAAAATCATTTCATGAAGACACCACAACAGGAGTCACGTGAAGCCGTCGAGTAAAACTCATGTTATATCAAAAACCCTACACAAAGGTCAATCTTTCTAACTGAAGAAAAATAGATATGTTATCGTGTAAAGAAACTCACGTAACACACAAGACGTTTAACCAATGACCGTGAAATTTTTGGATTATAGAAAATTGAGTTTCAAGACAACACAAAAATAATCACGGCAATTGGATCTGTAAAACTGTAGTTAAGATAAAAACACCGAGGCGAAGTCGGGCTGTGCAGAATATCAACGAGAAGGACTTGACGAAAAAAGTCAGACAAACAAGACACAAAATATCCTCACAAACTACGAAATTTATTTATCAAAACACAAGAGGAACAAATGCAGGTCATGCTCTCCATGAGCCCTGGCCCTTGCTATATAACCAGCCCTTAGATCAACCCAATCCAAACTATGACTCCCACTTGCATTCAATCGGAACTTTCTATAACTGCTCAAGACTACATCATAAGCAGATAGAAGCTATATTAAGACTTCCAAACACCTTATAAAAGTCCCACACATTCCTATAAGAACTCAACTTCGTGCTGGGCATGGAAACTAACTAGAACAAACTAGAACTTCCATAAATGAACCATAACCGCCTCAGCCGCAGCTTGAGCGCATATTCCAGTCGGTTTGACCTTTCCGGCCATCTCTTCACGTCCATAACTCTTCTCCCTGCCTTTGAATAATGTTGCCATGTCCATGCACCCCTTGAATATGTGCAAACATCACTCGATATGAAAACATCTAGAATTCTAAAGTCCACGGTGACCAAGGGTTTCAAAGCAGCCAATGGGAAACTTGCATCCTAACTTGATTTGTGCCTTACTTTTCGATCTCGCAACTCTGGGGTATGCGTCTTGAATGCTAGAAGCTAGTTTTTAATGGGAAGCGAGCATTTTTGAGAGACCTATGTGTGTTGAATACATTGAAAATTATGTTTTCAATGCAAAGTTTTGAATATATCTGAGAAATCCACTTCGAAGTGTCTGAACTTTTCTCTTTATAATGCATAGTGGCTGTTTGGACTGTCCAAACTTTCTACGTGCTAAAATAATCTTGCGGCTGTTATGTTTTTGGCTTGAAATGTTTCAAACTTGATTTTTGGCTTATGGGAAGTTTGCTTAATATTAATTTACTAAGATTTTGATATGTTTTGGCTGATCATGACAGACATTATCTTTCTATGTTGCAACATGCTTATGTGAGGTGCTCACATAAGGTGTTGTGGTTATTGGACTAATGTGAGTCAAGTTGAGGACTTGTGCTCGAAATAATTGGTTTTCATTTATGTGCAGGTGTTGCTTGAGGTCAAGAGATGGCTCGTGATGTGATCCACTAAACTAGTCTCAGAGAGGAGATGAGGTTCAACATCCAAGTTGAGGAGGAATTGTGGTTAAGTTGATCGAGAGGTCAGCAACATGTTTGGGTCAAGAAGGGTGCATATGAAGGTACCGTGGACTTCGTTGGAAGTGTGTGCACATTTGCAAGGGGTGCATGGACATGACTACATTGTTCTAGTATGGTGAAGACATATGAACGTCATGGTATGGCCGAAGAGGTCCTACCGGCTGGATTATGCCTCAGGCTGCGACTGAGGCAGTTATGGTTCGTTTATGGAAGGTTTTGAGTTTTTTTGGATAGATTTCATGTTGAGAACGAGGTTGAGTTGTTTAAGAAATGTTTTAGGATGTTCCTAAGGTGTTTGGAAATCTTAAGGTTTCTTCTATGGAAAGTTTTGTTTGAAACTGAGTAGGGTTAGGGAGCCCTAGTAAGGATTGGGTTGGCCTAAGGGCTGGTTTTATAAGCAAGGTGTTGATGGCTGTTATATACCAATTTCACCCGTCAATATAACTCAATTATGTGAAGGAAGTATCATTTCTTGCACACATCACCTTTTGATTTAACCTATTTCCACATATCCTTGGAGAAAGTAGTGAATGCTGGGATTATATGCAGAATTGAAGTTAAACAAGGGGATGGATCCTATAAAATATTATTCTAGCCAATGAGGAGATGCCACGTGGCACCACATTGATCAAATGGCGCACAAACAGATGTATCTGAGGCCATCCAATGGTGTAGCACCAATATCAGTCAATGGGACCCACTTGGCAGATACCTGGAGGAAGCACACTGCAAAAGGAGCCAAGACCAGGTCGGCCGACCCCCCTAGTCAGTTGACTAGGTCCTGGCGCTAAATGTAATCAAATGCCACGTGTTGGCTCCTCTCTGCTTGAAGAGGTCATGGTGAATGATTCACACACTTTTGGTGGCTGGAACAGACACTTCTCCAAACTATAAATAGAACCCATCACCCCTCACTTCAACACACACTACTTGAGTATTCATCCATTATATCCACTACTATCGATATGTTTAGAGGAGTATAGGCTTTAGAGAGGAGAGTCTCTTGTCCATTATCCAAGTATGAGAGGAGTAGAAGGAGTCTCTTCTCATTTTCAAATGGGAAAGGTATGTCTCCAACATTCCTATTTGTATTTGTAACTTTATTCTTAATGAAGATGTTATCTTTGGTCCTCCAATGTTCATATACTTGGATGAACTGTTTCTTGTTTGATTGTGGATTCCATATATGTGGTAGGAGTAATACTTATGATTATGCTATACCATTATCATTATATCATCATAACGACTATAAACCTCCACTATAGTTTAATTAGCTATGATATGATTATGTTAACATAAACCACTTGTGCTATGAATTAACATTGGTTCAACGATGATTTAGTTCATCGCCTTAGGATGGCTTCTGCCTAGGCTCTTAAGGTAATTACTTAATATGCTAGCATGGTGCTAGGATAGAGAGTAACGTTGAATGTCTCGTATGCCCACGGATTGAAGAGGTAGGTAGTAGGTGCTGACAGCCCTATCCGTCCTTTGTAATCCTCCATGTTCGGCTATGCCACAGGCTCTTGGCGGGAGTCGTCCTATTATTGCTAGGGGTAAACCCGTGTCGATGTGTTAATCCACTTAGCATGAGAATTCATAATTGACATGATCATTAGCAACTAACCTAGGCTATGTATATGTACATTAGAACCATTGTAGGAGTCTCCACCTAACTCTTAACCTAGTTCATCTATTACCTTATTTATCCCTTTAGGATAGAATGCTCTTGTGTGTGTCACACTACTCCAACTTATCATCTATTCATCCTTGCTAGAACCCTACCTAGGCAAAATAGCCTCTCCACTTGATGATTGTTTTATTTCCATCTAGCATTCCTTTGAGAGAATATAAATGGCATCCTTTGGGAATACTCTTAGAGGGGAAATGCTACATCGATAGTTTCCGTGCGCTCTTGGATATATATGTATAATCTAAAATCTATTAACAAGCATTTCTGGCACCACTGCTAGAGATGAATTGTTAGTAGTGCGTAGGAACTGTCAACAAGCATTTCTGGCGCTGTTGTCGGGATGATTTGTTGTTGTTTCATAGGGAATATCAACACAAGGAAAGCTAGAGCTCGTAGGCATGAATTTGGAGTTGTTCCACCTGTGTTTTGATCAATAAAATGCATAGTTTAGACGAGCTTTTGTGCCTCATTCGTTTGACTTGTTTTTGGCAAGTTTTTCTCATCTAGTTTCTGGACAGCCAGATGTTGCATCAGTGTTTCAATCATAACTCACATTTTACTTATCCAATTGATGTGGTTCTTTTTGTGTTGAATCCACAACTTGATGCTCTATCATTTGTTCATGGTCATTGATTTTTGGTTTTTGAGCTTCTTGAGTTTCTTTGCAGCGTTGCATATTTGAATTCAACTCGGGTAGGACAGATTGACCATTACTAATCTTTTGATCATAACTTAAATTTTTCTCGACCAATTTTTGTGATTCTTGTTGTTGTGTCTTCCCGACTTGATTCTCTACAATCTATACTGGTTTTTTAATAATTTAAGACATCTAGAATTGTCACACACACGGTTTCTTGATCAGATTGTTTTTCTGTTGAGGGGTTTTTTAGCTTTTGCTGAAAACGTTTTAATCTACGATTCACCCCCTCTGGTAGCTTTTCACGTGCTCTTCTATCCTAAAATTAGTGTTAGAGTCACGGTGCACTAATATTTGTGACTTGTACTTGTTTTGAATAATCAAGATGGAGAAATACTCCGCAAAATATTGTGTGTTTGATGGCTTTGATTTTCAAGTTTGGAAGACTCGCATGGAGGCTTACATACAGGCGCAAGGTTGTGCCATATGGGAAAAGGTCTTCAAGTGCTTCATCTTTCCATCAAACGATGAAGTCACGCCTGCCAACATGAGGGACATCGACAACAATAACAAGGCATGAAACTTGATCATACAAGGATTGACTCAAAACGACTTTGATCGTGTTGCACACCTCCGATCTAGGTCTGATGTGTGGAAAGCACTATGCAACTACCATGAAGGATCCAATACAATCAAGGAGGTACTTCATGACATGTTCAAGAAAGAGTACATGCGTTTTGAGATGCAACCCGGTGAGTTGATTGATAATCTCTTTGCTCGCTTTAATAAATTTCTCAGCAACTTGTGTTGCATCAATGTTAATTTTTCAGATGCTAAAAATACTAGGCAATTGTTAGGCGCAAGAGACATATCAGTTTGGTAGATGAAAGTTTATCTATTCGTGAATCCACTATCATGAATACACTTACTTTAGATTTGCTATATTCTAAGTTGAAAACTCATGAACTTGACATAATTTCACGTAAATACCCCAACAAGTCTCTTGCATTTGTGTCACATCGTGGCATGCCAAGTTCTAGATAATCTTCATGATGTGATACACTTCCTTTGCTGTCTTCTCTAACAATTGAACAGATTGATGAGTTTCTAGATGAGGAGCTAGCACTTCTCTGTACTCCATTCTAAATAGCATTGCAAAATGTGATAGTTCAAAGAAGAGGAAGTGGTTGTTCTTAATGATGCTTCAAATGTGGTAGGACAACATAATTTTGTATAGATTCCCCTAACCATTCCGGTCCTACTACTCGTGATGAAAAGAAAAATAAGTTCAAGTCCTCCCCTGGCAACAACAACAAGAAAAAGAAGACTTTCACAAAACGACATGTGATGGAGCACATTCTCTCTACACTGCTAGACAACAACTCAAGTGATGTGGACTCCACGTGTGATGAAGATGTAGACAATTTGGCAACTATGTTTTTCATGGCGGGCAACTCAAGATCAAGTATGGAGGAAGCAGAACACAACAATGATGATTTAGAGGTATGTCCCACTTGCGAAGAAATGTGTAATGTTATTTCTCATGCCACTGTTATACTTAAGAAAAAGGACAAAAAACTTAGGGACAATGCCATTAAAATTGAATCACTATAATCTAAAATTAATCATCTAAAATCTTTGATTCCTAGTGATTATTCATGTTTCTCATGTCGTTCAATAAATGAACAATTGTCCACCTTAAGAAGTGTGCACACCTCCACACTTGATAAACATCAGCTTGAAATTGAAAATTTTAGGATCGAAGAGCACGTGAAAATCTACAAGAGGGGTGAATGCTAGATTAAAACTTTTTTAGCGGAAGCAACAAAAACCCCTTGGCTGAAAATTAATCTAATAAAGAAACTGTGTGTGTGAGTGTTTCCAATGTGTTCAAAATGTGACAAATCATTTTATATCATATGGAATCAAGTCATGAAGACATGACAATAAGAATCACGACAAAATGTCGAGTAAAACTCATGTTATGACCAAAAACCCTGAGGAAAGGAAAATCTGTTCTAACAGAGAGCAAATAGATCTACTACACTGCAAAAAAACTTGTTTATACATGATAGAGTATTCAGTTGTGAAGACAAGAAAAAATAATCACGTCAATTGGATCTGTAAAACTCGAGTTATGATCAAAACAATGAAGAAAGGCCAGACAACGCAGAAACTCGAAGAGACAAACTTGAGGAAAATAAGTTGGACGAACAGGGCACCATAGCTCCTCTAAACTACGAAGTTCATTGATTAAAACACAAGAGGAACAGCCCAAAGTTATCTTGCACCACGATCTCTGGCCTCCATTGCTTATATAACCAGCCCTTAGACCAAACCAATCCTAACTAGGACTCCTACCAGTTTCAACCGAAACTTTCCATAGCTGCTCAAGACTCTTCTATACGCAGATAGAAGCAATATTAAGACTTCCAAAAGCATTAGGAACGTCCTAAACTTTCGTACAACAACTCCACTTTGTGACCCCCACGAAATCTAACCAAAACAAACTCGAAATTTTCCAAAAGTGAACCATAACCACCTCAGTCTTAGTCTGAGGCATCATCCAGCCGGTTGGACCTTTCCGACCACATCTTCACCTCTACTTCTCTTCACCGTGCCTTGGAACAATGTATCCACGTCCATGAACCCCTTGCATACATGCAAACACTTCCAACAACATTCACGATACCTTCATATGCATTATTCTTGACTCAAACATGTCGACGTCCCAATAACTTAACCACAATTCCTTCCGAACTTGGTTGTTGAACCTCATCTCCTACCTGAGACTAGTCCAATAGATCTTGTCACAAGACATTTCTTGACCATAAGCAACACCTGCACATATATAAACAGTTAATTTCTGCAAGCCCAAGTCCTCGACTTGACTCTCATTAGTTTGAAAAACACAACACCTTGCATAAGCATCTCACATAAGCATGTTGCAAACTATAGCAAAATGATATCAGCCATAACCAAGAAACCACACCAAAAACTTAGCAAATGAATACTAAGAAAACCATACCATAAGCCAAAAATAAAGTTTGAAACATTGCAAGTTAAAAATAGATCTACCGCACAATTATTTCAGCAAATAAAGTTATCGAATAGACCAAAAGCGGTGTTGTAATGTAAAGGCAAAGATCGGACATTCTAATCCCAAATTCACGTGCAAATAACATGACCGAAAGTTCGGACAGTACAATCCAAATAAAAAGTAACATTTACTCCTAAAAACACGTTTATAAAGATTAACTGTGTCGACTCTTGTGTAGCTCACGTGACTAAAAGTTGGGACAATTTGAATCGAGAAACACGTGCAACTCACGTGAGAAAAAGGTCGGACAAACTGAAATCATCGAGAGTAATGTTAGTACCCAAAAACACATTGAAAAGTTTGGACAGTCCAAATATATCGAAGATAATGTTACTCCCAATATGTACGGAGACAAGTTCGAACAGTGTGTATCGTGGTGTATCGTGATGTATTGGTTTAAGCTTCAAAACATTGAATGTAAACCTTCACTTTTATTTTAGTTGCCAGTGTATTCAACACAAATAGGTCTCACATCTCCCCCTTGATGAATGCATTGGCAACATTACTTAGAATCCGAACAAAGGCTCATTCACATGAAAAGTTTTGAAAACAATTTTATCCTTCCTTTGAAAATCAAAAATCAAATGAGAAAGAAATTTCAAAAACCAATTCTCCCCATGAGACGAACTTGTAATAACTCGTAAATGTGCAATTTGTGTTATATTTCTTCCCGTTTGACAATGTATTCAGCAAGGTTCAAAAGAGAAATTTCAATTGTTATGATCATATTATAACATATACATATAAAACAAAGCTCATCAAGTCATACTATCAACACTATCACATCAATGAGGTACATAATGTAGTGTAAGCCATGCTATAGATGAAGTGTAATTTTTCAATTTAAGCAAATCATGGTCTTACAAACTTAACTATTTCAAGACCTGAGACCGTGACACATGTTGCTGCTTTTTTATTTTTTTATGGCATAAATCTGGATCATATGATATTTGCAAGAGATTATATGCTGAATCAGCCTTATTCTAACCAACCAAGCCAAGCCTATGTCATTTGACAACCAGAAGCTTAAGGACAAGGTTTCAGTCATACACAACTTCCTCCATGTTCATATCTATGTGCACTGATAAGCTATCTCAAAAGAAGTGCAATGAATGCATATTCCTTTGATCATTTCTCATTTTTTATTTGATCATAAATGCTCAACATGTGGATAGTTGATTGATTTATTTTTCATTATTGAAAGCACTTGTGATCATGCAACAAGTTAGAAATAGCAAGAAAGTTCGATCATGACCTGAATTAGTGTAAGTAATTATTCCAATTACTAGTCATGGCAAAAACTAAAAAATGTATAACACGAGTAATGTAGTAACAACTTTTAGCATGTAAAAGGAATCATAAAGTCATATATGTACGAAATACTATGCTCATATTGTTTTAAATTCAGATTCACACATAGACTTCACAACTTTCCAAAGCCCCCCTCAATTTAGGCCACGAGCATGCATAACCCCTATTTCACTACAAATGAAACAAAAACGTGTGAAACCCAATGGTTTTGTAAAAAGTCAACCAATTGTTGTTTGGTATATACATGGTAAAGCACAATGTTTCCTTTTCAAAATTATCGCGAATAAAGTTATACCTAATGTCAATGTGCTTTGTTTTTTAATGTTGCACGGGGTTTTTAGCAATACAAATGGCACTAGTTTTATCAAAATATAGTGAAACACTATCTAGATCAACCCTTTGGTCCTTAAGTGTTTGAATGTTGATGTTTCTTATAGCACCGATAAAATCCGCAAGTGCATGGAAACAGTGGTGTAGCACTTCTCCTTAAGAGAGTATTCCAAGGGTATCGAATCCAAGGAACAGGTGTGTAATCTTACGAACCAATCCACCCAAGGACAAAAAGTTGTTTGATAGGTAAGGAAGAGAGAGGAATTCAAAGTATTGATTCTAATCCAAAGGAATTTGCGGTAGCTACTTGCTTCGGGCACGGGTTTACCCCTAGCAATACTAGGTGACTCCCGCCAAGAGCCTATGGCATAGCCGAATGTGGAGGACTACAAAGGACAAATAGAGCTGTCACCACCTACTGCCCACCTCTTCAATCCGTGGGTCTACGAGATATTCACTGGTGATTTTTAACCCAAGCACCACGTTTGAAATCACAACTCTAGTTGTTTCGAACGCAAAGCTACAACAAGAGCCTCTAATGAATTTAAGCAATGAACCCACAAGTAGCTACTTGAGCAAACTACTATGAATTGAGAATCAAACTTGAATTGAATTCACAAAGGATTACTTGATTTGAATAACACCTCTGTAGGGGTACAATTGTAGAAGAGGGACCGGACAAGCCCAAGCCTCATTCTCCCAAACTCTTCACCACACTCTCCTTCTACTTGGCAGCCTATAGGACTACTCTAAACCTTCGGAGTGATGTTCTATTCTCAACTTTTGGTGTGTTGTTAAGTGAGGTGTGGGGTTCTACTTATAGGGGGATAAGAGTCAGTTCACGCCACCAATTGCACGCGAATCAGTCACCCACGACCTCTTCGAGTTTGGAGAAGCCAACACGTGGCGTTTGACCGGTTTTGGGGGCGAGAGCAAGTCGGCTGACCTGGTCTTTGCTCTGTTGGGGTTGTGCTTTCTCCAGGTCTCTGCCAAGTGGGCCCCCTTTACTAATATTGGTGCTACACCATTGGATGGCCTTGGATACTTCTTGTTTGTGGGCCATATGATCCATGTGATGACATGTGGCATTGCTTGATTCGTTGAAACCCTATTTTATGGATTACTCCATGCATGTCTTCGTATTTTTAGTCTAAATTCACCTGTATACAAATAAACACCAACACTTTTGGAATTGGTTAGTTCTTAACCCTACCACTATGTTGTGTTTCTCTTTTGTGCACATTATGAGGTGAATTCATGGTCTAAATATGGCACTTAAGGACCGTCAACATTGAACAATCCAAAGAATTTGTGAGCAAGCGCTAGCAGCAGCTACATATTCAGTTTCGGCCGTGGATTGTGGAACCTAATTTTGTCTTCTAGAGGATCAAGCAAACAGTGGATTAACAAGAAAATGACAAGCACCCGAAGTACTTTTTTCTATCAATCCTACAACTCCCAAAATTAGCATCTGAAATAGCTTTCAAGGTAACAGTTGACGAAGAAGGAAGAAAAATGTCAAATTATTGAGTTTCATGTAAGTATCTGATAATCATTTTGATGACTTGACGATGTGAAGCATGTGGGGAAGCTTGAAATTGTGCACAAAGACATACACTGAATTGTATGTCCGTTCTTCATGTTGTGAGGTACAAAAGTGACCCAATCATGCTTCTATATTCTTTTTGATCCACGGGTTCACCATCTTCATTAAGTTCAAGTGTCATTGTTGTTCCCATTGGTGTTCGAAGAGGCTTGCTTTTGTCCATATTGAAGCGCTTAAGAAGGTCTCTTGTATACTTCGTTTGATGCACAAAAGTTCCTTCTTTGGTTTGCTCGATCTGCTGCACCACAAAGTATGAAAGTTCTCGCATCATACTAATCTCAAATTTTGAACTCATCATAGCTGAAACTTGGATATAATATCATGAGAAGCACAACCAAAAATAATATCGTCCACATACACTTGAACGAATAGTGAGTCATTGCCATGCTTAAGCACAAAAAAGGTTTATCAACCTTGCCCATGGTAAACCTCTTTTCAAGTAAGAATGTTTTTAACCAATCATACCATGCTGTAGGGGCTTGTTTGAGACCGTACAAGACTTTGGACAGTTTATAAGCATGATTAGGAAAATCCGAATTTTCAAAACTTGGTGGTTGCTCGATGTAAACCTCCTTATCTATGTAGCCATTAAGAAAAGCACTTTCAACATCCATTGGATATAAGTTGAAACCTGTAGTGCACCAAATGCTAACAAAATTCTTATGGCTTCTAATCTAGTAATGGGAGCAAAAGTTTCATCAAAATCTAGACCATCAATTAGAGTGAAACCTTTATCAACAACCTAGCTTTTTTCGTAACCACAATGCCATCCTTGCTTTGTTTATTTTTAAACACCCATTTAGTTCCAACTAATGTGTGATCTTGAGGTAGATGTACAAGTTTCCAAACATTATTTCTTAAAAAAATTTCTAACTCTTTTTGCCTACCAATAATCCAAGATTCATTATTGAGTGCGTGTGATTTATCTTAGGGTTCAAAATAAGCAACAAAAGCATAATGAGCATGAGAGATCGAATCACAAAACCTAGACTGTGTGACTCGTTCATGCAAGTTTCCAATGATTTGATGTGGAGGATGACTATTGAGGACGCGGAGGGGAGTAGACATTTCACAAGCTCCTTCTTCATGTTCATCACAAATAGAACTTGTGGCTCGAGGAAGATATGAACCAGTAGTAGTGGTCGTTGATGCTAGTTGTGGAGCGGGGTCAAGAGCTGGAACGTCATTGTTTATATCTAGAATTTCTGGCAGCAGCTTCACTACTTCTTCATCTTCAATGAAAATACTCGTCCCATGCGGATATGGATCTGACATGCAATATTAGCGCTAGTACTTGAGCTAGATTCATCAAAAGAAACCTCACAAGTCTCCACAATTTTGCTAGTGTCATGTAAAAGCATATGATAGCCTCTAGTATGAGATGGATAACCAAGAAACATACCATCAACACGTCTAGATTCGAATTTATCAAGATTACCATGTTTCATAAAAAAAACATTTGCAACCAAGGACCCTAAAGTGTGTGACACTAGGCCTATGTCCAAACCGAAGCTCATATGGTGTTTTTTCTAACTTAGATCTCAAGAAAACACGATTTGAAACATAACAAGTTATTGCAATTGCATCTTCCCAAACTTTTCTATGATTTTGATATTCATTAAGCATAGTCCTAGCCATCCAACCTAAGGTTCAATTCTTTCTCTCTACGACACCATTTTGTTGAGGTATATAGGTTGAAGAAAATTGATGATCTATTGCATTTTCAGCACAAAAGTGATCAAAAAATTGATTTTTAAACTCAGTTCTGTTATCACTTCTAATTGCTTTTAAAGATCCAAAAGGTGATCAATTGATAATCTAAGAAATAAAGTTTGAAAGTGACTAAAAGCTTTATTCTTAGATTCCATAAAGGAAACACAAGAGTATCTAGAATAATCATCAACAATCACAAGCACATACCATTAACCTCTAAAAGATTGAACACGTGAAGGATGTACGGTATCAAGGTGCAAAAGTTGTCCCAGTTCAGTTGGCATGGTCATTGTGAGAGGAGCATGTTAGCCCGCAACAATATTAACATGTGTACAAGAAGAGCACACAATATCGTTGTCCCTTTTAAGCTTAGGCAGCCCACATATGCGATCAAGACCACTAACATGTCTGAGTGATCAAAGTCTACATGACCAAGTTTACAATGCCAAAAATATAATCCTTTGAATCATTAGCAACTAGACACCGATGCTAAGAAGTTGACATATCAAAATCAGTTTTAAAAACTCTTCCAAACCTAGACATGTTAAACAAAAGCTCATCTTTTGATTCTACGACTTCGCAACAATTTTTTGTGAAGATACCTTCTAGATTTTCATCTAGCAATTATGAAATAGAAAGCAAGTTGTATTTCAAATTTTTAACAAGTGCCACATATTTCAAAGTGTAGTGATTATTTACTTTAACCAAACACTTAGTAATTATAGGAGTTGAAGAATTATCAGCAAAAGTAACATTTTCTACACGTGACACAAAAGAGAGGGAGGAGAACCATTCTTTGTTACAGGTCATGTGGCGTCAGCAATCTGAATCCACAAGCCAAATGTTCTACTTCCTCTAGTGTGTAAACTACATCGGAGCATAATACGTCGATGACTCAATACTAGGGTTAGTCAAAAGACATTTAGGAATCCAGTACTAAGTCACACGACATCCAGCAGGAATACCACCCAAAAGCTGAGAAAATGCAGCAGGTTTATGAGCCAAATTTTGTCAATCCTTATGCCCAATTACTGACCTATGAGATAAATTTTGTGTCGCATGAAACAGTAGGCTTAGGAGCAATATTTTTATGTTTTTGACTCATTACAACAAATTGCAAGTGTCTCACATTTGTTTCAGCATGCGCAACAAGTTTTGCTTGGTTGTATGTTATCTAGCAATCATTTTTTCCTTTTTTCTGTTGTTTAGCTAGTCTATAAGAAAAATCTATGACATGACCATCTCTACCACAGTAGGTACAATGAAAAGTAACTTAAGTTCATGTCTGAATGAGCAAGCAATATGTTTATTAGAAACTAAATGAGACAACACACCTGCAGATTTGAAAACCACTTCTTTTTGTTTAGGAACTATTTGAATCAAACCATTTCCTAATGACATTACAACTTTAGATGGACGTGCCTTAGAATAAGCATGAGAGTTTTATCATTGCAAGACTTAGATGAATTCAGCGGCAAGTTTAGGTTCTTATTTGCATTACAATACCGATCTAGTGTCATATGCATGTCATTAAGTTTATTGGATAGATCAAGGCATTTTCACATGAAGCTTTTCTTTTTAGTTTAGAATTAGAAGAATATTTAACTTCATAAGAACATAAAGCATTGTTTGAAAGAGAAATCTCATTCATAGCATCATGTAGTTTCTTATCAAGGTTATCACAGGTAGAATAATACAAATCAATTGTAGAACAGCTAGCATCTTTCATGTTTTTATCATCAAGTGTAGCAAGCTTTCGGTTCTTTTCAAATTCAAGTTCAAGTTTGTCAAGTGTGAAGGTGTGCGAACTTCTTAAAGAGGACAATTGTTCATATATTTGTAGGATCAAAGAGCACATGAAAAGCTACCATTGGGGGGGGGGGGGTGAATGGTAGATTAAAACTTTTTTAGCGGATGCAACAAAAACCCCTCGGCAGAAAAATAATCTGATAAAGAACCCGTATGTGCAACTGATCTAAATGTGGTCAACCGTGACAAAAGTAGTAGATATTTTAGAGAATAAATTCACGAAGACACTGAAACAATAATCACAAAAACGTCGTGAAAAACTCAAGTTATGATCAAAAGATCGAAAAAGGCTCAATCTGTTCTACCTGAGTAAAAACCAGATCTGCAACACTGCAAATAAACTCATGTATATCAGAAACCACAAATTCAACGATCATGAAACATTTACATATGATAGAAAATTTAGTTTTGAAGACAACACAAAAAGAATCACATCGATTGGATGAGTAAAACTCGAGTTATAATCAAATCACCGAAGCAACATCGTGCTGTCCAGAAATTCGACGAGAAAGAACTGACGAAAACAAGTCGGACGAACAAGGCATAAAAGCTCCTCTAAACTACGAATTTATTGATCAAGACACAAGAGGAATATCCCCAAAGTTTCCGTACCATGATCTTTGGCATCCCTTGCTTATATAACCATCCCTAAGGCCAACCCAGTTCAAACTAGTATTGTAATCCTACTTGGAATATAACTCAAACTTACTATAACTGCTTAAGACTCTTCTATACGCATATAGAAGCAATATTAAGACTTCTAATAACCTTAGGACTGTATTCCACATTCCTAAAACAACTCTCCTTTCTGTCCAACATGAAATCTAATGAAAACAAACTCTAAACCTTCCATAAACGAACCATAGCCACCTCAGTCGCAGCCTGGGGCATGAACCAGCAAGTTGGACCTTTCCGGCCACATCTTCACGTCCACTTCTCTTCATTACGCCTTGGAACATTGTTTCCACATCCATGCACCCCTTGCACAAGTGCAAACAATTTCCAATGACATCCATGATACCTTCATATACATAGTTTTTGACCCAAATATGCCGCGTGACCTCCTGATCAACTCAACCACAATTCCTCCCGAACTTTATTATGAACCTCATATTCTCCCTAATACTAGTTCAATGGATCCCGTCACCAGCCATGTCTTGACCTCAAGCGACATCTGCACATGAACAAACAACCAATCTTTTCAAGCCCAAGTCCTTGACTTGACTTTTGTTAGTCCGGAAAACACAACACCTTACGTGAGCACGTCACATAAGCATGTTGCAAACCATAGGAATGTTGAACCACCAAAACACACCAAAAACATAGCAAATGAATACTAATCAAACCTTCCCATAAGCCAAAAAGTAAGTTTGAAACACAAGTTAAAAAACAGATCTGCTGCACAATTATTTCAGCAAATATAATATATCAAATCGACCAAAAGCGACACTACAATGTAAAGGCAAAAGATCGGACACTCCAATCTCAAACTCACGTGCAAATCACGTGTCCAAAATTTCGGACAGTCCTAACCATCAAGGGTAACGTTACTCCCAAAAACACAATGAATAATTCGGTCGGTCCAGACCCTTTAGGGTAACATGACTCCTGAAAGTTCGGACAACATGAAATACAACAACACGTGCAGCAAAAGTTCGGACAATCCTAAGCTAGAAACACGTGCGAGTCACGTGAGAAAAGGTTCGAACACCGTGAAGCAGGTGTTTCAACAATATTTGAAACTTTGAATGTAAACCCTCACTTTCATTATAATTGCCAATATATTGAGCACACATATGTTTCACAATCTCCCTCTTGATGAATGCATTGGCAATACCACTTAAAATCTTAACATTAGCTCATTCATATGAAAAGTTTTGAAAACAATTTTCTTCCCCTTTTTTAAAATCAAAAATTAAATGAGAAAGAAATTTCAAAAACAAATTCTCCCCCTGAAAATAACGTGTAAAACACTTGTGAATGTGCAATGTGTGACATATTTAATTCTCCCTATTTCACAATGTATTCAACAAGGTTCAAGAGAGAAATTTCAATTGTTATGAGCATATTATAACATAAACATATAAATGCAAAGCTCATCCAAGTCATACTATCAAGTAACTTACACTATCACATCAATGAGATGCATCAATTAGTGTAAGCAATGCTAGAGATCAAGTTTAATTTTTCAATTTAAGCAAGTCATGATCTCACAAATTTAACTATTTCAAAACCTGAAGGCATGACACATATTGCTGCATTTTTATTATTTTTTAAAGCAAAAATTAAGATCATATAACATTTGCAAGAGATTATGTGCTGCATATGCTTTATTCTAACCAAAAATCCAAGCCTATGTCATTTGATAATAAGAAACTTAAGGACATGGTTTTTGTCATACACAAATTCTTCCATGTTCATATCTAAGTGCAATGATAAGCCATCTCAAAAGAAGAAGTGTGATGCATGCATATTCTCGTGATTTTTTATCATTTTGTTATTTGATCATGAAAGCTCAACATGAGGATAGTTGATTGATTTATTTTTCAATAACAAAAGCACTTCTGCGCATGCAACAAGATCAAAACAGTAGAAAGTTCGATCTTGACCAAATTTAGTGTAATTAATTATTCCAAGTACTAGTCATGGCAAAAACTACAAAATATATAACAAATGTAATGTAGTAACAACTTTCAGCATGCAAGAGCAATCACAAAGACATATATGTATGAAATACTATGCTCATATTATTTTAAATTTAGATTCACACATGGACTTCCCAATTTTCAAAGGGATGCATAACCCCTATTTCACTATGAATGAAATCAAATTAAGTGAAATCCAAAGATTTTGTAAAAAATTCAGCCAATTGTTGTTCGGTATCTACATGGTGAAGCACAATGATTCTTTTTTCAACATTATCACAAAGAAAGTGATACTTAATATCAATGTGATTTGTTCTAGAATGTTGAACGGGGTTTTTAGCAATGAGAATGGCACTAGTGTTATCAAAAATAGTGGGACACTATCTAGATCAACCCCATAGTGCTTAAGTGTTTGAACAATCCAAAGAATTTGTGAGAAAGCGCTAGCAGCAGCTATGTATTCAGATTCAGCCATGGATTGTGCAACTGAACTTTGTTTTATATAGGACTAAACAACAAGTGAATTGTCAAAAAAATGACAAGCACCCAAAGTACTTTTTCTATGACTCCTACAACCCCCAAAATCAGCATTCAAAAAACTTTCAAAGTAACAGTTGAGGAAGAAGGAAGAAAAATGCAAAATTCTTGAGTTCCACGTAAGTACTTGAGAATTCTTTTGACGGCTTGACGATGTGAAGCACGTGGGGAAGCTTGAAATCGTGCACAAAGACATACGCCGAGTTGTATGTCCAGTCTTGATGTCATGAGGTACAAAAGTGACATGATCATGCTTCGATATTCTTATTGGTCCACGGCTTCACCATCTTCATCAAGTTCAAGTGTTCTTACTATTCCCATTATTGTTCGATGAGGCTTGCTTTTGTCCATGTTAAACCGCTTAAGGAGATCTTTTGTGTACTTTATTTGATGAACAAAGGTTCCCGCCTTAGTTTTCTTGATTTGCATGCCCATAAAGTACGTGAGTTCTCCCATCATACTGATCTCAAATTCTAAACTCATCATATATGAAAATTTGAACACAAGATCATGAGAAGCACAACAAAAAATACAATCATCCACATACACTTGAACGAATAGTGACTCATTGCCATTCATAAGCACAAAAAGAGTTGAATCAACCTTGCCCATGGTAAACCCATTTTCAAGTAAGAATGTTTTTAACCTATCATACCATGCTCTAGAGGCTTGTTTGAGACCGTACAAGGCTTTGGATAGTTTAAAAACATGATTAGGGAAATCTAGATTTTAAAAACCTGGTGGTTTCTTGACATAAACCTCCTCATCTATGTAGCCATTATAAAAAGCACTCTTAACATCCATTTGATATAACTTGAAATCTTTAGATGCAGCAAATGCTAACAAAATTCTTATGACTTCTAATCTACCATTAGGAGCAGTAGTTTCATCAAAATCTACCTTCAACTTGTGTGAAACCTTGAGCAATCAATCTAGCCTTATTCCTAATCACAACCCCATCCTCATTTTTTTTATTTTTAAACACCCATTTAGTGTCAAGTAAAGTGTGACCTTAAGGTGGAGGCACAAGTTTCCAAACATTATTTCTTTCAAAATTTTCTAGCTCTTTTTGCATGGCAATAATCCAAGATTCATTAGTTAGTGCGTATGATATATTTTTGAGTTTAAAAGAAGCAACAAAAGAAGAATGAGCATGAGAGTTTGGATCACAAAACCTTGACCATGTGACTTGTTCGTGCAAGCTTCCAATGATTTGTTTGGAAGGATGACTTTTTAAAATGCGAATGGGTGTAGACACTTCAAAAGCTCCTTATTCTTCATGTTTATCACAAATCAAAGAACTTATGGCTTGAGGGTGATGGTGTCAGTTGTGGTGCAAAATCAGCATCATGATCAACGTCATTTGCTTCTGGATTTTTGGGCAGCAACACCACTTCTTCGTCTTCATTGATGACAATACTCTCTCCCTGCAGATATAGATCTTGACCTACAATATTGGAGCTAGTAACTGGGCTAGCTTCATCAAAAGAAACCTCACAAGTCTCCACAATTTTTTTAGTGTCAAGTAAAAGCACATGGTAGCCTCTAGTATGAAATGGATAACCAAGAAACCTGTCATCAAAAGATCTAGGTTAAAATTTATCATGATTACCATGTTTCATAACAAAGCATTTGAAACCAAAGACCTAAAGTGTGTGAGACTAGGCTTATGTCCAGACCGAAGCTATATGTCTTTTTCCTATATTAGCACGCCAGAAAGCATGATTTGAGACATAACAAGCTGTTGCAATTGCATCAGCCCAAAATTTCCTAGGAGTTTGATATTCATCAAACATAGTCCTAGCCATCTCAACTAAGGTTCTGTTCTTTCTCTCTACAACACCATTTTTTAATGTACATAGGGTGAATAAAATTGATGATCTGTTCCATTTCAGCACAGAAGTGATCAAATGATTGATTTTTAAATTCGGTTCCATTATAACTTCTAATTACTTTTAAACATCCTGGGTGATCAATTGATAATCTAATAAATAAAGTTCTAAAGTGACTAAAACTTCATTTGTAGATGCCATAAAGTAAACCCAAGAGTACTTAGAATAATCATCAACAATCACAAGAACATACCATTTACCTCCAAAATCATGAACATGTGAAGGACCTTAGGTGTCAAGGTGCAAAAGTTGTCTAGGTTCAGTTGTCATGGTCATTATGAGAGGAGCATGTGTACCTACAACTATCTTAGCATGTCTACAAGAAGGGCATACAATTTCTTTGTCCCTTTAAGCTTAGGCAGCCCACGTATGCGATAAATATCACTAACAAGCATGAGATGCTAAAAGCTGTAACACCCTCATTTTCATCCATCATGCATTGCATTCATTCTCGTACATGTATTAAATAATGAAACACAAAAAGAAACAAGATTGAAATTAATTAGAGGAAAACCAGCAATTAAGATCTGTTGGGGTACAGACTTGTCCGGATCAGAACATGGACTAATCCGGTATGCTGTCAACCTTGGCCTAAATCAGTTTTCTTCTAGGCAATGGACTTGTTCGCTTCCTACTATGGAGTAGTCAGGTTTTCCTACTGATGTCCCCTGGACCTATCCGTTAATTGTTACAGACTCATCCTGTTTTGTTTCTGTTCTCATTCGGACTTGTCCGTTATCATGTACGGACAAGTCCGATAGTCGCTACTGGAACTCTTTGGAGATGTGCGGTACATCCCAAAACTCAATCCGGATCAACTTTCTATACAACTCCGTACTTGTCCAGCATGGCACCAGACTTGTCCGTTGAAGTCTCTGTTCCTTGGACGGACTTATCCGACAAGAGACCCGACTTGTCCGAAAAAATTTCTGTCCCGAACATACTTGTTCGGGCTTCTACAAGCTAGTGTTGTATGTAGGGTTTCGACTCAGATTTTATTTTTTCTCCACGTTGAGTTATTTTGTAATTGCCTTAATTGGGCACAAGAACGTCGCGCCTCACCCCTGAGGAACCCAAGTGGGACCCCACCAAGGATCCAACTTGTCCCCACCGCCTCCTACTGGGATTCTACACTAACACCACACCTCTCCTCCTATATAAACACCCCACCACCCACCCTCTACCCCTTTGCCCTCTTTATATGAACCCCAGCGCCTGCTCTTTTCATAGCCACCGCTCTTGAAGGGAGAGGGAGGAAGGGAAGTGAAGGAAGAAGAAGGATAAGATGGAATCAAGCAAGATCGTCGTCGCTGCTATGATCTTCATCAGCTCTTCATCGTCAACATTCTTCTCCACCAATTCTTTGTCTTCTTTGGATCTAGACAGCAAGATCTCACGTTACAGCCAATCCTCAACCATTGAATTATAGATTCGCTGTAACTATCATAGATCCAACTTTCCACTTTATTTCTGAGCCTAATCTTGATTTAAATCATGCCATAAATGGAAGTTTGCAAAAACTTTGGGCATAGCAGACTTGTCCGTCAATTGCGGACTAGTTTGTTGAACTTTCTGGTCCAGAGCGGACATGTCCGGTGTGACACCCGATTTTGAAAAACGAAACAAGTGCAGTTTATGTGTGCCAAGGATGTTGCTTCACACATACACAAATGCATCACAAATGATAATCAGAATTTTAACCATGTAACGAATAATATAAATATCATGATTCTATTGCAGCGGTAAATAATCTAGTATAGGTGACTCCAACTCCACAGGCAATCGATTGTAGTACGCACACCTCGTGCTCCAGGTTGTCTTCCAAAATATCTCATGTAGCTGGGTTAAGTGGGGGAATAGCAAGAGTGAGCACATGTCGTATTCAGCAAGTGTGGGAAAATATGACATGTAGCTAAAAACAAGGAATGACAATAAATGATTGCTATTTGCTAAAAAGTACATTTAAAACATGTAAACAACATACTAAGATGTCTAAGTGAAATTTATCCCATGATATACCAAATAAATATAATATTTCATATCCATCATCACTATCCATCCATATTCCATATTCTTACAATCATCATTAACCATGACCATTTATCACCATCCAATCCATAATCAAAACCATAACCATTACCATAACCCAACCATAACCATCCCAAATCCCATGTTTCCTCTAATCATGGAAGTTTTCTAGGTGCTCATGACTGGGAGCACCTATATGATAGTTTTTAACACTATGCAAAGGTTGTAGCACTTTACCCACAAGTTCGTTATTTTGCAGCTGTCGGCGACTAAAGGAAACCTCTATTATGTTGAAACACTATCATAGGTGTATGGCCAAGAGATCACAAAATAGCCTTTACAAAGGGACTACTAGCATGTACGGACCCACTGAGGTTTCAACGGTGGCCATGTCTCCAACTGAGCACATCCTAAACCAAGGGCCCCCTCTTGTGCCATTCGGATCTCAAGAAGTCCCACCACTCATACAAACCGAATCCGACCCCCTTCCCCACACTTCCAAATGGTTCTCGCAATACTAGCAATACCCAAATTAATAAGCTACGCCGCACCCATACTTGGCCCTGTGGTGGCACTGTAGTCCTGGCCTATTCTCGCATGAATCGGTCTTTAAAGCCAAGGCAAGCAAACCACCATAACATCCAAACCAATCAACAAAACATGCTTGCTTAGATCTCGCAAGTCCCATGTTACCAATTAACCATATTCATCAATTCTCATCATCCATAACTAGGGGTCCAACTGGCGCTGGACCGTCCGTAGCATTGTTGCGCTGTCCCGTCCCATTATCCTGCTATGATCTTGAATAAAGACCCATTTAAATAAAATGAGATGATGTGGCGGTCCTGCTATTGCCTGCGGTGCCACTATGGCCGCATGACTGGTCTCCATGTGCGCCCTTCACACATCATGCGTAAGACTGAGCCTTGAAGGACGGGTTGGGCCACGCACGATCACACCAAGTTTAACAATTGTTAGACTATCAACATGTTTTTTCACTCAAGGCGCAGTCTCGCGGTATGATGTAGTCTCACGGCTTGCGCGAGCACAGTGGCTGAGCTACAACCTAAGCACGTGCGTGGGATGCTAGCGGCTTACGTGACACGCTGCATTAGATAGTAGCTTACATGGGTCGGGCGCGCAACTCTCAAGAGCTATTTGTGGCGCACGGAAGACGCAGAGCAGCCAACCGCGTACCGCCCCGCTTGCATCCCTATCCATAACATGATTAATTCACAATTAAGCCATTTGGTTGTTTTCTTATAACAATTTATTAGAGCAAAGCAAAAAGGTAAGAAGCCCTTCCTGACTCTGTATAATATATCCCAAGCGACAAGGATGGTCAACAAGTCTAGTAAAGACCTATAAATGGGTTTCTAATAAAATTGACACAAGCATGCAGTTTTGCAAACAAAACATTTCAAAACGGGATCAAAATGGTCAAGGACACTTTCCTTAATATTCCATAATTAGATGGCTCAAACAATTCAACGCCTTGCACACGAAGAATCACACACATTTGCTTCTCGATCGTAACCTCTTGAGCGTACTCGTCTACTCATAATCAACCACATACACAAGCAAACATACACCATAAATGCATTGCAAACGCTAATCTATATGCAAAGTATGGATGCATGCATAAAATGTGTTTTTATTAGTTCTACATAAATTTCTATTGCCTTTTAATGATTTTTGATAGAAATTTCCTATTTATTTAAGCAAGTTTAGAATTAATTAGAATTTATTCAGAGGCAAAATAGTTATTTCAGAACCTTAAATATGCTGAAATATGATTAATAACTTACTAGAATTTATTCTAAATTTTTAGGATTTTTTCTGGATTCATTTTGATACTTTATGAATTACCTAGGCTTCATCTTTTTTATTAAATCTGAAAAACAGATTAAATAATACTGGAAATATAAATTTAGTCAAATCTAAAATAACAGATTGATCTTGTATAATTTAATCTAACTTGCAAGTTTCCAAGTGTTTTATGATGATCTGGCACTGATTAATGATTGTGCAAAAGAAAATACGTCCTACACGTGAATAAATCCAAGTATTAGAACCAAAATAGTTGTTTGGATCTAGACGTAATACCTACTATGTGTGTGTCTAGTTTGGACGATCGTGGAAAGGAAGCGTAATGTAGACGAAGTAGATGGCGCGGCGATGCTCCAGCATGACGGCTCATTCCTTCTATTCCTTTGTCCATGCCGCGGCCCCTTTTTTTTCTTCCCTGGCGAATGGCCTTCTCTAGTCTGCTAGCGGCAGCTACGGTTTTTCTTTTATCTCTGGCGGCGTTGGAAATTCTTGTGTCGAAACCCCTGGGTTGCGGTTCCTTTTATAGCCAGCGAGTGCACCGGGTATCCGGCTCGGTTCCGAGTCCCACAAGTGCACGCGTGTACGCAGGAGAGCCCGCTCGGGCGGAGCTGCTCGGGCGCGTGGGGCGCGCGGGCGACGGCTTCCGCTGCTCAACACTATTTGCCCGAAAGCTTCCGGGTTGAGGCAAAGCTTCCCCCGAAACCTTCTAGAAAGTTCCGGAACTTTTTTCTTCCGTTTCTTTTTGATAGCAGCGATTTTGTTGTATATATATTTTTTATCTTTTTTTTCCTTTTAATTTTTATATACTTATTATTTATTTATTATATATTTGTTTTGTTATATTTTATATCTTATATTTTTCTTTCTTTATTATTTTTTATTTATTATTTATTCATTTCATTATTATTTTATTTATTTGTTATCATTTTTTATTTACATATATATATATATTTCTCCATTTTTATTACTATTATTATTGATCTTCCCTCCATAAATTTTATTTCCTAGTTATTTTTCTATCGTACAAAATTCCTAATTTGTTTCTAATAGGTTCGGTCAATTAATTTTATGTCCAAACATGAATGCATATGCATGAGCGATTTAATTTATTTTCATTTTCATGTTCTTCGTTTCTCTAGTTATTTCTCTATTCCAATTGGATGCAAATATAACTTGGTCATAGATTCTATAAATGAAAATGCATGATGATGCACATTTTAATATCTTACTTTATAAAATAATTTATTTCTTTAATTAAACTCTAAATCCTTATTTAAAATATTGATTTGCCAAAACATGAAAATCGGGGTGTTACAATTCTACCCCCCTTAACATGAATCTCGTCCTCGAGATCCGGATCGATTGTGGAAGAGATTTTGAAATAAAATTGCAGTTCTTATTTAAATTTGAATTAGTCAAATTTAGAAAATTGGGGGATGTTAAAATCTACCCCATTAACACGAATCTTGCCCTCGAGATTCAGGGAGATTAGACAATAGATAAGGAAAAACTTTATCTTTATCCTCCCATGTAGCTTCCTCCGGAGTAATGATTCCTCTAATTCTGTCTGTCGTCCATTGAGGTAGAGTCCAAACGAGATAGAAAAGATAGATAGAAAGAATCCCAACCTATATGCACGCATGAAGGTATATGATCCTAAATAATGCATTATTTATACAATGGATGAAGATTTGGATAAATGCCGAAGCGTTCCAAAATGCACATCCAAGCACACAAACAAGCAATCAAACATACAATTATCACACCAACCCCAAACATATGCACTAATGAACTAATCATTTATTACATATTTATTCAAAGGGAGTCCTGAATCCTAATTACGAGATAAAACGTTATCGTGGCTGCGAGGTGGTAGGGTGTCCTAATCAACATGGGCGGCTAGAAATAGGTCTATAAGAAGCTTCTTCTCATGAAGTTTGTCTTTAATGTCTTCTCATTGAGGTGTATACTCTCTCGATTCATCTTTGAATGTTTCGACTTCTTCTTGGTCCATAAGAGTGCTGGTGTAGTCAACTATAATTTTTTCAAAAGAAGTGTGTTGGACATGAGAAACATTAGAGAAGAGAGGTAAAATATTTAAACATTGCAGAGCAAAGGATAGAGAAAAGACATTGTGCGCTAGCAAAAAGAAGCAGAAAATTTATTTTAGCACAACAGCAACACATCAAAACACGACTAAAATTGCATTTTAAAAGCAGCAGCAAACAGCACCTTACGGTGGTTGTATTGGCAAAATAAAATGCAGCAGCAAGCAATTTTTGAAAATAGACTTTTAGAAGATAGTTTCTATGTGTTCTACAGTGTCCATTCTACCTAGGCTTGCATCCTACAGTCGACACGGCTCTGATACCAATTTGTGACACCTGGTTCTGAAAAACGAACCATGTGCAATATGTGTGTCCAGGATGTTGCTTCACAAATAAACAAATGCATCACAAATGATAATCAGAATTTTAACCATGTCACGAATAATATAAATACCTTGATTTTATTGCATCTCTAAACAATCTAGCGTAGGCGACTCCAACTCCATAGGCAATCGACGGTAGTACACACACCTAGTGCTCCAAATTGTCTTCCAAAATATCTCATGTAGCTGGATTAAGTGAGTGAATAGCAAGAGTGGGCACGTGTCGTACACGGCAAGTGTAGGAAAATATGACATGTAGCTAAAAATAAGAAATGACAATAAATGATGGCTATTTGCTGAAAAGTACATTTTGAAACATGTGAAAAGCGTACTAAGATGTCTATGTGAAATTTATCCCATCATATCCCAAAAACCAATAATATTTCATATCCATCACTTATTATCCATCAATATTCCATATTCTTACTATCATCATTAACCATGACCATTTATCACCATCGAATCCATAATCATAACTATAACCCAACCATAACAATCCCAAATTCAATGTTTCCTCTAATCATGGAAGTTGTACAGGTGATCATGACCGGGAGCACGACTATCATGATAGTTTTCAACACTCATCACATGTTGTACCACTTTACCCATCAGTTCGTGATTTTGTCACCCTTCGGCGACCAAAGGAAACCTCTATTATATCAAAACACTACCATAGGTGTATGACCGATAGATCACAAAATAGCCTTTACAAAGGAACTACTAGCACGTACAGAGCCAATGAGGTTTTGTAGGATCAAAGAGCACGTGAAAAGCTACCAGAGGGGGGGTGAATGGTATATTTAAACTTTTCAGTGGAAGCAATGAAAACCCCTCAGCAGAAAAACGATATGTTAAGGAAATCATGTGTGAGACTAATCTAAACGATATGTTATAGTGATATATATCAAAGAGAATCAAGTCATGAAGACGACACAACAAGAATCACTCAAATCCGTTGAGAGAAACTCAAGGTACGATCAAGAGATTGAACAAAGGTCAATCTGTTCTACCGAGTAAAAAACAGATCTGTAATACTACAAGGAAACTCATGTAGATCAAAAACCACAAATCCAATGACCGTGAAACTTTGACGGATGATAGATAATCAAGTTGTGAAGACAACCCAAAAAGAATCACGTCAATTGGATCTGTAAAACTCAACTTATTATAAAACCACCAAAAAAGGTAATGTTGTGCAGAAAACTCAAGGAGAGAAACTTGTCTTGAACGAGTAGAACGAACAAGGCACAAAAGTTCCTTTAAACTATGATCTTTATTCAATAGAACACAAGAGGAACAGCCCCAAAGTCGTCTCTACCGAGCTCCGGCCTCCCTTGCTTATATAACTAGCCCTTAGGCCAACTCAATCCTAACTAGGACTCTAATCCTACTCAATTCACGAATCAAAACTTTGCATAACTACTCGAGACTCTTCTATACGCAGATAGAAGCAATCTTAAGAGTTCCAAACACCTTAATAATGTATCCCACATTCCTAAAACAACTCAAATTCGTGACCCAGACGAAATACTATCATAACCAACTCAAAACATTCCATATTTGAGTGGAACACGACTCAGCCGCAGCCTGAGTCCATAACCTAGTCGGTTGGACCTTTCTGACCAATTCTTTATGTACACATATCTTCATCACGCCTTGGAACAATGTAGCCATGTCCATGCACACCTTGCACACGTGCAAACATCTTCTAACGACGTCCAAGATACCTTCATATGCATTGTTCTTGATTCATATATGTTGCGCGACCTCCCGATCAACTCAACCACAATTCGTCCCGAACTTGGTTGTTGAACCTCATCTTCTCGCAAAGACTAGTTCAATGGATCCGGTCACCAGCCATGTCTTCAACTCAAGCAACACCTGCACATGAATAAACAACCAATACTTCTGAGCACAAGTCCTCGACTTGACTCTCATTAGTTATGAAAAACCACAACACTTTACGTGAGCACCTCGCATAAGCATGTTGCAAAACCACAGTAAAACGATATCAGCCATATCAACCAAAACACACCAAAAACTTAGTAAAATATTACGAAGCAAACATTCCATCAATGTAAAGCAAGTTTGAAACATTTCACAGTAAAAGCTGTAACATTGCGATCAAGCTTCGAATCTTGCAAAAGCTAACCAGAGCATGAGCCGGAGCATACCAAAGCTAGAACAACATAGCGCTGAAGCTTACCAAGGCTAGTACAACCTAGCGCCGGAGCTTACCAAAGCTAGTACAACCTAGCGCCAGAGCTAGAAAAACATGTCGGAGCAAACCAACATAAGTCGAACCTTGCAAAACATATCGGAGCTTAACAAAGACATGCCAGAGCTATCAAAGACAAGCCGGAGCTAAAGACAAAGATCACCAGAGCTACCAAAAACATGTTGGACCTTGACAAAGCAAGTCGTACCTATTGTCGGACCTTGCAGAAGCTCAGGGCTAGAGTCAGACCTTGATAAAAAGGGTGTTTTGGCAAAATTTTAGAACTTATATCATCAAAGCCAATGTATTCAGTACAAGCCAATGTATTCAGCACACATAGGTCTCACAATCTCCCCCTTGATGAATGCATTGGCAACATGCCCACTTAAAATCTGAACATTGGTTTATTCACATTAAAAATTTTGAAAACAATTTCTCCCCCTTTGGCAACACCACATAAATAATTTTTTCTTTTGAGAAAAATCGTGCCAAAACACTTGTGAATATGTGGAATGTGTAATAAATATCTCCCCCTTGCATACTTCTCTTAAAAAAATCACATATTTTCTCTCCCCCTTTGGCAATGTATTCAGCAAGGTTCGAAAGAGAAATTTTAATTGTTATGAGCATATTATAACATATACATATAAAATAAAGCTCATTCAAGTCATACTATCAAGTAACTTACACTATCACATCAATGAAATACATAAAGTAGTGTAAGCCATGCTAGAGATCAAGTATAATTTTTAATTTAAGCAAGTCATGATCTCACAAACTTATCTATTTCAAGACCTGAAAGCATGACACTTGTTACTGCATTATATTATTTTTCAAAGCACGAATTTTGATCATATGATCTTTGCAAGAGATTATATGCGCATATGCCTTATTCTAACCAACCAAGCCAAGCCTATGTCATTTGACAGTCAAAAGCATAATGACATAGTTTTAGTCATACACAACTTCTTCCAAGTTCATATCTAAGTGCAATGATAAGCCATCTCAAAAGAAGAAGTGCGATGCATGCATATTCTGTTGATCTTTTCTGAATTTATATTTGTTCATAAAAACTCAACATGTGAGTTGATTACTTGCTTTATTCTTTATGATTAAAAGTACTTGTGAGCATGCAACAAGTTCAAAACATCAAGAAAGTTCGACCATGACCACATTTAGTGTAAGTAATTATTCCAATTACTAGACATGACTGAAACTACAAAATGTATAACACGAGTAATGTAGTAAGAACTTTCAGCATGTAAAAGTAATCACAAAGTCATATATGTATGAAATACTATGCTCATTTTATTTTGATTTCAGATTCACACATAGACTTCTCAAGTTCTAAAAGACCACCTCAATTTAAGCCATGAGGATGTATAACCCCTATTTCACTACGAATGAAACAAAAACAAGTGAAATCCAAAGGTTTTGTAAAAATGTCATCCAATTGTTGTTCAATATCTACATGGTGAAGCACAATATTTCCTTTTTCAACATTATCGCGGAGAAAGTGATACCTAATGTCAATGTGCTTAGTTCTAGAATGTTGCACGGGGTTTTTAGCAATGCAAATGGCACTAGTGTTATCAAAAAACAGTGGAACACTATCTAGATCAACCCCATAGTCCTTAAGTGTTTGAACAATCCAAACAATTTGTGAGCAAGCACTAGCAGCAACTACATATTCAGATTCAGCTGTAGATTGTGCAACTGAGTTTTGTTTTCTAGAGGATCAAGCAACAAGTGAATTACCAAGAAAATGACAAGCACCGGAAGTACTTTTCATATCAATCCTACAACCCCCAAAATCAGCATCCGAAAAAGCTTTCAAAGTTACTGTTGAGGAAGAAGGAAGAAAATGCAAAATTCTTGAGGTCCATGTAAGTACCTGAGAATCCTTTTGACGGCTTGACGATGTGAAGCACGTGGGGAGGCTTGAAACCATGCACAAAGACATACGCTGATTTTATGTCCAGTCTTGATGTTGTGAGGTACAAAAGTGATCCGATCATGCTTTTATAATCCATTTGATCCACGGGTTCACCATCTTCATGAAGTTCAAGTGTTGTTGTTGTTCCCATTGGTGTTCGAAGAGGCTTGCTTTTGTCCATGTTGAAGCGCCTTAGGAGGTCTTTTGTATACTTCGTTTGATGCACAAAGGTACCCTCCTTGGTTTGCTTGATTTGCAGCCCCAGAAAGTATGTTAGTTCTCACATCATACTCATCTCAAATTTTGAACTCGTCATAGCTGGACCGTGTGACTCGTTCGTGCAGTCTTCCAATAATTCGTTGTGGGGGATGACTTTTGAGATCCCAGAGGGTAGTGGACACTTTACAAGCTTCTTCTTCTTCATGTCCATCACAAGTCAATAAGCTTGTGACTTGAGGAGGGTCTGGACCAACAATGGTTGTCATCGGTGCTGGCTGTGAATCAAAATCAGGAGCTTGAACAATGTCATTAGCTGTTGAATTTTTGGGCAGCAGCACCACTTCTTCCTCATCTTCAACGAAAATGCCCTCCCCTTGCGGATATAGATCTGGACCTGCAATGTTTGAGCTAGTACCGGTGCTAGCTTCATTAAAAGACACCTCACAATTCTCCGCAATTTTGTTAGTGTCAAGTAAAAGCACACGGTAGCCTCTAGTATGAGATGGATAACCAAGAAACATGCCATCAGTAGATCTAGGTTCAAATTTATCAAGATTACCTTGTTTCTTAACAAAGCATTTGCAACCAAAGACCCGAAAATGTATAACACTAGGCCTATGTCCAAACCGGAGCTCATATGGTGTTTTACCTAGCTCAGTGCGCAATAAAACACGATTTGAGACATAACAAGCGGTTGCAATCGCATCAGCCCAAAATTTCCTAGGAGTTAGATATTCATCGATCATAGTCCTGGCCATTTCAACTATGCTTCTATTCTTTCTTTCTACAACACTGTTTTGTTGAGGTACATATGGTGAATAAAATTGATGATCTATTCCATTTTCAGCTCAAAAGTTATCAAAAGATTGATTTTTAAATTCGGTTTTGTTATCACATCTAATTGCTTTTAAAGATCCTGGGTGATCAATTGATAGTATATGAAATAAAGTTCTAAGGTGACTAAAAGCTTCATTCTTAGATGCCATAAAGTAAACCCAAGAGTATCTAGAATAATCATCAACAATCACAAGAACATACCATTTACCTCCGAAGGATTGAACACGTGAAGGTCCTACGGAGTCAAGGTGCAAAAGTTGACCTGGTTAAGTTGTCATGATGATTGTGAGAGGAGTATGTGAACTTGCAACCATCTTAGCATGTCTACAAGAAGATCACACAATTTCTTTGTCCCCTTTAAGCTTAGGCAGCCCACGTATGCGATCAAGAGCACTAACACGCGTTAGATTATCAAAGCATACGTGACCATGTCTACGATGCCAAAAATATAAGTCATTTGAATCATTAGCAACTAGACACCTATGCTTAGACAAAGACATCACAAAATTAGCTTAAAAAACTCTTCCAAACTGAGACATGTTAAAAATAAGCTCACTATTTGATCCCACTACTTTGTAGCAGTTTTTATTGAAAATAATTTCCATATTTTCATCTAGCAGTTGTGAAATAGAAAGCAGGTTGTATTTCAATTTTTAACAAGTGCCACGTCCTTCAAAGTGTAGTGATCATTTACTCTAACCAAACCCTTAGCAATTATAGGAGTTGAATAATTATCGACAAAAGTAACATTATCTACATGTGACACAAAAGAGAGGGAGGGGAACCATTCTTTGTTACCGGTCATGTGGCGTGAGCAACCTAAATCCACAATCCAAATGTTCTCATTCCTCAAGCGTGTAACCTACATAAAAGCACAATACGTCAATGACTCAATACTGGGGTTAGTCAAAAGGCATTTAGGAATCCAGTACTGAGTTACACGACATCCAGCTCGAATAACACGCAAAAGCTGAGATAAAACAGAAGGTTTATGAGCCAAAGCTTGAGGATTTTTGTACCCAACTACTGTCCTACGAGATGTTACATGTGTAGCACGAAAAGCAGTAGGTTTGGGAGAAAACTTTGCATGTTTTCGACTCATTACGACAGATTGCATGTTCCTATCATTCGGTTTAGCAGGTGCAGCAATTTTTTCATGAAAATTAAGAGATCTAGCAATCATTCTTTCATTTTTTCTGTTGTTTATCTAGTCTATAAAAAAATCTATGACATGACCATCTCTATTACAGTAGGTACAATGAAATTTAACTTTGTTTTCATGTCTAGATGAGCAAGCAACGTTTTTATTTGAAACCGAATGAGACAACACTCCTACAGATTTGAAAACCACTTGTTTTTGTTTAGGAATTGTTTGAATCAAACCACTTCCTAATGACTTTACAATTTTAGGTGGATGTTCCTTAGCATAAGCATGAGAATATATGTTTCATCATTGCAAGACTTGGAAGAATTCAGCAGCAAATTTAGGTTCTTATTCCATTACAAAACTGATCTAATGTCCTATGCATGTTATCAAGTTTATTGGATAGATGAAGGCAATTTTCACATGAAGTTTTTCCTTTTAATTTACAATTGGAACAATATTTAACTTCATGAGAACGTAAAGCATTGTTCAATATAGAAATTTCATTCATAGCATCTTGTAGTTTCTTTTCACGATCATTACAAGTAGAACAATGCAAATCAATTGTAGAACAACTAGCATCTTTCAAGTTTTTATCATTAAGTGCACCAATGTGGGGACCGGAGTCCGCATGTTCCAGGAATCGCATTGGGTTGTGCCGTGTGATGCGGCACCCAACAGCACACATGAAAAGTGTTACAAAATAACCAACACAAATATTTTATTTCACAAGATAATCCTCTTTACAACATAATATACAACGCAGCGGAAAATACATACTCATACTCTCAACTAGCTATGCACAAAAGAAGTCGTCCATGCCCATGGACGCTTCTCACTAGCAACACAAAACAATAAGCAGCAGCAAGGTTTCCGTGAGAGATACATCTCGACATGCTCGAGATCTCAAGGACAACCACAACATAAGCGTAAGCAAATAATACCTGCAAAAACCACAATATAGCAACCATGAGCACAAGGCTCAGCAGGACTTAACTGTCTCACCTAAACATGAAACTCTACATGCTGGAAACTTTAAAGACTGGAAACTTAATTTGCAGGAATGGACTCACCAAAAGTAAATCCTTAGTGGTCAGTTTTAAAGTAGCATACGCGATCCATGGGCATAGCATCATTGTGAATTCCACAATCAAACAAGAAACGCTTCACCCACGATGATACTTGCTCAAGGTTGCATAAGCCTTACCCAAGTTAAATGTTTGGAAATTGGAAATTTGATTATGCTATCTCTATAGCAGCCAGGATTTCAATACAAAGAATTATTCATAGCAACATATTCATAATATTTCCATTTCTCTTTCTTACTACGTCAAGACTCAGTGTCCAAGTATGCTCAATCCATAACTGCGAGCGACGGTGATTGCAACCAGTAGACACCCGGACTGCACGACACGTACGCCCATACTCAGAGTTGCCTCGGCACACACCACTGATGTCGCACGCAGCCACCTTTCCTCAAATTCAACCACATCGAAACAGTTCGATCGACCCGAACAATGAGCTCCCCTCAAGGTGCACCTCCGCTATGAGATGTTCATGAGTGAGTTACCTCCCACTGTACTAACAACCGGTAGCTTAAGCAGATTGAAAAGGTTCCAACATAGGATCCTCAAGGTACATCGGTTTCCTGGGTTCCATATAGCCAGTATGCACCCCGTAAATTCAAACTTGTCCAACAGGGCCAAGCACAAGACGAGCCTTAACCGACACAGACGGGGCTACCAATCCATCTCCCAACACCTGCCTCGTCATTACCGACCCAGGCACGATGTGAGCAAACCAACCTACACAAATCCCCGTCCATATCTCATATTAAAGAGTTAACATTATGGTAACAACTCGCGAGTAGGATTCCCTCACTCGACTTCTCTCGCAAGTAGAATTCAACTACTTGACTTGTATTTGAGTCAAGTAGAATTCAACTATCAGAACCAACTCAAAACATTCTGTATTTGAGTCAAACATGACTCAGCCGCAGCCCGAGTCCATAACCTAGTAGGTTGGACCTTTTCGACCAATTCTTTACGTCCACATCTCTTCATCACGCCTAGGAACCATGTAGCCACGTCCATGCACTCCTTGCACATGTGCAAACATCTTCCAACGACGTCCACGATACCTTCATATGCATTGTTCTTGATTCATACATGCTACGAGACCTCCCGATCAACTCAACCACAATTCCTACCAAACTTGGTTGTTGAACCTCATCTTCTTCCTAAGAGTAGTTCAATGGATCCCTTCACCAGCCATGTCTTGAACTCAATCAACACCTGCGCATGAATAAACAACCAATACTTCCAAGCACAAGTCCTCAACTTGACTCTCGTTAGTTTCGATAACCACAACACCTTACATGAGCACCTCACATAAGCATGTTACAAAATCACAGTAAAACGATATCAGCCATATCAACCAAAACACACCAAAAACTTAGTAAAAGATTATGAAGCAAACTTTTCATCAATGTAAAGCAAGTTCGAAACATTTCACTGTAAAAACAGGAACATGGCGATCAAGCTCCGAATCTTGCCAAAGCTAACTAGAGCTTGAGCCAGAGCTTACCAAAGCTAGTACAACCTAGCGCTGGAGCTTACCAAAGCTAGTACAACCTAGCACCAGAGCTAGAAAAACATTTCAGAGCTACGCAACATAAGTCGGACCTAGCAAAATATATCGGAGCTTAACAAAGACATGTCGGAGCTATCAAAGACATGCCAGAGCTAAAGACAAAGCTCACCGGAGCTACCAAAAACATGTTGGACCTTAAAAAGCAAGTCGGACCTATGGTCGAACCTTGCAAAAGCTGAGAGCTAGAGTCGGACCTTGCTAAAAAGGGTGTTTTGGCAAAATTTTAGAACTTATATCATCAAAGCAAATGTATTTAGTACAAGCCAATATATTCGGCACACATAGGTCTCACAGGTTTCACCGGTGGTGATTTCTCATAGGTCTCTTGTGCCGTTTGGATCCCAGGGAGTCCCATCACTCATACAAATCCAATCCAACTCCCGATCCCCGCTCTTCCAAATGGTCTGCGCAATACTAGCAATACCCTAATTAATCAGCTACACCGCACCTATACTTGGCCTCATCGTGGCACTGTAGTCCTGGCCTATTCTCGCATGAACCGGTCCTTAGATCCAAGGGAAGTAAACCACCATAACATGCAACCCAATCCACGAACCATGCTTGCTTAGATCTCCCAAGTGTCATGTTACCAATTTACCATATTCATCAATTCTCATCATCCATAACTTCGTTAATTCACAATTAAGCCATTAGGATGTTTTCCCGTACCAATTAATTAGAGCATAGCAAAAAGGTAAAAAGCCCTTCCCGACTCTCTACAATAGATCCCAAGAGACAAGGATGGTCAACAAGTCTAGTAATCACCTATAAATGGGTTTCCCATCAAATTGACACAAGCATGCAGTTTTGCACACAAAGCATCTAAAATAGGATCAAAATCTCAAGGACACCGGCCTTAATATTCCTCAATTTGATGGCTCAAGCAATTCAACGTCTTGCATACGAAGATCCACGCATATTCGCTTCTCGATCGTAACCTCTTGAGCATACTCATCTACTCATAATCAACCACATACACAAGCAAACATACACCATAGATGCATTGCAGACGCAAATCAATATGCAAAGTATGGATGCTTGCAGAAAATATGTTTGTATTAATGCTAAATAAATTTCTATAGCTTTTTAATTATTTTCGATATAAATTTCCTATTTATTTAAGCAAGTTTAGAATTAAATATAATTTATTCAGAGGAAATATAATTATTTCAGAAAATTAAATATGCTGAAAATATTATTAATAACTTACTAAAATTTATTCTAAATTTTTTAGTAATTTTTCTGGATTTAATTTGATACTTAATGAATTAACTAGGCTTAATTCTATTTATTAAATCTAAAAAATAATTTAATAATAATGAAAATATAAATTTAGTCAAATCTAAAATAACAGATTGATCTTGTATGATTTAATCTAACTTGCAAGTTTCCATGTGTTTTAAGACGATCTGGCAATGATTAATGACTGCGCAAAATAAAATACCTCCGACACGTGAATCAATTCATGTATTAGAACGAAAATAGTTCTCTACATCTAGACATAATACCTACCGTGTGTGCGTCTAGTCCGGATGGTCATGGAATGGAGGCGTAATATCGACGAAGTAGATGGCACGGCGATGATGGCCCGACGATCTCCGGCGGACGACGGCTCCTTCCTTCTCTTCCTTTTTCCTTGCTGCGGCCCCTTTTTTTTCTTCCCTAGCGGTTGGCCTTATCTCGTCTGCTAGCAGCGGCTAAAGTGTTTCTTTTGTCTCTAGCGGCGCTAGAAATTCTTGTGTCGAATCCTCTGGGCTGCTGTTACTTTTATAGCCGGCGAGTGCATCGGGTATCCGTTTTGGTTCCGAGTCCCACGGGCGCACGCCCGTACGCGGTAGAGTCCGCTCGGGCGGGTGAGCTGACGCGGGCGGAGCCGCTCCGGAGGCATGCAACCTAGGTTCGGGCGCGTGGGGCGCACGAGTGCCAGATTCCGCCACTCAGCACTGTTTGCCCAGAAGCTTCCCCCGGAAACTTTCGGAAGGTTCCGGAACCTTTTTTTCTTGCTTTTATTTGATAGCAGCAATTTGTTTTGTATATATTTTTTATCTTTTATTTCCCCATTAATTGTTATATTTTTATTATTTATTTATTTAGTTATATTTTATATCTTATATTTTTATTTCTTTATTATTTGTTATTTATTACTTATTCATTTCCTTATTATTTTATTTATTTATTATTATAATTGTTTATTTTGCATATATATATTTCTCCATTTTTATTATTATTGTTTTTTATCTTCCTTCCATAAATTTTATTTCCTAGTTATTTTTCTATCGTACAAAATTCCTAATTTGTTTCTAATAGGTTTGGTCAATTAATTTTATGTCCAAACGTGAATGCATATGCGTGTGCGATTTAATTTATTTTCATTTTCATGTTATTCTTTTCTCTAATTATTTCTCTATTCCAATGGGATTAAAATATAATTTGGTCATAGATTCTATGAATGAAAATGAATGTAAATGCATGATGATGCATATTTTAATATCTTAATTTATAAAAAATAATTTATTTCTAATATTAAACTCTAAATTTTTTAAATACTAATTTGCCAAAACTTGAAAATCAGGGTGTTACATTCGGTCCACGGTGCGAACTAGTCCGGTCCCTGACTTCTGAAATTCCTGTAACTTTTCCAGTTTTCCCCAAATTGACTCAGAACTTGCGCAAACATGGACACCTCAATTGTAACTAGTTAGTAAGCAATGATAGCAACCTGATAACATGTATTACATCATTCATGCATATCATGGGATATTGAGTACTATATGAGCATTTATTGATCGTAATGCTTGTTTTGCATGGTTGTCACGCAGAATAAAAGTTAACTCTCTACAAGGTTCTTACAAGGAGTTGCAGCACAAGAACTTCGAAGATTCTAACCCAAACCAGGCTCAGGAGCAAGGCAAGTGTCCTTGACCATTTTGAACTAGTTTTCAAATGTTTTGTTTGCAAAACTGCATGCTTGTGTCAAATTGATGGGAAACACATGATAGGTGTTTACTAGACTTGTATGACCATCCTTGTCGTTTAGGATATATTGTAAAGAGTCAGGAAGGGTGTTTTCCATTTTTTCTTCACTTTGCTTAATTTTGGATAGGAAATAACCAAATGTCTTGATTATGAACGATTGATCACTTCAATTATGTGGGTTAATTATGATGGAATGATGGTGTATCATTTTTGTGACATGGGACTTGGGTGATCTAGGCAAGCATGGGTTGTTGACTGGATTGAATGAGATGGTGGTTTTGCTTTCCTTAGATATAAGGACCAATTTATGCGAGAATAAGCCACGACAAATGTGCGATCACAAGGCCAAGTATGGGTGCGGCTTAGCCAATTAATTAGTTGTATTGCCAGCATTGTTCGGATGATTTGGAAGGATCAGAGAATGGGAGTCGGATGGAATTGCATTAGTGGCAGGACTGCCCTAGGATTTGAACGACACAAGAGGGGGCCCTTTGAAAGTGCATCTAGGACTCCTTTGTGGGTTTTGGATGATTTATGACAAGCAATTGGGATCCTAATCCTTTTGTTGAGATGAATGTAGGCAAATAATGAAAAATGAGCAAAATGCCAAAAAGAAGGGAAATGAGAAGCAAAGTGAATTTGAGCTCAAGGAGAAGAAAATAGTAGATTATTATGTATGGAGTGTGTTAAGGAAACACACCCAAGAGCTCAATCACTTTCAAGCACACACACACAATGCACAAAGTTATACAGGACCGGACCAGTCCGATATCACTTTCTGCACTAGATCGGACAAGTCCGGTATCCATCGGACTAGTCCTATATCTTTCTGATCCACTTCGGACTAGTCCTCCCCAATGCGGACTAGTCCTCAACACAATGCACAAGTCACACAAAATCGGACAAGTCCGTTGTGATCCAGACTAGTCCGATATTCTTTCTGATTTACTTCGAACAAGTCCGGTGTCTACACGGACTAGTCCGATATACACACTGATCTAAATCGGACAAGTCCTCCAAGTGCGGACTTGTCATCCTAAACACTTAGGGTTTCATATGTCCGGACAAGTCCGATGGCAATCGGACTAGTCCGAAGATTTCCATTAGTGAAATCGGACAAGTCCGTTTTCAACCGGACTAGTCCGATATTCCTGGACACTTAGGGTTTGCTACACACAGCACACCGGACTAGTCCGGTGACCACCACGGACTAGTCCGATCTTTCTGAACCCTAACGGTCACTTTTAGAAACCACATATAAATAGAGGTGCACGGCCCACTTTTACACTCTCTCGAACCCTAGCGCCGTCACACCTCCCAAGAGACTCAAAAACCACCTCTCTCCACGAAATTAAGTGAAAAATCGATCAATCTATTGAAGATCACTTCTAGAACATTGGAGAGACACTTGGCACACATCATTGAGCTCTTGGTTTGATTCTCTAACACACTCTTGCGTTTCAATTTGTAATTTTCGAGTGTGTTATTGGTGGCTTTGTAAGTTGTAATCAAGGGAGCTCTCAACGTGTGAGAACGCCCCTTCAACTTGGTTATTTACCCTTTGTGATTAGTGGAAGAGGATTGGCCTTCGTGGTGATCCGACGAGGGAAGGGTTGGAGAAGACCCGATCCTTTTGTGGGCTCCTCAACGTGGACGTAGGTTGCCTTCGTGGTAGCCGAACCACGGGATAAATCGTGTGTCTTGTCCTTTTGCGTTCTTCATCTTAATTGATTTCCTTAATCTAGGGTTTGATTCACTTTGTTTAATTTGAGTTAAATTGTTGAACAAGAGCCTTAATTGTAATAGAATTTGACATACAACTATTAAACTGTCATTCAAGTTTATATTTGCGCTGCAAACATTAACGAATCAATCAAATTGACTGAACTTGATCAACTTAGCTCGTGAAAACCGGACTAGTCCGCACTTTACCGGACTAGTCCAATATCTCTGGTATTGACTTTGTTGTTGAGTGTTACAGGATCCGAGAAAATTCAAGAAGGCCTATTCACCCCCCCTCTAGGCCTTCATTCAAATGGTATCAGAGCAGGTTCTTCAAGAAAGAGTGCAACCACTCGAAGAGATCATGTCGGACATGAAAGAAGTTTAGAAAATCAACAACCAGGAAGAAGTGAACAATGACAAGAACCAAAAGCTGGAAAAGTATCTCGAAGCAATTCAAGACTTCGATGATGATGACGAGGAGACGCTGGAGCTGAAAGCACTCCTCAAAAAGAAAGCACTTTCCAAAGAGAAAGCTAAAGTTGAAGAAAATAAGAAGGGGAGTAGTCACACCTACTACTCCCGATATCCTTTTAACTATGATCGTTTAAATTCAAACAACAGCCATTACCTATCTATTCCTCTTGGAAAAGCCCCACACTTCGATGGGAGTGATTACTCCATGTGGAGGCAAAATATGAAGATGCACTTGATGTCCCTTAACCCAAGGTTATGGCATATTGTGTGCACAGGAATAGACATCCCAGATGACGACGAAGAGCTCACCCCAAGTCAAGAGCAAGCCATCCACAGAAACGCTCAAGCCGCAACCGTAATCACCTCCTCTCTAAGTTGAGATGAATTCACAAAGGTGGACGGACTGGAGATTGCCAAGCAAATATGGGACACACTACAAACAGCCCATGAAGGTGACCGACATGTGCGGGAGGCGAAAATTGAAATGATCGAAGGCGAACTAGGAAGGTTCGCAATCGAGGAAGACGAGTCTCCCAGGACATGTACAACCGATTGAAGACACTTGTAAACAAGGTTCGATCATATGGGAGCAAGAAGTGGAATGACCACGAGGTTGTAAAGCTCATCCTTAGATCCTTTATGCCTCGCAATGTCACACTATGCTCTATGATCAGAGAAAGTCCCAGGTACAAGAGGATGACTCCAGATGAATTGCTTGGCAAAATCATCAACTTTGAAATGATGGAGAAACAAGCCAAGCATGTCAAAGAAATAGCCGACCTCACATCGGCCAAGAAGAAGGGATTTCCTTAAAGTCCACACTCAAGCCTCTATCCAAAGAAGCAAGAGAAGCACAGCCTGAGGAGGACAGCGATGATGAAAGCAGTGAGCTGGACGAAAAGGATATGATTTTGTTCATGAAAAAGTTCAAAAGAATAATGAAGAAAATACAAGGAACAAAATCAAGTGAAGGCAAGTACAAGGAGAGGACAAAGCCGAAGATGAGGCGGGCGTGCTATAATTGTGGTGAGTATAACCACTTTATAGTCGATTGCCCGTATGAGGACAACAAGAAGAAGAATAAAGAAGCCAAGCCTCAACCAAAGAAATTCTTCAAGAAGAAGAAACAAGCTGAACAAGCACACATTGGAAAGGAGTGGGACTCAAACGATGAGTCCTCATCATCCGATGAAGAAGAGATGGCTAGCATAGCCATTGAAAGCACGTCCAAGAAACCCACACTCTTCCCCACGCTCGGTACTAAGAAGGGAAATGGCACTTGCCTCATGGCAAAGGAAGGTAAACGCAAGGTAAACATCAAAACTCCTTCCATGCATTCCTACTCAAGCAATGATGAACTAGATAGTGATGATGAAGATATGTTAATTGGAATAGATAGAAAAACTGCTGCTAAAATGAAATTTTTACTTGACCAACTTGTTGAGAAGGAACGGCTAATTGATCGTCAAGAGGACATGATTATCTCCCAAAAGGAGAATTATGTCGAACTTGACAATCTTCTAGTTCTTGAAAAGGAGAAAAACAGCTCACTAGAGCTTGAGCTAGCTTCAAGCAAGAAAACTTGCTTGGAGTTAACCAACTCAAACGTTGCAATCAAGGATCAACTTGATGACCTGATCAAGGTTAACAAGATCCTTGAAGTGCAAGTTGAGTCACTCAAGCTAAGTGAATCTTCCTCCTTTTCAAGTCTACCTTCTCAACCCACTTCAAATAATCTTGTTCATATGTGAAAATGTGGTAAAATCAACACCAGGTTGAAGGAAAAGTCTACCTCCACAAAGGATAAAAATCCTACCCAATGTGAAATATTTGACAAGGAGAGGATCAACTATGCACGTGTGCATACTTGGTCCAAAGACCTCCAAATGTCAAGTATGGCATTGGTTACTCTTACGATGGAAAGCAAAATGCTGGAAGTCATAAGAATAACAAGGGAAGGATTACCTTTGTGAAGGGAGGATCCTCACAACCTGGTAACTCGAAAATTAAGAACCTGAACTCTCATGAACACCGGACTAGTCCGGGTCCGGACAAGTCCTATCATCCGGACAAGTTCGGTCACCTAGACTAGTCCGATCCTTAAACAACAGCAACTTTTGTTCAAAACCTTTGATGCCTCTTATGTATTAATGAGAAACAATCTTGGTAAAGTTTATGCTTATTATGTTGGGCCACGCCATGGGAACACAAAATCCCATGTGTGGGTGCCCAAATGTATTGTAACTAACCTCCAAGGACCCAAGCAAGCTTGAGTACCTAAAACCAAGGCATAATTTGATTCTGCAGGCCTATTCCTCCGGTGGATCCAAATGGATGCTAGACAGTGGATGCACCAACCACATGACCGGAGAAAGGAGGATGTTCGTGGAATATGAAGAAAATGAGGACCCAAACGAAGGCATCTACTTCGGAGATAATAGTCAAGGAAGGATGCTCGGTACCGGTAAAATAGCATTATCCTCTGAACACACTCTTTCTGATGTTTTACATGTTGAATCTTTAGATTATAACCTGCTGTCCAAATCTTAATTATGTGACAAAGGTTATAATTGCTTGTTCACTAACGAGGGTGTGATCGTCTCAAGGAGGAGTGATGGTTCCGTTGCATTCAAGGGTATGTTGAAGGGAAAGCTTTACCTTGTTGACTTCAACAAGGATAAAGCCGAACTCGACACATGCTTTATTGCGAAAACCAACATGGGTTGGCTGTGGCATAGACGGCTAGCACATGTTGGTATGAGGAATCAAAAACTCCTCAAGGGCGATCACATCCGAGGTTTGAAAGATGTTGTTTTTGAGAAAGACAGGCCTTGTAGCGCGTGCCAAGCCGGGAAGCAAGTTGGAGCACATCATCCCGTAAATAACATCATGACTACGACAAGACCGCTCGAACTACTTCATATGGACTTGTTTGGTCGAATTGCTTACATAAGCATCGGCGGTAATAAATACGGTTTAGTCATTATTGATGATTTTTCCCACTTCACTTGGGTGTTCTTTTTGCATGACAAGTCAGAAACACAAGGGACACTCAAGAAATTCTTCAAGCGAGCGCAAAACGAGTTCTCACTATCAATCAAGAGTATTTAGAGCGACAACGGCATAGAGTTCAAGAACATACAAGTGGAGGAGTACCTTGATGAGGAGGGAATCAAGCACGAATTTTCAGCACCATACTCTCCACAACAAAAGCGCCTTCCTCAACGGACCGATCAAGGAAGAGGTGTACGTGGAGGAACCACCCGGGTTTGAAGACGAAGTGTTCCCGACCACGTATATAAACTGCGTAAGGCTCTCTATGGCCTCAAACAAGCTCCTAGAGCTTGGTATGAGTGTCTTAGAGATTTCTTAATTGATAATGGTTTTCAAATTGGCAAAGTCGATTATACATTATTCACAAAGATTCGAGATAATGATCTTTTTATTTGCCAAATCTATGTTGATGATATAATTTTTGGGTCAACTAACCAATCTTTCTGTGAAGAATTTAGTAGAATTATGACAGACAGGTTTGAAATGTCAATGATGGGAGAATTGAAGTACTTCTTGGGATTCCAAGTGCGGCAACAAAGGGAAGGAACATTCATAAGCCAAACCAAGTACACGCAGGACATACTCAAGATGTTTGGCATGCACAAGGCAAAGCCCATAAAGGCTCCCATGGCTACGAATGGCCACTTGGATCTCAATGAAGATGGACCGAGCGTCGACCAAAAGGTATATTGTTCCATGATTGGATCTTTACTCTACTTATGTGCATCTAGGCCAGATATTATGTTGAGTGTATGTTTGTGTGCAAGATTTCATGCCAACCCTAAGGAATGTCACTTGACAGCCGTAAAAAGAATCTTGAGATATTTAGTTCATACACCCAACCTTGGTCTTTGGTACCCAAAAGGCTCCAAATTCAATCTCATTGGTTACTCCGATGCAGATTATGTCGGGTGCAAAGTTGATAGAAAAAGAACCTCTGGAACATGCCAATTCCTAGGAAGATCTTTGGTTTCTTGGTCATCTAAGAAACAAAGTTCCATTGCATTATCCACAGCCGAAGCGGAGTATGTTGCAGCTGGGAGTTGTTGTGCACAACTCCTTTGGATGCAACAAACTCTAAGGGATTACGGTTACAATATGAACCGTATTCCTCTCCTTTGTGACAATGAGAGTGCCATTAAAATAGCCCACAATCCAGTTGAGCACTCTAGGACTAAACACATAGACATAAGACATCATTTCTTCAGAGACCATTCCATGAAAGGAGACATAACCATCTCACATGTCAACACCCAAAAACAATTGGCCGACATATTCACCAAGCCACTTGATGAAAAGCGTTTTTGCGAACTCCGAAATGAGCTAAATATTCTTGATTCTCGGAGTGTGGCTTGAAAAGTTGCATACCTGTATGATTGCTTCAAAAATGTTGATTGAATTGTGAAAATCATCCCTCTCCATTTTTCTCTCGAAAAACTATGTCAATTATTAGATCTTGATGAATTTTGATCATTGTATGATTGTTGTATGCTTACTGGTCAAATTCATCAAGATTACTTGAATTATTTTGCCTCTCTATTCTCTATTATTGAACCTTCAAATATATATGAATGGGCTATGCAATTCTTTCCTGGTGATCACGGACTAGTCCGTGGTTACCCGGACTAGTGCGCCCATGCAGACTAGTCCGCAGAGTGCTGGTTAGGACGGACTAGTCCGATAGACCACGGACTAGTCCGATATAGGTCTCTGGATGACTTCGGACTAGTCCGGTCATGTCCGGACTTGTCCGATTTTTTGTGTCCATAACCCTAGCCGCCACCAAACCCTAATCTCCTCACCCTCACATTCGCTCTAGGCTTCCTCTCTCTTGCGCTCGAGCTCCCAAGGCGATCTTTTGCATCCTCCGTCGAAAAGCCACTCATTTGGGCGAAGATCAAGCTTGAATACTTGGGGATTGAAGCTAGCGGACTAGTCCGGCCTCCAACCCCAAACCTTCGAGCCTCCATCGATTTCTTCGGTAAAAATCTTCAAAATCCTAGAAATCGTGTTTTTCTCAATCGTTGATCGTTTGGCCTAGCACCCTTCACTAGTTACATGTTTAGTTGATGTACTACGTGTATGCTAGACTAGATTTGCATTAGGGACTGTATCCTGTCCAATCTGTTAGGTTTTTGAGGATGAACACCGGACTAGTCCGGTCCTTGCACGGACAAGTCCGGTACCCCGGACTAGTCCGTGCCTGAGCACCGGACAAGTCCGATGTTTCTGAACCTGAAACCTAATTCCTTAATTCCTTAATGCCATCCATTGCTATCTTGTCTTACCTATGCCTTGAATAACTTGTCATTATTATTGCTCAATCATTCTCAAATCATGTCGAGCTCCGACAACGAGATCTCTGACTTTGAGGCCGAGTTGGACCACGAGGTGGCACCTCGGTCCTTGGCGGGTCTTGGCAAGAAACGCCAAGAAAGACCTTCCGAGCCTGCTACCTCCCCTCCCCAGGTTCGGAGGAAGGTCTGTGTCAAGAAGCCCACCTCGAAGGCTGCTACGTCTTCAAGCGGCCTTCGTCAAGCAAAGGGAAAGGGCAAGGGAGTCGCAACGGGGCCAGTTGGGCCCCTAAAGCTTCATGCTCCCAGAGAAGGGGTCTGGGACCCCAATGAAGAGAAATTCAATGGGAAAGGCAGCGATGTGGCAGCAAAGCTAAGAAGCATTGATTGCTATGGAAGGCCAAAGCAGGCAGCTGATGGAAGGTTCTAGTCAAACTTCCATGCAGATTTCTACAGGCTGGTTTACCTGCCGATGAAGACTCCGGTGGTGCGCAGTCAGTGGATTGACTGGGCCCACCTAGAGAAGAAGAAGTGCTCAGCTTTTGATGAGGTCATTGCTGCAGTAGAAAGGCATGGTCTGAAGGATCTGTTTGCCTTCAGAAACAATTGTAATGATGAAGTGATTGCACAATTCTATGCAACGTTCCGCTTCTCGAGTGAAGATGAAGAGAGTGTGACTTGGATGACCCATGGATCCAAGTACTCCATCACTCAGGAGGATTTTGCAAGCTTGCTCCATTTAGACTCTGCTGGACATGACCACCTGATCATCCACAACATAGGGGTCATTGAGAGGGACAGAATGAAGTTCTTGTGTGAGCCCAACTCTAAGTATGTTCCTCCCTCCAAAAGAACATGAAGCCCTTCTTTGTGGTTCTGAACAGAGTTCTACGGAAGACCATTGCCCCCAAGGATGGTGATGCAGGGAGTGTACAGGGCTATCTCCAGACTCTAATGAGGGTCATAAGCAAGAAGAGACAGTTTGATGTTGCAGATTACATATGGAACGACATGGTCAACGTCTCAAGCACCCCCAACCGGTCCTGTGGCTATGCTCCCTACTTGATGTTCATGATTGAGAAGGTCACAGGAATAGAATTCGTGAAGGATGTAGAGCACACTCCCCTGAGGCCTCAGAAGCCTCAGCCTGTGAGTGTCCAGGCTGCTCCCTCGCAGGCCTCAAGTCCTGAGGCACCGACAAGAGAAAGAGATGCTGCTAGGGCTCCTCCCCCCTCCAGGGAAGCCCCTCGGAGAGGATCCGCTAGTGGGATCCTCAAATACTTGTCCATGATATTCTCCTCCTGCAAGAAGACTGAAGCAAAGCTTCATAAACTCAATCAGAAGAGGAAGGAGGATATGAGATATATCAAAGCCAATGTGAAGCAACTGAGTGAAAAGCTGGAGATCAACCCCATTTGATCTCCAGTAATTTCTGAAGATTCTGGTCTTGACATCTCCGAGCTCGAGCCCTTGTCCCCCTCCGAGCTTGCCTATTTTGGCATTGAGGGCTCGAGCAGCTCCGCTCCTCCTCCTCCCTCTCCTCCTCGTCAAGCGGGGAGCGAAGAAGACGAAGAAGATGACGAGAGGACAGACAGCGAAGAGAGAAGAACCTAGGACCTTCCTCTCTCTCTTTTTGGTGTCTTGATGCCAAAGGGGGAGAGATTGAGGGGGAGTCAAGTCTTTGCTTTTGCTGTAATAGGATGCGAGGAGAGAGCCTTCTATGTACTTTTATTTGTGATTGTAATAGTTTAACACTGTTTTCATATTAAGTTTGGTCTTGTGATGAATTGCTCAATTTATTTGCGAGTATGTGATGAAAACTGCATTTTTTGCACCTGGAATGTCATATGCACTTGGTATCGGTTGATTAATGTAAATTCTGTCATTCTCAATGTATTCATGCACTTAGTATGCATCCCACCATAAAGAATGCACATATGGATAATTCTCTTTTTACTTGATGTATTTTGAGTCATATGTGCATACTTTATGAAAATCTCATTTTTTGCCTTATTTTGTGAAATCTCAATTGGTTGTCATCAATCACCAAAAAGGGGGAGATTGAAAGTGCATCTAGGACTCCCTTATGGGTTTTGGATGATTTATGACAAGCAATTGGGATCCTAATCCTTTTGTTGAGATGAATGCAGGCAAATAATAAAAAATGAGCAAAATGCCAAAAAGAAGGGAAATGAGAAGCAAAGTGAATTTGAGCTCAAGGAGAAGAAAATAGTAGATTATTATGTATGGAGTGTGTTAAGGAAACACACCCAAGAGCTCAATCACTTTCAAGCACACACACACAATGCACAAAGTTATACAGGACCGGACTAGTCCGATATCAGCCGGACTAGTCCGATATCACTTTCTGCACTAGATCGGACAAGTCCGGTATCCACCTGACTAGTCCGATATCTTTCTGATCCACTTCGGACTAGTCCTCCCCAATGCGGACTAGTCCTCAACACAATGCACAAGTCACACAAAATTGGACAAGTCCGTTGTGATCCGGACTAGTCCGATATTCTTTCTGATCCACTTCGGACAAGTCCGGTGTCTACACGGACTAGTCCGATATACACACTGATCTAAACCGGACAAGTCCTCCAAGTGCGGACTTGTCATCCTAAAAACTTAGGGTTTCATATGTCTGGACAAGTCCGATGGCAATCGGACTAGTCCGAAGATTTCCAGTAGTGAAATCGGACAAGTCCGTTTTCAACCGGACTAGTCCGATATTCCTGGACACTTAGGGTTTGCTACACACAGTACACCGGACTAGTCCGATCTTTCTGAACCCTAACTGTCACTTTTAGAAACCCCATATAAATAGAGGTGCACGGCCCACTTTTACACTCTCTCGAACCCTAGCGTCGTCACACCTCCCAAGAGACTCAAAAACCACCTCTCTCCACGAAATTAAGTGAAAAATCGATCAATCTATTGAAGATCACTTCTAGATCATTGGAGAGACACTTGGCACACATCATTGAGCTCTTGGTTTGATTCTCTAACACACTCTTGCGTTTCAATTTGTAATTTTCGAGTGTGTTATTGGTGGCTTTGTAAGTTGTAATCAAGGGAGCTCTCAACGTGTGAGAACGCCCCTTCAACTTGGTTATTTACCCTTTGTGATTAGTGGAAGAGGATTGGCCTTCGTGGCGATCCGACGAGGGAAGGGTTGGAGAAGACCCGGTCCTTTTGTGGGCTCCTCAACGTGGACGTAGGTTGCCTTCGTGGTAGCCGAACCACGGGATAAATCGCGTGTCTTTTCCTTTTGCGTTCTTCATCTTAATTGATCAACTTAATCTAGGATTTGATTCACTTTGTTCAATTTGAGTTAATTTGTTGAACAAGAGCCTTAATTGTAATAGAATTTGACATACAACAATTAAACTGTCATTCAAGTTTATATTTCCACTGCAAACATTAACGAACCAATCAAATTGACTGATCTTGATCAACTTAGCCCGTGAAAACCGGACTAGTCCGCACTTTACCGAACTAGTCCGATATCTCTGGTATTGACATTATTGTTGAGTGTTACAGGAATCGAGAAAATTCAAGAAGGCCTATTCACCCCCCCCCTCTAGGCCTACATTCACCCTTGGATGGATTTGCTCAATTGTGAGACAGGACCTCTGGTGAAACCTTAGAGGGTCTAAATATGCTGCTAGTCCATTTGTAAAGGCTATTTCGTGATCTCTTGGCCACACACTGTCGTATGTGTGTAATATGACTGACGGGTCATGGGCATAATGGAGGTTCTTTAGTCATTGAAAGGAGACAAAATCAAGAACTTGTGGGTAAAGTGATACAACCTCTGCAGAGTGTTAAAAATTATCATGATAGCCGTGCTCCCGATTAAGAGCACCCAGATGACCTACATGATTGGAATTGGACTTGGAATTTGGGATGGTTCAGTAAGATATTGATTGTCATATGAGTATGGTTGGTCATGAGGAGGTATGAAATTGGCATATATGATGATATCAATTGCTGGCTGGTTATAAATGAATTATGATTGTAGTTGAGAATAATGGATATGGATTATGATGTTTGTGTGGGATATGATGGGAATTTGTGGTGACCGGAATCCCGACATCAAAGGATCCCATTAGGTGGTGTTGTGCGATGCGACACCCAACAGTATACAAGAACAGAACGAGAATAAAATACAAGACTAAGTCTTTTATTTATCATAAAGCGGAAGTTTTACAATACTAGCGGAAGGAAAGAAACTTATATATCATAGCTACGCTCTTAGCACTAGCTATGCAAAAGCAAAGTCATCCATGCCCTGGATACTTCGCACTAGCAACACCCAAATCACGGCGGCATGTAGGGTTCCCACTCGGCTGTAAACCCTGGAGGGGGTGCAACCTCATCATCAAACCCGTCATCAATCGTATAACCTGCAAAAACTCGTTAAGTGCAAACATGAGCATAAGGCTCAGCAAGACTGACCAGTCTCACTAGGCATATGCAAGGGTGAATACTAAGCATAGGTAAGGTGAAGCATAAACGACTTGCCTACAAGTGGATCCATATAATCATGTTTTAAGTAGCAAATGACATTCTCCAAGCACGGCACATCATAGACTCCACAATCAAACAAGAAACACTTTGCCGATGATATGACATGCCCAGAGCACATAATGCTATTACAGCTAAAGTATGAGGAAACTGTAAACTTTTATTTTGCTATCTCTAAGTCACACAAGGTTGCAAAGCAATCATAGTTCAATACAACATATTCTCCTGGCTTCTTTAGTATTTACTACGTCACGACTCAGTGAACAAGTGGTACTCTATTACCGCGAGGGACGGTGATTGCAATCTGGACACACCCGGACAACACGACACATACGCACGTTCGGAAGTGTCAGCGAGTACATCAGTACCTACGTAACACTTCAGTACTAGTCGTATATGGCCACCTTTCACAAGAAAACCGAACGCCGAACCCGTGTCACCTCCACGAACAGAAGGCCTCCGCACGGAACACCTCTGTGTCCGCCGACCGATTTACACCTTACTGTGCTAAACCCACCCCTATCGATGGTGATTTAATGGCCTCGACATCCCAGTTATCGATTTACGTCAGTTTACTGGAGCCCATATATCCAGTATACCGCCGGTACAAGTTAAGCTTGTTCCAAGGGGTGGCATACAGACGGCCTTAACTGACCAGTCAGAGCTATGCGACCAAGACCACGACTTGCCGCTTCCTATCCATCTCTGACCGATCTCAAGTTTAGATTTAATAGTCATTCTCTATAAATGTTAACCCAGTGTAGATGAGTGTCAATTTTCTATCTCGCGAGTAGATTCCAACTACTCGATTTCTACCGGTTCACCTACAACATTAGCATAGCAGTTCTACACGTAGAGCTATCAACCTACACAATTAACCATTGGGATTGTGGATCATGCATCTGGAGTATTCAAGTATCCTGAACATAATACACAATTCATACGCTAATCAACATAGTGATAAAGCAAAACTTTATAAACGACTTAAATGCAAACCGGGGCTTGCCTGGATGCAGGTCCGAGTCTGTGTTAGTATCCGGCAGGTGTACCTCTAAGGCATTCGCTTCCTCCTCGACTTCAGTCACTATACGATATGCATATAATATGTATATGAATGACTTTGAAAAAATAATTACTACTAAGACCATATTCTAATATTTGGTGATCATTATACGATAATGATCTTAAGTGGCTTTGGGACTTTGATGGTAGATACTAAGGAATATGATAGAAGCTCGGGCAAAGAACAGGAGATGATCAATGTAGTTTGGTGTCTCAAAAATTATGGTAAGCAATAAACTCCCAAGAATCTTAGAGAATAAACTGTAGCTTGAACATAGCTGCCAGTTGATGATCATGATAGAGGAGTTGTCCTGATTCTAGCCAAATTGGTTTCATAAATATCTAAGCCTTGATGAAGGAGTTATTGAATTTTGAAGTTGGCAAGAATTTCTGGAATTATTTTATAATTGAATTTTAGCTTTTCAATTAACATTCAGCTGGTAACTGAATTAGGACTAGGAGACTAATTCAATTAAGTCCTTGATTTGTACAGGAACAAGTGTATGACTAAAGGAAGGTTCAGTCCAAATGGGACATAATAAAGCAACCGAACATCTGTAATAATTCAATGACTAAAAAAGGTAATCGAATTATACAGAGGGTTATACAGGTGCAATGGCTCCCAAACATGCTCTGGTAATCAAGAATAGGACAGTGTATTTTATGTGAGTTTTGGGGTTTTTTCCAGTGGAAAGTTCACCTGGAAAAATTGTATTTGTATTTGGAAAGATTGTTTTCTACAGAATTTAAAAGTATGTTTCACAAAACCTAATTGGTACTAACAGAAACTAGAGCTCAACGGGTTTCAAACAAAATTTGTTTGAAGATTTTTGGAGCAGTCTACATAGAGATATTGATTTTTCAGCTTTTAAATTTGGAATTTTCAGCTTTTAGATTTTTGCGCATGGGCCCACCGGATTCAAATCAGCCAACCAGGAGGCAGCTACACCGGAGGCCATAAATATTTCCATGTGGCCACACTAGATCAACTGGCCACAGGCAGATCCGAGAAGCGCTGCACCCTCTGGCAGGTGGGACCCGCGCCCCCTCTTTCTTCTTCCTCTGGCCACGGACTCGGGCGACGGCGCCCACGTCGGCGCACGACGGCGCTCTCACCGGCGACGTTTTCCGGCCCACGAGAAGTCTCGAAACTCGCCGCCCCACCCTAGCTTCGCGCGGGAAACACGTTGGTGTACCTCCCGATGGCGATGGGTGACTAGAAATCCACTCCCGATGGCGGCGACGGGTGCTAGGGTTCCGGTCTTGTCAGAACCCTCAATTTCCTAGCGAAAGCTCTCATATGAAGGCTCGGTAAGCACCTTGGGAGCATGGGAAAGAGGTTAGGAGGGTCTAGAACTCGTGTCTTAGCCGGCAACACTAAGGTCGACGGTGAACCGAGCTCCTTCAATGGCAGAAGGGGAAAAACTGGATAACTCAAGAATTACTCGATGGTTCCTTCTGATTTTTGGAGGGAAGGTGCGCTAGGAGACATTGATCATGTCGTCTAACTGGATCAAAGAATTATTATGCATACAATTGGAATTAAACCGACAAACTAGCTCCAAAGCTACAAAAGTGCTTCGGTTTTTCACCAAATACAGACGCTAGGATGCACGATATGAGTTCAAACTCTACCAGCAGCTACAGGAGATCATGGCGCACCTTTTTCCTAAAGGCTACAGAGGACGAGGAAGCTTGTAGCGGCAGCGATGCTGAGCGGCGTTGGGCGGAACGGAGGTGGTCGCGGCGGCGAGCAACTGAGCAGCGCGAGCGAGAGGGAGCCGAGAAGTGACTGCGGTCGACGGTGGAGTGAATAAAAGGTCTTCACCGCAGTAGATAAGGAGTCTCGGGCAGCTGGAGGCGACCCACGGCTGAACCGGCATGCTGGCGGCATGCAGGCGTCGCGGTGTCGCGCAGAGAAGGAAAACAGAGGCGGTGAAACGGTTCCCTGGCTGACATGTGGGCCCCACTGATCCCTCTTCTCTGTTCCTCTAAATTCCATCTCAAACATTGCCCAAAAATTCCCAAAATTTATAGATAGGCTAAGAAAATTATGAGGAACCCAAATCTATAATTAGAGTTCAATTTGGACACAGTTTGTTCCAAATTCAAAATCCAAATTGAATCCAAACTTGTTTATTAACCTTATTGAAATAAATAGTAACTGAGGTCCATAAATCCCCAAACTGTGAAACAAAGCTCACTGAACGATAAAGGGTCTTAGGAAAAATAGTGGGTTGATTTGGAAAAGGTTAAGTGCAAAGCTAAATTTTGAGATCGACGCGAAATAAACCCTCTGTACGTGTCCAACTAAGTGGAAGACGTGCTTCAAAAATCTTGAAAATTTACCAAGAAGCTATTTAAAATATTTAAGAGGCCAAGGAAAAGTTTGGAGCCTTGGATTTGAATCTTTTTGTCAGGGCCAGATATACATAGCAACATAGTCAAATTACATTTGTTTTGATTTTATATTGCTGCAATATAATTTTCCCTAGCCATTTCATTCAATTAAATTCCCAACTTTGCAGAAAGGTTTAATTAAAATTGTTCTATGATTAGTGGTGAAGTCCAATCCTCATGTTAATAAAATTAAACATGAGTAGAAAGAAAACTTTTTAGTGAGGTCAAGTTCATGTGCACAACTATATTGACCTCCATTATGTTTGATGAACAACATGTAGTTGAACTTCACATGAAAGGAAAAAGTGGGATTTTACATTTCTCCCCCCTTAAAAGAATCTCGTCCCGAGATTACAACGAAAAGACAAAAGGTAAAGATCTATTGAACATGTGCCGCTAACAGGTCCGGATAGTTCGTTTTAAGATACTCCTCCCTTTCCCACGTGGCATCTTCAGCGCTATGGTTGCTCCACAAGACCATGTAGAAACGCAAGGTGCGGCTCCTTGTGGTGCGAGTTTTCTCATCAACATTCTAGGTTGGATGCTCGGAATAAGTAAGATTTGGTTGGAGAGCCTCCAAATCCTCAATACGTACATTCATTGGCGCTTTGAGACATTTCCACAACTGCGAAATGTGAAACACATTGTGGCTCCCTGCCAGCGACGGCGGTAACTCCAATTGATATGCCACAGGTCCGCATCTTTCGATTATTGCGAATGGCCCAATGAAACGTGGAGCTAGCTTCCCTTTCACTCCGAATCAATGAATTCCCTTCATTGGGGATACCCGGGGATAAACTTGATCCCCAACCTTGAAGTGAAGAGGCCGACGTCGTTTGTTCGCATAGCTCTTCTGACGAGACTGAGCAGCTTTGAGATTTGCTTGAATAATGCATACATGCTCTTCGGCATCATTTATCAAGTCGATGCGTATACCACTCGTTCACCAGATTCGCACCAGTTCAAGGGTGTGCGACACTTCCATCCATAAAGAGCTTCATATGGCGCCATCTGGATGCTAGCCTGATAACCGTTGATGTACGAAAACTCCACCAATGGTAGATGATCATCCCAGTTCCTACCACGGTGGATGGCACAAGCACGAAGCATATCCTCTAGCACTTGATTCACCCGTTCGGTTTGCCCATCAGTCTGAGGATGATAAGCCGAGCTCCGAATTAGTTTGGTACCCAATGCATTGTGGAGATGTTCCCGAAATCGAGCAACGAAAATAGATTCACGATCTGAAATGATAGTGCGGGGTACTCCATGCAGGCACAAGATTCTGGAGATATAAAGTTCTGCATACCTCTTTGCATCATACTCCACACTGACCGGTATGAAATGAGCTGATTTGGTCAACCGGTCAATGATCACCCAAATTGAGTCATGATTATGGAAAGTGGGAGGCAACCCAAAAATGAAATCCATGCTGATATCCTCCCATTTCCAAGCCGGTATGCTTAAAGGTTGAAGCTGTCCAGCTGCCTTCATATGGTCGGCCTTCACTCATCGACATGTATCACATTCGGATACGTTTTTTGCTACTTCTCTCTTCATCTGAGTCCACTAGAACTTCTTCCTTAAGTCATGGTACAATTTGTTACTTCCCAGATGAATGGAATACTTGGATAAATGAGCTTCATACAGTATCTTCTTCCGAAGTTCCATGTTGCGGGGCACCACAATGCGGTTTTTAAACCAGAGGGTACCTTCATTGTCACATCAGAAACATTTCTTCTCCCCCTTCTCCATTCTTTGCTGAATGTGCGACATCCCTTTGTCCTCCTTCTGAGCTGCTATAATATCCTCCCTCATAGTAGGAATGAGAGCTGGGTTGTAGAGTGCCCCATATGGAACTAAGTAGAGACTCGGTTCTTCTTCTCCCATTGAGATGATGGAAAGATTGTTGACATGGGACTTGCGGCTCAATGCATCTGCGACTACATTCGCCTTGCGTGGATGGTAGTGGATCTCAATCTCATAATCCTTGATTAATTCCAACCATCTACGTTGTCGCATATTTAAGTCCTTTTGGGTGAAGATGTACTTCAGGCTCTTGTGATCAGTGTAGAGATGTACTAGATTACCCAGTAGATAATGTCTCCACATCTTCAATGCTAGTACCACATCAGGGAGCTCTAGATCATGAGTTGGATAGTGCTGCTCATGGTTCCGAAGCTGCCGTGATCCATAAGAGATCACTCGTCTGTCTTGCATCAACACACAACCCAAACAAATTCCTGATGCATCACAATACACGTCAAATAATTTGGTTGTGTCCGATTGGGCTTATACTGGTGCCGTTGTGAGGTTTTTTACCAATGCCTGGAAACCTCCCTCACATGCCTCCGTCCATATATACTTCTTCTCTTTTTTTAGAAGTTCTGTCATTGGTTTAGCTATTTTGGAGAAACTGGGGATGAACCTCCGGTAATACCCAGCTAAACCCAGGAAACTTCGAACTTCATGTACAGACTTTGGAGACTCCCATTTGAGTACTTGCTTTATCTTGCTTGGATCAACTGCAATCCCTTCTGAGGATATGATGTGCCCTAGAAATGGCACTTGGCTGATCCAGAATTCACACTTGCTGAACTTGGCATATAGCTGGTGGTCCCGTAATCGTTGAAGCACGATACGCAGGTGTTGAGCATGTTCTTCTTCGGATTTCAAATACACAAGGATGTCATCAATGAAGACCACGACAAACTTGTCCGATTCCGGCATGAACACCGAGTTCATGTGATACAGGATATGATCCGGTGTGTTGGTCAATCCGAAGGACATAACAAGGTATTCATACAGCCCATACCTCGTCGAGAATGTTGTCTTGGATATATCTTCTGGCTGGATTCTAATCTGATGATAACCTGAACGAAGATCCATCTTCGAAAATACTTTAGCATCCACTAGTTGATCGAAAAGAATATCAATGCGTGGTAGTGGATACTTGTTTTTGATAGAGACATCATTAAGTGGACGATAGTCAACACATAGTCTCAAGGTCCTATCTTTCTTCTACACGAACAATGCAGAACAGCCCCATGGTGATGAACTTGAACGAATGAAACCCTTGTTCTCGAGTTCTGTTAGCTGCTCCTTTAGTTCTGCAAGTTCCTTGGGTGCCATCTTGTAGGGCTGCCTTGGGATCGGCACTGTTCCCGGTACAAGCTCAATCTTGATTTCTATATCTCTTTCTGGTGGCATACCAGGAAGATCTTCGAGAAACACGTCTGGATACTCACATACTACCGGAATATCCTTAAGTTCAATAACCTTGGTATTGTGAGTAAATGGATTCACTAAAACGGTTCTCTCAAGATTGAGGACTTGAGAAGGATGAAGTGGAGAATTTAGATATATTTTTCGAGGAATGAGATCTAGAATAGCACCATGGTATCGTAACCACGCCATTCCCAAGATGACATATAGCCTTTTATTCTCTACTATCAGAAGCGAAGTAAAATATAGAGTCCCCTCTAGGTTAATTGGTATCCCGGGAACCATCACATTTGTTACTGTCTTCCCTGTCGGAGTGCAAATCACATACGGAGTTTTGGTGGAGATAATAGGCAACTGACTTTTAATGACAAAAGACTTGCTAATGAAATTGTGGGAAGCTCCGGAGTCAAAGAGTATGACTATGGGATGATCAAAGATAGAGAACGTACCCGTGAGTACGGGTGCGCCTTCCAGAACGTCCTCAATGGCGAGGTGGTGGGCGTTGCCGAGTCTGGGGACTGGCTTCTTGGGCTGGTTGCAGGGTTGGTTGGCGCCCTTGTACGATGACTGTCCTCCGCCCTGCCTATTCTACGGGCAGTCCTTAGCGAAGTGCCCCGTGCGTCTCATGTAAAACACGTGTACTGGGTTTGGCCGATACGAATGGGAGGACAGAATCCCGGGGCACGTGGTGGAGGTGGAAGTGCACGTGGGATCACCCCCTACTGCTGCTGCGGTCGGAAACTAGCATTGCCAAACTGGCGACCACTGAACATCGGTGGTCGCAATGGCGGTTGCCACCTCTGGATGGATGGTGATCGATACACCATTCGGTACTTCTAAGGAGCACCACCTCCGCTGCCCTGCGGAGCACTCCTCTTCTTCTTGTCCGCGGACAGCTCTCGAGTAGCGTCCTATTGTACGATCGCGGCGTTGACAATGTCATTGAAGCTGCCGCGGTTGAACATGGCAAGCTTGTCCTGCATCTTGGGGTTCAAACCCTGGTAGAAGCACTCTCGCTTCATGTCTTCCGTGTTCACTTGGTCCTGTACATACTGGGCCAAGTGGTTGAAGGTCTTGGAGTACTCGTAAGCACTCCTTCCTCCCTGCTTTAGCTCCAAGAACTCTTGAAGCTTCCTCTTCATAATATCGGGAGGGATATGGTAGGCGCAGAACGCCTCCCGGAATTCTGCCCAGCTCACGACATGGTCTGCGGGGTGTGCGGCGAGGTAGTTTGCCCACCACGGACCAGCAGACCCCAGGAGTTGTTGAGCTGCAAATAGAGTCTTCTGTTGTTCGGTTACCTCGAGTAAACTGAACTTCCTTTCAATGGAGTGGAGCCAGTTGTCTGCCTCCAAAGGTTCATCGGCCTCCCTGAAGACCGGCGGATGCGTTGATGTGAAATCCGAGTAGGAACTCGAATATGGCTGACGTGGCCCATCAGCTTGTCTTCCCCCTTGACTGGACGATGCTGTACAAGGGTCCGCAACAACTCGGTTTGCTCGTCACGCGAGCTGAGCACTGCTGCGAGAACCTCCGTGAGAGTTCTAGGAAGTGTAGGTGGAGGTTGTGGAGGTGGCTGCGTCTGGGGCGTGTTCTGCCCTGGGGGTGGGGTGTCATCCCCCTGTCCCCCACTTGAGCCTCCAACTTCCTGGGTTGTACGTGTACGCACCATGCTGCAATACATCGATTAACACCATAAGTCTCATTGCCTTAAGTTCATCCTTCCATACAAATAGCAATGCTGTAGACAACAATAGATAATACACAACATTAACATATATTGATAAAGTACAAGCTTTATACAAGATATATTATCTCATGACCAAGTTTACAGTAGTAAACTCCAAATTGATGGACTCCCACTATGGAAATACATCTCTACCATACTTGGTCCCCCTGAGATGTCGTACACATCTTGTCATCTTAGACATAACCACTGCTATTCTTAATATGATACAAACATGGTCACAAAAGAAAAACATGAGCAACTATTAAACTATATGTTGCCACGTGTTGGCAGAAGTGTTGCCACATCCCACTCCAATTCGTCCTACTCGACATACTCGAGTTCCTCGGGATCTTCTTCTTCCTCTTCATTCGAAGGCAATGGTTCACCCATAATTAGTTGTATATTGTGGGCCGGTGGATACACCACTGGTTGCAATTGTGCTTCGGCCTCAATTACATTATACTGAAGTTGTCTTGCCTCATACTCCCAATTCTGAGCTGTCTCAATGGCAGTGTCCCGCTCTTCAGTGACTACTAACAGCTGCTCCTGCTGTTGTTGTACCTCTAACTGACTTGCTTGCAACTCACCACGAGCTTGCTGCTGTTCAGTGCGAGCCTGTCGTTGTTCAGCACGAGCTTTCCATAGCCTATTGCGAGCATAATGTAGCTGACTCTTGCACTTATTTAGCCGGTGATTCGCTGGGGCTAGGAGCGAACGTAGATTCTCGTTGATATAGTCAAGGGTATCACCCCGCTCCGTCTCCTCCCACAAGGCTTCGACTTGTTCCAAAATAATGGTGCCTTGCGTAGCAACCACCATATTGGAAGCAGCCGCATATGTCCCAAGTGTCGTCGAGGTTGTATCGCCATGCGGTGTATAGGCAGCAACCATACGACATTGCCACTCAAATCCAGCCATACCACGGACTGGAATAAGGGTGAATTGAGTCCCCGCCATGGCATCTTGATGAAGCTCACAAAGCTTCATAAGTGCTTCGCCTGCAGCGATTGCCCATGTGTCCTCTAAATGAGCCCCCTCGATGGTATCCAAGAAAGGAGCCCATCCATATTGATGTGGACTAGCTGGGATGTCTACCAATATGGTGCATGACCGAACGCCTCTGTCGATCGTTTCTCTACCCCAATAGCATGGCATCTCGATGAAGCCAAACCGTTGGAGCACTTCCCGCAGCATACTTGTGAAACCCGGATGGCTAGCGCAAGTGGAAAATACCTATCCGTCCGGTAGTAGCATCCTCAGATCCGCCATATATAGAAAAAACTACTGGAACAGTGAGAAGGATTCCAACTCTCAATAGTTTAAGAAAATTTAAAACTGGAGTTGTAATCACAGTCTGTTCCAGCTGACCTCCTGTATAAATTCCACAGTTTTATACCGGAAATGTCAGAATCAAAGGTGGAGTTGAATACCGAAGTTGGCGTACACTTCACAACCTTCCCAGATTGTACTCATAAAGCTAAAAGTGAGATAGGAAATAGAATCTATACAGGTTTTAAGTTGACCCATATTTTCTGGAAATTTTGACAGAACCTCCCCTGTATATGTAGTTATCTCCCACAATTTATACAGGTATATAACAACCATATATTGAGGTAATGACAAAATAAACTTTGTGTAACATCAAGTTAAAAAATCCATAAGTAAAACAGTTACCCCCCGAAAAGTTTGTTATACAGGTATCGCGCTCGAATTCACAACCATGTGCAAACTGCTTCAAGTTCTGGACTGCCAGAACCAAGTTTGCGACAAATGGAATTAGACATAGCTATACCCAGATTCAGATCATGAATGCGAAATAAAATTGATAGAGGACTTCCTAAGCTTTCCAAAAATGTATATATGCAATGATGTCACTATTCTGGATTAAAAGTTATAACTATCCCAACTAAACAGTTGAACTGACTGGTTTGCACCAGCAGTCCTGCAGTTCACTGTTTTGATTTCCAAATTTTATTTGACTCAAATTCGAATTAGGAAAAACTCTAAATACAAAACCTGTATATATACTCCTGCCCTTTCCATACATGTATCACAATAAAGCAGAAGTTGTTTGTACAGTGATTTATGGCAATATTACTGGAACTGGTACAATGGGAGGGTCATCTGGAGCACTTTTAGTATACTCCAGATTTAGACAGATTATCAAACTTTTCTGCCCTGATGGTCAACAGAATCGTTGTAGTGGTCTTCACGAACTTTCCATCCATATATTATACCCTTATGTTATCTATCAGATAACCAAGATTACCATCCGGTGAAGTCGAGCCAACTTCTGCCAGAAATCAAGAATCTTGATTCTATCTACTCTATCGAGTCGGAGTCCCTTTCACGGAGTCCAAACCTACCAGCATCTAATAGCCGGTCTTTTCAAAACATGATGCATCCATTTTGTTGTTGGGGATGGTCAAGTATCATGTTTTATACTGACGGTACTACGTACCTCACCAAAGAAAATTCTATCTGGTATATCCGGTTACGTCTATAGGTGGTTCCTATATCGTTCTCTCGCAAATGGTTTCTACACGGTCTTCTACCGTAGTCAATGCTGCAAAAGACATACAATCCCCTTTCACACCTTCACACCTCAAGGGCGCTACGGGGAAACACGACAGACAGTCAAAATAATACATATGAAAATAAATGCATACGACTCTGGTGTGAGCCACCCTCGAGCGAGGTCATGTCTCGAGGTACATGGCTGTAAATACGTTTGTACAGCAAAGACTCCCGTACGATCCAGCTTATACATGCTCGGGCATACGTGTTTCACATGCTCCCATAGAACATGAATGGTTCTAGAGATGCATACTATCAGGTTATACACCACCCGACGGGGGCTCCCACTAACTTTGAAGCACGCTGGGCTACCGCGTGTCATAGGTTCTCAGAAACATAGAAAGCTTCAGAGACTCCTATTAACATTTCCATGCTAAGCCACGGAAAACTTCCATGCTACCTCTCGCATGGTGAGCTTACCGCAATTGATCCACATACGGTGGTGTACCTTACCTCTTACCTGGCATCGGAGCATCGTTACAGAATTAATAACATATAAGTTTGTTTACCACCTTTATATCTTATACTAATAATACTCCTTATAAGGGCATATAGCTAATTCCTCACTCAAATCCTAATTTTTGAAAATATGTTCTTTTCAAGTACACTGTTCCCAATGATGGTCTGATACCATGTCTGTGGGGACCGGAATCCCGACATCCAAGGATCTCATTGGGTGGCGTCGTGCGATGCGACACCCAATAGTATACAAGAACAGAACGAGAATAAAATACTAGACTAAGTCTTTTATTTATCATACAGCGGATGTTTTACAATACTGGGGTAAGGAAAGAAACTTATATATCATAGCTATGCACTCAGCACTAGCTATGCAAAAGCAAAGGCATCCATGCCCTAGATACTTCACACTAGCAACACCCAAATCACGGCGGCGTGCAGGGTTCCCACTCGGCTGTAAACACTGGAGGGGGTGCAGCCTCGTCAAGAAACCCGTCATCAATCGTATAACCTGCAAAAACTGGTTAACTGCAAACATGAGCATAAGGCTCAGCAAGACTGACCCGTCTCACTAGACATATGCAAGGGTGAATACTAAGCATAGGTAAGGTGAAGCATAAATGACTCGCCTACAAGTGGATCCTTATAATCATGTTTTCAGTAGAAAATGACATTCTCCAAACACGGCACATCATAGACTCCACAATCAAACAAGAAACACTTTGCCGATTATATGACATGCCCAGGGCACATAATGCTATTACAGCTGAAGTATGGGGAAACTGTAAACTTTTATTTTGCTATCTCTAAGTCACACAAGGTTGCAAAGCTATTATAATTCAATACAACATATTCTCCTGGCTTCTTTAGTATTTACTACATCACGACTCAGTGAACAAGTGGTACTCTATTACCGCGAGGGACGGTGATTGCAATCAGGACACACCCGGACAAACGACACATACGCACGTTCGGAAGTGTCAGCGAGTACATTAGTACCTACGTAACACTTCAGTATTAGTCGTACATGGCCACCTTTCACAAGAAACCCGAACGCTGAACCCGTCTCACCTCCGCGAACAGAAGGTCTCCGCACCCTCTGGCAGGTGGGACCCGCGCCCCCTCTTTCTTATTCCTCTGGCCACGGACTCGGGCGGCGGCGCCCACGCCGATGCGCGGCGACGCTCTCGCCGGCGACGGTTTCTGGCCCATGGTAAGTCTCGTAACTTGCCGCCCCACCCTAGCTTCGCGCGGGAAACACGTTGGAGTACCTCCCGACGGTGATGGGTGACTGGAAATCCACTCCCGATGGCGGTGGCGGGTCCTAGGGTTCCGGTCATGTCGGAACCCTGGATTTCCTTACGAAAGCTCTCATATGAAGGCTCCGAAAGAACCTTGGGAGCATGGAAAGAGGTTAGGAAGGTCTAGAACTCGTGTCTTAGTTGGCAACACTAAGGTCGACGGCGAACCGAGCTCCTTCAATGGCGGAAGGGGAAAAACTGGATAACTCGAGAATTACTCGATGGTTCCTTCTGATTTTTGGAGGGAAGGTACGCTAGGAGACGTTGATCATGTCGTCTAACTGGATCAAAGAATTATTGTGCATAAAATCGGAATTAAACCGACGAACTAGCTCCAAAGCTACGAAAGTGCTTCGGTTTTTCACCAAATACGGACGCTAGGATGCACGATATGAGATCAAACTCTACCAGCAGCTACACGAGATCATGGTGCACCTTTTTCCTAAAGACTGCAGAGGACGAGGAAGCTTGTAGCAGCGGCGAGGTTGAGCAGCGTCGGGCAGAACCGAGGTGGTCGCGGCGGCGGACAACTAAGCAGCGCGAGCGAGAGGGAGCAGAGAACTGACTGTGGTCGACAGTGGAGTGAATAGAAGGTCTTCAGCGTAGTAGATAAGGAGGCTGGGGCAGCTGGAGGCGACCCACGGCCGAACCAGCGCGCTGGCGGCATGCAGGCGTCGCAGTGTCGCGCGGAGAAGGAAAACAGAGGCGGTGAAACGGTTCCCTGGCTGACATGTGGGCCCCACTGATCCTTCTTCTCTGTTCCTCTAAATTCCACCTCAAACATTGCCCAAAAATTCCCAAAATTTACAAAAAGGCTAAAAAATTATGAGGAACCCAAATCTGTAATCAGATTTCAATTTGGACACATTTTGTTTCAAATTCAAAATCCAATTTGAATCCAAACTTGTTTATAAACCTTATTGAAATAAATAGTAACTGAGGTCCATAAATCGCAAACTTTGAAACAAAGCTCACTGAACGATAAAGTGTCTTAGTAAAAATTGTGGGTTGATTTCTTTGGAGTACCATGGGGATCCTGCGTATTACTAGGTTGCGTTATATCATCAATAGCCTGTGGAGTGGAGTCGTGCGGCTTAGTTTATTTTCCCGCTACAATAACTAGAGATTTATAATTTGAGAACCATTGACTTATTGTAATAAGGTATCTGTTTACTATTGTGACGTGGTATTTATCTAACTATCATTTGTGAAGTTGTCGTGCATGTGTGATGAAAATCTTGGGCATGTATATGCGTTCACTTGGTTCAATTTCGGAAACGGATGTCACAAACAAGTATCAAAGACGCGTTGACCGTAGGACACAACCCTAGGTAGAATGGACACTTTAGAGCACATAGGAGCACTTTGTAATTGTCATATATAGCTTGGTGCTGAATTCTATATGGTGATTGCTTGTTTCTTTGTGTGCTTAGTAGAGGATTGTGGCGTGCTTCGACACTTGTCCACATCTTCATATAGTCTTATATATAGTTGCTTAGCTTCATACCCCTTGATGCATATAGTTGGGGACGTTTTCTCTCAAATTCTAAATCCTTGCATCTTGTACTCCTTTTCCTCAAATGCTGAGGGTGACCAACAACCAAATGAATGCTGATGGTGATAAGGAGAACAATGGGGTGCCTCCAAATATCCACCTTGGACCTAAAGCTAGCAATCTTGAGCGTTTGATGGCTATGCAAAATCAACTCACGCAAACCATGATGCAAACCTTGGGACAGCTGCAAGTCAACAACCATAACCAGCCCCACATGCATGCGCCACGACCACCACCACCATCCCTACCACCTCATAACCGTCAGGGAGAGTTCATTTTTGATGGCTATTATATACCAATTTCATCCGTCAATTTAACTCAATTATGTGATGGATTTGTCATTTCTTGCACACATCACCTTTCTACCTAACCCAATCCCACTTGGACCTGGAGAAATATGTGTATGCAACATTTTATGTAGGAAATGAGGAAATGTAGATGGACCAATCCTATAAAATATCATCCCAGCCAATCAGGCGATGACATGTGGCATCCCATGGATCAAATGGCCCAGAAAAAGAAGTATCCGAGGAGATCCAATGGTGTATCACCCAGATACATCAAGGGGGCCCACGTGATAGCCACCTGGAGGAAGCACTCCACGTTTGGAGTGCTGACCAGGTAGGCCAAACCAGAGGTTCGGCCAACCCATTCCTGGCGCCAAACGTGGTCAAACGACGTGTGTTTCCTCCTCGTGGCTTGAATGAGTGAATGGTGACGGATTCGCGCGCATTTGGTGGCAGGAACCGACCTCAACACTAGTATAAATAGGACCCCCTAGCCCTCACTTCAACAAACACCACTTGAGCTTCATCTCTATTGTATACACTATCATCCATAGTCTTAGAGGAGTTAGGTTGTAGAGAGGAGAGTCTCTAGTCCCAAGTCCAAATTGGGAAAAGAGTAAGGAGTCTCTCTCTTCCCAATCCTACATTGTGAAAGGTATGACTCATGTATTCTTTCTTGTATTTGTGACTTTATGAATAATAAAGATAGTATCTTTAGTCTCTACTTATACATATACTTGGGCAAAGCGTTTCTTGTTTGATTGTGGAGTCCATGTACGTGGAAGGTATAACTTCTATGACTGTTTCATCATGAACATATCTCATTATCATAGAACCTATAGACCCCCACTATGGTCTAGTTAATTATAACATAACTAGGTTAGTATGGATAATTATGTTGTGTATCAACATTTGTTCAATGATGATTCAATTCATTGACTTAGGATGGATTGTTCCTAGGCTCTTAAAGTAATTACTTAATATGCTAGCATGGTGCTAGGATAGCTAAGTAGCATTGGATGTCTCGTAGACCCACGGATTGAAGAGGTAGGCAGTAGGTGGTGACATCCCTATCTGTCCTTTGTAATCCTCCACATTCGGCTATGCCACAGGCTCTTGGCGGGAGTCGCCCTAGTATTGCTAGGGGTAAGCCCGTGCCCGATGTGTTGAACCACATAGCATAAGTATTCACTATTGATATAGCTTATGTATAATTAGTTTAGACTATGTATATGTACAATAGAGCGTAGTAGGAGTACCTCCATAACTCTCAACCTTAACTAGCCTCTAGGATCCTCTTACCACCCTTAGACTTGAAAGCTTTTGTGGGTGTCACACTACCTCCACTATTATTTTATCCATCCTTACTAGATTCTTACCTAGACCTTTCTACCCTTTCAACTTGATGATTGTTATATCTCTTCCCTGCCCTCCTTTGGGATCAAATAAATGACACCCTTGGAAATACTCTTAAGGGGAAATGCTACAATGATATCTCCGCGCACTTGTGGAATTCACTCTGTGATCCAATAGAACCATTAACAAGCATTTCAGACACATCAGTTGGAGATGTTTAGTTAATGGTGCATAAGAAATACTAACAAGCATTTCTGGCGCTGTTGCCAGGGATGATTTGTTAGTATATCTTAGGAGCCGTCAACATTCATGAGGACCAGGCCACCGACTTTCACTCAACCCAATGATACCATGGAAGATGTTGATTGGCTGAAGTTTGTTGAGAAAAAGCTTGCTATCATCTAGTGAAGTGAACGGGAGAAGGTCCTTTTTGCCTCACATCAACTAGTTAGGGTAGATCCGAGGCTCTCGAGTAGGACACGAAAAAAACCTACAATCACTACACCACCTCTCCGTTTGTTATCAATCATGCTGCACACACTTGACCTCGCCAAGAAGGCTAATCCCTGCAAGTGCAACCGAAAACACAAGCAAGAACGGCGAAGACACGATCTGAAATTACGAAGTTGGGATCTCACAAACCGTAGAACAGCGATATTATTGATCTAAGCGATATTATTCAAACCCAATCGTTCATGGCGGCTACTATGGTGTATATATAGGTGAGAGGACGTGCAAGGGGTGTTGGGGTCGTGATCTAACCCTAAGATACGAAAATAATGAACTTAGACTTGATACAAGGCCCAATGGCCCAATACGGTGGCGCAGCACCCTGACCAATTCTGAACTCGATTTTGTTTCGACGATTCTTGTTGACTCTGACGGAATTTTGACATGGGACCAGTGCCGTTGGAAAGGTTATCCTTTCTCCTTTCCATGCATATGTAGAAGTCCAAAACGAAGTTCGTATGCGTCCTTGGCATCCGTTTAAGTGCATACTGCTCCTGGACTCTGAGTTGGACACGATTTTGAGTTGGGGTCGGTTTCCATCTTCTTTGAACGTATCCTCTGGTCCTCCACTCCACTAAACCTTCCTCGAATTACTCCTTGAATCACTCCATGTATCATAATCACAATTAAATTATTAGTTAGCAATCTATTCTCAAAAATATATAAGGAAACATATAAAAACGAGCTCACCTCTGAAATTAATTGGTGTGTGTGAATTCTATTGATTGCGTCTTGTATACTCAATTGAGTGTTGTGTAGATCCATAGGAGTGATTTCTTCATCATCTCCCCCTTCTTGAATTGGAGTCGTCCTCGACTCAAGTTATTCTTCTCTCATATGTGGGTCCATATGTGCAACGCCGTCAAATCATCTTGAATGCATGAAAGGAGGAGGCCAAGGTGGTGGACGACATAGTGCACCATCCCCATGTTCTTCATCAAGTACACATGCACATTCACTCGAGTCAGGATCCCAAACAAATAAACATCATTCCATGCTTGTATGTGCAGTGACAATGTGCTTGATCTCATCACTTGGTATGGAATATTGAGTTTTCAACACATAATATTTCTAAGTCAAAGGAGCAAGCCTTAGGAGAAATCAATTCAAAAAAATTTGATTCATGATTTGTACATGTGTGATTGAATGAATTGGATGTGGATATCTGAGACGACTCCTTTTTGAGTGGGCTCTCTTATTTTTTCGGGATGAAATATGGCTACTTTTTTTTCTCATGCTTATGATGTAAGCATGCATTTTCGTTTCCTTTTTCTTTTAACCATGTGTTCTACTCCCTTTTTATGCAATAAATTTTGGAGGGAGTACTAAGCATGAATGATATGGAGTTTCTTTTTTTATTGTGGAATGGTGGTACGGTGGAAATTTGCTTACTTCTAGCGTAGAAGTATAACATGTGCAAGTGAAGTCATGAATTCAAAAAGTAATGATTTAAATCTCACATAGGTCTACACTAGTTTCACAAAGCTCAATGTGATGACAAATAGAATAAGCATAAGGTCTATCAATGTAATGTATCATATGGCATTGGTAGGTATCTCCAATCAAACGAGAGTAACTTAATCATATTAGAATTTCTCCAAAAATCTAAGTTTCACTTTCAAACTAGGAATAGCATCTCTATGACTATATCATATCTCACAACAACTTAGAATGGATTAAGCTTTTGCTACCCACAATTTCCAAATCAAGGCAAATGCAATTTTAGCCAATGAGAGCAATATGTTGAGAGTAGTGAGTTGTAAACTAGGGACTTAGGAAATTTAAAACAGATCAACTATTCATCATTTCATCCATGTGAATTCCAAACCATTCTTACCGCACATCATTTATTTTATTTGAAAACAAATATATCCTATTACTATTATTTTTTTATATGCCAGGTGGATGATGGGTGAATGGAAAATAAATATGCAAAGGGTGTGATACAGTTTACCTCAAGTGGGGGTCCTCCCCCAAGCTTGTTCTTCACTCACCTCCGTGATGAGGATTGAACCCTTGATGACGGAAGTGTGCCGTGAGATCGACTTGTTGTTGTTGTAGCGTGGAGTTGATGTTGGTTAATTGAGCATCCATGTGCTTTGTCCAATCTTGGGTACCTTGAACATGCCGCTGGAGAGTCTTGTAGATGTCAATCATTCTGACTTCAAGGTCTTCCATACGTCTAGTGAAATCCATCATTCGTTGGCTATAGTCACGATGAATTCTAGTCGAAAAGCAATGACATCTTCTCATGGACGTTGGAGGCAAGCTGCTAGAGCTTGAAGTGTATAGGGGTGGCTCCCATGTGGCACCTGGCCATACATGTCATGGTGGACCTTCGGTCTCATATGATTGAGGTTGATTCCATACGGTGGGTTCTCTTCCTCTTCGTACTCATGGACCGTGCAAGTTGTTAGAGGCATGACTTCTAGTTACCCTGCTAGAGACATTACTTCTTTGTGCTTCCTCGATGGGAAGAAGGTCAATGGTTAGTCTCCGACATTTGTACAAATGATAATCTGGGTTAGGTAACCGAATTTCATTGACAAAGATGGGATAATAAAATAATGAAGAGCTATCTTGATCATGCTTAAGGGTATGTCCTTGCACTAAATAGTTTTCATCAATTATTTCTCTTTCATTTTCAATATACTCAAATGAAGAATATTCTAGTGCTCCTAACCTAGTAGCAATACGAGTAATCAGTGAAGTGCATTAAGCCCTATTCTTTAAATGTAATCTAACCATTGTGTTATCATGTCAATAACTGGAGCAACTTTTATCCTTTTAATCATGGCAAATAAAATTTTCATCTCATCATCACGAACTATCCTTACTTCTCCTCTAGGGAATATAGTCATACCCACCCATCTATGCATGAAGCGTAAAGTAGGGTTGTGTAAGTGGCTATTCCTAGGTGCACTACATCTGACCTTACAAGTTAAATCTTGCCAAAAACTATGTTTGTTAAACTTAGGCAAAGCGTCTAAATCTAGCAAACATCGTCTATGGAAGCCTAGGATTTCACTTAATTCTTTCAATACGATGTTGTATTATTTTTGAAAAAATCTAAAAGTAATACCATCAAATCCTATTTTGATTGTGCAAAGGAATTATATGGAGAGAAGGCATGAACCTCACTCCTCTATGTGAGCAATGTTTTCCCATCCTAGTGCATGCCAAATGGAAAAGAACTCGGAATCCAAACCTATTTTGGAGATCAAATTCGGATCATAAGCTTTCATATGAGAAAACTCACGATCTTGGAGGATCTTACGTGCTTGATCTTCAACTTCACTATGTATGTCGAGGTCGTCGTCGTGAAGAAGTCGATGACGGTTGCTTCTCTCACCCATGGGAGTGTCTTCACCTACACTACTCCTTCGTGAACATGGTGTAGCAATAGAAGAAGGGCGTGCACTTGCGTCTTGACCATGGCTTGAGCTTGCAGGCTCCTTCCTCTTTCCAAACAACCTCTTCAGCCCTTTCATGGCCACAACAAACAAGAACACAACAAGGCAAAAACTCTAATGAGGTTATGTTAGTGAAAGCAAAAACCCCCAATGAATTTTTCCTTGATGTACTTGAGAGCAAGTTGCTAATGCTAGCAAAAGCAAATATTTTTGAGTTGGGAATTGATCATGAGCAATTCAATGAATAACAAGAAAAACAACGTGAGCAAGAGTGACTTTGGGGAGGTATGAAATGAGGTGAAGTGTGAGGAGAAGTGCCCCTCAAGGCCACCATTTATAGTGTGCACTCCCCAACGGTCACTAGGGTACCAAATGTAGCCGTTGGAGGAGCGAGAGTGAAAATGGCTTCTTCCCCAAGTCAGCCGAACAGGGGGTCGGCCAAACTGACAAGTGGGCCCCCCTCTTCTCCCTTTGGGCAGGTGGCTCGCCAACGGCTATGGGAATAGCATGTTGCTGAATTAACAATTTTGCAGCTCAGAAAAGTAGTTTTTCGTATAAAAACTCTTTTTTAAAAATCCAACAATTTTCTTTTTGTGAAAAATAAGGAAATACAAAATGATAGTTGAGAATATAAGATTCTCAACATACTAAGAAAATAAAATATGCAGGGGGGGAAATCAAAATTAATGGGGAAAACCAAATAAAGAGAGAAAAAAAAAGGATAAGGATAACTACCAATTTAACCTATTGGCTAGGTCTCATCAACGTCCGATGAGATGGACATTCCTCCTTCTTCATTTCTTGACATAGGGGCCCGAAGGGATGCACTCGGACAAATTGTCTTGCTTCTTCTAGCATACCTTCTTTGGTGGCTTAGTGGACTTGGGCCTTTGGAGAGACGCGGACTTCTTTTTCTTCATGGGGTGTCGGCGTGGACGATAAGATGGGTTCTCCGCATAGATCAAATTACTCATGAATGCAATGAGCGGGTGTGATTTCAACCTCTTGAATGTGTTTAACATTCGGCCCATACTTGATACGTATCATGGAGCATTGCTCCCACTTTGGGCGAAAGTTAAACTTCTTCTCCTTGTCATTGCTTTGGAAGTGGATTTCTCCAGCTCCCACATCTATGCGAGCTTTCGCGGTGCTAAGGAACGAGCGCCCAAGAATAAGCGGCGTATCCTTCTCGACCTCCATGTCGAGCACCACGAAATCCACGGGTATGAAGCAATTCCGAATTTTCACCGGTGTAAAACCCCACTTTTATGGCATGTGAAGAAAGTTATGAGTTTTGTGATCAACTATATTAATGATCCAATATAGTGGTACATGAACTTAATACCATCCAAACCTTTCTTGCACTCATGGTTAAATTTTATTAGCATGAGTATTGGACTTCACCACTAATTCTAGAATGATTCTATTCACCCCTCTTCAAATTTTAGAATTATTTGGATGATGTTTATTAAGGCAATTTAAAGTGCAGTACTAATTGGCCCTGCCAAAAATATTCAAATTAGAGGCTCTAAATTTTTCCTTGACCTTCTAATATTCTCAATAGCTAGCATGCAAAATTTAGATTTTAGGAACTCATTTGCTATTTATTTGAGGCGCTTAGCAAATTTGAATCAAATTTAAAATCTGAATTTTAAATTCTTTTCCAACTTCTTTGAACATAAGATTTGAGTTCACCATTGTGTTCAGAATAATTCATTTACCATCTCCTCAAAAGTTCATGATTTTTGGAGTTGATCTTCTATTTTTAAATGAATTTTTAACTTTACTGTTGGAGTCTGACTGACCTGTGGGACCCACCGGTCAGCCTCTGCTGAACGGATCAGCTCGGCCGCCTGCCATCTCTGCACCGGCGCTCGCCCGCTCGACAGCACGTGCGCATGCAAGCTCCAGCGAGCTGCTTGCTTGCTTGCTTGCTTGCCGCGGCGCTATAAAAAGCCAGCCGCCGCTCCGATATTTTCCTTTCCCCGATCATTGGTTCCCCCTCTCGCGATTTCTTCTCCGCCACGCGCCATCGTCGCCGCTCGCCTCTGCTCCATGGTGCACTGCCGTCTCGCGCAGTTTCAAGCCATGATCCCGAAAGCTTAAAGGTGCGCCTAGTCGAGCTCTAACTCGCGGTGCAAATTGTTTCCCTTTTCATTGAGAAATGAGCAAGTTATCGTTCTTCTTCTTTCCGGCCGATGTGAGGAATCTCGCTCGATTTCCGTTTCAATTCGGTTCCTAAAAGTAAATATTCTTTGAAATTGCTTAGAGATAGTTTCTATAGGTCCTAGCGCTCCTACCTGAGCAAAAACCCCTAAAAGTTATCGAGCAACGGCCGAGGAAATCGAGTTTTGCTCGCCGCCGGTGAGGAAACCTTGGTTCGCCGTCGAGCTCATAGTTTCTGATTGTTTCCTCCTCTCCCACGTCCAGTTCCTTGATCTGCATCGTCCCAGGAAGGTTTTGAAGAAGATCCCGAGTGGTTTGAGCTACTCTGGAGCGAGTTCCAGGTTGCCCGAGTGTTCACCCCTGCCGCCGCCGTCGCACGGCCATTTCCAACGAGTTTCTGGTCCCATCGACTTCACCGTCATGCTCAGTGACTCCAAAAACCCCTAGGCGGCGAGTTTGAGCGAGTTTGGCCCGTCGGTTTAACCGGCGGCGAGCTCGCCGGCGAGTCACCGCCGCGGGCGCCGCCTCGCGCAGGCGTTGGCCCCAGGTGGAAGACAACCCCGTAGGGCCCCACCTACCAGTAGCTGCGGGATCATGGTGCGGCTGGGATTCCGTGCGGCTGCACACGAATAAATTTGTGGACCGCGGTGTTGCATTGACCAGAGAACGCCACGTGGCCCATGGGACCCACCCGATTGAATTTGAATTCTGGCGCCGATATGTTATTAAATTAATTCCATAAAATTGTTCAAACTTCTAAATTGAGTATCTCTTTGTAGACTACTCCAAAAATCTTCAAACAAATTTTGTTTGAAAGCCCTTGAGCTCTAGTTTCTGTCAGTACCTCTGTGAAACCCACAGTCAAATTCTGTAGAAAATAATATTTCCAAATGCAAATACAATTTTTCCAGACAAGATTGCCACTGGAAAAATCCCCAAAATTCACATAAAATATAGTGGCCTATTCTTGACAACCAGAAAAAGTTTGGGAGCCATTGCACCTGTTTAACCCTCGGTATAGTTCAATTATCTTTTTCAGTTATTGAATTTTCACAGATGTTCAATTGCTTTACCATGTCTCAAATTTGGACTGAGTTTTCCTTTAGTCATACACTAGTCCCTGTAAAAATCTTGGATTTAATTGACCTACCATCCTAGTCCTATCTCTGTCACAAACTGAATATTGAGTAAAAGGTTAAAAATTCAATTACAAGATAATTCCAGAAATTCTTGCCAACTTAGAAATTCAATAACTCCTTCACCCCAGCTTAGAAATTTAGGAAACAAATTTTGCTAGAACCAGGACAATTTCCTCTATCTTAATTATCACCTGTTAGCTATGTTCAAGCTACAGTTTCCTCTCTAGAATTTTTTGGAAGTAGATTGCTTGCCATAATTTTGGAGACCACAATCTATTTTGATCATCTCCTGTTCTTTGCAAGAGCTTCTATCATAGTCCCTAATAGCTACCTTCAAAGTTCCAAAGCCCATTAAGTCATTATCACATAATGGTCACCATAAATTAAATCATGGTCTTGGTAATAATTATTTTTCAAATTCATTCATATATGTATTCTATGCACATCGTATAGAGACCGAAGTCGAGGAGGAGCCAGAAGCCTTGGAAGAGCACCTCCCAAATATTAACTCAGACTCTGACCTGCAACAAGGCAAGCCCCGATTTGCATTTAAGTCGTTTATAAAATTTTACTTTATCACTATGATGAGTAGTCTATGAATTGTGCATTACATATATGATGATTGATACTCCACTTGCATGGCCAAAAATCCCAGGGATTGATGGGAACGAGTTCCAATTTGACCTGTAGTAATTGCTTTGCTAATGCATAGGAAATCCGGTAGAAGTCGAGTAGTTGGAATCTACTCGCGAGAGATGTAGGATATATCTCACAGAATTGGTTAGATAGAAAATGGCATAATATAATGAAATGGAGACTTGGCAGGGAATGGATAGGAAGCGGAGAGAATTGAGTCTCGGTCGCATAGCCCTGCCTGTGTCGATTAAGGCCCGTCTTTATGCGGCCCCTTCGGACAAGCTTGAATTGTACCGGCAACATAATGGACATATGGAATCCAGTAAACTGATGTAACTCGATAACTGGGGTTTCGAGGCCCACTAACTCACGATCGATAGGGGTGGGCTGAGGACAGTAAGGTGTAAATCGGTCGGTGGACACATGAGGTGTTTCGTGCGGAGACCTTCTGTTTGCGGAGGTGAGATGGGTCTAGCGTTCGGGTTTCTTGTGAAAGGTGGCCATATACGCCTAGTACTGAAGTGTTATGTAGGTACAGGTGTGCTCGCTGACACTTCCGAACGACGTATGTGTCGTGTTGTCCGGGTGTGTCCTGATTGCAATCACTGTCCCTCGTAGTAATAGAGTACCACTTGTTCACTGCGCCGTGACGTAGTAAATACTAAAGAACCCAGAAAATACCATTGTATTGAATTATAAAATTTCTTTTGCAACCTTGTTTGATTTAGAGATAGTATAATTAAAAGTTTACAGTTTCCCCATACTTTAGCTGTAATAGAATTATGTGCTCTGGGCATGTCATATCATTGGCAAAGCCTTTCTTGATTGATTGTGGAACCCATGATATGCCGTGCTCGGAGAATGTCATTTGCTACATAAAAACTGATTTATAAGGATCTACTTGTAGGCGAGTCATTTATGCTTCACCTCACCTATGTTCTAGGGTTGCCCTTGCATATGTCTAGTGAGACGGGTTAGTCTTGCTGAGCCTTATGCTCACGTTTGCAGTTAAAGAGTTTTTGCATGTTATACAGTTGAGGAAGGATTTGATGATGAGGCTGCACCCCCTCTAGGGTGTACAGCCGAGTGGGAACCCTGCACGCCGCCCTGATTGAGTGTTGCTAGTGCAAAGTATCCAAGTCATGGATAACTTTGCTTTTGCATAGCTAGTGCTGAGAGCGTAGCTATAATATATATGTTTCTTTCCTTACGCTAGTGTTGTAAAACTTCCGCTGTATGATAAATAAAAGACTTCATCTTGTACTTATTCAGGTTCTATTCTTGTATAACTGTTGGGTGTCGCATCGCACGACACCACCCAATGAGATCCTCGGATGTCGGGATTCTGGTCCCCACAGACGTGGTATCAGAGCATCATTGGGAACAGTGTACTTGAAAAGAACATATTTTCAAAAATTAGGTCTTGAGTGAGGAATTAGATATATGCCTTTATAAGGAGTATTATTAGTATAAGGTATAAAGGTGGTTTAAACTAACTATGTGTTATTATATTTTGTAACAACGCCCCGACATCAGGTAAGAGGTAAGGTACACCACCGAGGGCGGATCAATCTCGGTAAGCTCAGCATACGAGGAGTGTTATGTGAAGTTTCCGTGGCTTGGCACGGGAAGTTAATAGGAGTCTCTGAAGCTCTCAATGTTTCTGAGCACCTATGACACGCGGTACTCTAGCGCGCTTCAAAGTTAGTGGGAGCCCCCATCGGGTGGTGTATAACCCGATAGTATGCCTCTCTAGAACTATTCATGTTCTATGGGAGCATGCGAAACACGTATGCCCGAGAGTGTATAAGCGGGATTGTACGGGAGTCTTTGCTGTACAGACATATTTACAGCCATGTACCTCGAGACATGACCTCGCTCGAGGACGACTCACACCAGAGTCGTATGCATTTATTTTCATATATATTATTGTGACTGCATGTCGTGTTTCCCCGTGCCGCCCTTGAGGTGTGAAGGTGTGAAAGGGGATTGTTTGTCTTTTGCAGCATTAACTACGGTAGAAGACCGTGTAGAAGCCGTTTGCGACAGAACGATATAGGAACCACCTATAGACGTAACCGGAAATACCGGATAGAATATTCTTTGGTGAGATACGTAGTACCGTCAGTATCAAACATGATACTAGACCATCCCCACCAATAGAATGGATGCATAATACTTTGGAAAGTCCAAATATCAGATGCTGGTAGGTTTGGACTCCGTAAAAAGGGTTCCGACTCGATAGAATAAATAGAATCAAGATTCTTGTTTTCTTGCAGAAGTTGGCTCGACTTCACCGGATTGTAATCTTGGTTATTTAATAGATAGTATAGGAGTATCATATATGGATGGAAATCTCGTGAAGATCTCTATAACTTTTATGTTGACCATAAAGACAGAAAAGCTTGATAATCTATTGAAATCTGGGGTGTATTGTAACTGCTCCAGATGACCTTACCATTGTACCAGTCTCTGTATTTTTGCCATAACATGCTGTAGAAAAATCCACTGCCTTATTGTGATACATGTTTGGAAAGGGTAGGAGGAACTTTACAAGTTGTTTGTGGGAGGTTTTTCCTGTTTTGGGTTGGAGTTAAACCAAATTGGGAAGTCAACACAGTGAACTGCAGGACTGCTGGTGCAAACCAGCCAGTTCAACTATTATGTTGGGATAGTTATAGCTCTTAATCCAGAATAATGACATTGTCACATATATACATTTCTGGAAATCTTAGGAAGTCCTCTATCAACTTTATTTGTCACTCCTGACCTGAATCTGGGTGTAGCTATGCCTAATTCCATTTGTCGCAAACTTGGTTCTTGCAGTCCAGAACTTAGAACAATTTGCACAGGGTTGTGAATTTGTGCGAGATACCTGTATAACAAAGTTTTTACGGCGGAACTATTTTATTTCTGGATTTTTGACGCTATGTTATACAATGTTTATTTTGTCATTACCTCAATATCTTATCATGATAAACCTGTATAGAATGTGGAGGTAAGCCCATATACAGGGGAGGTTCTGTCAAAATTTCCAGAAAACTTGAGTCAACTTGAAACCTGTATAGATTCCTCATATTAGTTCACCTGGAGCTGTATGAGTACAATCTGGAAAGGTTTTGAAGTGTACTACAACTTTTACATTCAACTTAACTCTTAACTCTGGCATTTCCTGTATGAAACTTTTGGGTTGATACAGGAAGGTCAGCTGAATCAGAACTGTGATCACTTCCAGTTTGCAGATTTTCTTGAGTCAATTGATTATGGATATTTCCATTTGTCCAACATTATCATTGATTGAGTTGAACACTTATACGGTGTATTGACATCCGGGTATGTTTGTCCACATATGGCAGCACCCAGAATTCAGTTGCCTAATGGATCGGTGTTCTCAACGTGCACCGGGCAAGCCGGTTTCCCGGACTTGTTTGTTAGGTTGCTTCACCAGTTTGGCTACCTGGAGTTGCCTAGATATTGTGGAATGAAGTTCCAGGAAAGCGGTATGTGGAGTTGCACCATCTACGTCGATGTGCCTGCTTGTCCACCGCACCTCGGTTGGGCTCCATACTCCATCAAGATCAAAGGGTTGATATTAGAGGAAACATGGAGCTCTGCCGCAAGTGTTGTCATAGGAAGGTTTTGCAAACTCCATTACCGTATTCTGGTGGGTACTCTGTATGAGTTCTTTCCAGTTACCTGCAGGGCTTCTGAAGCCTGGGCAACCCGTTTGCTTGCGGAGGTGGACAATCACGGTGAAACATCCGCAAAAGCCTTAGCAGTTTATGCATCCGCATCACATCGCGAGAAGGGTAATCAAAGGGCATGCATAAAAGAATTGACGGACAATCTAAAGCAAGCCATGATTCGAGCGGATCACTTTGAGTGGGCAAATGATGGACTTAGGGATATGATGGCTCCTCTCAACCATCGTTTGAACCTCGGGGAGAATCAATGGCATGACGCTGTTATGGATTTAGCCGCGTCTCGCCAGGAGACTCTAGAGATGGAAACTGAGTTGGAGGCGAGCCTACTCTATGGACACCAGCGGGACACCCAGTTGAACGCGGTGACTGCAGATCGAGATCAGTCTAGAGTGGAGGCTCAGAGCTAGAAGACCAGCTGTGAGCAGGCTCAACAGGAGAACGAGGCCTGGAGAATGTTTATGGTACAGACAGATTGGCAAGCTAAGATTGCCAAAAGGACGTCGATTTTGAACGATGCATCATCTTCTGCTCCAGCACCCATACCAGTGGTGCCTAATCCTGAGGATGACGAGGAAGAAGAAGATCCTCAGGAGGTCGAGTTTTATGAGTAGAGGGAAGTGTTGATGTACTTATCACTTTAGGCCGAGTGTAATGATGTGTAGTAATCACCACGCGTGTTTTGTGACTTATAAGTCTTGTTGTAAATAGTAGCGAGGTCTGTGTACGATGACATGGACATGGCGACTTGTGGTGACCAAGCATAGATGAGACGACTTCTTTAGAAGAAGTCTATCTAATTTTGGAGATCTATTGTAAACTTGGTCCCAAGATAAAGATTGTTTAAAGTTTGTGCTTTATCAATATATGTGAATGTTATGCATCATCTATTGTTACCTACCGCATTACTATTTATATGGAAGGATGAACTTGAGGAAATGAGACTTATGGTGTGAATCGTTGTATTGCAACATGGTGCATACACGTGCAGCACCAGAAGTGGGAGGCTCAAGTGGAGGGCAGGGGGATGACACACCACCCCCGGGACAGAATATGCCTCAAACGCAACCACCTCCACCACCTCTGCCCACACTTCCGAGGAGCCTTGCGGAGGTTCTCGCTGCAGTGCTCGGCTCGCGCGATGAGCAAACCGAGCTACTGCGAACTCTGGTGCAGCACTCGTCCCGTCAAGGGGGACGATAGGATGATGGACCGCATCAGCAATATCAGAGTTCCTACTCTGATTTCTCATCAACACATCCACTAGTCTTCAGAGAGGTCGATGAACCGTTGGAGGCGGATAATTGGCTCCGCACCATTGAAGGAAAGTTTGGTTTACTCGAGGTAACCGAATAGCAGAAGACGCTGTTTGCAGCGCAACAACTGTAGGGGTCTGCTGGCGCATGGTGGGCCAATTACCTTGCTGCACGCCCCGCAGGCCATGTCGTAAGCTGGGCCGAATTCCAGGAGGTGTTCCATGCTTACCACATCCCTCCGGGGATTATGAGGAGGAAGCTTCAAGAGTTCTTGGAGCTAAGGCAGGGAGGAAGGAGTGCATACGAGTACTCCAAATCATTCAACCACTTGGCCCAATATGCTCAGGACCAAGTGAATACCGAAGATCGGAAGCGCGAATGCTTCTATTGGGGTTTGAACCCCAAGTTGAAGGACAAGCTTGTCCTGTTCAACCGCGGCAGCTTCAATGACATCGTCAATGCCTCTATCATGCAGGAGGACGCTATGCGCGAGCTGTCCTCAGATAAAAAGAAGAGGAGTGCTCCGCAGGGCAGCGGAGGTGGTGCTCCTCAGAAGTACTGTATGGTGTATCAATCGCCATCCGACCAGAGGTGGCAACTGCCATCACGACCACCAATGTTCAGTGGTCACCAGTTCAGCAACTCTGGATTCCAACCGCAGCAACAATAGGGGATGATCCCACGTGCACTTCCACCTTCACCACGTGCACCGGGATTCCGTCCTCCCATTCGTATTGGCCAAACCCCGTACACGTGTTTCACGTGTGGACGCACGGGGCACTTTGCCAAGGACTGCCCGCAGAGTAGGCAAGGCGGAGGACAATCATCATACTAGGGCGCCAACCAACCCCGCAACCAGCCCAAGAAGCCAGCCACCAGACCCGGCAATGTCCACCACCTCACCATCGAGGACATTACGGAAGGTGCACCCGTGCGCACGGGTACGTTCTCTATCTTCAATCATCCCGTAGTCATACTCTTTGACTCTGGTGCTTCACACAATGTCATTAGTAAATCTTTTGTCATTAAAAGTCAATTGCCTGTTATCTCCACCAAAACTCCATAAGTGATTAGCACTCTAGCCGGGAAAACAGTAACAAATGAATTGGTTCTTGGGATACCACTTAACCTAGATGGAACCATATATCTTACATCACTTCTGATACTAGAGCATCATAAATTAGATGTCATCTTGGGAATGGCATGGTTACAATACCATGGTGCTATTCTAGATCTGGTCCCTCGAAAAATATATATAAATTCTCCACTCCATCCCTCTCATGTCCTCAAGCTTGAGAAAGCCATTCTAGTGAATTCATCTACTCACAATACCGAGATTTTGGAACTTAAGGATATTCCGGTAGTATGTGAATACCCGGATGTGTTTCCCGAAGATCTTCCTGGTATGTCCCTAGAAAGAGATATAGAGTTCAAGATTGAACTTGCACTGGGAACGGTGGCAATCTCAAGACCCCCCAACAAGATGGCACCCAAGGAACTTGCAGAACTTAAGGAGCAGTTAACCAAACTTGAGAACAAGGGTTTCATTCGTCCAAGTTCATCACCATGGGGTTGTTTTGCACTTTTCGTAGAGAAGAAAGATAAGACCTTGAGACTGTGTGTAGACTATCGTCCACTTAATGCTGTCACTATCAAGAACAAGTATCCACTGCCACGCATTGATATTCTCTTCGATTAATTGGTGGGTGCTATAGTATTTTCGAAGATGGATCTTCGTTTTGGTTATCATCAGATTAGGATCCGACCGGAAGATATACCAAAGACAGCATTCTCAACGAGGTATGGACTGTATGAGTACCTTGTTATGTCCTTCGGATTGAACAACACACCGGCTCATTTCATGTATCTCATGAATGCGGTGTTTATGCCTGAATTGGACAAGTTTGTCATAGTCTCCATTGACGACATACTTGTGTATTCAAAATACGAAGAAGAAAATGCTCAACACTTGCGTATCGTGCTTCAACGATTACGGGACCACCAGCTATATGCTAAGTTCAGCAGGTGTGAATCCTGGATCAGCCAAGTGCCATTTTTAGGGCACATCATATCAGCAGAAGGGATTGCAGTTGATCCAAGCAAGATCAAGCAAGTCCTCAAATGGGAGTCTCCAAAGTCTGTACATGAAGTTCGTAGTTTCCTAGGTTTAGCTGGGTATTACCGGAGGTTAATTCCCAGTTTCTCCAAAATAGCTAAACCAATGACAGAACTTCTGAAGAAGGGGACAAAGTATGTATGGACTGAGGCATGTGAGGCAGGTTTTCAAGCATTAGTAAAACACCTCACAACGGCACCAGTATTAGCTCAACAGGACACAACCAAATCTTTTGACATGTATTTTGATGCATCAGGAATTGGTGTGGGATGTGTGTGGATGCAGGATAGACGAGTGGTCGCTTATGGATCACGGCAGCTTCGGAACCATGAGCAGCACCATCCGACTCATGATCTAGAACTCGTTGCTGTGGTACTGGCATTGAAGATGTGGATACATTATCTACTGGGTAATCTAGTACACCTCTACACTGATCACAAGAGCTTGAAATACATTTTCACCCAGAAGGATTTGAATATGCGACAACAGAGATGGTTAGAGTTGATCAAGGACTATGAGATTGAGATCCACTACCATCCAGGCAAAGCGAATGTAGTCGCAGATGCTCTGAGCCGCAAGTCCCATGTCAACAATCTTTCCATTACCTCAATGGAAGGAGAAGAAGAACCAAGTCTCTACTTGGTTCCATATGGGGCACACTACAATCTCGCTCTCATTCCTACCATCAGGGAGGATATTGTAGTAGCTCAGAAGGAAGACAAAGGAATGTCACACATTCGGCAAGGAATGGAAAAGGGGGAGATGAAATGTTTCTGATATTACAATGGAGGTACCATTTGGTTCAAAGAGCGTATAGTGGTACCCCAAAATATGGAACTTCGGAAGAAGATACTGGATGAAGCTCATTTATCCAAGTATTCCATTCATCCAAGAAGTAACAAAATGTACCAAGATTTGATAAAGATGTTCTGGTGGACTCGGATGAAGAGGGAAGTAGCAAAATACATATCCGAATGTGATACGTGTCGACGAGTTAAAGCCGACCATATGAAGGCAGCAGGACAGCTTCAACCTTAAGCATTCTGACTTGGAAATGGGAGGATATCAGCATGGATTTCATTGTTGGGTTGCCTCCCACTCTCCATAAGCATGACTCAGTTTGGGTGATCGTTGACCGATTGACCAAATTGGCTCATTTCATACCTATCAGTGTCAAGTATGATGTAAAGCGGTATGCAAAACTTTATATCTCTAGAATAGTGTGTCTACATGGTGTACCCCGCACTATCATTTCAGATCGTGGATCTATTTTTGTTGCTCGCTTTTGGGAGCATCTCCATGATGCACTGGGTACCAAACTGATTCGAAGCTCGGCATATCATCCTCAGACTGATGGACAAACTGAACTGGTGAATCAAGTGCTAGAGGACATGCTTCGTGCCATTGCCATCCACCATGGTAGGAATTGGGATGATCATCTACCATTGATGGAATTTTCGTACAACAATGGTTACCAGGCTACTATCCAGATGGCGCCATATGAAGCTCTTTATGGCCGGAAGTGTCGCACACCCTTGAACTGGTGCGAATCTGGTGAACGAGTGGTATATGGCATCGACTTAATAAAAGAAGCCGAAGAGCAAGTACGCATTATTCAAACAAATCTCAAAGCCGCTCAATCTCGTCAGAAGAGCTACGCGGACAAATGACGTCGACCTCTTCACTTCGAGGATGGGGATCAAGTTTATCTCCGGGTATCCCCTATGAAAGGTATCCATCGATTCGGAGTGAAAGGGATGCTAGCTCCACGTTTTATTGGGCCGTTCGCAATAATCAAAAGATGCGGACATGTGGCATATCAATTAGAGTTACCGCCGTCGCTGGCAGGGGTCCATAATGTGTTTCACATTTCTCAGTTGCGGAAATGTCTCAAAATCCCAGCAAATATATGTTTTGAGGATTTGGAAGCTCTCCAACCAGATCTCACTTATTCCGAGCATCCGACTCAGATCGTCAATGAGAAGACTCGCACCACAAGAAGCCGCACCTTGCATTTCTACAAGTTCTTGTGGAGCAACCACAGTGCTGAAGAAGCCACGTGGGAAAGCGAGGAGTATCTTAGAGTGAACTATCTGGACTTGTTAGCGGCATATGTTCGTTAGATCTGTTCCTTTTGCCTTCTTTTGTAATCTCAGGACGAGATTCTTTTAAGGGGGGAGGAATGTAAAACCCCACTTTTATGGCATGTGAATTCTGTTATGAGTTTTGTGATCAACTATATTAAAGATCCAATATAGTGGTACAAATGAACTTAATACCATCCAAACCTTTCTTGCACTCATGGTTAAATTTTATTAACATTAGTATTGGACTTCACAACTAATTCTAGAATGATTCTATTCACCACTCTTCAAATTTTAGAGTTATTTGGATGAAGTTTATTAAGGCAATTTAAAGTGTAGTACTAATTGGCCCTGCCAAAAATATTCAAATTAGAGGCTCTAAATTTTTCCTTGACCTTCTAATATTCTCAATAGCTTGCTTGCAAAATTTCAAGATTTTAGGAACTCATTTGCTATTTTAGTTGAGGCGCTTAGCAAATTTGAATCAAATTCAAATCTGAATTTTAGATTCTTTTCCAACTTCTTTGAACATAAGATTTGAGTTCTCCATTGTGTTCATAATAATTCATTTACCATCTCCACAAAATTTCATGATTTTTGGAGTTGATCTTCTATTTTTAAATGAATTTTTAACTTTACTGTTGGAGTCTAACTGACTTGTGGGCCAAACCGGTCAGCCTCTGCTGAACGGATCAGCTCGGCCGCCTGCCATCTCTGCACCGTTGCTCGCCCGCTCGACAGCACGCGCGCATGCAAGCTCCAGCGAGCTGCTTGCTTGCTTGCTTGCCGCGGCGCTATAAAAGGTCGGCCGCCGCTCCGATATTTTCCCTTCCCCGATCGGTGGTTCCTCCTCTCGCGATTTCTTCTCCGCCGCGCGCCATCATCGCCGCTCGCCTCTACTCCGTGGTGCGCCGCCGTCTTGCGCAGTTTCAAGCCACAATCCCAAAAGCTTAAAGGTGCGCCTAGTCAAGCTGTGACTCACGGTGCAAATCGTTTCCCTTTTCATTGAGAAATGAGCAAGTTATCGTTCTTCTTCTTTCAGGCCGATGTGAGGAAGCTCGCTCGGTTTCCGTTTCAATTCCGTTTCTACAAGTAAATATTCATTGCAATTGCTTAGAGATAGTTTATATAGGTCCTAGCGCTCCTACCTGAGCAAAAACCCCTAAAAGTTATCGAGCAACGGTCGAGGAAATCGAGTTTTGCTCGCCGCCGGTGAGGAAACCTCGGTTCGCCGTCGAGCTCATAGTTTCCGATTGTTTCCTCCTCTCCCATGTCCAGTTCCTTGATCTGCATCGTCCCAGGAAGGTTTTGAAGAAGATCCTGAGTGGTTTGAGCTACTCTGGAGCGATTTCCAGGTTACCCGAGTGCTCACCGCCGCCGCCGCCGTCGCACAGCCATTTCCGGCGAGTTTCTGGTCCCATCGACTTCACCGTCATTCTCAACGACTCCAAAAACCACCAGGCAGCGAGTTTGAGCGAGTTTGGTCCATCGGTTTAACCGGCGGCGAGGTCGCCGACGAGTCACCGCCGCGGGCGCCGCCTCGCGCAGGCGTTGGCCCGAGGTGGAGGACAAACCCGTAGAGCCCCACCTGCCAGTAGCTGCGGGATCACGGTGCGGCTGGGATTCTGTGCGGCTGTGCGCGAATAAATTTGTGGACCGTGGTGTTGCATTGACCAGAGAACGCCACGTGGCCCATGGGACCCACCCGACTGAATTTGAATTCTAGCGCCGATATGTTATTAAATTAATTCCAGAAAATTGTTCAAAATTTTAAATTGAATATCTCTCTGTAGACTACTCCAAAAATCTTCAAACAATTCGTTTGAAAGCTCTTGAGCTCTAGTTTCTGTCAGTACCAATTAGGTTCTTTGAAACTCACAGTAAAATTCTGTAGAAAATAATCTTTCCAAATGCAAATAGAATTTTTGTAGATAAGATAGCCACTGGAAAAATCCCCAAAATACACATAAAATGTAGTGTCCTATTCTTGACTACCAGAAAGAGTTTGGGAGCCATTGCACCTGTTTAACCCTCTGTATAGATCAATTACCTTTTTCAGTTATTGAATTTTCACAGATGTTCAGTTACTTTACTATGACTCAAATTTGGACTGAGTTTTCCTTTAGTCATCCACTAGTCCCTGTAAAAATCTTGGATTTAATTGACCGACCATACTAGTTCTATCTCTGTCACAAACTGAATATCGAGTAAAAGGTTAAAAATTCAATTACAAGATAATTCCAGAAATTCTTGCCAACTTAGAAATTCAATAACTCCTTCACCCCAGCTTAGAAATTTAGGAAACAAATTTTGCTAGAACCAGGACAATTTCCTCTATCTTAATTATCACCCGTTAGCTATGTTCAAGCTACAGTTTCCTCTCTAGAATTTTTTGGAAGTTGATTGCTTGCCATAATTTTGGAGACCACAATCTATTTTGATCATCTCCTGTTCTTTGCAAGAGCTTCTAGCGTAGACCCTAATACCTACCTTCAAAGTTCCAAAGCCTATTAAGTCATTATCACATAATGGTCACCATAAATTAAATCATGGTCTTGGTAATAATTATTTTTCAAAGTCATTCATATACGTATTCTATGCACATCGTATAGTGACTGAAGTCGAGGAGGAGCCAGAAGCCTTGGAAGAGCACCTCCCAAATATAACTCAGACTCTGACCTGCAACAAGGCAAGCCTCGGTTTGCATTTATGTCGTTTATAAAATTTTACTTTATCACAATGATGAGTAGTCTATGAATTGTGCATTATGTATAGGATGATTGATACTCCACTTGCATGGCCAAAAATCCCAAGGATTGATGGGAAAGAGTTCTAGTTTGACCTGTAGTAACTGCTTTGCTAATGCATAGCAAATCTGGTAGAAGTCGAGTAGTTGGAATCTACTCGCGAGAGATGTAGTACATATCTCACATGATTGGTTAGATAGAAAATGGCATAATATAGTGAAATGGAGACCGGGTAGGGAATTGATAGGAAGCGGAGAGAATTGAGTCTCTGTCGCATAGCCCTTCCTGTGTCGATTAAGGCCCGTCTGTATGCGGCCCCTTCGAACAATCTTGAATTGTACCGGCAACATAATGGACATATGGAATCCAGTAAACTGATGTAACTCGATAACTGGGGTTTCAAGGCCCACTAACTCACCATCGATAGGGGTGGGCTGAGGACAGTAAGGTGTAAATCAGCCGGCGGACACATGAGGTGTTCCGTGTGGAGACCTTCTGTTTGCGTAGGTGAGATGGGTTCGGCGTTCGGGTTTCTTGTGAAAGGTGGCCATATACGCCTAGTACTGAAGTGTTATGTAGGTACAGGTGTGCTCGCTGACACTTCCGAATGACGTATGTGTCGTGTTGTCCGGGTGTGTCCTGATTGCAATCACTGTCCCTCGCAGTAATAGAGTACCACTTGTTCACTGCGCCGTGACGTAGTAAATACTAAAGAACCCAGAAAATACCATTGTATTGAATTATAAAATTACTTTGCAACCTTGTATGATTTAGAGATAGTATAATTAAAAGTTTACAATTTCCCCATACTTTAGCTGTAATAGCATTATGTGTTTTGGGCATGTCACATCATCGGCAAAGTGTTTCTTGTTTGATTGTGCAACCCATGATATGCCATGCTCAGAGAATGTCATTTGCTACATAAAACCTGATTTATAAGGATCCACTTGTAGGCGAGTCATTTATGCTTCACCTCACCTATGTTTTAGGGTTCCCCTTGCATATGTCTAGTGAGACGGGTTAGTCTTGCTGAGCTATATGCTCACATTTGTAGTAAACGAGTTTTTGCAAGTTATACAGTTGAGGAAGGGTTTGATGATGAGGCTGCACCCCCTCTAGGGTGTACAGCCGGGTGGGAACCCTACACGCTGCCCTGATTGAGTGTTGCTAGTGCAAAGTATCCAAGGCATGGATAACTTTGCTTTTGCATAGCTAGTGCTGAGAGCGTAGCTATAATATATATGTTTCTTTCCTTACGCTAGTGTTGTAAAACTTCCACTGTATGATAAATAAAAGACTTCATCTTGTACTTATTCAGGTTCTATTCTTGTATAACTGTTGGGTGTCGCATCGCACGACACCACCCAATGAGATCCTCGGATGTCGGGATTCCGGTCCCCACAACCGGAACATTTTCAGAGATACCTACCGGATAACGGACTGAAGAATCAACAGTTGGAGCTGCATTGGATTTGGAGTAATCTACGTGAAGTTCAGCTAGTCGAAAACCACCTTGGGCATCACACTCACACTTCATCCAAGGTAACAAAGGGCCTTGTCAAGGTGGTGAGCCCCAATCGAGTGCGATATTGCCAGTTGCCTCCTTGTAGAGAAATCATGTTGGCACACTCCAAGGGAGGTTCAGGTCGTCATGGCATCTTGCAATTCTCCACTAGAGGAACAGCAGCTGCCAGATAAGCCAACTGAGTTTCCAACATCTTGTTGAAGCTCAATTCATTTTGGAAGGTTGAGGATAGTTCTTCAATCTTGGAATTAATGATTTCCAGGGTCTTTTCATCGGCTGGCAACTTCTTGGATATAGCATCATTGATATTCAGCTGGCCAATGGCAAGTTCTCTCAATTTGGGTTATTTCCATTGTTTCCATTGTTGTTGTACCCTCCTTGAAAGAATGGGCATATTTAGCCCCACCCATGACCTCCTGGATGATAGCCATTGTTGTTTCCATTGTTGTCTACGTATAGGGCATCCTCACGGGTCTCTGGGAAGTCATTGCTCAAATGGCCCGTGTTGCCACAGACTTCACAAGTGATGTGAGAGTCTAATGCATAGGCATTTCCACACACCTCACAATTGCCTTGTCCATCAATCTTCTTCATAAGGAGGTCCAATTTGGCAGTGATCATGTACACTCCTTCAAGTTGTGCATACCTCGCTGGAGGTTATGGAGATGCTCGTCACTACAACCCATGTTTGAAACCATCTTCTCAATCAAATCTTTGTCTTTGGGCACCATTAATGATAAGAAGGCACCTCCAGCAGCAGCATCAACATGGTCACGGACGGAAGGGATCAACCTATTGTAGAAGTTTTGGATGATGAACAAGTCATCCATCCCACGGTGGGGATAGGCTAGGATGTATTCCTGAAGCCTTTCCCAAGCCTCGGGAATATATTTCTTGGCATCTTGCTCAAAGCTGGAAATTCTTCCACGTAGTGCATTGGTCTTGCCGAACGGGAAAAACTTAGCAAAGAATGCTGTAGAACACTTCTCCCAAGTGTCTACAACACTTCGGTTCATGTAGAACAACTATTTTGCGCTCCCAAAAAGATAGAACGGGAATAGCCTAAGACGGACGGCATCAGGAGATACATCCTTGATCTTAAAATGCTGCAGATCTCAAGCAACTGTTGCAGGTGAGCACTTGCATACTCGTTAGCCTTCCCACAAAATGGATTGGCTTGCACCATAGTGATAAGGCCAGTCTTGATTTCGAATTTTATGTCTCCTTTGTTACCAATGGGCCCAACAGGCACATTGTTAGCAGAGGGAGTCGAAAACTCATGAAGGGTCTTCTAGGCCATTAGGGTTTTGGCTTTTGGTGCAGTTGCGCTGGCTTGCATTGCTGCTCGAAGCTTCTAAGGCGTAACAACATGAGGTCGATCTCTCAGAAGGGATTCGGGATCTTCAGCAAAGTTTTCTTATAAAATGCGAAAACAAAGAAGGGTCATCCTACTAAAACCTACCATGATCCTATTCTATTTACTCCATCATGCAATACTTTGGCTTCCTTCCCCGGCAATGGCGCCAGAAATGCTTGTTGACGGTTCCTACGCACTACTAACAATTCATCTCTAGGAGTGGTGCCACAAATGCTTGTTCATAGATTTTAGATTATGCATATAGATCCGCAAGAGCATGGAAACTATCGATGTAGCAGTTCCACTCTAAGAGTATTCCCAAAGGGTGCCATTTATATTCATCTAATGGAAGGCTAGATGGAAGTAACGCAATCATCAACTGGATATGCTAGGTTGACCTAGGTATGGTTCTAGCAATGATGGATAAATGATAATTGGAGAAGTGTTTCTATCCTAACGGGATAAATCAAGTAAAGAGGGACTAGGTTAAGAGCTAGGTATAGACTCCTACGATGCTTCTAATGTACATATACATAGCCTAAGTTAGTTAATAATGATCATGTCAATTATGAATTCTCATGCTATGTGGATTAACACATCCGGCACGGGTTTACCCCTAGCAATACTAGGACGACTCCCGCCATGAGCCTGTGGCATAGCCGAACGTGGAGGATTACAAAGGTCAGATAGGGCTGGCACCACCTGCTGCCCACCTCATCAATCTGTGGGTCTACGAGACGTTCAACGCTACTCTCTAACCTAGCACCATGCTAGCATATTAAGTAATTACCTTAAGAGCCTAGGCACAAGCCATCCTAAGGCAATGAACTAAATCAACATTGAAACAATGTTAATTCATATCATAAGTGATTCATGCTAACATAATCATGTCATAGCTAATTAGACCATAGTTGGGGTTTGTAGTGTTTATGATGATATAATGACAATGGTATAGCATAATCATAAATAATACTCCTACCACATACATGGAATCTACAATCAAACAAGAAAGGCTTGATCCAAGTATATGAACAATAGAAGACTAAAGATAATATCTTTATGAAGAGCAGGGTCACAAATACAAATAGGAATATAAAAGCCATACCTTTCCCAATTAGGAATTGGGACGAGACTCCTTCGACTCCTCTCCTACTTTGACTATGGACTAGAGACTCTCCTCTTTATAGCCTATACTCCTCTAAACCTATGGATAGTAGTGGATACAATGGATCAATACTCAAGTGGTGTCTATTGAAGTGAGGGGTGAGCGGTCCTATTTATAGCTTGGAGAGGGTCGGTTCCTGCCTCCAAAAGTGAGCGAATCAGTCTTCATCGTGACCAGATGTTGATGTTTCTTACGTCACAGAAAAAATCCGAAAGCACACAAAAACTATCTTGTAGCACTTCCCCACAAAAGAGTATTCGAAGGGTATCGAATCCAAGAAACGTGTGTGTAACCTTACGAACTATTTCACCCAAGGACACAAAGTTGTTTTGTAGGCAAGGAAGATAGAGGAATTCAAAGTATTGATTCTAATTCAAAAGAATTATCAGTTTGCTTGCTTCGGGCATGGGTTTACCCAAAGCAACACTACGCGAGTCCCTCCAAGAGCCTATGGCATAGCCGAACGTGGAGGATTACAGAGGACAGATAGGGCTGTCACGACCTACTGCCTACCACTTCAATCCGTGGGTCTACGAGATATTCACTGGTGATTTCTATCCTAAGCACCACACTTACGTTCTAAACCACGACACTAGTTGTTTCGAACACAAAGCTACAACTAGAGCCTCTAGTAAATTAAAGTAATGAACCCACAAGTAACTACTTGTGCAAACTACTATGAATTGGGAATCAAACTTGAATTTAGTTCACAAAGGCTTACTTGATTTTAATAACACCATTGTAGGGGAACAAGTGTAGAAGAGGGACTTGACAAGCCCAAGCCTCCTTCTCCTAAACTCTTCACCATACTCTCTTTCCACTTGGTAACCTCTGGGACTACTCTGAACCTTAGGATTGGTATTCTATTGTCAACTTTTGGTGTGTATGTGAAGTGATATGTGGGGTTCTATTTATAGGGGGGAAGAGTCATTTCCCGCCACCAAATGCGCGCGTATCAGTCACCCATGACCTCTTCATACTGGGAGGATCCAACACGTGGCGTTTGACCACAATTAGGGCCATTGAATGTGGCCTAGAGGGGGGGTGAATATGCTTTTTGAACTTTTGTCGGTCCCTGAAACACTTAACAAATAGATCAAATACGGGGAGGCCGAACTAGTTCGTTATGGTGCAGACTAGTCCAAAGTGTGCGGACTAGAAGATCAGTGGAAATCTGTAATTCTGCTTCTAGGAATCTATGTACGGAAATCAATTGACAAGTCAATTGTCTTAAGACAATGAAACAGTATATTGAAATAATCAAGTTTGATACAAGGTTTCAATGTGAATTGTTCAATACTATACAAACCCTAGAATATGATGAAAAGTAAAAAAGAACACGCGAGACACAAGATTTATACCGAGGTTCAATCCCACAGAGGAATCTACGTCCCTGTTGAGGAGTCCACAGACGATCGGGTCTTCACTAACCCTTCCCTCATTGAATCACCACGGAGGCCGATTCTCTTTCACTAACCACGAAGGTGCAAATAACTCAATCAAGTGGGCTTTCTCACACGTCGAGGGCTCCCCAAAGATTACAAGAACGAACTCCGCAAAACACACTCAAAAGATGTACAATAATCAACTAGAGCGTGCGAGAGATCAAACCCAAGAGCTCAAGATCTTGTAGAAGAAGTTCTCTCCTTTGTCCAATCCCTAATCCTCAAAGATTTGATCCTTTTTTGTTTTAGAATGTGTGGAGTGATGTATTTTTGAGCTCTAGGGAGCGTGACGGCATAGGGAGTCGAGAGTAATAGTTGTGTGTCCATACACCTCTTTTTATACTACGGTTTCCAGAAGTTACCGTTAGGGTTTGCGAGGTCTGGACTAGTCTGTTGTGGACAATGGACTATTCCGGTGTTCGTGTGTGCGAGAAACCATAAGTGTTGATGGATACCGGACTGGTCTGTTAAGGTGCGGACTAGTCCAATCTGGGCACAAAAACCTTTTGGACTAGTCCGATTGATATCAGACTTGTCCGGTGTGGTGAACACTGCGTAGAACTGAGGACAAGTCTGCACTTGGAGGGACTTGTCCGAGTTTAGTCAGAGAGTTATCGGACTACTTCGGTGGATATCGGACTTGTCCGATGTGGTGAAAAATTGTAGGGCTAAGGACAAGTCCGCACTTTGGAGGACTTGTCCGATTTTAGTCAGAGGAATATCGGACTACTCCGGTTGATATCGGACTTGTCTAGTGTAGTGCAAATGTGAAGGGCAGCAAACAATTCCGCACTAGGAGTACTTGTCCATTTTTAATCAGAGAGATATCAGACTAGTCCGGTAGATATCGAACTAGTCCGCACATGCTGATTTTTGTGCAGTGAGTGTAATCTCTTTCAATTGAGCTCTTGGGGTGTGTTTCTCCAACACACTCTTTACACAATAAGCACATTCTTTTCAAGTCTTGAGCTCTTTTCCTTTTGAATCCTCACTCTCCATTCTTTTTGTGATTTCATTCTAATCTCTTTAAAACCTGCACTCATCTCAACAATTTTGTTAGGATCTCATTTGTTTGTCATTAATTAACCAAAACCCACAAGGGATGCCTAGATGCACATTCAATATCCTCCTTTTTGGTGATTGATGACAACCAATTGAGATTACACAAATATGATGAAAAATTCATATTTTCATAAATTGTGCACATATGAATTTTGAGCAAAATAGTCTACGTAGAAGTAATACATATGTGCACTCTTTATGGTGGTGTGCAAGAGCTATCTGCGTGAGCAATAATATTGATGTGAATGAGATAAGGAGCATAATCATAACATCATCAAGGATAACACACATAGAAGTTTTAAAGCATAAACCATTTATCATAGAACGACATAATCATCATTTCACAAAACATGTCCAAAAGCATGATGAGAGCATAATTTAGGTTTTACAAGATTAAAAGCATGACAGAGTAGCAACAAAACACAAAAGAGGATTAAAAATCTCATGATGAGAGCATAATCTAGGTTTTACAAGATTAAAAGCATGACAGAGTAGCAACAAAACACAAAAGAGGAATAGAAATCTCATGATGAGAGCATAATTTAGGTTTTACAAGATTAAAAGGATGACACAGCAGCAACAAAACACAAAAGTGGATAGAACTCTCTCTCTCAAACTAATGCTACGACCCAATACTCCCACTCAATCTCTCCCATTTGGCATCAAGGTACAGAAAAGGAAGAGAAGGAGGGATCTACTCGTCCTCGCCGCCTTCATCGGTGCTCTTGGTCCTTTCTTCATCTTCTTGATCAGGCTAAGGGGGGGGGGGGGGATGAAAAGGAACACTTGTTGTGCCCCTAGGGCCATAGTGGGCAAACACAGAAGGAGAGAGAGGTCGAAGCTCAGAAAAGTCACAGTCAGAGTCTTTAGAGATAACTGGAGATCCAACCGGCTCAATCTCCAATTTTTGCCATATTGCTTTGACATTGTCCTTCATGTATCTCATTTTCTATTTTCCTACCTTGTTCATCTTATGAACCTTCACCTCAGTTTTGCGGCAAGAACACAATAAAGCAGCCAAGTATTTCATAATCCCACTAGCGGACCCTTTGGAAGATGGAGGGGCCATAGTTCTAGGGGAAGGCCTTGTTTCTTCATGGGCTCTCCTTGAGTGTTCCTCACATGAGTTAGGAGAGGGAGCATGTGGGGAGTTGTGAGGAGGAATAAGAGGGGTTTGCACGGCCTAAGAGGTTGAGGACTCGATACACCGGACTATTCCGTGCTCATACCGGACTAGTTCAAACTAGCAAACACAGCGCGAACCAGTCTGCAGTGTTCGTACTAGTCCGAGGTAAGCACGGACTAGTCTGTGGTCACCTGTACAGAAAGGTATGAAACCCTTTGTATATATATACGAAGGTGCCTAGTAAGGAATAGGGGACAAAGACACACAAATACTCTTTATGATTATGATCAGTAAACATACAAAAATCAAGCTATGACCATAATTCATCAAGATCTAATAATTAACACAGTTTTAGGAGAAAATAGGGAATGATGAGTTTTCAATAAACACAACTTGATTTTGAAGATGACATACAGATATGCAAGATTTCAAAACACGTTCCGAGCATCGAGGATATTTATTTCATTTCGAAGCTCACAAGAGCGTTTTTCATCAAGTGGCTTTGTGAAGATATCGGCTAGTTGTTTCTCAGTTTTGACATGAGAAATGGCTATGTCTCCTTTAATTGAATGGTCTCTCAGAATGTGATGCCGGATATCAATGTGTTTGGTTCTAAAGTGCTCAACAGTGTTATGGGCAATTTTAATTGCACTCTCTTTATCACAAAGGAGCGTAATACGGTTCATATTGTAACTGTAGTCCCTTAGAGTTTGTCGCATCCAAAGGAGTTGTGCAAACAACTCACGTCTGCGATATACTCCGCTCCGGCTTTGGACAAGGCAATAGAATTTTATTTTTTTGAGGACCATGAAACTAGGGACCTACCCAGGAACTGGCAAGTTCCTGAGTTACTTTTTCAATCTACCTTGCATCTGGCATAATCTGCATCAGAGTATCCAATGAGATTGAACTTTGAGCCTTTAGGATACCAAATGCCTAGGTTGGATGTATGAACTAAATACCGCAAGATCCTTTTAACGGCTATCAAATGACATTCCTTAGGATTGGATTGAAATCTTGCACACATACATACACTCAGCATAATATCAGGCCTAGATGCACATAAATAAAGTAAAGAGCCAATCATGGAGCTATATACCTTTTGATCCACGTTTGGTCCATCTTCATTGAGGTCTAAGTGTCCATTTGTCACCATGGGAGTCTTTACGGACTTTGCTTTGTCCATGCCAAATTTATTGAGAATGTCTTTGGTGTACTTTGTTTGGCTTATGAACATTCCTCCCTTTAGCTGTTTCACTTGGAATCCCAAGAAGTATCTTAGCTCTCCAAACATGGAAATCTCCAATATACCTGTCATGATTTTACTAAATTCTTGACAAAAAGATTTGTTAGTTGAACAAAATATGAAATAATCCACATAAATTTGACAAATAAATAGATCATCATCAAAGTGCTTGGTAAACAAGGTGTAATCAGCTTTACCAAATTAGAAGCCATTTTCAATCAAAAAATCTCTAGGGCACTCATACCAAGCTTTAGGAGCTTGTTTTAGGCCATAGGGAGCCTTACGCAGTTTGAATACATGATTGGGGAATTCTTGATCTTCAAATCCGGGGGGGGGGGGGGGCGGGGTGTTGCTCCATGTGCACCTCCTCCTATATCGTTCCATTGAGTAAGGGCTTTTGACGTCCATTTTATATAGCTTGAAATTATGGTGAGTAGCATATGCAAGTAGTATACAAATTTATTCAAGCCTAGCTATAGGAGCAAAATTCTTGTCGAAATCCAAACCTTTGACTTGTGAGTAACCTTTGATCACAAGTCGTGCCTTGTTCCTTGTCACCACTCCGTGTTCGTCTTGCTTGTTGCGGAAGACCCATTCAGTGTTGATGGTGTTGAACTTGGGTCTTTCAACAAGTTCCAATACTTCATTCCTCTTGAAGTTGTTCAATTCTTCTTGCATCACCATCACCCAGTCTGGGTCTTTTAATGCATCTTCATCCCTGTGTGGTTCCAAAGAAGATACAAAAGAATAGTATTCACGAAAATTTGCTATACAAGATCAAGTTGTCACTCCCTTTTGTATATCACCAATTATGTTGTCGACGGGGTGATCTCTTTGTATGCTTTGGTGCACTCTTGGATTTGGCACTTGTGGTCTCGAGTCCTCATTATCATCACCTTCTTTGTCTCCCCCTGGATAGTTTCCCTCATTGCTGTTTTGATTATCTTGATCTCCTTGGGGTTGATCTTGTGTGGAAGTTCCCCATGAATCATTTTCCCCCGTTTGTGATTCATATTCCTCATTCGGATTTTGAGGTGGTTCTTGTGGTCGAATATCACCCAGCACCATTCTTCTCAATGCTTGACATGGAGCTTCTTCTTGATCTATTACACACTGGTCAACTTGCACTACTTTAGAGCCATTAGTTTCATTGAACACTATGTCACGTGCTACTTCAACAAGTCTAGAGGCTCCGTTGAAGACACGATAAGCGTAGGAGTTTGAATCATAGCGAAGCAAGAAACCTTCATCGGACTTCGAAGCGAACTTTCAAGCCCTACGCATCTTGTTGAGATATAGCATTTTGAACCAAAAACTCGAAAGTACAAAATATTTGGTTTGTTACCAGTGAGTAGTTCATATGATGTTTTCTTGAGTAGACGATGAAGATATAATTGGTTTATGGCGTGACAAGTGGTGTTAACTGCTTCAGCCAAAAACTGTTACGAAGTCTTGTATTCATCAAGCATTGTCCTCGCAATCTCAATGAGTGTTCGGTTCTTCCTTTTAGCTACAACATTTTGTTGAGGAGAATATGGTGCTGAAAATTCATGCTTTATCCCTTCCTCATCTAGATACTCCTCAACTCGAGTATTCTTGAACTATGTCCCATTGTCACTTCGTATGTTCTTGATCTTCAACAAGAATTCGTTTTGGGCTCACCTTAGAAACTTCTTGAGTGTTCCTTGAGTTTCTTCCTTCTCATGAAAAAAGAAAACCCACGTGAAGCGTGAAAAATCATCGACAATGACTAAACCATATTTATTACTGCTGATGCTTATGTATGTGATTGGACCAAATAGGTCCATGTGAAGGAGCTCGAGCGGTGTTTTTGTAGTCATGACATTCTTCATGGGATGAGGTACTCCTACTTGCTTCCCAGCTTGGCACGCGTTATAAGGCCTGTCTTTCTCAAAAACAACATCCTTTAAACCTCCGATGTGCTTGCCTTTTAGATGTTTTTGTAGATTCCTCATGCAAACATGTGCCAGTCGTCTATGCCATAGCCAACCCATGCTAGTCTTTGCAATCAAGCACGTGTCAAGTTCGGCATTATCTTTGTTGAAGTCAACTAGATAAATTTTTCCCTTTAACACACCCTTGAATGCAATAGAGTTATCACTCCATCTAGAGACGGTCACACCCTCATTAGTGAATAGACAATTATAACCTTTGTCACATAATAGAGATATGGACAAGAGGTTATAATCTAAGGAGTCAAAATGTAAAACATGAGAAAGTGTATGCTATGATGTAATTGCAATTTTACCGGTACCTAGCACCCTTCCTTGACTATTTTCACCAAAATAGATGGCTTCGCTTGAGTCTTCATTTCTTTCATATTCCACAAACATTCTTCTTTCTCCGGTCATGTGATTTTTGCATCCACTATCTAGCAACCATTTTGCTTTGGTTTTAGGTACCCAAGCTTGCTTGGGTCCTTTGAGGTTAGTCACAAGTGATTTGGGCACCCACACATGAGACTTGTTGTTCTCATGGCGTGCCCCAACATACTTAGCATAATCTTTTCCATAACCATTTTTTATAAGCACATATGAAGCAAGAGGTTCAAAACAAGATTTTTTGTCCATATTAGTTCACAATGGCCAATTTATCAATGTTATCATGTTTTCCAACTTGGGAAGAGTTTCCCTTGACAAAAACAATGTGATCCCTGTTATTCTTGTGGCTTCTAGCGTTTTGCTTTTCACCATAAGAATACCCAATGCCATATTTAGCATTAGGAGGTCTTGTGACCAAGTATGCACTGCGTGCATACTTGACCTTCTACTTGTCGAATATGCCACTTTAGGAGGGATGCTTGTCTTTAGTCAAGTTTGACTTTTCTTTCAAGTTGGTGTTGTTTTTAGCTCATGCACAAGTAATGACAGTTTCAGATTTTATATGTTGAGAAGGTGAGCTTCAAGAGGATGAAGAACCACTTTGCTTGAGTGACTCAACTTGTGTCTCAAGGATCTTGTTAACTTTGGTTAAATTAGCAAGTTCATCATTGATAGTCACGTTTGAGTCTTTTATCTTCAAGCAATCTTCCTTGCTTGAAGCTAACTCCAGTTCCAGTTATTTACTTTGCTCCTTCTCAAGCTCAAGGAGCTTTTCAATCTTAAGATATTCTTCTGTTTGGATAATGATCATATCTTCTTGGCAATCGACTGGCTCCTCCTTATCAACAAGCTTATCCATTAGAAATTTCATCTTAGCAGCAGTCTTTTTATGTAACCCACTAAGCATATCTTCACCATCACTAGAATTATCAATATCACTAGAAAAAGAAAGTGAGGAGGAAGATTTAGATTTGACCTTTCTTTTTCCTTCCTTGGACATTAGACATGTGTGGTCGATGTCCTTGCTTGCGCCAATGGTTGGAAAAAAGAGTGGATTTCTTGGTAGGCTTCTTGATGGCTGTAGTGGCCATCTCCTCTTCTTCTTCAGTTGAGGACTCGTCATTGGAGTCCCACTCCTTCCCTAGATATGTTTGGCCATATTGCTTCTTCTTCTTAAATACCTTCTATTGTTGAGACTTGTTGTCTTTATTGTTCCTCTTGTTGTCTTCGTGTGGACAGTCAACTATGAAGTGATCGTACTCTCCACAATTATAGAATGCACATATCATCTTGGGTCTTGGTTTGTCCCTATGTCTTCCTTCATTTGAACTACCACACTTTCTTCTTCTCATCATTTTCCTGAACTTTTTCATGAACAAGATCATGTCTTCTTCATCGACATCACTTCTTTCATCATCTCCATCATCTTCTTCATGAGCTTCTCGAGCTTCTTTTGATGTCGGCTTGCAGGTTGCTTTTAGACCAACCCCATTCTTCTTTGTCGAGGTAGGATCGCAAGTTCCTTGACATGCTTGGCTTCCTTCTTCATCATTTCAAAGTTGATGATCCTGCCATGAAGTTCATCTGGGGTCATTTTTCGCTACCCTAGACTTTCTATAATCATAAAGAAAAGCGTCAAGTTTTGGGACATGAATTCCCTAAGAATTAGTTTCACCACTTCATGATCTGTCCACTTCTTGCTCCCATATGCTCGAACCTTGTTGACAAGAGACTTCAGTCTATTGTACATATCTTGAAGTGATTCATCTTCTTCTATAGCAAATCTTCCCATTTCACCTTTAATCATCTCAATTTTAGCTTCGCGCACATGATGGTCACCTTCATGTGTGGTTTTGAGAGTATCCCATATTTCCTTGGCAATCTCGAGTCCATCCACCTCTGTGAACTCATCTCGGCTCAATGATTACATAATCACAACTGCGGCTTGAGCATTTCGATGAATGGCCTGTTCTTTACTTTGAGTTAGCTCTTCATCATCATCCGGAATATCTATCCCTGTGAACACTATATGCAAAAGACATGGGTTAAAAGATATAAGGTGCATTTTCATATTTTGTCTCCACATTGAATAGTCATTCTTGTCAAAGTAAGGTGCATTGCCTAATGACTATCGTGAGAATTTAGACGTTCATATTTAAAAGGACATCGAGAGTAGTCTGTGTGACAACTCCCCTTCGTCTTCTCATCTTGAATCTTCTTCTTCCATTTTGGAGATAGTGCCTTCTTCCACAGAAGAGCCTTGAGTTCAAGCATCTCCTCATCATCATCCTCGCAGTGTTGAATGGCATTGAGGAGTTTCTCCAACTTTTAGTTCATTTAATCATAACACTTTTTGTTGTTTAAGCTCTTGTGTACATCCTTGGTGTCCGACATCGTCATTTAGAGCGTGTAGGATCAAATAGCACGTGTAAAGCTACCAGAGGTTGGGGGTGAATGGTAGATTAAAACTTTTCAGCAGAAGCAACGAAAACACCCCTTAGCAGAAAACCATTCTGTTAAAGAAATCGTCTGTGTGACTAATCTAAACGTGTTCAACTATGACAAAACTAGTATATATTGTACAGAATCAAGTCACGAAGACGTCACAACTAGAATCAAAAAAATTCGTCAAGAGAAAGTCATGTTACGGTCGAAAGATCAAGCAAAGGTCAATCTGTCCTACTCGAGAAAAACTGTTTTGGAACACTGCAAAGAAACTCGTGTAGATCAGAAACCACATATCCAATGACCGTGAAATTTCCACAGATGATAGAAAATTAAGTTGTCAAGACAACCCAAAAAGAATCACATCAATCGGATATTTAAAACTGGAGTTATGATAAAAGCACCAAAGAAAGGTAGTGTTGTGTAGAAACTCGACGAGAAAGACTTGACGAAAACAAGTTGGACGAACAAGGGACAAAAATTCCTTCAAACTACAAATTTTATTAATCAAAACACAAGAGAAAAAGCCCCAAAGTCGTGCTTATATAACCAGCCCTTAGGCCAACCCAAACCTAACTAGGACTCTAATCCTACTCAATTCACGAATCGAAACATTCCATAACTGCTCAAGACTCTTCTATACACAGATAGAAGCAATATTGAGATCTCCAAACGCCTTAGGAACGTATCCCACATTACTAAAACAACTCAAATTCGTGACCCACAAGAAAACCTATCATAACCATCTCAAAACTTTCCATATTTGAGTCAAACTCGACTCAGCCGCAACCTGAGCATGTAACCTAGTCGGTTGGACCTTTACGACCAATTCTTTACGTCCACATCTCTTCATCACTCCTAGTAACCATGTAGACACGTCCATGCATTCCTTTCACACGTGAAAACACCTTCCAATGACGTCCACGATACCTTCATCTGCATTTTTCTTGACTCAAACAAGTTGTGCGACCTCCCGATCAACTCAACCACAATTCCTCCCGAACATGGTTGTTGAACCTCATCTTCTCTGTAAGACTAGTTTCATGGATCCCTTCACCAGCCATGTCTTGAACTCAAGCAACACCTACACATGAATAAAAAACCGATACTTCCAAGCAGAAGTCCTCGACTTGACTCTCGTTAGTTCCGAAACCACAACACCTTACTTGAGAACCTCACATAAGCATGTTGCAAACCATAGAAAATTGATAGCAACAATAACTATCAAAACACACCAAAAACTTAGTAAAAGAATACTAAGCAAACTTACCATAGATGTAAAACAAGTTTGAAATATTTCAAAGTAAAAGCAGAACCATTACAAGTTAGCTCCGGACCTTGCCAAAACTAACCGGACCTTGAACCGGAGCATACCAAAGCTAGCAGGACCTAGCACCGGAGCTTACCAAAGCTATTCGGACCTAGTGCTGGAGCTAACCAAAGCTACTCGCACCTAGGCAAAGAAGTCGGACCTTACGTCGGACCTTGATGATAATGGTGCTTTGGTAGTATTCAAAACTTTTATCGCCATAGCCAATGTATTCAGCACACTTAGGTCTCACAATCTCCCCCTTGATGAATGCATTTGCAACATCACTTAAAATCCGAACATTGGCTTATTCACATGAAACATTTTGAAAAAATTTCTCCCCCTTTTTGAGGATCAAATGAGACAAAAATATTTTTGTCCCCTTCCACTTGCATACTTCTCCCCCTGAGAAGAATCGTGACAAAAACACTTGTGAATATGTGAATATATGCAATGTGTGATCAATTTCTCCCCCTTTGACAATGTATTCAGCAAGGTTCACAAGAGAAATTTCGATTGTTATGATCATATTATAACGTATACATATAAAACAAAGCTCATCCAAGTCATACTATCAAGTAACTTACACTATCACAATAATGAGATACATAAAGTAGTGTAAGCCATTCTAGAGATCAAATGTATTTTTTAATTTAAGAAGGTAATGATGTCACAAACTTAACTATTTCAAAACATGAAGGCATGAAACTTGTTGCTACAATTTTCCTTTTTTAAGCACAAATTTTAATCATATGAAATTTGCAAGAGATTATATGCGCATCTTCCTTATTCTAACCAACCAAGCCAAGCCTATGTCATTTGACAATTAGAAGCTTAAGGACATGGTTTTAGTCATACACAACTTCTTCCAAGTTCATATCTAAGTGCAATGATAAGCCATCTCAAAAGAAGAAGTGCGATGCATGCATATTCTCTTGATCTTTTCTCAATTTTTCATTTGAACATAAAAGCTCAACATGTGGATAGTTGATTGATTAATTTTTCATTATGATTAAAAGCACTTGTGATCATGCAACAAGTTCAAAACAGCAAGAAAGTTTGATCATGACCAGATTTAGTTTAAGTAATTATTCTAATTACTAGTTATGGCAAAAACTACAAAATGTATAACATGAGTAATATAGTAAGAACTTTAATCATGTAAAAGGAATCAAAAAGTAGTATATGTATGAAATACTATGCTCATATTATTTTAAGTTCAGATTCACATAAAGACTTTCCAAGTTTCAAAACTCCCCCTCAATTTAAGCCATGAGGATGCATAACTCCTATTTCACTACCAATGTAACAAAAACGAGTGAAATCCAAAGGTTTTGTGAAACGGTCACACAATGGTTGTTTGGTATCTACATGGTGAAGCACGATGTTTTATTTTTCAACATTATCACGGAGAAAGTGATATCTAATATCAATGTGCTTTGTTCTCAAATGTTGCACATGATTTTTAGTAATGCAAATGGCACTAGTGTTATCACAAAACAGTGGAACACAATCTAGATCAACCCCCTAGTCCTTGAGTGTTTGAACAACCCGAAGAATTTGTGAGCAAGCACTAGCAGCAGCTACATATTCATATTTGGCCGTGGATTGTGCAACTGAGTTTTGTCTTCTAGATGACCAAGCAACAAGTGAATTACCAAGAAAATGACAAGAACCAGAAGTACCTTTCCTATCAATCCTAAAACCCCCAGAGTCAGCATCCGAAAAGGCTTTCAAAGTATTGGTTGAGGAAGAAGGAAGAAAAAGGTCAAATTCTCGAGTTCCATGTAAGTACCTGAGAATCCTTTTGACAGCTTGACGATGTGAAGCACGTGAGAAGCTTAAAACCGTGCACAAAGACATACACTGAATTGTATGTCCGGTCTTGATGCCGTGAGGTACAAAAGTGATCCGATCATGCTTCTATATTTTTTTTTGATCCACGGGTTCAATATCTTCATCAAGTTCAAGTGCCGTTGCTGTTGTTCCCATTGGTGTTCGAAGAGGCTTGCTTTTTTTTTTTCATTTTGAAGCGCTTGAGAAGGTTTCTTGTATACTTCGTTTGATGCACAAAGGTTCCCTCCTTAGTTTGCTTGATTTGCAGCCCTAGAAACTACGTGAGTTCTCCCATCATACTCATGTCAAATTCTGAACTCATCATAGCTAAAAACTTAGACAGAAGATCATGAGAAGCACAACCAAAGATAATATCATCCACATACACTTGAATGAATAATGAGTCATTGCCATGCTTAAGCCCAAAAAGAGTTTTCTCAACCGCTCAAGGTAAACCCCTTTTAGAGTAAGAAAGTTTTTAACCTATCATACCAAGCTCTAGGAGCTTGTTTTAGACCATACATGTCTTTAGTCAGTTTGAAAACATGATTACGAAAATCTGGATTTTCAAAACCTGGTGGTTCCTTGACATAGACCTCCTCATCTATATAGTCATTAAGAAAAGCATTTTTAACATCCATTTGATATAACTTTAAACCTTTAGATGCAGCAAGGGCTATCAAAATTCTTATGGCTTTTAATCTAGCAACAGGAGAAAAAGTTTCATCGAAATCTAGACCTTCAATTTGTGTGAAACATTGAGCAACCAACCTAGCCTTATTTTTAACCACAACCCCATCCTTATTTTGTTTATTTTTAAACACCCATTTAGTTCAAATTAAAGTGTGATCTTGAGGTGGAGGTACAAGTTTGCAAACATTATTTCTTTCAAAATTTTCTAACACTTCTTGCATGGCAATAATCCAAGATTAAATAGTGAGTGCGTGTGATATATCTTTGGGTTCAAAAGAAGCGAAAAATGCAGAATGAGCGTGAGAGCTTGGATCGCAAAACCTGGACCGTGTGACTCGTTCATGCAAGCTTCCAATCATTTGTTGTGGAGGATGACTTTTCAGAATCCAGGGATGAGTAGACACTTCACAAGCTTCTCCTTCTTCATGTTCATCACAAATCGATGAGATTGTCACTTGAGGATGATCTGGATCAGCAATGATTGTTGTCAGCACTGGTTGAGAATCAACATCTGGAGCTGAACCAAAGCCATTAGCTGCTGAATTTTCGGGCAGATGCTCCACTTCTTTCTCATCTTCGACGAAAATGCTCTCCTCCTGCGGATATGGATCCAGACCTGTAATGTTTGAGCTAGTACCTGGGCTAGCTTCATCAAAAGACACCTCACAAGTCTCCACAATTTTTCTAGTGTCAAGTAAAAGCACACGGTAGACTCTAGTATAAACTGGATAACCAAGAAACATGCCATCAATGGATCTAGGTTCAAATTTATCAAGTTTACCATGTCTCTTAACAAAGCATTTGCAACCAAAGTTTGGGGACCGGGGTCCACACATTCCAGGAGTCATATTTGTGGTGCCATGAGATGCGACACCCAACAGCACACACGAAAAGATATAGTAAATTTACAAAATTTTCATTTCATAATAAAAAGTGTTTGCAACATAGTGTACAATAGGGTACACATGCAGCGGAAAATATATACTCATACTCTCAACCTATCTAAGCATAAGATAAGTCGTCCATGCCCGCGGACACTTGTCACTAGCAACACGAAGATCATAAATCAGCGGCGTGGTGTACGTGAGAGATACATCTCGACAGCTCGAGGTCTCACAAACATCCCATAGTAGCAAAAATATACGTAAACCTTCAAAACAACAAATATAACAACTGTGAGCACAAAGGCTCAGCAAGACTTAATCGTCTCATCTAAAGCATGAAATTCTACATGCTGGGAACTCTAAACGCCGGAAGCTGAAATTTGCATAAATGAACTCGCCGAAAGTAAATCCTTAGATGTCAGTTTTAGAGTAGCAAATGCAAGATCAGTGGGCATGCATCATAATGAACTCCACAATCAAACAAAAAATGCTTCATCCATGATGATACTTGCCTAACTCTGCATAAGCTTCATTATAGTTAAATGTTCAGAAATGATAACTTTAATTATGCTATCTCTAATTCAGCCAATGTTACAATACAAAGGATTATTCGTAGCAGCATATTCATATTCCTCCAACTAATCTTTATTACTACATCATAACTTAGTGAACAAGTGGTACTCATAACCGCGAGGGACGGTGATTCGAATCAAGATACCCAAAATACACGACATGTACGCCCGTACTGGAAACCACGTAGGTGCACTCCGTGGACGTTGTACGCAGCAACCTTTCTCATGTTTTGCCCAAATTGAATCGATTCAATCGTCTAGGACAGTATTCCCACTCACGGTGCACCTTTCCGCTTTGAAAATGTCGTGAGTGAGTTTCCGTCTACTGTGCTACGGCCGAAAGACTGAGGCGATCGAAAAAGTCTCAACAAAGGCTTCCCAAGGTATATCGGTTTACTGGACCCCATATATCCAGTATGATTCTGGTACATTTCAAACTTGCTCAACAGGGCGGCATACGGATTGGTCCTTAACCGACACAAGCAGTGCTACACATCCTACTCCGCTGCCCGGGCTCATATTCAGTTCATAAACCATTCTCTAAAATAACCAATCCCAAGTGACAATATCACTATCTCGCGAGTGGATTTCAACCACTCGACTTGTACCGGATTCCCTACAACATTAGCATGGCAATTCTACTCGTTGAGCTATAAATCTACCCATACACTCCATGGGATTTTTAGTCATGCATTTGGAGTAATTAAACACAATGGACCTAATGCACAATTCCCGTACTAGTCAACATTGTGATAGAAGCAAAACTTTCGAAAGGCACTTAAATTCAAACCAGGGCTTACCTTGTGTTGCAACTAGATAAATGTCAATAAAGTCAGTTGCTTGATCATGGAGTGGAGCTTTGAGTCCATGCCTTTCTTCAAATACCCTTGCTGCTGCTCCGGATAAGAGATCACTTGTAGTAAGATTCAAGTTGATCCTCTCCTCCTCCATATGATGCTCCTCATTGTTCTTGATCGTCAAGTGAACTATCAAGATGAAGATGCATAATTAATCAAATGCATCTTTGCAATTTAATAGAGGAAAATGTTCATAATTCATGAACAAGAATTGATTCCCGGATCAAGGAACACATGTTGGGCAACAAGGCAATACTCGAAGGCGACCAGAAAGGCACCGTCGACGGCGGCAGCGGGTGGTGTCCTGGAACTTTCTCGGGAATAGGTAAAATCTATCTCCTAATAAACCAGGAGCATAGTAGTGGTATTAAGAACAAGGAATGGGACTCCAATCGGTGCGGAATCCACTGCAAGGATGAATTCGACGGTGGCCTAGGGTTTTGGCCGAAATTGGGGGAAATTGATTGCCCTGCTTGGTTGGACCGCAGCACTTCAACTAGGAGGCACTGGAAGATGGGCAAGATAATCTGATTATGGTGATATGAAGCGATGATAATAAATTTTTTAGATTACTTATGGCTGTTCTATGAAACCGATGGGGAGAAAATTAGAAATAAAATGAGCAGGGCTATGGCACAATGAATGGACATTATAGAATGTATAGGAGGCTAAAGCGGACCTTTTGAAAGTGTTGGGTGAGCGTGGAAAGCTCTGAAGCAGCCTGCCGATGTTGAGGTGCCGCTGCGGCTTGAACAAGGTCGACGATGATTTTTCCAACCTCTGCACAACTAGGGGATGAACATGGCGAAGCTGTGGCGCGCCAAGGAGGCAGAGGTAGAAGCACCGTCTGCTGCTTGCTGGAGCGGAGGAGCAAGGAGATCGCCGGTGCAGCAACTTCCATGGGCGTCAAGCTTCCAACGACGAAGAACAGAGCATAGCTGTTTGCGTGAGATTGAGCCAGAGACTCATCCTTGAGAAGGAACAGCAGAGCTATGAGGATGAGAGCGGAAGAGCAAAGCGCGTGAGGCAAGTTGCTCGGTGGCGCATGCAAGGGCTTCAATGGTGTGCTCAGGAGCAAAGATAGAAACAGAGCTGGCTTCTCACACCTACGTGTGGGACCCATACTACTCTTATCCCTTCTTCAAAATTCAGAATACACTAGTAAACTGGCTTCAAAAATTCCCTGACTTTGCAGGGTCACTAAACAGATTATTAGAATTTTAGTGGTGCAATCAGTTTTGTAAGTTGATTAATCCAATGTTGAAATTTAAACTACAGTAACCCATTTCCCTTATTTGGTCCTTAATTCATTTCTGATTTCATTATTTCAAACTGAGATAATTAACCTAGCAAACAAACTCCAAACATTGTGAAACTTAATAGGTTGACTCACCTGAATATTAGTAACATATGGATGAATTCACAATTGCTATTTGACCAAGTTGATTTTGGATTTAATACCCGATTTGAATTCAGTTTTTATGTACTTATGAAATTTTGGTTTAAAACCTAGTTGGAGGTATTGATTTGAATACTTTTATTAAACCCTGTTTAATGAAACCAACATCTGAATTTAAGTTCAAATTTGTCTTTATAATTTATACCTATACATTACCAGTGTTTTTTGGAATTAAGTTTAAACTTAAGCTTGACTTTGAATTTTTAATCAGTTTGTGATTCCTTATTTTGGTACTTATATAAGTTCACACCTACACTAATGTTCTTCCAAACGATGGTTAAAAGTTTTTAAAAGTTCATATTTTAAACATCATTGGTGAACTACATAGTTCATTGGAGTTTGAAATTATAATTTAACTTAAAAATTTTAAGTTCACTATTTTTCATTCTAGTTCGTTTCATGTGGGGCTTTTACACAAAGACCTGAAAGTGTGTAACACAAAGCCTATGTCCAAACCGAAGCTCATATGGTGTTTTACCTAGCTTAGCACGCAAGAAAACACGATTTGAGACATAACAAGCGGTTGCAATTGCCTCATCCCAAAATTTTCTAGGAGTTTGATATTAATGAAGTATAGTCCTAGCCATCTCAACTAAGGTTCTGTTCTTTGTTTCTACAACACCAGTTTGTTGAGGTACATATGGTGAAGAAAATTGATGATCTATTCCATTTTCAGCGCAAAAGTGATCAAAATATTGATTTTTAAATTCAATTCCGTTATCACTTCTAATTGTTATTAAAGATCTTGGGTTATCGATTGATAATCTAAGAAATAAAGTTCTAAAGTGACTAAAAGCTTCATTCTTAGATGCCATAAAGTAAACCCAAGAGTATCTAGAATAATCATCAACAATCACAAGATCATACCATTTACCTCAGAAGGATTGATCACGTGAAGGTCCTACGGTGTCAAGGTGCAAAAGTTGACCCGGTTCAGTTGCATGATCATTGTGAGAGGAGTATGTGAACCTGCAACCATCTTAGCATGTCCACAAGAAGAGAACACAATTTCTTTGTTCCCTTTAAGCTTAGGCAACCAACGTATGCAATTAAGAGCACTAACAAGCGTTAGATGATCGAAGCCTAAGTGACAAAGTCTACGATGCCAAAAATATAAGTCCTTCGAATCATTAGCAAATAGACACCTATGCTTAGAGGATGACATATCAAAATCATTTTTAAAAACACTTCAAAACCGAGGCATGTTCAAAATAAGCTCACTATTTGAATCTACAACTTTGCAGCAATTTTTATTGAAAATAATTTCCAAATTTTCAACTAGCAATTGTGAAACAGAAAGCAAGTTGTATTTCAAATTTTTGACAAGTGCCATATCTTTCAAAGTGTAGTGATCATTTACCATAATTGGACCCTTAGCAACTATAGGAGTTGAAGAATTATAGGCAAAGGTAACATTCTCTACACGTGAAACAAAAGAGAGAGATGAGAACCATTCTTTATAACCCGACATGTGGCGTGAGCAACCTGAATCCACAATCCAAATGTTCTCCTTCCACAAGTGTGCAACCTACATAGAAGAACAATATGTCGATAACTCAATACTAGGGTTAGTCAAAAAAGCATTTAGGAATCAAGTACTAAGTCACACGACGTGCAATAGGAAAAAAACGCGAAAGTTGAGATAAAACAGCAGGTTTATGAGTCAAAGTTTGAGTTTTTTTGTTCTTAACTACTAACCTATAAGGTGTTACTTGTGTAGAACAAAAATCAGTAGCTCCAGAGGCAAAAACAGAAGGTCCAGAGGTAAACTTTGAATGTTTTTGACTCATAACAGCAGGTTGCATGTTCTTGACATTCAATTTAGTACGTGCAGCAAATTTTGCATGAGAGTTATAGGATCTAGCTTGCATTCTTTCCTTTTTATGTTTTTTAGCTAGTCTATAACAAAAATCTATGACATGACCATCTATATCACAATAGGAACAATGAAATTTAACTTTGTGTTCATGTCTAGATGAGTATTAGTATGTTTATTTGAACCATAATGACACAACACTCCTGCAGATTTAAAACCACCTCCTTTAGTTTAGGAACTATTTTAATCAAACCACTTCCTAAGGACTTGACAATTTTAGGTGGATGTGCTTTAGCATGAGCATGAGAATCAAAAACTAATCCAGTTTTATCTTTGCAAGATTTGGATGAACTCAGTAGTAAGTTTAGATTTTTGTTCCCAATACAAAACTGCTCTAGTGTCCTATTCATGTCATCAAGTTTTTAGACAATTCTATGCAGATTTCACATGAAGTTTTTTCCTTTTAATTTGCAATTAGAACAATATTTAACTTCATGAGCATGTAAAGCATTGTTCAGTATTGAAATTTCATTCATAGCATCTTTTAGTTTCTTTTCAAGATCATTACAGGTAGAACAATGCAAATCAATTGTAGAACAAGAAGAATCTTTAAGTTTTTGTCATTAAGTGCAGCAAGCTTTTTGTTCTTTTCAATCTCTAACTCGAGTTTATCAAGAGTGGAGGAGTGTGTACTTCTTAAGGATGACAATTGTTCATATATTGAATCGCATGAGGAACAAGAATCATCACTAGGAATCAAGGTTTTCAAATGATTAATTTCATATTCCAGTGACTCAATTTTAACATCATTGTCCCTAGGATTTTTTTCCTTTTTCTTAACAATAACTGTTGCACGGGAAATAGCATCACATACTTCATCACAAGTAGGACATACCTCTTCGTTGTCACTGTTATGCTCTACATCATCCATACATGATCTTGATTTGCCCACCATGAAACACAAGTTTGCCAGATCATCTACATCTTCGCCACTTCCAATGTCTACATCACTCAATCCAGGTTCTTGAAGTGCGGTGATAAAAATGTTTATCAGTTTGCGTCCTGTAAAACCATTCTTTTTCTTGTTAATGTTGCCAGAAGGGGACTTGACTTTATTCTGCTTTTCATCACGGGTAAAAAGTAAAAATGTTCCTTTGCTTAACTTTTAGTTCGTTTTCGAAGTATGTTATCAAGTATAGTTTGCCTATCTCTCATATGAAGTATATGTTATTGGTTAAATCTCCTGGAGGAGATATGAGGACAAACATAATATGTCCAAATGTAAGCCTTAGAATAAGGGGGTAGACTTCTTTGTCAACCTTATTGTTTTGGACTCTCAAGGATTGGACATAATACTTGGTATGGAGTGGTTGAGAAAGCATAATGGAGTCATTGAATGTGCCACAAAGACGGTGAAGTTGGCCTAATGAGGAAGGGATCAACATTGAGGTTGAAACAACTCAACATGTCCCGAAGCATTTGAAGCTGAATCACATGGATGGTGCCACAATTGAGGAGATTCCAGTGGTGTGTAAATTCTTGGATGTGTTTCTGGATGAGGTGCTAGGTACGCCACCTGATCGAGACATAGAAATTGTTATTAAACTAATACGAACTGCACCTATAGCTAAGAGGCCATATATGATGCCTCCTAAAGAATTAGCTGAGATCAAGAAGCAAATTCAAGAGCAACTAGAGAAGGGCTTTATTCGCCAAAGCTCTTTACCTTGTGGAGCGCCCGTGTTGTTTGTGGAGAAAAGGATGGATCCCAAAGGATGTGTGTGGATTACCGAGCTCTCAACGAGGTGACAATCAAGAACAAGTATACTTTGCCTCGCATAGAGGATTTGTTCAATTAGATGAATGGTGCTTGTGTTTTCTCTAAGATTAATTTGAGTTCAGGATACTTCCAAATGAAGATTAGACCATCGGACATACACAAGACAGCTTTCAAGACACGGTATGTATCTTATGAGTACATCGTGATGTCCTTTGGATTGATGAATGCACCTGCATACTTTATGTACCTCATGAATAAGGTCTTCATGGAGTACTTGGGTAAGCTCACTGTGGTGTTCATTGATGACAATATGATCTACTCGAGAAGTGAGGACGAACATGAGGAGCACTTGAGGCTTACATTGCAGAAATTGAGGGAGCATCAAATGTATGCCACGATCAGCAAATGCTAGTTTTGGTTAAACGAGGTGTCATTTTTGGGCCATATCATCTGAGGAGGAGGAGGAATATCGCTTGACCGTTGAAAAGTGAGGGACGTGTTGAAATGGGAACCACCACAAAACGTAAAGGAAATAAGGAGTTTTCTTGGAATGGCTGGATATTATCGTAGGTTCATAAGGGACTTCTCCAGGATTGCCAAGCCAATGACTGAGTTGTTATTGAAGGGGAAGGCTTTGCAATGGACTCCAGAGTGTCAAGACAGCTTTAAGGAGTTGAAGAAGAGGTTAACCATAGCCCTAGTTTTGGTATTGCTGGATGTGAGCAAAAGCTTTGATATCTATTGTGATGCATCAAGACAAGGACTGGGATGTGTGCTCATGCAAGAAGGTCAAGTGGTAGCCTATGTATCGAGGCAATTGAAGAAACATGAGCAGAATTATCCCATGCATGATCTCAACTTGCAGCCGTTGTACATGCATTGATGATTTGGAGACTTATATTCTGGGTCATAGGTGTGAGATTTACACGGATCACAAGAGTCTCAAGTATATTTCACACAAACGGATCTAAATTTTAGGCAACGAAGATGGTTGGAGCTCATCAAGGATTATGATGTAGGAAACAACTATCATCCAGGAAAGGCTAACGTAGTGGCTAATGCTTTGAGTAGGAAAGGCGTGAGCCACCAACTCACAGTTCGAGAGCTGCCATCTGAGCTATGTAAGGAATTTGAATGGTTGAATCTCGGATTTGTGAATAAGATGGGAATAATGGATTTAAATCCGACCTTAGAGCATGATATACGAGAAGCACAAACTAGGGATGGGGAAATCAAATAAATCAAGGAAAGGACCTAGGAGGGGAGAGAGTTCAGGTTTGATGAGGACGACCATGGTACCTTATGGATTGGAAAAGGGATCGTCGTGCTTGATGTGAAGCACGACTACATAAGAAAGGCTCATACGAGACGGGCCTAAACGAGGAAGGGAGAAGAACAAACTGTGCGTCTCCGTCATCACATCTTGCATTATGGTGGCATAGAGACGGGCTTCAAGGCGCGCCGCCGATCGAACTAGGTGCGAGACACGCTCAAAAGAAGTGCGTCTCCTTTTATTGTCATAACAGACGACCATTACGGTGTCATTGGAGACGCCGCTAGCGCGCATTACCCACCATCTTACAAGCGTGACAGGCCTTACAAAGCACGTCACATATATATTCACTATCCGAGACGCTCTATTATGTACCGCGTCACAGATTCATTAACTTATGTGATACGGTCTTTATTGAAGCTTGTCTCCATTGTGTAGGTTATCCGAGACGCTCTCTGCTATGGCTCATCGCGGATTGTTTACAGACACTACTATTAGGAGCTAGTCAGGATTTGGCAGCCGTATTACTAGTGTCAGCAACATACTGTTCATGAACATATGTATAGCCAAAATTATAACACGTTAAATTATAATGACCAATCAAATATTACCAAAGTGTCAATTGTGGTTATCAAGTATACTAATTACACAACAAAGACTATTCATCTTGATTACAATGTAACTAATTACACACATCACAACTGTCATCAACTAATACTGTATACTGTAATGAAAATTCTCCCGATCAATGACTTCATTGACGATGAGCCTTCATAGCCTCTAATACTTCGACTGAGACGTCCTAAAATTCAACTTTAATAAACACAAGAACAAATTGGTATACAATTGTAATAAACAAAGGAACTATTAGTGAATGGAGAACAGAGCTTACTTGTAGCACATGCAGTTGGTGAGCATCTGCAAGGCATCAACAGAGAAATTGTTCTCATGGTAAAAGACATGGTACTGAGCTGGTGTGCTTGTCCCCTAAAAAAACAAAAAATTTACATTGCACTGATGGTTTTATATCCTGATATCAAAAACTTGTGAGAGAAACACCAATTATCGCATAGGTACCTTGATTCCAGCATGGCTGCAGAGGTAGAAATCAAACTCAGTTAGATGGCAAATGCTATTGTCTACCACACTTCCCGATGTTTCTAGGGTTTGCAAATCAAAATTTATGATACATTGATAGTCCAAACAAATACATTACTTCTGCATTGGACATAAACAAGGAAGATGAATGTATACCATAATGAATATTCCCCCTTTGGATCAATGACTTCATTAACGAAGAGCCTTCAATGGACATCCTCAAATTCAATAAAATCACTGCAATGCATGCTCTGAGGGCAGGGTCGAGGCGGTGTGCTCCAGGAAGAGCTGGCAGAGGCACCAAAGTGGCAGTTCCTAACCTTTCTGATGACAGCAGGCCAGCATGCTCTGGGGATAGGGAGAACATTTCCACTTATGTGAAGGTGGCGGCGTGCTCATACCGATTACCGAGGTCGGGGTCGAGGCCGTTGTACTCCGGGGACAGGGGACGAGGCGGTGTGCTTCAGCGTGCTCAACTCTCTGATGATGAAGCTCAGGGTTGACAGTGGGATAGGGGTCGACCCCGGCAGCACGACAATGACAAAGAGCAAGTTGAGAAAGAGGGACGGCGGCGGCATGCTCCGGGGACAGGGGACGAGGCAGCGTGCTCCAGCATGCTCAACTCTATGATGACGTGAAGGTCGAGGTCGACGACGGCGGTGTTCTCAGGATTTGAGGTTTATAGGTCGAGAGAGTGCAGGACAGCTAAATGTTTTCGCCAAATGTTTGGAGAGAGCGCGTGATGGACAAAAATTTTCGGCATAAATGGGAGACGCGCAAATTTAAGGCGCATATCTCATTATTTTGATTCCCTGGACACCCCGAAGTGTCCTAGATGCACCACGGTTTGCTGAAGCCAGGAACAACATTCAGGACATTCCGACGTGTCCAATTGGCAACTGCGGTCAATGCCTTATATGATCGCTGCATTGTGCTCAACTTTCCGAGGTGGGACAAAAATCTTTGGCATGAATCGGAGACGAGCTCAACATAAGGCTCGTCTTAGATTTTGTTTTGGTCGTATGTTCGGCGCAAATTAGAGAAGCTCCAGTGTAAGGTGCGTCTCTCATTATTCTGTGACGCCAGACACGCCCCAGTGACAAAGATGTGCCACGGCGTGCTAATGTCGGCCAGGAACAACATCCTGGACATTACAACATGTCCAACTGGGAACTGTGCGCAATTCTTTATATAAACATTGCATTGCGCTCAGCTTTCTGAGGTGGGACAAAAGATCTTCGGCGTAAATTAGAGACGAGCCATTGAAAGGCGTGTCTCGCATTATCTTGCGGCCCAAAAAACGCTGGAGTGCACTAGATGCGCCACGGTGTGCTGAAGCCAGAACAACGTCCAAGACATTCCAATGTTTCCAACTGGTAACTGTGCGCAATGACTTATACAATCGTTGCAACATGCTCAACTTTACGAGGTGGTACAAAAGATCATTGGAACAAATCGGATATGAGCAATGACATTGCAATTCAGAGATAATTTGCAACTCAATAAATTTCATAGTTCATACATTGTCTTCCCTCTAAACTAATTTTTAATCTAAACTTTTTTCTAAAGCTCCCATCGATCAATCTAAACTGCACCGTCCAGCTTGCTCCTGAACACGTCTCTTATATTGCCCTGGATACTAAAAATATGGACGTTCTTTAAATTGACAAATGTCGAAGGGGGAATGAATAACCTATGTTGGTCACTAACACAAATTGTCTAACCTTGATAAGTAGATTATAGCAATCATTTTCAACATCTGGCGCATTTGGCTGATGCAGCAAATGCTGAACTTCAAGTAGTATAGTTTTGATAGTAAAAGCCGTGCACCACCCCTATGAAATATCAATTTAAGCAACATAAGAAACCAGTTAAAATAAGTTCGGCAACAATTACTAATTACATGAGCAAAATAGCTCTATCTTACAATCTCTTGATCAAGAATCCCAATGCAGAGTGCTCCTGAGCGATGGACATTTGGGTGGAAGAAACCACTTGGAAAGGCGCATCTTGGAGGCAACAATGGATAGTCCTCTGAGAAGGAGATTGTCAGGGGTAATAACCACCTTCTCATTCAGTCTACAAAGGAAATTCATTAATAGGAGAACAATGGTTAAACTCATATTCTGCTTGTTCTTCATGACTTACCCCTTCTCTAATGGGGCAATGCACTACCACTTCAATAAATCTCCCGATTCAGGCTTCACAGAGACACCCTACGCAGATGGAAAAACAAAACTAAAGTTAAGTTCAGCAGTCCATAGCAGATCTACATATATGCAACTATGCGACCGTTGTGCCATATGTACATACATAGGGATGATTCTTGCGCCACGCCAAGTGCTCCTCCTTCAGTCGGCTACACGCCAAGATGATAAAAGCCATAAACAGTGACGATGACAAGGAGGACGACGACGACAACGACGAGAGGACATCGATTATGATGATGACGAGGACAGAGACGACGATGACAACGGTGATGGCAAACAGAGGAGGTGGTCGCACTGGATTTTGTCGATTAGTAATAAAGGAGCATCAGAGGCGAAGAAGAGATGAGAGAGATAAATGCGAGACGCGCGTTAAGTCAAAGATCATATTCCATTGTCGAAGATACGAGGGAGATAAATGCCATTACGCGCTATAACAAAGAGAGGCGAGCGTTAGTCTAAAGCGTGTCTTCCATAGTCGAAAGAGAGACGCTCGACAAGAGGGCTGCGGAGAACTTAATTTCAGCGTCATGGTGCAGAGACGCGTGTGACGTCCGTGCAAGACCTTTCGTTTCCCCGAGACGGTATCGATGCGTCCCATCATTCCATCAATGCACGGGAAACCAACCGCTCCCTCGATGACTCCGGGCGGAGCTTATTTAAGGCGCGCCATCACTAGAGAGTTCTCCACAAGCGCGTCGCTCACTTTGAATCCTCTTCTTTTCTTGGATCGTCTTCTCCACCCCGACGACCCACCACCACCATGGCTGACCTTCCGCCGCCAAGCCCGCCGAGAGAGCCAGCCTCCAAGAAACTGTGTTGCAGCTCCCCCGAGAGGATCAACAGCGAGCAGCGCCTCCTTATGGCGCAACAGGCGTACAAAAATACGTCTTGCGCTGTGAGTTCCTTGTGTCTGGGTACCCTTCCCCGGTTTACTGGAATGGGTGCCATCGATCACTACCTCTTCGCCCTCACAAGTGTGGCCGATTGTCTTGACATTCTATTCGAGGTGATGGCCCAGGTGATTGGCTAAGAGGGCCGCAGTAACCTGGTGGAGGCGACGGAGAGCAACCTCGTTCACGGGGTTGCACCACTGGTGCAGCTAGCGCAACCAGAGCAGCCAAAGCAGCAGGAGCAGCTTGCCCATGCTCCTGTTGCACCAACGCTGGAGTCACCGCCGGACAACGAGAAGGAGGTGGTGGTGGAGGAGGAGGAGGAGGAGGGAGGAGAAGGAGTAGGATTTTTTTTCTTTGTTGTTTTTAGTAGCTTTTGTTTTGTAAATATTATCAATGAACGAATTCTCTTGAATATTATCTTGTGCGTTCTTAAACCGTGTGAATATTATATTGTGTGTTCTTCAACTATGTGAATGAATGAATTTGTGGTGTGTTCATCATGTTCCTCAGGTATCATAAGGAAGGATTTGATTATATTCAGGTATCAAGTGAGAATGTACTATGAGGTCAATGATGTGTGACATCAATAGTGAACCAAAGCAAAATGGAGAATAACGAAGCTGAAGGTGACGTGAGGAATCGGAGATGCGCTTTCAGTTAGAGCGTGTCTCTCTTTTAGCAGAGGAGAGGGAGATGTCGGTCACAGGAGACGAGCTGTGTTTTATGCTCATGTCTGGCTTTTCAGAGAGGATAGCGTGTCTCGGATACGAGTTTAACTGAGACGGGCTTCGTTTTAACACGTCATCTTGTACTTTCAGCCGAGCCATGTTAGATCCTCGCTGAAGCGGGCTCGTCTCGCTTAACATTATCAGAGACGTCGCCTTTGAGCGCGTCGCCCATCTTTGTCTCCTATTTGGGTTTCTTACGTAGTGCACATTCAGGAGATAATATTAAAAGAGGCACATTACTCGCCGTGCTCAATTCATCCCGGTTGTACAAAGATGTATAAGGACTTGAAGACATGTTATTGGTGGGCCAGCATGAAAAAGGACATAGCCAAATATGTAGCCTTGTGCGCTATGTGCCAATGGGTGAAGGCGGATCACCAAAGGCCAGCTAGACTATTGCAGCCATTGAAGATTTCAGAATGGAAGTGGGAAGAAATCGGCATGGACTTCATAGTTGGATTGCCACGTACTCAGTACAGTTATGACTCCATATTGGTTATTGTGGATCAGTTAACCAAGTCAGCTCACTTTATCCCTGTTAAGACCAAGTATACTGCAATACAACTGGCACACTTATATATGCAGCATATTGTGTGCCAACATGGAGTCCCAAAGAAAATATTCTCGTACCGAGGTTCTCAATTTACCTCTAGGTTCGGGCAGAAACTGCATGAAGCATTGGGTACAAGGTTGAATTTCAGTTTGGCGTATCACCCTCAAACCAACGGACAAACCGAGAGAACGAATCAGATTTTAGAGGACATGTTGAGAGCTTGTGCCTTAAAGCATGCAAGAAGTTGGGACAAAAGCTTGCCGTATGCGGAATTCTCATATAACAATAGTTACCAAGCAAGTTTGAAGATGTCACCATATGAACCACTATATGGAAGGAAGTATAGGACACCCTTGTTTGGGAATGAGACAATGAGAACCAAGTATTTTGACCTGATGTGTGGCAAGAAGCTAAAAGACAAGTCCAAATAATCTGCAAAAATTTGAGGGCTTCCCCGATCAAGACAAAAAGGATATGCGGATAATAGACAGAGAGACCTAGCCTTAAAAGTAGGAGACTTTGTTTACCTCAAAGTGTCACCAATGCGAGCTCATAGGAGGTTTAATGTCAGAGGCAAGTTGGCACCTCGCTACATTAGACCATTCAAGGTACTGGACAAAAGAGGAGATGTAGCATATAGGTTTGAGATGCCAGCTCACTTATCAGATGTTCATCATGTCTTTCATGTTTCACATCTCAAGAAGTTCTTAAGGGTACCGAAAGAACAAGTGCCAATGGAAGAATTGGAACTGGAGGCAGATTTGACGTATGTCGAGCAACCAGTCTAGATCTTGAAAACAAAGAGTGGGTCACAAGAAATAAGATTATTAGATGGTGTAAAGTTCAATGGAAGCATCACACTGAATTAGAGGCAACTTGGGACCTAGAAGATGATCTCGAGAAGAATTTTCCGTATCTCTTTCCTTCTACGTCGAATATCAAGGGCAAGATCATTTTAAGGGGGGCAGGTTTGAAACACCCTCATTTTCAGGCATCATGCATTGCATAAGTTCATATACACGTTTAAAATTAATCCACATAAAAAGGAACAAGTTTAAAATGAATTTAAAGAAAAACCGCACTCAAAAGTTCTGAGAAGTGCGAACTAGTCCGTTTTTAGTGCGGACTTGTCCGATTTCTCTCTTACCTCCCTCGGACATGTCCGTTTTTTCTGTAGACTAGTCCAATTTTCTCTCTGTACAATTTTTGGACTTGTTTTGTCCATTGACGGACTAGTCCGGTGTCCCGAATCTTTGTAAATTCGCCAAGTCCTTGGACTTGTCCGTTGTCTTGCGGACTTGTCCATTTTCCTTTCTGAGTAGGTTCGGACTTGTCCGGTTTGGTTCGGACATATCCGATTTCTCTCTGACAAACTTCAGATTAGTCCAGCCTAGTGTGTACTTGTCCAGTGATCGCAATTATGAGTTGATCTTTTGTTCCACGACGTATTTTTTGGTTTTACCTTAAGTGGGCCTCAGGACGTCATTTCCAACCCTTTTGGAGCCCACGTGGGACCACACACTGACCTCCACCCACCCCAAGCTCAATATCCATCAAACCCTAGCCCTCCACCTCTATATAAACATCCCAATACCCCACCCTTTTACCTCTTTGCTTCAATTGAAAAACCACAAACCCTAGTTCGTGGGAGCCGCCACCAAGGAGAAGAAGATATCGAGCAAGAAGAAGAAGATGAGGAAACTAAAGAAGATGAAAAGACCAATATCTCCATCAACTTTGCGTTCTTCATCAACAATTCACTACCATGTTTTCTTCATTAATCCTAGATCGTCAAGATCGGAGTGTTGCCTCAAAAACCCTTGATTCATTGGAGTTCTAAACACCTGTTATACCTTCTACATTCTCTTTCTCATGAGAGTTCAACCCCGTTTCTCCAAATTCACGTCGATCTAGAAAGCCCTAATTCGCTGGTTCTGCGAAGGGCGGACTAGTCCGGCCCTACAGCGGACTAGTCCGGTCTTATTGTGTGTTTTCTGCTGAATTAATTCTAAATTGATTGAATCAATTCCAAACCTGTCCAAACTTGTTAAAAACTATTAGAACTAGTTAGTAGACATTATTAACAAATTATTACATCACAATTGCAATAATCAAGCATATCATGTTATATTGAGTAATATATGTTCGCTTATGATTGTAGGTCTTGTTTTATATGATTATTGCACGGTTTAGACAGATTTGCGCTAGAGATTGTTGTAGAGGACCTCTAGCACCAGGAATTTGAAGACTTTGATCCAAACCAAGCCCAAGAGCAAGGCAAGTGTCCTTTAACATATTGATCCTGCATCTAAAATAAATGTTTTGTTTTCAAAACTTCATGCTTGTGTCAATTTGATGGGAATCCTATGATAGGAAGTTTCCTATCTTTGTTTAACCACCCTTGTCACCTGGAATACATGGTAGAGAGTCGGGAAGGGCTTTTACCTTTGCTTCGCTTTAATTAATTAGTATGAGAAAACAACTATATAATTTAATTATGGATTAATGAGATTATGGTTAATATAAACTGGTTAATACGATATGGTAATGGGTGATCTAAGCAAGCCTAGTATGTTGATGGGTTGGAAGACATGGTGGTTGCTTGCTTTAGATCTAAGGACCCATTTGTATGAGAATATGCCAGGACAACAATGCCACCACGAGGCCAAGTATGGGTGCGGCGTAGCTTATTAATTAGGGCATTGCTAGTATTGTGCAGATTATTTGGGGCAGTGGAGAAGGGGAGTCAGATTGGGTTTGGATTTGAGGCAGGACTCCCTAGATCCGATTTGCACAAGAGATGGCCCTTGGTTGAAGATGTCCTCAGTTGGAGACATCGCCACCGGTGAAACATCAATGGGTCCGTACATGCTAGTGGTCTCTCTATAAAGGCTATTTTGTGATCTCTTTGCCACACACCAACGGAAGTGTGAGATGGCATAATGGAGGTTCTTTAGTCACCAAAAGGTGAGGAAATCACAAACATGTAGGTAATGTGGTACAACCTCTGCAGAGTGTTAATATTATCATGATAGTCGTGCTCCCAGTTATGAGCACCTGGAAACCTTCCATGATCAGAGGGAAATTGGGACTTGGGATGGTTGGGTTATGTTTTGGAATATGATGGTTTAGTTCTGGTTATGGGATGGTATTACGTATTTGAGCAATTGATATGGTTAATGGTAACGAGAAATCTGGAATATGGATGATGGTAATGAAATATGGACTAGTATTATGATAACTACATGGTTTATAATGAGTTTACCTCACATATAAGATATTGCTTTCCAAATGTTTTAATGTACTTTTCAACACTTAGCTGTTATTATATTCGTCATTTGTATCAGCTACATGTCATACTTTCCCACACTTGCTGAGTACGACACATACTCACCCTTGCAATTCCCCCACCAATAGTTTCAGGTATGGATTGGGAGTATCATGACGATAATGCGGAGTTCTAGGCTGTGTCTGCCGTCAGCTTTGCCTATGGTGTTGATTGGAGCTGCGCTATATCCCTTTTGCTTAGTTGCTTTATTAGATGATTTCCGCTGCATTAGTTCAAACATGTCATTAACATTCATCAGAGTTTATATTTGAGGTATGAATTGTGTAATAAAAGTGGTTAATTAATATTGTCTTGTGTTAATTATCTGTTTATCATTTGTGAATAACTTGTGTACGTGTGTTAAACATCCTAGGCACACATATACTGCACTTGGTTCATTTTTCAGAACCAGGTGTCACAGTTTCTAAAGAATTTTTGAAGGATTTACATGTTGGTGCTAGTGGCACATCACCAGGAATGGCGAGAGCACAAGAATCAAAAATGAGATTTGCTCCAACAGTGGGGTTGTATAGGATCTTCATTGGTGTCCCACTAATGTAACATAGAATAGTTGCCAAAGGTGAGGTCATCTGAAGAATTTCGGGTGACTGCTCAACTTCTGCAGTCCAATCCCTACTTAAATTAGAGGTTAACCTCTTTACCGTATGTTGGACGAATACTCCATCAGGTGGGTCAGGTAGAGTTAATGGCAATGATGGTTTCCTATGGCAACAATACTTCGAGGTATTTCTGAAATCTTCAAATATCTCATCCTCGAAGTAGAAGGGAAACGTTGAAGGTTGAATTTCTTCTTCCTTCGTAGTTTCTGGTTCGGGAGAGGATTCATCCGCTAATGTGTGGGATAAGAAAGATATGGGTTCTTCCTTGTCCATGGATTCATCCTCAGTTCTTGACACTACTTCCTCTTGAGGGGGCTCATTAAGACCCATAATAAAGGAATAGTTTTCTAGAGTTTGGTCTAGAAGATCCTTGCCTCCAGATGTAATGTCAAGATGCAGGATAGACTCTTCGTTCAATCCCATATAGAATTGTAGCAAAAGCAATGGATCAAGGATAGACAAATCTGGGCCGCAATTTCTCAAAAGAGAATATCTGTCGCAAGCTGCACCTATGGATTCCTTCTCCATCTGCTGGAAGCATAGTACTTCCTTCCATAAGGAAACAATTCGGGCAATTGGAAAGAAAGCAAGACAAAATATGCCTCATAATTCTCTCCAATTTCTATTTATTTTCCCAACATTGTGGTCATACCACTGTTTGGCTTTTTCCTTAAGGGAAAAAGGAAACAACTTCCATTTGGGAGTCTCTTGTGTCATATCCTTGTTTAGAAGGCATGAAAACAATTGTTCGAACTCTCCTAGATGTTGGTAAGGGTTTTCACTATCTGTTCTTGTGAATGATTGCTCGCAAACCATGGCTACAAAGCCAGAGCGAAGTTCATATCTAGTGGAACAAATGGGTTCTGCCGACAACGGTGGCTCACCGAACATCCGCTTTGGGGAAGAATATGAAAGAATGGCGGGTTGCTCCATATATTTTGTGGTGGTAAGAAAATGAAAGATAAGATAAGAAGATAGATACGAAGGTGAACAAGGTTTGAAGATTAACATCAACTGTTTCTCGGCAACAATGCCAAAAATGCTTTTGTTGACATTTCTTATGTCACAGATAAAAATCCGAAAGCGCACAGAAAATATTGTGTATCACTTCCCCTTAAAAGAATATTCCCAGGGTATCGAATCCAAGGAACGTGTATGTAATCTTATTAACTAATTCACCCAAGGACGTAAAGTTGTTTTATAGGCAAGGAAGAGAGAGGAATTCAAAGTATTGATTCTAATCCAAAAGAATTTGAAGTAGTTGCTTGCTTCAGGCACGGGTTTACCCCTAGCAACACTAGGCGACTCCCGTCAAGAGCTTATGGCATAGCCAAACGTGGAGGATTCCAAAGGACAGATAGGGATGTCAGCACCTACTGCCTACCTCTTCAATTCGTAGGTCTATGATATATTCACTCGTGATTTCTAACCTAAGTACCACGCTTACGTTCTAAATCACAACTCTAGTTTTTTCGAACACAAAGCTACAACTAGAGCCTCTAATAAATTAAAGCAATGAACCCACAAGTACCTACTTGTGCAAACTACTATGAATTGAGAATCAAATTTGAATTGAATTCACAAAGGCTTACTTGATTTGAATAACTCTTTTGTAGGGGTACAAGTGTAGAAGAGGTACTTGACAAGCCCAAGCCTCCTTCTCCTAAACTCTTCACCACACTCCCTTTCTACTTGGCGGCCTCTAGGACTACTCTAAACCTTATGAGTGGTATTCTATTATCAACTTTTGGTGTGTACGTGAAGTGAGGTGTAACACTCTCATTTTAATGCATCATGCATTGCATAACTTCCTGTACATGTTTAACATTAATCCACATAAAAAGGAATGAATTTAAAATAAATTAGAAGCAAAATTGCACTTAAGAATTCCGGGAAGTGCGGACTAGTCCATTTTTGGTGCGGACTAGTCTGATTTCTCTCTGACCTTGCAGGATCGACAAGCACGTGAAGTAGGACCTGAAAGGTTAGGGCAATATGAATGAAAATGTCCTGTCTGACCACATTCGAAACTTCGTTGAGGTCCGGAGCTTCCGCTCCTTCTAGTTCTCACATTTTGCAATGCTTTTGAGAACCTAGTAGAGAGAAGTACTAGCCCCTCCTTTGGAAACTCCTCAATTCGTTCAAGGATTAGAGAGGACAATAAAGCAAGTGTACCACATGATGAATATTGGCTGGAGCTAGGCATTTCATGTTGAGAAACAAATGCAAGAGACTTGTTGGGGTTCTTACGTGAGATTATGTCAATTTCATGAGTTTTCAATTTAGAATATAGTACATCTAAAGTAAGTGTACTCATGACAGTAGATTCACGAATAGATGTAGCCTTCATCTCCCAAATTGACATATCTAATGCACTTAACAATTGCCTAGCATTTTCAGCATCTGGAAAATTAACATTAACACTACGCAAGTTGCTGAGAATTTTATTAAAGCGAGCAAAATGGTCATCAATAGACTCACTGGGTTGCATCGCAAAGCGCATGTATTATTTCATGAACATGTTTTGTCTTACATCCTTGATCGTGTTGGATACTTCGTGGTAGTCACAAAGTGCTTTCCACACATCGTATGCAAATCAGAGGTGTGCAACACGGTCGAAGTCGCTTTGAGTTAATCCTTGTATGATCAAGTTCTGAGCCTTGTTGTTGTTGTCGACATCTCTCAGATTTGTAGTTGTAACTTGATCATTTGATGGCACTTCGTAAGGCTTGTATACCTTATCTCATATTGCGAAGCCTTGAGTCTAGATGAAGGCTTCCATACGTGCCTTCCAAACCTGAAAATCAATACCACTAAACACACAAGGTTTGGCGGAGTATTTCTCCATAATGATTAGTCAAAAGAACGTGCAAATCAAAAAGATCAGAACACCGTGGCTCTAATACCAATTGTAGGATCGAAGGGCACGTGAAAAGCTACCATAGGGGGGTGAGTGGTAGATTAAAAAAATCTTACGCAGCAGAACAATTAAATCCCTTGTCGGCAGAAAAACGATCTGTTAAAGAAATTGTGTGTGAGACTAATCTAAACGTGTTTCACCATGAAAAATGTGATAGATATCATAGACAATCAAGTCACAGAGATGACACAACAAGAATCACTCAAATCCATCGAGAGAAACTCAAGTTACGATTGAAAGATCGAACAAAGGTCAATCTGTGCTGCCCGAGAAAAACAGTTATGGAACGCTGCAAAGAAACTCGTGTAGATCAGAAACCACAAATCCAATGACCGTGAAATTTTGACAGATGATAGATAATCAAGTTGTGAAGATAACCTAAAAATAATCACGTCAATTGGATCTTTAAAACTCGAGTTATGATAAAACCACCAAAGAAAGGTAGTGCTGTGTAGAAAACTCGACGAGAAAAACTTGATTGGAACAAGTCGGATGAACAAGGTACAAAAGTTCCTTTCAACTTCGAATTTTATTCAATGGAACACAAGAGGAACAGCCCCAAAGTCGTCCACCACGATCTCTGGCCTCCCTTGCTTATATAACCAGCCCTTGGGCCAACCCAATCTCAACTAGGACTCTAATCCTACTCAAATCACGAATCGAAACTTTTCATAACTTCTTAGGACTCTTCTATACACAGATAGAAGCAATCTTAAGACTTTCAAACACCTTAGGAACGTATCCCACATTCATAAAAAACTCAAATTCGTGACTGTCGGTACCTTCCATACTAGATACCCCTCGGGATCGCAAAGATCACAAGGAAACTCCATCTATCAGATTTGAAGACCTCCGAAGGCCCCACATGTCAGGTGTAGCCGGACCTGCTTCCCCGAAATGGTTAGTCCCAGGGCCGCCACGTGTATCACAAGACCGGAGCTATCACCCACACATGGGAAGCTCCGGTCGGAATACCAGTATGGCACCCCCGGACCTAACCCCACACAGAGGGAAGCTCCGTACCAACACCTGTCCAACAGCACCGAAACTACCCGTCCAGGACGGTAAGCTCCAGAGCTGCCACGTGGCAACCATCGGACCTTCAGCTTCACTAATCAGGCTGGTGGACCCCCCAACAGCTCCGAACCATCAAGGAGCAATCTAAGACTTCAAGACCCAATTAAGTGTCATTAATACCATATTAATGACACACGATCAGATGGCCCTTAATATTGATAACGGCACTGTTAAGGCTCGTTACCATGCTGTTAAGGGTAATTAACCTCATTTATTATGTGTGAAGCATGTGTAACCACCGGGGCCACCTGTCGGGCCAGGCTAACGTTGTAACGACCAGTCCTTGTACTATGAAAGGACTAGCCGATGATACACAAGGCACGGTCCTAGACCACTACTGAACTCCCTAAGCTAGACGAGCTTCTTCTTCTGGAGCTTCTTCTAGACTCACAAGCTTAATACATCACCAACACACCGCGTGGAGTAGGGTATTATGCTCAGGCAGCCCGAACCACGTAAATCTCCGTGTACACATGTCTTTCACCTTCTTGAATATCTGCGTGCCCATTACCGAACTACAACTCCTCGATCTACCAAAGGTAGTGTCGGGAGATATGTCGGTTCCAAACACCGACAGTTGGCGCACCAGATAGGGGCGCCCGAGATTTGGAGTATGGTGAACACAGCTGCTGGATCATCCAATGGCAACCCTGCTATTCAACCCGCTGGAGGCAATCCCTCCAACATGCAGCAACCAGCAGGTGCCGTGGCTCCAGCAGGAGTCATGCCTCTACCACCACCGCTTGCACCAGCACCTCAAGCTGAGCAGCGTGACGGTGCATCGGCGTCGGTCACTGCATCGGCAAATAACAACAACCCTGAACACGCGCTTCATGCAGCGCGTGCTCTCCTTCAATGTCCACCACCTCCAGGTGCATCCTATGGTGCAATGGAGTAGTGGAGGGCTGATGTGGAACACCTGGCTGCAGCAGCAGCCGACCTCATCAGCAACCAAGGTCCTCCTCCTTCGGGGCGGGCTCCATCGCAGTGCCGGACCGTGTCTGGCAGACTTGGTCCGCATGCTTCCAAGAATAGGAGGCGTGCTGCATCACAGCAAGTTACGTCGCTAGCCTTCGGGGTGCGACGTACTCATACGGTAACCAGGATGTCAACTCATGACCTCCGAGCGGAGCTTGATCGCCGGGACTGTCAACAGGACGGCCGTGTCCATATCGAGCGCGCTCACGAAAGGCGAGAGGCTCGAGATAGCCCTGCTCCAGAGGGAGTAGGAGGAGGCTGTTCTGCACTGGCCATGCACCTACGCATGGTCAGATGGCCACAAAAGTTTCAGCCACACCTGCCGGAGAAATTTGACAGGACTGTTAACCCCGTCGAGTTTCTCCAAATTTACACCACCGCAATCCTTGAGGCCGGAGGTAACGAGGCCGTAATGGCCAACTACTTCCCAGTGGCTTTGACTGGGACCGCCAAGTCCTGGTTCATGAGCCTTCCTCACAACTCTATCAATAGTTGGGAGGAATTGTGCCAACAGTTCACCGCCAATTTCGGGAGTTCATACACCCGACCAGGCACCGAACTGGACCTTTTTGCAGTTGTGCAGAAGGGGGGAGAATCCTTGCGCTCATTTATCCAGAGGTTCTCCCAGGTACGAAACACCATTCCTTCTATCTCTAGCACCTCTGTTATCGTGGCATTTAGACAGGGCGTAAAGGATAAGAAGATGCTGGAGAAGCTGGCGCTCAAGGAGATCACCAGCGTCACGGAGCTCTTCAGCTTGGCAGACAAGTGTGCCAAAGCTTCGGAGGGCCGTGAAATGCACTCCAAACCACCTCCAGAGGATGGCAAAAAATCCTCCAAAGGTGAAGCCACTACCTCCGGGAGTGGCAAAAAGAATAAAAAGTCCAACGGCAAGAAGAAGCCGTCGGCCGGCAAATCCACCGCTGCAGCTGCAGCAGCTCCGGGTGGCCGGGGTCCACAACCATAGAAACGACCTCGACCGTCCTCTAAAGATGGTGGCAACTCCAAAATGTGGTGTCCTATCCACAATTCGAACGACCACAACTTGGAGGACCGCCGAGAGGTCCAAAGCCTTGTCGAGCGCTACCACAAGCACCGAGAAGAAGTTCCTTTCCGTTAGAGGGAGGGAAAACAGAAAGTCGACGAAGCTTTGGCTGAAGAGGAGCTGGGCTTCCAGGACCTCAAAAAGGTCCTGAGGGCTGTCTACACCTCCGTCGACGACGACTCCGACGTCTCCGACAATGAGAGTCGGAAGACCATGATCACCATCTTTGGTGGTTCGTGGGACATCACCTCCCACTGTGTTCTCATGACCATGCAGCAGGACATGGCCTCAGTAGCTCCTACAACAAGGGTGGAGCCTCATCAAAAGTTGATGGACACTACCATCACTTTTGACGCTTCAGACTGCACTCGGAACACGATCGGAGCTGGTCAGCTACCCTTGATGGTATCACCTACCATCAATAACATTCGACTCCACCATGTAATGGTGGACGGAGGTTCGGGGCTGAACCTCATAAGCTTCGAAGCTTTCATCAAGCTTCAGCTCCGACCTTCAGACCTTCGCCCCTCTCGACCTTTCTCTAGAGTAGGTCCGGGGGCCATAACATCACTCGGTGCCATTACTCTCCCCGCACTGAGAAGATGATCTTTGACGTCGCTTAGATCAACTTAACCTTCAACGCCATTCTTGGCAAGCCCGCCTTGTACGAATTCATGGCTGCTGCTCATTATGGATACCTGGTGTTGAAGATGCCGACACCAGTTGGCGTTCTTCGGATCCGCGGAGATCGTACTGCTGGAGTAACTGCTCTTGAAGAACTTCATGCGCTTGCTACGACGCAGGAGGAAGAATCCAGGCAGGAGCAAGCTCCGAAACAACCGAGCATTCGTCAATGAGGCTCAAATTCTGCACCTCGCGTGCAACCAAGCGGCGACACAGACATCCCCGTTAAGGTCGTCCAAATCGGTTCCGATGCCTCTCATACCACCCGTATATTGGGAGGTCTGAATAAGAAATAGGAACTCAACTGGTCAACTAGAGAGACACTCTTCTTCCTGGTGTACGAAGCTGAAGCATTCCTTCCTCCAGAAATCACCTTGGGGTCACTCTGGGTCTGGACCTCCGACGAAGCCATGCAGGACCAGCTCCGGCGTGAAGACCTTGACCTCCTTGAAGAGGGAAGGTGCCGAGCAGCTGTTCGGAATGCCTGATACCACCAATCTCTTCAGCGCTATCACCAACAGCATGTTCACAGCCGACAGCTCGAGGAATGCGATCTGGTGCTACGGTTAATACTATCCAGAGAAGGGTTAAACAAACTCTCCCCCAACTGGGAGGGACGCTTCCGAGTGATCAAAGTATCCCGTCCCGGATGCGTTCGCTTGGCAACCGAGGATGGGACAACATTCCCAAATCTTTGAACATTGAGCAACTCCGTAAGTTCTACGCTTAATATCATGGAGGTGAGTCTGTAATTACACGTGGTGTATGTTATAGAGTCATTGTACAGAGTCGGGTAGCTCCTCTGGGAGGGCAGCCGGACCTACCCCGCTAGGTCCGCAACGTCCATGCAACACTTGTCAAAGTCTCATAACTAAAAGTGTAGCTAGCTACCTTGGGTCAAACTAGAAACGAAACACATTTAGCCTGGTTCCATACCCTAAGAGTGTACTTGTTTCCCCTATACCCCGAACCTATAATGAAAGACATCATTGTGTGAAAACAGACTCCACGTGCATTTACTTTGTACAGGCTCAATATTATTTATTTTTCTCTTTCTTGTCTATAACAATGTTGTGCAGTTCTTAAGAAACTTTAGCTCGACCAGTTCATGTACAACTCAAGTTGTGTTGTCCATCCTTTCGGGTTCAAACATTGTTGATGGCCTACTTGTCTGAATGCTGCAAAGCCAATCTAGGGCCGGAGTGTGCTATCGACTTAGCCTGGTCCTGCACCCTAAGTACGCCACTCTACCTACACCCCGGCAGGCCGAAGTAAGGTGAGTCCAGAAATGATTGGACCTGAAGGGAGCAAGACGGTGCTATTGATTATATTTGGGATTTTGTTCGACGTAAAAATTTTTCGAGAACAATAAGTCGCGATGAAGTTATAGATAGGAAACGGATTTTACAGTTTTTCTTGACTTTATTGTGTAGGAAAAATAAATATTTCATGACGATGGTAAATGAAGTCGGAGCTATCAAAGCTCCGACATCCTCTAGGCGGCTTGTGGTCGATGTTCAAACATTGACATCGAGCATCTCTGGAGCTACTCAGTTCAGGAAAGCTAAGAGGCAAGTCATCAACATGAAGATGGTGGAAAGACTCTAAAGTGGAGTCTGACGTTGACACAACACGTGTTGGCGGAGGTCACTGCCAGAGCTGCCAAGCTCCGACACCCAAAAGGCTAACTATTGATGCTCTACGCGTCGATGGAGACTACTGCCGGAGCTACTAAGCTACAGCGATGGTCAATGCCGGAGCCACTAAGCTCCAACAGCCTTAGGGGGCCTACACTATCGAAGACTTCGGACCTACATGTTCGAAGCACGCAAGTCTTCAACAACTGTTACATCCTCTTGGTACATGTTCACAATCAAATTGTGTACATCTACTAGGGGGCCAAGGGAGACAAAGGTGTTGAAGAAAAAAAATGAAATTCGAATTCTCAAAAATTTGAATTTCATTCACCTGGAGACAAGAGATTACAAAATTGGAGAAGAAGAAGAGAGAATACAAGCGGGAGCCACAGGGAGACGGTCCTAGACCCTATGGAAGAACTGGGTGTCCTTCTGGGCAACCCCCGACACGCTGGCTCAGGCGGCTTCACCCTCTCCTTCGATGGGGCCTTCAAGCACCAGGTCCAAAGGGAATTGAGGGTCCAGGCTGGTGTAGCACGTCAGCACAAACTCTGCGACATTCTTCGCCAGGGACTGACCCTCGGTTTCCAATTGGTCCGCGATGACATCACCCTCCTTGGAGAGCTTGTTGCCTGCTGAACTCAGCGCCTCCAACGCCTGGTCCAGCTCCGGCTCTGGATCATCCAGACGCATGGGACTGAAGCCCATTGGCGTCAGCGCGTCGTTGGCCTTGCCTAGGAAGTCCCAAAATTGTTGGGACTCCGTAGCCCTTGCACCACGCATCTCCGCCATGGATCTTTTAGCCGCCGCTAGCTTCGAGCTCTCCCGAGCACGACGCTCCACCTCTTTGGCATTCTGCTGAATTGTTTCAGCAACCTACCTTTTGCGCTTGCTGAGCTCTTCCTCCCAGAGGTGGATCTCATTCCGGCGATTGACCAGATCTTTCTCCCGGCCCCGCACATTCTTCTCCCGATCGGCGATGGCATTCTCCTGCTTGTAGAGTTCTTGCCCTCTCTCCCAGGCCTTCTTCTCCTCCTCCTTGCAATGCTCCTCCAATTTCTTGGTGCTTTCTTCGAGGCTCTTGTCAGCCAGAGCTATCTTCTGGACAAGCTCCTCCTCCCTCTTCATGAGGTCGTCTCGCAGCTCCCGCAATTTCAGCTCTTCATCTTCAAGCCGTCTTTCCCCCGCTTCAAGAGCCTCCCGACACTTGACAAGACTATAGTGGATGGCGGAGAGCCTTTCCTGGCACTCGTCAGCTGCGCTATTTGCAGCCTTGGCCTGATCATAGATGGCCTGGGACTGGTTGTCGAGGGTCCGCGTCATGCTTTCCCTCTCATCCAACAACTTACCCCAATACTCTAGGCAGACTTTCTACCTTTTCACCCACTCCTTGTCGTCAGCCATCCTCGATTGCGCCAGCTTGGTATCGAAATGGAGTCTGTTGGGCCACCTCCTAAGGGTTTGACGCTCCTTCTCGAGGGCCTTGCTGTCGTGGTAGAAGGCCAGCTGCACTTGCTGAAGACTGGAGCAGCCGTTGTCGATAGACAACGATAGGGGGATCAGGTCCAGACCTGCCGGGGTCATCTCCGCTGGCTCCAGCGGATCTTCAGCAACAAAAATTGGTTCCCACTCTACGAGAGCGGTCCCCTGAGCTTCAACGACACTAGAGCTGTCCTTCAGGATAGCCTCGTCCGCCGTCGAGGAAGTACCTGCAACCGAAGTTCCAACCTCCAGAATTGGTTCCAAAGGCCCAGCAGATATGTCATCAACAACTGGCCCCTCCGGGAGGGGATGAGCAGCTTCATCACGGCACTCTGGCTCAGCAGCGGGCACCTCCGGGATCACCGCTTCCGGAGCGGGTGTTGAAGGTCCGGTCGGAGCAGAAGCTTCTTCAGGTTCCAGCGTAGGCGCCTCCTCCGCCGCTGGCTCAGGTGCTGGCGCTTCGACCATCATGGGCTTTGGTGCTGGCGCTTCGACCACCATGGGCTCTGGCGCTGGCATCTCGACCGCCATAGGCTCAGGCGCCGATGCCTCCGTAGCAACTGGCTCAGATGCCATAACATCTTCAACAGCCGGTTCAACCGCTGGAACTTCTGCAGCAACAGGCTCAGTGGTCGGAGCTTCCTCGACAACCAGCACAAGTGCTGGAGCTTCAACAACACCCGGCTCCACTGCCGGGACCTCATCAACCACCGGCTCGACTGCTAGGGCTTCAACAACATCCGGCTCTAGGGCGGGAATAGCATCTTCCTCCGGCTCTACGGCCGGAGCGTCCAACATCACAGCATCCAAGCTCGAAGCTTCAACCTCCGAGGTTGGCACTGCTGGTACATCTTCAGTCCCATGGTCCGGCGCTACCACGGGAGCTTCTGGGGATGAGTAGTCCAAAACCACGACAGCCGGCGTCGGGGCTGCCGCAGCCTCAGCCACCTCATGGGACGGCGCTGGAATCGGAGCTGGAGCTTTAGTCTGCACAGCCTCAACCGCTACTGCAAGGGCCGGAGCTTCAGTCCCTTTCCTGGGCACGCTGTGTATGAAGGACAAAGAGACTCAAAATACAGTTAACAACAAAACAACTGAGTGAGGTAAAAAATCAAAAATTACCTCGGAGGGCTTCCGCACAAGTTCCCGCGGAACCTCTTCCCCGGATGCTCTAGACTGGCCCCAGCCGACACTAGCGTGGTAGTCCCGGAAGGCCCCCCGGAGCTTGTTGCTGTTGTCGGCGTTGCTCTGGTCGAGGCCCCCTCGACCGAGAAGGACCTCCGGACGCGGAGCCCTCAGCTGGCCCTGGGACCAGAGTCACCTGGCCAGAGCTAGCACCCCAGGAAGAAGCCGCTACCGTCGTAGACCTCTCCATCAGGGAGAAGGAGACGCCACAGAAGAAGTATGTCTGGCCCTTCTGTCGGCATGCTTCCTCTTACGGCTCTAGGTCTCGGCTAATTCCTTGCCCTTGCCGACGACTTTGGTTCTTGGCTTAGGGGCGGGAAGGGAGCCACCTTCTGGAGCCTCGAAGATCGCCAACCCAGTGGTCGAGCGCCTCTCAACGACACCATGGTCGTCAAGCACCGACATCGTTAGTCGGAGCTACCTGCTGAATGCTGCCTCCATGTTCAGTGGGAGGAAAGCTGGCGGCGGAGCCAAGTCATCGCCCTCGATTCGATGCCATGCTGGAATTTCTTCAGGTGGAACTCCAAAGTTGCACCCTCCATGTTGGACTTCAAACCGGTCTCGATCCGGTCGTCGTCCAGCATACTGTTGAGGGCCCAAGCCAACATCTCCCTTCTCTTCAACGGAGCACACCCGTTGGTCAGGAAGTTGCAAAACATCGCCTGGGGAGTCACCCCTCCTTCCACACACAAGCGGATCCTGGTCAGAGCAGGATCAAGGCATCCGACAGCACCGGGGCTTCACTCGAAACTGCAGTGTCGATGTTGGGGAGGCCTTCCGGCAGCTCCAGCTTCTCATGCTCCTCCACCCTGATTACAATCCAATCATTCTTCCAGTAGTCCCACTTCCCAGAAGGGAACGACCGCAAGTACTTGTACGGGCACTTCTTGCGCTTCACACAATAGTAGAAGCCAAGGTACTCGTCACTCTGACCTGTGGTTTTAACAGTGAAGAAGGTGCAGAAGAGCTCAATGCAGGGGGGAATGCCCACCCGCATCTTGCAGAAGTGGACAAATATGGACACCAGCAGAATGGAGTTGGGGCTAAGGTGGTAAAGCTACAGACCATAGAAGTCTAGCAGCATCAAGAAGAGGGATGAGAAAGGTGGGATCACTCCCACCATGGCGTACGCGGAGAAGTACACCATGTCGCCGGCGTGTTCCTTCTCGAACGGAAGCTTGCCGGCGCGGACCAAATGGTTGAAGAAGTCAGAAGACCATCCCATGAGGGCCCGAACCTTCTTCAAATCGTCATCGGACTTCAGTCGGCTCTGGCGGAGACCCAACTCCATCGTGGCACAATGAGGCAAGAAAGGAAAAGCAAGCAAAAGTTTGGAAGGTTTGGGCGCAAGATCAATTGAAAGGCATAAAGAACCACAAACGGTGCATGCTTTCCTTCTTAAGTAAGCCCCCGCAACGCCCGGTGGAAACCGCAGAGGAGCCGACGATACCAGTCAAAAATTTCACCCCACCAATGACAAGGAGGCCCGGGGCCACCCCGACGATCAAGTCGAGGTTCTTACCCCAAGCGAACGGTTGTCATCATGAAAGGCGGGAAACCTGAAAGCGGCGGCCTGACAAGGCGCGTGGAACCGATACAATTTTCGTATTGGGAACCGGCGACCTCCAATTGCGTGAGATTCGCACACTGAGATCTCACCTGCCGCCTCCATGATACGCCACACAGCGTAAGATTAATCTAGAACTACCGCCAACTGCACAACCAAAGACCCTTGGAGACACGGATCAGAAACCGAAGAATGGACCCACCTCCGGCGAAATGACTTCATCCAAAAGGTCTCTCCCGGAGGTGAGTCCAGGGGGCCACTGTCGGTACCCTCCGTATCGGATACCCCTTGGGATCGCAAAGATCACAAGGAAACTCCATCTACCAGATTTGAAGACCTCCGAAGGCCCCACATGTCAGGCGTAGCTGGACCTGCTTCCCCGACATGGTAAGTCCCAGGGCTGCCACGTGTATCACAAGACCGGAGCTATCACCCACACATGGGAAGCTCCGGTCGGAATACCAGTATGGCACCCTCGGACTTAACCCCGACAGAGGGAAGCTCCGGTACTGACATGTGTCCAACAACACCAGAACTACCCGTCCACAACGGTAAGCTCCAGAGCTGCCACGTGGCAACCACCGGACCTTCAGCTTCAACAATCAGGCTGGTGACCCCTTAACAGCTCTGGACCATCAAGGAGCAATCAAAGACATCAAGACCCGATTAAGTGTCATTAATACCATATTAATGATACACGATCGGATGGCCCTTAATACTGGTAACGACACTATTAAGGCCCGTTACTAGGCTATTAAGGTTAATTAACATAATTTATTGTGTGTCAATCATGTGTAACCGCCGGGGCCACCTGTTGGGCCAGGCTAACGTTGTAACGACCAGTCCTTGTACTATAAAAGGACAGGTCGACGATACACAAGGCACGGTTCCAGACCACTACTAAACTCCCTGAGCTAGACGAGCTTTTTCATCTGGAGCTTCTTTTAGACTCACAAGCTTAATACATCACCAACACACCCCGTGGAGTAGGGTATTACGCTCAGGCGGCCCGAACCACATAAATCTCTGTGTACACGTGTCTTTCACCTTCTTGAATCTCTGTGCGCCCATTACCGAACTACAACTCCCAGATCTACCAAAGGAAGTGTCGGGAGATCTGTCGGTTCCAATCACCGACAATGACCGACACAAAATCCTATGATGACCAACTCAAATCTTTACATATTTGAGTCAAACACGACTCAGCCTCACCTTGAGTCCATAACCTAGTCGTTTGGACGTTTCTGACCAATTCATTACGTCCACATCTCTTTATCACGCCTCAGAACCATGTAGCCTGGTCCATGCACTCCATGCATACATGCAAACATCTTCCAACAACGTCCACGATACCTTCATATGCATTGTTCTTGATTCAAACATGTTGCACAACCTCCCGATCAACTCAACCACAATTCCTCCCGATCTTGGTTGTTGAACCTCATCTTCTCCCTAAGACTAGTTCAATGGATCCCTTCACCAGCCATGTCTTGAACTCAAGAAACACCTGCACATGAATAAACAACCAATACTTTTGAGCACAAGTCCGCGACTTGACTCAAATTATTTCCTAACACAACACCTTACGTGAGCACCTCACATAAGCATGTTGCAAAGCATAGCAAAAACGATATCATCCATATCAACCAAAATGCATCAAAGCCTTAGCAAATGAATACTAAGCAATCTTTCCAACAATGCAAAGCAAGTTTGAGACACTTCACAGTAAAAGCAGGAACATTGAGATCAAGCTCCGAAACTTGCCAAAGATAACCGGAGCTTGAGCTGGAGCTTACAAAAGCTAGTACAACCTAGCGCCAGAGCTTACCAAAGCTAGTACAAACTAGCGCCAGAGCTTACCAAATCTAGTACAACCTAGCGCCGGAGCTAACTAAAGCTAGTACAATCTAGCGCCGGAGCTAACCAAAGCTAGTACTATCTAGCGCTGGAGGTAACCAACATAAGTCGGACCTAGCAAAACAAGTCAGACCTAGCAGATAAAGATGTTATGGCAGCATTCAAAACTTTTATTGTCAATGCCAATGTATTCAGCACACATAGTTCTCACAGACCTCTCTCGGACATATCCATTTTTGTGCAGACTATTCCGGTTTCGTCTCTTTACAGTTTTCGGACTTGTCCAGTCTAGTGCGGACTAGTTCGGTATCCCGATTCCTTGAAATTTTGCAAAGTCCCTAGGCTTGTCCGGACTTGTCCGTTTTCCGCCGGACTTCTCCTTTTTCCCCTCTGACTAAAATCGGACTTTTTCGGTTTTGGCCAGACTTGTCTGTTTTTCCTCGGACTAAGTTCGGACTTGTACTATATAGTCCGGACTTTTCCGATATCTCTTACTAACTTCGGACTAGTCCGACCATGTGCGGACTTGTCTGATGTATGCGATTCCGAGTTGATCTTTTGTTCCACGACACATTTTTGGTTTTATCATAAGTGGGCCTAAGGACGTCGTGTCTAACCCTTTTGTTACCCTTGTGGGACCCCACACCGGCCTCCACCCACACCAAACTCGAAATTCATCAAACCCTAGACCTCCACCTCTATATAAACAACTCAACACCCCATCCTTCTACCTCTTTGCTTCAATTGAAAGACCACAAACCCTAGTTCATGGGAGCCGCCACCAAGGAGGAGAAGGAGATCATGAGCGAGAAGAAGAAGAGGACGAAACGAAATAGGATCAAGATCTCCATCGAGTTTTCGTTCTTCACGTCGATCTAGAAAACCCTAATTCACTAGTTTTGCGAATTGCGGACTTGTCTGCCCGTATAGCGGACTAGTCTGGTCTTGCTTTATGTTTTCTGCTGAATTAATTTAAATTTATTCGAATCAATTTCAAACCTGTCCAAACTTGTTAAAAACCATTAGAAATGGTTAGTAAACATTATTAACAACACATTAACTAGTTTTGCTCCATAATTGCATTAATCATGCATATAATGTCATATTGAGTAACATATGAGCATCTATTGATTATGATTCTTGTCTTGTATGTTCGTTGCGCGGTTTAGACGGTTTTGCGCTAGAGGGTGCTGCGGAGGATCTCCAACCCCAGGAATTTGAAGACTATGACCCGAACCAAGCCCAAGAGCAAGGCATGTGCCCTTGAACATAATGATCCTGTTTTTACAATAAATGTTTTATTTTCAAAATTGCATGCTTGTGTCAAATTGATAGGAATCCCTATGATAGGAAGTTTACTAGCTTTTTTTTAACCACCCTTGTCACATGTAATACATGGTAGAGAGTTAGGAAGGGCTTTTTACCTTTGCTTCGCTTAATCGATTGGGATGGGAAAACGACTATACCATTTAATTATACATTAATGAGATTATGGTTAATATGAACTGGTAAATATGAAAAGGGAATGGGTGATCTAAGCAAGCCAGGTATGTGGATTGGTTGGAAGCATTGGTGGTTGCTTGCTTTAGATCTAAGGACCGGTTCATGCGATAATATGCCAGGACAACAGTGCCACCACGAGTCCAAGTATGGTTTCGGCATAGCTGATTAATTGGGGTATTGCTAGTATTGCATAGATCATTTGGTGCACCGGGGAAGAAGAGTCGGATTGGGTTTAGATTTGAGGCGGGACTCCCTGGGATCCGAATGGCACAAGAGGGGGCCCTTGGTTGAAGATGTGCTCAGTTGGAGACATCGCCACCGCTGAAACCTCAGTGGGCCCGTACATGCTAGTAGTCCCTTTGTAAAGGCTATGTTGTGATGTCTTGGCCGCACACCAACGGAGGTGTGAGACGGCATAATAGAGATTCTAGTCACCGAAAGGTGATGAAATCACAAACACGTGGGTAATGTGGTACAAACTCTGCAGAGTATTAAAAACTATCATGATAGCCATGCTCCCGGTTATGAGAACCTGGACAACTTCCATGATTAGAGGGAAACCTGGGATTGGGATTGTTTGGTACTTTTAATGATTGGTAATATGATTACAGCTAGTTATGGATTGAATTATGGTATTGGATATGGTTAATGGTATTGGTGAAATCTGGTATAAAGGTGATGGATATGGAATATAGACTTGTACTATGTTAATCATTATGGTATATGATGGGTTTACTACACATACATATAATATATTGCTTTTCAAATATTTTATTGTACTTTTCAGCACTGAGCCTTTATTATTTTTGTCATTTGTATGAGCTACATGTCATACTTTCCCACACTTGCAAAGTATGACATGTACTCCCCCTTACAATTCCCCCACCAACAGTTGCAGGTCAGGATTGGGAGTATAACGATGATAATGTGGAGTTCTAGGCTGTGTGCTACCCTCAGCTTGCCCGTGGTGTTGATTGGAGCTGTGCCATGTCATTTTGCTTAGCTGCATCGTTTCTTATTAGGTTATTCCACTGCATTAGTTCAAACTTGTCATTAATATTCATTAAAGCTTGTATTAGAGGATATTATGAATCGTGTAATAAAAGTGCTTAATTAATTCTTGTTCTGTGGTAATTTTCTGTATATCCTTCTATGAATGCACTCGTGTATGTGTAATGAACGTCCTGGCCACACATATGCGTTCACTTGGTTCATTTTCCGAATCGGGTGGAACATGTGGTGTGGGGTTCTATTTATAAGAGGGAGAAGAGTCGGTTCCCACCACCAAATGCGCTTGAATCAGTCACCCGTGACCTCTTCAAGCTGGGAGTAGGCAACAAGTGGTGTTTGACCGCAATTGGCGCCATGACCTAGTCGGCCAACTAGGGGGTCGGTCGACCTGGTCTCAGCCCCGTTGGGGCTACGCTTCCTCCAGGTCCATACCAGTTGGGTCCCATCGCCTTATATAGGTGCTACACCATTGGATGGCCTCGGATACTTCTTTTTGTGGGCCATTTGATCCAAATGATGACATGTGGCGTCGCATGATTCGTCGAAACCCAATTTTATGGATTACTCCCTGCATGTCATGGTATTGTGGCTCTAAATTCACTTGCATACAAAGAAATACCAAAACTTGTGGAATTGGTTAGTTTTTAACCCTACCACTATGTTTTGTTTCTCTTTTGTGCACACTATGAGGTGAATTGACGATCTAAATATGGCACTTAAGGACTGTCAACACAAGGGCTCCACAGTAGTCGATATGTGGAAGCTGACCAAGCTTGGCGCTAGGAAGGGTTCGGCCGAACCCCCTAGTTAGCCAAACAAAAAGTTGGACCATTTCCTGTGTGCTTCCTCGGGGTGACTTCCAGGTGGGTCCCTTTGGCTAATATTGGTGCTACATTGTTGGATGGCCTTGTATACTTCTGTTTGTGGGCCATTTGATCCATGTGGTGCCACATGTCATTGCTTGATTGGCTGGAATGATATTTTACAGGATACATGCCCTTGTTTCACTTCAATTCCGCATAAAATACCTGCATGCACTAATTTCTCCATGGACAAGTGGAAATAGGTTAAATAGAAAGGTGATGTGTGCAGTAAATGATATTTCCTTCCCACAATTGAGTTATATTAACGGGTGAATTTGGTATATAACGGCCATCAACACCCATGCCCAATTTGTTAATCCATTTAGCACGAGATTCATAATTGATATAATCATTAGTAACTAACTTAGGCTATGTATATGTACACTAGAAGCATCGTAGGAGTCTCTACCTAACCCTTAGCCTAGTCCCTCTTTACCTCATTTACCCACTTTAGGATAGAATGCTCTTGTGTGTGTCACAATACTCCAAATATAATTTATCCATCCTTGCTAGAACCCTACCTAGTCCAATCTAGCCTCTCCATTTGATGATTGCTTTGCTTCCATCTAGCCTTTTGTTGGGAGAATATAAATGGCACCCTTTGAGAATAATCTTAGAGGGGAAATGCTACTTTGATAGATTCCGTGCGCTTGCAGATTTACATGTGTAATCTAAAATCTATCAACAAGCATTTTTGGCACTCCTGCTAGGGATGAATTGTTAGTAATGCGTAGGAAACATCAACAAGCATTTTTGGCGTCGTTGCTAGGGATGATTTGTTGGTGTTTCTTAGAAGTCGTCAACAAGCATTTGTAGCACTGTTGTCGGGGAAGGCAGCTGAAGTATTGCATGATTGAGTGAATAGGATAGGACCCTGGTAGGTTTTAGTAGGATAACCCTTCATTGTTTTCGCATTTTATTGCAAAACAGGTACTGTATGTCTGGTTTCCACTTGCAGGAAAACTTTGTTGAAGATCCTGAATCCCTTCTGAGAGATCGACCTTGTGTCGTTACTCCTCAAAAGCTTCAAGCGGCAAAGGAAGCCAACATAACTGCACCAACAACCGAAACGCAAATGGCCAAGGAGACCCTTCGTGAGTTTTTAGCTCCCTCTACTAATAATGTGCCTTTTGGGCCCACTGTTAACAAGGGAGATGTCAACTTTGAGATCAAGACTTGCCTAATCACAATGGTGCAAGCCAACCCATTTTGTGGGAAGGCTAGCGAGGATGCAAGTGCTCACCTGCAACAAATCCTTGAGATATGCAGCACTTTTAAGATCAAGGACGTATCTCCTAATGCTATTCGTCTTAGGATGTTTCCATTCTCTCTTCTTAGGAGAGCGAAACAGTGGTTCTACACGAACCGAAGTGCTGTAGACACTTGGGAGAAGTGTTCTACGGCATTCCTCGCCATGTTTTTCTCGTTAGGCAATACCAATGCCCTACATGGAAGAATTTCCAGCTTCCATCAAGATGCCAAGGAGTCTATTCTTGAGGCTTGGGAAAGGCTTAAGGAGTATATCCTAGCCTGCCCCCACCATTTGATTGATGATTGGCTAATTATCCAAAACTTCCGCAACAGGCTGATATCTCCTGCCCGTGACCATGTCGATGCTGCTGCTGGAGGTGCCTTCATCTCATTGATGGTTCCCAAAGCCAAAGATTTGATTGAGAAGATGGTGTGAAACATGGGTTGGAGCCATTAGTGTATCCATACCCGCGAGCGAGGCATGCACACCTTGAAGGAGGTGGACATGATTGCTACCAAATTGGACATCCTTATGAAGAAAATTTATGGACAAAGCAATGGTTAAATATGTGGCAATGCCTATGCCCTAGACTCTCACATCACTTGTGAAGCCTGTGGCAACATGAGCCGTTTGGGCAATACTGCCAAAAAACCCGTGAGGATGCCATATACATGGCCAACAATGGATATTGTCCATGAGGTCAAGTGTGGGGACCGGAATCCCGACCTCCAAGGATCTCATTGGGTGGTGTCGTGCGATGCGACACCAGATAGTATACAAGAAAAGAAAGAGAATAGATTACAATACCAAGTCTTTATTTTAAAGCACAACAGAAGTTTTACAATACTAAACGAAAGGGAAGAGAACTATACATCATAGCTATGCTCTCGGCACTAGCTATGCAAAAGCAAAGTCATCCACGTCCTGGATACTTCGCAATAGCAACACCCGACTTACAGTGGCGTGCAGGGTTCTCACTCGGATGTGAACCCTGGAGGGGGTGCAGCCTTGTCATCGAATTGTCATCAGTCGTATAATCTGCAAAAACTTGTTAACTGCAAAAGTGAGCTTACGGCTCAGCAAGACTAACCCGTCTCACTAGACATATGCGGGGATGAATACTAAACATAGGTAAGGAATAGCATAAAGGACTCGCCTACATGTGGATCCTTATATTCATATCTTAAGTAGCACAAGACATTCTTCAGGCACGACACATCATAGACTCCACAATCAAACAAGAAACTCCTTGCCAATGATATGACATGCACAATGCACATAATGCTATTACAGGTAAAGTATGGGGAAACTATAAACTTTTAATTGTACTATCTCTAAGACATACAAGGTTGCAAAGAAATTGTAATTCAATACACCGTATTCTCCTGACTTCTTCAGTATTTACTACGTCACAGCGCAGTGAACAAGTGGTACTCTATCACCACGAGGGACAGTGATTACAATCAAGACATACCCAAAACAACACGACACATACGCACTTTCAGAAATGTCAGCGAGTACTTACAGCTGTACCTACGTAACATTTCAGTACTAGTCGTATATGGCCACCTTTCACTAAACACTTGAATGTCGAACCGGTCGATCCGTCACGAGCAGGAGGTCACTGTGTGGGATGTACTTTGATGTGCCCACCAGCTGATTTACACCTTGCTTCCCTCAACCCACGCCTATAAAATGGAACGGAATGCCTCGACAAACTAGTATCAAGCTAAGTCAGTTTACTGGAGTCCATTTCTTTGGTATGTCACCGGTAGAATTCAAGCTTGTCCAACAGGGTCGCACACGAAACGGTCCTCAATCGACACAAGCAAGACTACGCACGTGAGACCACTTCTCGCTGCATCCTACCCGCTGCTCGGTCTTAATTTCATATTCATAACCCATTTCTTGATCGAATTCATTCCGTGTCATGAAATTCCTATCTCGCGAGTAGATTCCAACTACTCGACTTCTCCAGAATTCCTATGAGCATAAGCATAGCAGTTTCTAATCAACGGGCTGTAGACCTACCCAAGACTACATGGGATTTGTGGGCCATGCAAGTGGATGTCAAACACCTTAAACGTAATGCACAAACATCTGAAGACGTAAGGTGAATGAAATCTGCAAAAACGTTGTAAGAAACTTAAATGCAAACCGGTGCTTGCTTGAATGCGAGTCTGAGTCTACATTAGTTTCTGGCAGCTGGACTTCCAAAGCTTCCGGCTGCTCCTCGACTTCAGCTACTACACGATATGCATATACTATATATGAATGACTTTGAAAATAATCAATATTCTTAAGGTTATAAGCTAATATCTTATGATCAAAATAAGATAATGCTCTTAATTGGCCTTGGGACTTCTAGGGTAGATACTAGTGACTATAGTGGAGACTCTTGAAAAGAACAGGAGATGATCAAGGAAGTTTGTTGTTCATAAAAATTATGGTAAGCAATAACCTTCTCTAAATTTTGCTTCAATGTTTCAAGAGCTATCATGGCCACCAGTGGTTGTATCATGTATATGGTGTTTCACTAGTTCTCGGAAATTTTGTTTCACTATTTTCTGAGCTTCCTACAGGGAGAAACTGATTTTACAAGTTTGGGGAAATTTCTGAAATTGATTTTCCATTTTTCTCAATTTATACTACATAGAGATTTGGAACACTGATCAACCCGGTAATTGAAGTCCAATGAACTTGAAATTTTTACTGGAAATCAAGTGTATCAATAATAGTGTTCTGACCAAAATTGGGAATTTTCCAAATAACAGAACTATAGGAATGAATTCTATGAGCATTTTGCTTATCTGAATTATGGAGAAAATTCTATGGACTTTCATACAATTAAAAGCACACCACTGGAAATTAATCGTCATGCTGGTTCTAACAAAATTTATTAGGGAATTTTTGGACAATTCTACTGAGAGTTATGGATTTTCCATGTTTGTCAAATCATGAAATTATATTTTCCAACGGGAAACATTTAAATAAATCAGCTGGGCCCACTGGTAAAATTAAGCAATCGCAGCAGGGCCGCACCGGGGGCTACGGGGTTAACCAACGCAGCCGCACTGGATCCCTGGCCACAGCCGGATCCTGCAGTGACTGACAAGTGGGCTCCACAGCTTTCTTCAACCTCGGGACGGCACTCGCGCGGGGCGGCGCCCGCGGTGGTAGCTTGCCGGCAATCTAGCCGCCGGCCAATCTGCCTCGCAAAACTTGCCAAGACTCGCCGCCTGGGGATTTTTGGGGGTGCTGATCACGTCGGCGAGGTCGGCATCGCTGAAACGGACCGGAACAACCCGTGCGACGGCGGCGACGGCGGTGAGAGCTCGGGCCTTCATGAACTCACTCAACTCAAGCTCAAACAGCTCGGAAACTTTTCCAAAAGCTTCCTGGGATCTAAGGATCAAGAATCTGGACTATGGAAGAGTGGAAACACCCGCGAGATATGAGCTCGACGGTGAAGCACGGTCATTCAACCGGCGACCGCAAAATCTCAAAATCTAAGGCGCTCGGTTGATAACTTTTGGAGCTTTTGGGCAGGGAGCTGCGCTAGGATATATAGGAGCTATCTTCTAACCAGATTAAAGAATGATAGCAAGAATGAAACGAATTTAAGCATGAAGCCTTGTTGTTCTATCAAACAATGATTCGGTTATCGAATAAAATACTTGAGTTACAGTTCATGTCATGGGCTCAAATTTGGTGAGCATAAACTGGAGAGGATTTCGAACATTTTTGCTTAAAGGATCAAGACTGGAAACGGCCTAGAACCGGAGCTGGACGGTGAGGTCGTGAAGGTTCCCGGCGGCTTCCTCGACGGTGACCGCCAAACATCAAAATACCTCAAGCAGAAGCTATGTCACGATCAATGACCAAATAGAACACACAGAGGAGGTTGTGACAAGCCTTTTATCTACTTACAGCTCGGTGAGAATCTGCTTCAATCGCCGGCCAAAACTCGATGAATAGAGGCAGCTGCGACTGCACGAAACTGAGGCGGAGCTCGATGGCGACGCCCAAGGGATGGTATTTATAGGGATAGAGGGACGAGGGGAGCTTGCCACGGTGCAAGAAATAAACTCGGTGGAGCTTGCATGCGTGCTTTGTCGAGCGCTCCCGGCTTCGATCGTCGGGGACAGCCGGATACAGGGCACCTACATCGGTTCCACCGAGTGAGAGAGACTGACAGTGGGTCCCACCTCCCCTTACCTACTTCCCTTTTCTCCAACTTCAATTCTCATACCAAACTCGGTCCGAAAATTCTAGTTTTTTGTGGGGAGGCCAAAGAAAATATCTGGAATTTGATTCTGAAATTGGATTTCGAATTGGGACAAGTTTCAATTGAACTTCAAATTTGAATTTGAAATTGGATGAAATTCAATGGTGTCACTGAATTAAATAGCAATTGAGTTCCAAAAATTGTGGAACTTTGGGTATAAGTCAAGGAAGTCATGCTGACCATGATGGTGTGTTCAAATCTTGATGTTCAAATAAGTTGAATAGAATTCAAAATTTGAACTCTAAATATGGTTTGAATTTGCTGAGTGTCTCAAATAAAATAGCAAATGGATTTCAAAATTCAAGAAACTTTCCAGGAAGTCTATCTGGAATATTAGGAGGCCATAGAAAAATTTATGGCCTCAGATTCAAATATTTTGGCAAGGCCTAAATGTACAGTGCTATATTTAAATGAATTTGAATATATTTAATACTGTATAGAAAATTTGCCGTAGAAATTTCTATTCCATAATTCCAAAACATGTAGAAAGGCCACATAAATTATCTAAGGTCATTGGTGAAGTTCATCCCTTATGTTAATAAAATTTAAGAATGGGTGAAAGGAAAATTCTTAATGATATCAAGTTCAAATGCACAACCACATTTGATCTCCACTATGGTTGAAAATCAACTAATAGTTGAACTTCATATTAATGGAAAAACTGGGATTTTACATTCCTCCCCCCTTAAAGGAATCTCGTCTCAAGATTACAAAAGGTATGATAAAAGAAAAACATCTAATGAACATATGCCGTTAACAAGTCCGAATAGTTTGTTCTATGATATTCCTCGTTTTCCCACGTTGCTTCTTCAGCGGTGTGGTTTCCCCACAAGACCTTGTAGAAATGCAATGTGCGTTTTCTTGTGGTACGAGTCTTCTCATCGACTATCTTGGTTGGATGCTCATAGTAAGTAAGATCTGGTTGGAGAGCTTCCAAATCCTCCATACGGACTTCAGCTGGGGCCTTGAGACATTTCCTAAATTGTGAAATGTGAAACAAATTGTGGACCCCTGAAAGTGACGCTGGCAGCTGTAGCCGATAGGCTACAGGTCCTCATTGTTCAATGATTGCGAATGGCCCAATGAAATGTGGATCTAGCTTCCCTTTTACTCCAAAGTGATGAATCCCTTTCATTGGGGATACACAAAGGTAAACGTGATCCCCGACATCGAAGTGAAGGGGTCGACACCGTTTGTCTGAATAGCTTTTCTGATGAGACTGAGTAGCCTTGAGGTTGGCTTGAATAACTCGTGCTCGCTCTTCGGCTCCATATATTACTCATTCACAGGATTCACACTAGTTCAACGGTGTGCGGCACTTCCGACCATACACGGCTTCATATGGTGCCATTTGGATGCTAGTCTGATAACCATTGTTGTATTAAAACTCTACCAATGGTAGATGATCATCCCAATTCTTACCATGGTGAATGGCACAGGCACGGAGCATATCCTCTAGTACTTGGTTTACTCGTCCTGTATGACCATCAGTCTGTGGATGGTAAGCTAAGCTTCGAATCAACTTGGTTCCCAGAGATGCGTGCAGCTGCTCCCAAAATCGAGCAACAAACAAGGTTCCATGATCTGATATGATAGTGTTGGGTACTCCGTGTAGGCATTGGATCCTAGCAATATACAACTCGGCATATTGTCGTGCCACATATTTGACATTGAATGGAATAAAGTGAGCTGACTTGGTGAGTCGGTCGTCTATCACCCAAATCGAGTCATGCTTGTGAAAGGTGAGAGGTAATCCAACAATGAAATCAATGATGATGTCCTCCCATTTCCAGGCTGGTATGCTTAAAGGTTATAGCTGTTCGGCTGTCTTCAGATGGTCGGCTTTCACCCGCTGACACATTCACATTTGCATACGTTCTTCGCTATCTCCCTCTTCATCCGAGTCCACCAAAATTTCTTCTTTAAGTATTGGTACAATTTGTTACTTCCCGGATGAATAGAATACTTGGACAAATGAGCATCGTCCAAAATCTTCTTCTGAAGTCCCACATTGCGGGGCACCACAATGCGGTCTTTGAACTAGGTGGTACCGTCATTGTCATATCAGAAGCACTTCATTTCCCCCTTCTTCATTCTTCAGTGAATATGCGATATGCCCTTGTCTTTCTTCCGAGCCTCTTCAATGTCTTCCCTTATGGTAGGAATGAGAGCTAGGCTGTAGAGCGCCCCATATGGAACCAAGTAAAGACTCAGTTCTTCCTCTTCTTCTATCAAGGCGATAGAAATATTATTGACATGGGACTTGCGACTCAGCGCATCTGCAACTACATTTGCCTTCCTAGGATGGTAGTGGATCTCAATTTCGTAATCTTTGATCAATTCCAACCATCTTCATTTTCACATATTCAAGTCCTTTTGGGTGAAGATGTGTTTCAATCTTTTGTGATCGGTGTAGAGATGTACTAGGTTGCCCAATAAATATTGTCTCCACATCTTCAATGGAAGTACCACAGCAGCGAGCTCAAGATCATGAGTTGGATAATTCTACTCATGGTTTTGAAGCTGCCATGATCCATAAGCAATCACCCTTCTGTCTTGCATTAATACGCAACCCAAACCAATCCCAGATGCATCACAATAAACATCAAATGACTTGGTTGTGTCTGGTTGGGCTAATACCGGCGCTGTTGTGAGGTGTTTCACTAATTCTTGAAAACCTTCCTCACATTCCTTTGTCTATGCATATTTCGTCTCTTTCTTCAGAAGTTCCGTCATTGGTTTATCTATCTTGGAGAAACATGGAATGCACCTCTGATAGTATCCTGCTAAACCCAGGAAGCTTCAAACTTCATGTAAAGACTTTGGAGACTCCCATTTGAGTACTTGCTTAATCTTGCTTGGATCAACTGCAATCCCCTCGACAGAGATGATGTGCCCTAGAAATGGTACTTGGCTAATCCATAACTCATATTTGCTGAACTTGGCGTATAGCTTGTGGTCTCACAATCGTTGAAGCACGATGCGCAAATGTTGAGCATGTTCTTCTTCAGATTTTGAATACACAAGGATTTCATTGATGAAAACCACGACAAACTTGTCCAATTCCGGCATGAACACTGAATTCATGAGATACATGAAATGGGCCGGTGCGTTGGTCAATCCGAAGGACATGACAAGGTACTCATACAGTCCATACCTCGTCGAGAATGCCATCTTAGGTATATCCTTTGGTCGAATCCTGATTTGATGATACCCAGAGCAAAGATCCATCTTTAAAAATACCCTAGTACCCAACAATTGATTGAACAGAATATTGATGTGTGGTAGTGGATACTTATTCTTGATTCAGACAGCATTGAGTGGATGATAGTCCACACATAGTCTTAATGTCTTATCCTTATTCTCCACGAACAATGCAGAACAGCCCCAAGGTGATGAACTTGGACGAAGGAAACCTTTGTCAAAAAGTTCCTTCAGTTGCTCCTTCAGTTCTGCAAGTTCCTTAGGTGCCATCTTATATGACTTCCTTGAGATCGGCACTGTTCCCGGTACAAGTTCAATCATAAACTCGCCATCTCTTTTTGGTGGCATACCAGGAAGATCATCAGGAAATACGTTCGGATACTCGCATACCACTGGAATGTCTTCAAGTTTACAGACCTCGGTGTTATAACTAGATGGAGTCACGTGGATATTACCCTCAAGAGTGAGAGCTTGGGGAGACTGGACTGGAAAATTTAGATATATCCTCCGAGTAACGATGTCAATAATGAGAGAGATGTATTGAACAGTTGTACTGCAACCATGCCATCACTAAGATGACATCTAACTTCTGATGCTCTAGTATAATGAGAGAGATAGGGTATATGTACCCAACCATATTAAGAGGTACCCTATGGACCATCTTATCAGCTTCTACTTTCCCACCCGGAGGACAAATCACATATGGGGTTTTTGTGGAAATGATAGGCAACTGATATTGATTGACATAAGACTTGCAAATAAAGTTGTGGGAAGCACCAAAATCAAAAAGGATGACTATGGGATGACCAATGAGAGAGAACGTACCTGTGAGTACGGGTGCGCCTTCTGGAACGTCATCGATGGCGAGGTGGTTGATGTTGCCGGTTCTGGTGGCTGGATTCTTGGGATGGTTGCAGGGCTTATTTGACCCCTGGTACGACGACTGTCCTCCGCTCTGCGGGCAGTCCTTGGCGAAATGCCCCGTACAACCACACGTGAAACACGTGTACGGTGTACGGCCAGCACGGAAAGGAGGACGAAGTCCCAAAGCACGCGGTGGAGGTAGAGGTGCACGCGGAATCATCCCTTGTTGCTGCTATGGGCGAAAGTCAGCATTGTTGAACTGGCGACCCCGAAACATCGATGGTCGTGATGGCGGTTGCCACCTCTAGCCGGATGGTGATCGATACACCATTTGGTACTTCTGGGGAGCACCCCCTCTGCTGCCCTGCGGAGCACTCCTTTTCTTCTTGTCAGAGAACAGATCCCTAGTAGCGTCCTCCTGCATGATCGCGGCATTGACCATGTTGTTGAAGCTGCGGCTATTGAACAAGGCAAGCTTGTCCTTCATCCTGGGGTTTAAACCCCAATAGAAGCATTCACGCTTCTGATCTTTAGTATTCACTTGGTCCTAAGCACACTGGGCCAAGTGGTTGAATGCCTTGGAGTACTCGTAAGCACTCCTTCCTCCTTGCTTCAGCTCCAAGAACTCTTGAAGCTTCCTCCTTATAACAATGGGAGCTATGTGATAGGCGCGAAACGCCTCCCAGAACTCCACCCAGCTCACAGCATAGCCGGCTGGTCTTGCAACAAGACCCTTGTAACTATTGGGCCGTGAACATGGTCTTCTGATGTTCGGTCATTCGTAACAAACCAAACTTTCTTTCGATGGAGCGGAGCCAGTTGTCCGCCTCCAAAGGTTCATCGACCTCCATGAAGACCGCCGTGTGCGTTGACATGAAGTTCAAGTATGAACATGGAGAAGGTTGTCGTGGACCCGCATCTGGTCGCCCCCCTTGATGGGACGAATGTTGAACCAAAGTCCGCAGTAACTCAGTTTGCTTGTCGGCGAGCCGAGCACAGTGGCGAGAACCTCCGCTAGACTCCTCGGAAGTTCAGGAGGTGGTGGTGGTGGAACTTGTTGCAGCGGTGTTGCAGCTCGCTCCTGGGTCGAAGATTCATCCTCACGACCACAACTTGAACCTTCCATTTCGGGTGTCAAACGCATACACACCATTCTACATCCATATGACATGAAAATCAGCACATGTTTACTTTTCCTTCATCCATTTCATATTGCCGTAGTGCGAATATTGACAAGCAAGTAAGCGCATAACAATTGCATATATTGATGAAGTACGAACTTTATACAAGGTATATTATCTTGTGACCAAGTGTACAGTAGTAAACTCCAAAATGATGGACTCCCACTACGGAAGTGCATCTCTACCATACTTGGTCCCCACGAGATGTCATACACATCTTGTCATCTTATACATACCCACTGCTATACTTAATATGACACAAACATGGCCACAACATAAACACGAGCAACTACTAAACTATACATTGCTATGTAATGGCAGAAGTACTGCCCCATCCCCCTTCGATAGGTCCTATTCGACGTACTTGAGTTTCTCGGGATCTTGTTCTTCCTCTTCGTCCTCAGAAATTGGTGCCACAGGTGCGGGTGCTGGAGCAAGAGTTGCTATCTCACCCACCAGTGATGATGTCGTGGCAACTAAAGATTGCACATCAGCCTGTTGAATAAATATCCTCATGTCTTCCAGTTCTTTTTGTGCATTCTCGCAACTGGCCTTCCAATCCTGAGTCTCCCTCTCGATTGATACCTTTCTTGAGTCACCTCACTCAGCTGTTCAACCAACAATTGCACATCAAGTTGACTCGCTTCCAACGCGCTTTCCTTGTTTTGCGTTTTCATGCAAGCCTCCGATCGAGCTTTAACAGCCCGGTGCCACTGATTCTCCCTTAAGTTTAGACGTCGATCGAGAGGAGCAACTGTGGCCCTAAGTGAGTCATTGGCCCCCTCAAAGTGATCCTCTCGAATAAGAACTTGCTTCAGGTCACTCATCAATCTTCCAAGGCTAGCATGCTGTTCAAGGCCCTCTTGACACGCTGACGCTGCATATGACGCTAAGATCATCTTGGGTACTTCTTCAGGATGTCCATATGCTGCAACCATCTGACTCGCCCACTCTTCACCAGCTCTACCGTCGACTGGAAAGAGCGCGAATGGAGTGCCCACCATAGCACGATAATGAAGTTTGACAAACCTCATTATGGCCACACTCGCGGCATAACACCACATGTCTTCCAATTGAATCCCTTGCACTTGGATGGAAAAAGGAGCCCATCCTATATCCAATGGAGCAGCAGGTACATCGACATAAATGGTGCATCTTGTCACACCATCGTCATAGATCTCCTTGCCCCAATAGTCCGGTATTTCACGATACCCGAACCATTGAAGCATTGCTATCGACAAATCCGGAAAACCCTTCAGAAGAGCACACTTTGTGAACACCAATCCTTTTGGTAAGTATACTATAGAATCAGCCATCTGTGAAAAATAAATACCTGAACAATGAGAAGGTTTCCATCTTCCAATAGTTCAAGTAAAATTTAAAACTGGAGTTGTAATCACAGTCTGTTCCAGCTGACCTTCCTGTATAAATTTATAATTTTCATACAGGAAACGTCAAAACCAGATGTTGGGTTGAATATAAAAGTTTGATTTTCCTTCCTTTAGCTACTCAGATGTTTGAAAAGTCCAAAGACAGCAGACTAGCCACGGAGCTTGGATACGGACTGAAGTTTACCAGATTGTTTGTAAGGTCTTGTGCATCGTTGATACTTGGATGTTAGTGGTTCAAAGATAAGAACTGTTCAAAATTAATTCAAAAGGAATGAGTTTTTTTTTTTGAGTGGTTCGAACCCCATTTTTCCCGCACGATCTTCCTCTTCCTGCCCGACTCATTTTGTCTTTACTGGAAGCTGCAGATCCTGTAGTACATTTTACAACCTTTCCAGATTGTACTCATACAGATCCAGGTGAACTAGGAAATAGAATCTATACAGGTTTAAAGTTGACCCAAGTTTTCTGGAAATTTTGACAGAACCTCCCCTGTATATGTGGTGATTTCCACACTTTATACAGGTATCACATAACAATATATGCAGGTAATGACAAAATAAACATTGTATAACATCAAGTTAACAATCCATAAGTAAAAGATTTCGGCCATGAAACATTTGTTATACAGGTATAATGCGCTAATTCAAAACTATGTGCAAACTGTTTCAAGTTCTGGTCTGTCAGAACCAAGTTTGCGACCATAGGAATTAAACACAGCTACACCAATATTAAGACCATGAGTGCAACATAAAGTTGATAGAGGACTTCCTAAGCTTTCCATAAATGTATATATATGACCATGTCACTATCCTGGATCAAAAGATAGAGCTATCTAAACTTGACAGATGAAATGACTGTTGTTCAACAGCAGCCCTGCAGTTCACTGTTTTGGTCTCGAAATTTGAATAACCTCAAATTCGAATCAGGAAAAACTTTAAATAAAAAAACTGTAGATCTCCTTCTACCCTTTTCATATATGTATCACAATAAGGTAGAAGATTTTTCTACAGTGAGTTATTGCAAAAATACCGAGACTGGTATGATGATAGGGTCATCTGGAGCAGTTTAAGCATACCCCAAATTTCAACAGAGTATCAAGCTTTTCTGCCTTGATTGTCAACAGAAAAGATGTAGAAGTCTACGAGAAATTTCCAACCATATAGCATACCCCTATGTTTATTCCTATCTAACCAAGATTACAACCTTGCGAAGATGAGCAAACTTTAGCCAGAAATCAAGAACCCTGGGTTCTAACCTTTTGTCAAGTCGAAACTCATTTTTGCGGAGTCCAAACTCACCAGCACTTGATAGTCGGACTTTCCAAAATATAATGCATCCATTCTGTCGTTGGGGATGGTCAAGTATCAAGGTTGATACTGATGGTACTATGTGCCTCACCAAAGAAAATTCTAACTGGTATTTTCGGATACATTTATAGGTGGCCCTAGTATCGTTCACTCGTAGACATGTTCTACACGGGTCGCTACTGTAGTCAATGATGCAGAAGACAAACAATCCCCTTTCATACCTTCACACCTCAAGGGTGCCACGGGGAAACACGACAGGCAGTCACAATAATATATATGAAAGTAAATGCATACGACTCTGGTGTGAGTAGCCCTCGAGCGATGTCATGTCTCGAGGTACATAGCTGTACTACGTCTGTACAGCAAAGACTCCCGCACAAACTGGCTTATACACGCTCGGCATACGTGTTTCGTTATACACCACCCGACGGGGTCTCCCACTAACTTTGAAGCACGCTGGGGTACCGCGTGTCATAGGTTCTCAGAAATATTGAAAGCTTCAAAGACTCCTATTAACATTTCCGTGCCAAGCCACGGAAAGATTTCCATGTGACCTCTCGCATGGTGAGCTTACCGCAATTGATCCTCTTATGGTGGCGTACCTTACCTCTTACCTGACGTCGAAGCGTCGTTACAGAATTTATAACACATAAGTTAGTTTACCACCTTTATATCTTATACTAATAATACTCCATATAAGGGCATATAGCTAATTCCTCACTCAACAATCCTATGTTTTGAAAATATGCTCTTTTCAAGTAGACTGTTCCCAATGATGCTCTGATACCATGTCTGTGGGTGCCGGAATCCCGACCTTCAAGGATCTCATTGCGTGGTGTCATGCGATGCGACACTCGATAGTATACAAGAAAAGAACGAGAATAGATTACAATACCAAGTCTTTATTTAAAAGCACAGCGGAAGTTTTACGATACTAAATGAATGGAAAGAGAATTATACATCATAGCTACGCTCTTAGCACTAGCTATGCAAAAGCAAAGTCATCCATGCTCTGGATACTTCGCACTAGCAACACCCAACTTACGGTGGCGTGCAGGGTTCCCACTCAGCTGTAAACCGTGGAGGGGGTGTAGCCTCTTCATCGAACCGTCATCAGTCGTATAATCTGTAAAAACTTGTTACCTGCAAATGTGAGCTTAAGGCTCAGCGAGACTAACCCGTCACACTAGACATATGCAGGGATGAATACTAAACATAGGTAAGGAATAGCATAATGGACTCACCTACAAGTGGATCCTTACATGACATTCATCATGCACGGCACATCATAGACTCCACAATCAAACCAGAAACGCTTCGCCGATCATATGACATGCACAAAGCACATAATGCTATTACAGGTAAAGTATGGGGAAACTGTAAACTTTTAATTGTACTATCTCTAAGCCATACAAGGTTGCAAAGCAATTGTAATTCAATACACCGTATTCTCCTGACTTCTTCAGTATTTACTACGTCACGCACAGTGAACAAGTGGTACTCTATTACCGTGAGTACTTACAGAAGTACCTATGTAACATTTAAGTACTAGTCATATATGGCCACATTTCACTAAACAATCGAATGTCGAATCGGTCGATCCGTCACGAGCAGGAGGTCATTGCGTGGGGCGTACTCTGACGTGCCCACCAGCTGATTTACACCTTGCTGCCCTCAACCCACGCCTATAAAACGGAATGGAATGCCTCGACAAACTAGTATCAAGCTACGTCACTTTACTGGAGCACATTTCTCCAGTATGTCACCGGTACAATTCAAGCCTGTCTAGCAGGGCCGCACACGAAACAGTCCTCAATCGACACAAGCAGGGCTACGCACGTGAGACCACGTCTCGCTGCATTCTACCTGCTGCTCGGACTTTATTTCATATTCATAACTCATTTCATGATCCAATTCATTCTTTGTGATGAAATTCCTATCTCACGAGTAGATTCCAACTAATCGACTTCTACCGAATTCCTATGAGCATAAGCATAGAAGTTTCTACTCAACGGGCTGTACACCTACCCAAGAATCCATGGGATTTTTGGACCATGCAAGTGGATATCAAACAACTTAAACGTAATGCACAAACATCAGAAGATGTAAGGTAAATGAAAACTGCAAAAACATGGTAAGAAAATTAAATGCAAACTGGGGCTTGCCAGAATGCGAGTCTGAGTCTACGTTAGTTTCTGGCAGCTGGACTTCCAAAGCTTCCAGCTGCTCCTCGACTTCAGCTACTACACGATATGCATATACTATATATCAATAACATTGAAAATAATCAATATGCTTAAGGTTATAAGCTAATATTTTATGATCAAAATAAGATAATGCTCTTAATTGGCCTTGGGACTTTTAGGGTAGATACTAGTGACTATAGTGGAGACTCTTGCAAAGAACAGGAGATGATCAAGAAAGTTTTTAGTTCTTAAAAATTATGGTAAGAAATAACCTTCTCTAAATTTTGGTTAATATTTTGGAGACCTATCATTGCTACCAGTGGTTGTATCATGTAGAGGGAGTTTCACTGGTTCTAGGATTTTTTTTTCACTATTTTCTAAGCTTCCTACAGGGAGAAACTGAATTTACAAGTTTGGGGACATTTCTGAAATTGATTTTCCATTTTTCTCAATCTATACTACACAGAGATTTGGAACACTGATCAACCAAGTAATTGAAGTCCAATGAACTTGAAATTTTTACTGGAGAACAAGTGTATCAATAATATTGTTCTGACCAAAACCGGGAATTTTCCAATTAACAGAACTGTAGGAATGAATTCTATGAGCAACTTTTTTCCGAATTATGGAGAAATTTATATGGACTTCCGTACAAATCCAAGTGCTCCACTTTAATGTATTCTTCATGATGGTTCTAACAATATTTATTTGGGAATTTTTGGACAATTCTACTGAGAGTTATGGAATTTCCATGTTTGGTCAAATCCTGGAATTATTTTCCAACGGGAAACATTTAAATAAATCAGCCGGGCCCACTGGTTTAAAATTAACCAATCGCAGCAGGGCCGCACCGGGGGCTACAGGGTTAACCAATGCAGCCACACTGGATCCCCGGCCACAACCGGATCCCACAGTGACTGAGATGTGACATCCACGACTTTCTTCAACCTCGGGCTGGCTCTCGCGCGCGGAGGCGCCCGCGGCGGTAGCTTGCTGGCGATCTCGCCGCCGGCCAATCTGCTGTGCCAAACTTGCCAAGACTTGCCGCTTGGGGGTTTTCGGGGGCGCTGAGCATGTCGGTGAGGTCGGCATTGGCTGAAATGGACCGGAACAACCCGTGCAACGACGGCGGCGGCGGCGGTGGGAGCTCGGGCCTGAACTCGCTCAACACAAGCTCATACAGCTCGGAAACTTCTCCAAAAGCTTCCTGGGATCTCAAGGATCAATAATCTGGACTAGGGAAGAGTGGAAACACCCGCGAGATGTGAGCTCAATAGTGAAGCACGGTCTTTCAACCGGCGGCTGCGAAATCCCAAAATCTAAGGCGTTCGGTTGATAACTTTTGGGGCTTTTGGGCAGGGAGCTGCACTAGGATATATAGGAGCTATCTTGTAACCAGATTAATGAATTATTGCAAGAATGAAACGAATTTAAGCACAAAACCTTGCTGTTATATCGAACAACAATTCGGTTATCGAATAAAATACTCGAGTTACAGTTCATGTCATGGGTTCAAAGTTGGTGAGAATAAACTGGAGAGGATTGCAAACCTTTTTTCTTAAAGGATCGAGACTGGAAACGGCCTAGAACCGGAGCTTGACGGTGAGGTCGTGAAGGTTCCCGACGGCTTCCTCGACGGCGACCGGAAAACTTCAAAATACCTCAAGCAGAAACTATGTCTCGATCAGTGACCAAATAAAACATGTAGAGGAGGTTGTGACAAGCCTTTTATCTACTTACAGCTGGGTGAGAAACTGCTTCAATCGCCGACCAAAACTCGATGAACAAAGTCGGGCGGCGATGGCGCGAAACTGAGGTGGAGCTCGACGACGACGGCCAAAGGATGGTATTTATAGGGATAGAGGGATGAGGGGAGCTTGCCACGGCGCAAGCAAGCAGGTAGCTCGGTGGAGCTTGCATGCTTGCGGTGTCGAGCGCTCCCGGCGTCGGTCGGCTGGGACAGCCGGATACAAGGCACCTCCGTCGGTTCAACCGAGTGAGAGAGACTGACAGTGGGTACCACCTCCCCTTATCTACTTCCCTTCTTTGCAACTTCAATTCTCATACCAATCTTGGTCCAAAAATTCTAAATTTTTGTGGGGAGGCCAAAGTAAATATCTGGAATTTGATTCTGAAATTGGATTTTGAATTGGGACAAGTTTCAATTGAATTTCAAATTCGAATTTGAAATTGGATGAAATTCAATGGTGTCACTGAATTAAATAGCATTTGAGTTCCAAAAATTGTGAAACCTGGGAATAAGTCAAGCAAGTCATGCTGACCATGACGGTGTGTTCAAATCTTAATGTTCAGATAAGTTGAACAGAATTCAAAATTTGAACTCTAAATATGGTTTGAATTTGCTGAGTGTCTCAAATAAAATAGCAAATGGATTTCAAAATTCAAGAAACTTTCCGGGAAGTCTATTTGGAATATTAGGAGGCCATGGAAAAATTTATGGCCTCATATTCGAATATTTTGACAGGGTCTAAATGTACAGTGCTATATTTAAATGAATTTGAATATATTTAATACTGTATAGAAATTTGCCCTAGAAATTTTTATTCAATAATTCCAAAACTTGTAGAAAGGCTACTTAAATTATCCTAAGGTCATTGGTGAAGTTCACCCCTTATGTTAATAAAATTTAAGAATGGGTTAAAGGAAAATTCGTAATGATATCAAGTTCAAATGCACAACCACATTTGATCTCCACTATGGTTGAAAATCAACTAATAGTTGAACTTCATATTAAGGGAAAAACTAGGATTTTACATCAAGGGTGGGGCCAACCATGCCCATTCTTTCAAGGAGGGTACCACAACAATGGCAAAAATGGAAGTGGACCAAACTTGAGAGAACTTGCCATTGGCCAGCTAAGGATCAATGATGCTATATCCAAGAAGTTGTCAGCTCATGACAAGACACTAAAAATGGAAGTGGACCCAACTTGAGAGAACTTGCCATTGGCCAGCTAAGGATCAATGATTCTATATCTAAGGAGTTGTCGGCTCATGACAGGACACTAGAAAGCATGAATGCCAAGATAGAAGGATTATCCTCGGCCTTCAAGAATCAATTGAGCTTCAACAAGTTGATGGAAACTCAGTTGGCTCAACTTGCAGCTGTTTTTCCTCCAGTGGAGAATGGTAAGATTCCAGGACAGCCCAAAGCTCCCTTGGAGAGTGCCAACATGATTTCTCTACAATGAGGCAACATGCTGAAGGACCCCAAATGTCCTCTAATTTCGTGCTCAATTGGGGCTCACCACTTTGACAAGGCCCTTTGTGACCTTGGAGTGAGTGTGAGTGTGATGCCCAACATAGTTTTCGACTAGCTGATCTTCATGGAGCTTACTACAACACCAATGCAACTCCAACTGGCTGATTCTTTAGTCTGTTATCCGGCAGATATCACTAAAGATGTTCCGGTTAAAATCTGGAACTGCTTCATACTCGTGGATTTCGTGGTGCTCAACATGGAGGTCGAGAAGGATACGTCACTCATTCCTGGGCAACCATTCCTAAGCACCACAAAGGCTCGCATAGATGTGGGAGCTGGACAAATCCACTTTCATATCAATGGCATGTAGGAGTAGTTTAACTTTCGCCCAAAGTTGGAGCAATGCTCCATGATCTGTATCAAGTATGGGCTGAATGTTAAACACATTGAAGAGGTTGAAATCACACCTCCAGAGGTGGACCCGCTCATTGCATTCATGAGGAATTTGATCTATGCGGACAACCCATCTTATTGTCCACGCCAACATCCCAAGATGACGGAGAACTCCGGGCTTCCCCAAAGGACCAAGTCCACCAAGCCGTCAATGAAATAATTGCGAAAGAAGCAAGGCAAGTCGTCTGCGCCCATCCATCCGGACCCGAATGTCACGAAAGAAGAAGGAGGAATGTCCATCTCATCGGACGGTGGTGAGACCTAGCCAATAGGTTAAATTGGTAGTTATCCTTTTCTTTGTTTTTTCTTTTCTCTTCATTTGGTTTTCCCCATTTGGTTTTATTTTTTCCCACTGCATATTGGTTTTCGCTGGCAAGTTGAGAACCTTAAATTCTCAACTATTATTTTTATTTCTTTACTTTCCACAAAAAGAAATTTGTCGGGTTTTTGGAAAAAAAAGAGTTCTTATTTGGAAAAAAGTTTTCTAGGTTGCAAAAGTGGTAATTCACCAACGTGCTAATTCCATAGCCGTTGGGGAGTCACCTGCCAAAAGGGAGAACAGGGGCCCCCCTATTCACCTGACTAGGGGAAAGGGCCATTTTGGCTCTCTCTCTCTCCTCCAACAGCTACATTTGATTCCCTAGTGACCGTTGGGGAGTGCACAATAAAAATAGTGGTTGTGAGGAGCACTTCTCCTCACACTTCACCTCATTTCATACCTCACCAATGTCACTCTTTCTTACACTGCTTTTCTTGCTATTCATTGAAGTACTCTTGCTCAAAATCCAACTCAAAAAGATTTTCTTTTGTTTGCAATTTACTCTCAAAGTTCTTCAAGGGAAAATTCATTGGTGGGTTTTGCTTTTGCTAAAATCACCTCTTCCGAGTTTTTGCCTTGTCGTGTTCTTGTTTGTTGTGGCCATGAAACGGATGAAGAGGTTGTTTGGAATGTGGAATGAGGTTGCAAGCTCAAGCCGTTCTGGAGACTCAAGTGCACGCCCCTCCTCTGTTGCTACACCAAGTTGACGGAGGAGTAGTGTAGGTGAATAAACTCCCATGTGTGAGAGAATCAACCCTCATCAACTTCTTCATGACGACGACCTGGACATACAAAGGGAAGTTGAAGATCAAGCACACAAGCTCCTCCAAGATCGTGAATTTGCTCATCCGAAAGCTTATGATCCATTTTTTATCTCAAAAATAGGTATGGGTTCCGAATCCTTTTCCATTTGCCGTGCACTAGGATGGGAAACTTTTGCCCACATAGAAGAGAGAGGTTCACGTCTTCTCTCCATACAATTCCTTTGGACACTCAAAATAGGATTTGATGGTTTTAGTTTTAGAATATTTCAAAAAGGATACAACATCCTATGGAAATAATTAATTGAAATCCTAAGCTTCCATAGACATTGTTTGCTAGATTTAGACACTTCGCCTAAGTTTAACAAACATAGTTTTTGGCAAGATTTAACAAGTGAGGTCAGATGTAGTGCACCTATAAATAGCCACTTACATAACCCTACTTGACGCTTAATCCATAGATGGGTGGATATGACTATTTTCCCTAGAGTAGACGTAAGGGTAGTGCGTGATCATGAGCTAAAAAAATTATTTGCTATGATTAAAAAGAAAAAAGTTGCTCCAGTTATTGCCATGATGACACAATGGTTAGATTACATTCCAAGAACAAGGCCAATTGAATGCACTTCATTGATTACTCGTATTGATACTAGGGTAGGAGCGCTAGAATATTCTTCATTTGAGTATGTTGAAAATGAAAAAGAATTAAGTAATGAAGATTATTTAGTGCAAGAGATACCCTTAAGCATGATCTAGATGGCTCTTTGTTATTTTATTATCCTAGCTTTGTTAAAGAAATTTGGTTACCTAAATAGGATTATCATCTGTACAAATGTGGGAGGCAAACCATTGGCCTTCTTCCCATTGAGGAAGCCCAAAGAAGTAATGTCTCTAGCAGGGTAACTAGAAGCCGTACCAGGAGAGCGGCCATGCCTCCGACGACCTCCACGGTCCATGAGTATGAAGAGGAAAAGAAGCCAACGGTTGATGCACCCAGATGGACTCAACCTCCGTGATATGAGATCGAAGGTCCGACTTGGTATGGATGGTCTGGTGCCACATGGGAGCCACCCCTATCCAATTCATGCTCTAGCAGCTTGCCTCCAACGTCAATGAGAAGATGTCGTTCCTCTTCGGCTAGAAGTCATCGTGACTGTCGAAGTATTAATGCGACACTACCCCTGGATCTTCTAAGGAGCAGCTCACGGAGGTTTTTTGATCGGCAGGGCTTAGTCCTCTATCGAGTGGTCGCGCGTATGAGAATGTGAGACAGTGGTTTTTACGTGGTTCGGGCCGCAAGAGCGTAACACCCTACTCCATGGTTAGGTTGTAATGTTGGTGTGTGTGTGTGTGTGTGTATGTATAGATTGGGGGATCCTTTGTGACAGTGGTGGTCTGGTACTTTTATTAACAAGGCCAGACGCCTTACAAGTGGGGTCCAGGGCCCGACAAGTGTCCCCGGGGCGATATTGTCCTAAAGATCTAAGGCTTCCCGCATAAGCTTCCTCTGACCGCAGCTTGAAGTCTCGCCGTCTTGCCACCTTGGTTGCTAGTGGCCCCTGCGTAGTCGTTGATGATGGCAGGGAATGTCCCATCCGACTGTCTCTGTCACCATAAGCTACCAACTTGGCACAGTGGGGTAGGCTTGCAGTGTCTTCACTATGATGCGATTCAGCGCAGCAGTACCAGATAGCAGGCTTTCGCTGCGTCATTTGCTTGGGGAAGATTCAAGTCTTCAATGCCTGATCTGGACAAGGCGCACTACCCTCTGAACTTCCTCAACCCACCGCTAAGGGCAAGTTGCATGGTACGTGGCAGCTCGGGAGCTAGTCTCCACGGGGGAGGCCGGGTGCCGATCGATGGACCACATGGTAGCCCTAGAGCCCGCTGCTGAGTAGAGCAGAGGTTCCAGGGCTGTGGGACACATGGCTGAGCAGGAGCCCGCCTCTTCGGGAGGTGGCCTATCTGTTGTCTCGAGCCACGTGGCAGCACCGGAGCCCTCTCCCATGGGGGGAGCGGGGTCCCGTCCTGCTGGACACGTGCCGCTTGGGAGCTTGTCCCTGAGGGGGAGCTGGACATCCTTCTTGAGGTCCATGTGGATACTCCGGACCCTGTATCTGAGGTAGAGATGTCTGATCCTTTCGGACACATGGCGCCCTCGGACCTCGGCTTGGATGGAAGATAGGGCACCTAAGCAGCTTTAGACTGTGCACGAGGGTACCCGTATGCCAGGTATCAACAGTGGCCACTGGGTCCACCCTGGGGGAAGTGATGAGCCAGTGGGTGGAGCCCTATGTCTCCTTTCTCGCACTATATTTTGATTTTGAGCCGAAATGGTGTGCGCATCTATCATCGTGGCCACGCGTCCCTCTCTGGTTGATGGCTCGTGGCAACGAGATCTTTGCTTCCTGCAGCTCCTTTACTGCGACGGTTCCCAATGCGCTTGCTGTGCTTCTACTGCTTCCACTTCCTCCTTTATGGGAACTGTCGGGTTGTGTTCTCAGGTCGAAGCTCCGTCAGGCCAATCACTCTGACAGGGGACTTGGGCCCTGCTGTCAGGGATGCTATGGGTTGAACGGCGGGTTTCGACCCCAGGTGATTTGCTCAGTGTGCTGAAATGCCAACAGGGTGTTAAAAGGAAACACTGTGGGCAAAGGTGGTTCCTCCTTACGTACACCCCAGCATTCAAGCCTTCGTTTTCATCCTTGAGAACCCACTCTCTCCCAACTTTCGAGGTTATCGACTCCTGCTCCAATGGACTTAGCCTTGCCTCCTTCTCGCATGGAGGACATAGCGCCTGTGTGGTGGCTATTAGGCTAGGAGGACGATGAGCAGCGATATCTGATCTGTCGCGCCTCCTTGCCTCTGGAGTTGGGGGAGAAGGAGATCGTCTTCTTCAAGTCATATGCGTACTCCGAGTTCGTTCCTCCCATTTCATCCCTTTTGGTGATGTTTCTAGAGGTCCTCGGGCTCTAGCATCACCACTTGTCGCTGAACTCTCTGGTGGTGGCGGCGGTGTTCTCGCACTTCTGCGAGATGTTTGTCGGGTCGTACCCGTTTGTGTGGGTGTTTCGCTAGTTCTTCATGTTGAGGCAGGACGGGAAGAAGAGCAAGACGAGCTTCCTTGGCGCCTACTACTTCACGCATCTGGCCAACAACCCTTTAATGTACATCACCCCACTGTCCATAGCGAAGTCGGCCGACTGGAGCAGCGACTGGGTGATCGTACAGGTCAATGCCCACGATCGCATTGTCCTGCCCACCGACTGGCCGGTACTGAGGAAGAAGATCTGGGAGGAGTGCTCGGTGTTGGAGTAGGCATACACCCTAGCGATGGAGAGGATCTGATTCTTGATGTATCAGGGTTTATCAGAGCTGATGGTGATGGCGAACATCATGGGACGACACGTGGCCCCCATCCAGCATCGTAGCCGTCCTATGTGGCTATATTCGGGCTGCAAGATGGCACTAGGTTGGTGCGGGGTCACGACACGGAGACAACCCCGCAAGAGGTGTTTGACGTAATGACCAAGGCGTGCAACAACGCGCAGACTTCAGACGTCTTCAACCTTCCGCAGTCCCGTCCGCCGCTTTGCTTGGATCAGAATCTTCAAATGAAGATCCTGAAGGAGATGCCAAACCTAGACGCGCTCGGTCTCGTGCCGTGGCAGTTTGGCGATGTGGACCGTGGATTAGCCATTGTTGACCCTCCATAGGAGTCTACACCTGCACCAGGCTCCGAAGCTTCAAGGATGGATGGTGCACCTTCTGACGGATCGAAAGGCAAGGTGCCAGTCCCCGACACAGGGAAGGGGAAGGTGCCCGTCTCCATCATAGGGAAGCTGAAGTCATCGGTAATCGAGGATGTGAAGGAGAAATGCCCTCGGTCGCCGCCAAGGGCGCCACTTCGTGCGGTCTTGGCTCCAACTTAATGTCTATTGAAGTGCCCTTTATCTGGATCGGGTGTTGCCAGTTTGTGAGACCTATGTGTGTTGAATACATTGGCTATGGCGATAAAAGTTTTGAATTCTTCTAAAACACCTTTTTAGCAAGGTCCTACTCTAGCTCCGAGATACAACAAGGTCCGATGGTAGGTCTGGCTTGTTTTGGATAGCTCCGGGTACGTCCGATGCTAGGTCCGATTTGCTGGCAAAGTCCGACTAGCTTTTGGTTAGCTTCGGTGAGTTTTGTTTTTAGCTACGGCATGTTTTTGATAGCTCTGACATGTTTTTGTTAAGCACCGAGTTGCTTTTTCTAGCTCCAGTTTTTAGGTTGACTAGCCCTGCTAGTTTTTTGTAAGCTACGGGGGGTGCTTGGTTCCACTAGCTTTGGTAAGCTTCGGCGCTAGGTTCTACTAGCTTTGGTAAGCTACGACTCAAGGTCCGGTTAGCTTTGGCAAGAACCGGAGCTTGACTGCAGTGTTTCTGCTTTTCATTTGCATAGTTTCAAACTTGCTTGACATTGTTGGAAAGATTGCTTAGTATTCATTTGCTATGTTTTTGGTGCGTTTTTGTTGATATGGATGATATCGTTTTACTTTGGTTTTGCAACATGCTTATGTGAGGTGCTTAGGTAAGTTGTTGTGTTCGGAACTGACTTGAGTCAAGTCGCGAACATGGGCTTGTACGGATTGGTTGTTTATTCATGTGCATGTGTTGCTTGATTTCAAGTCATGGCTGGTGACAGGATCCTTCGGACTAGTCTCAGGGAGGAGATGAGGTTCCAACAACCAAATTCAGGAGGAATTGTGGTTGAGCGGGTCAGGAGGTCGCGCAGGATGATTGAATTAAGGGCAGTGCATATGAAGGTTACTGGACATCGAACGAAGGTGTTCGCATGTATGCATGCGGTGCATGATGTGGCAACATAGTTTTGAAGATGTTATAAGGAAGGAAGGATCTAGTTGGAAGGATAGGATCGTATTGGTTGATGACTTCGGCTACGGCGGAGTCGGTTATGGCCCGGTATGGAAAGTATCAAGTTGGTTACGATAGGATTTCGTGTGATTCACGAATTTGAGTTGTTGAATGTGGGATACATTCCTAAGGTGTTTGGAAGTATTAAGATTGCTTCTATTTGCGTATAGAAGAGTCCTAAGAAGTTATGGAAAGTTTCGAATTGTGATCGGAGTAGGATTGGAGTCCTAGTTGAGATTGGGATGGCCTAAGGCCTATTTATATAAGCAAGGGAGGACAAAGCTAGTAGTGCACGACTTTGGGGCTGTTCCTCTTGTGTTCTATTGAATAAAATTTATATATTGAAGGAACTTTTGTGCCTTGTTCGTCCAACTTGTTCCAAACAGGTTTTACTCGAGTTTCTAGACAGCACTATCTTTCGTTGGTGGTTTTATCATAACTTGAGTTTTACAGATCCAATTGACGTGATTCTTTTTGTGTTGTCTTCACAACGTGATTATCTATCATCTATCAAAATTTCACGGTCATTGGATTTGTGGTTTCTGATCTACACGAGTTTCTTTGCAGCGTTTCAGAACTATTTTTCCCGGGTAGGACAGATTAACCCTTGTTTGATCTTTTGATCATAACATGAGTTTCTCTAGACGGATTTGAGTGATTCTTCTTGTGATTTCTTCGTGACTTGATTCTCTCTTATATATATCACTTCTGTCATGATGAAACACGTTTATATTAGTCTCACACATGATTTCTTTAACATATCATTTATCTGTTGAAGGGGTTGGGATTTAATTGTTTTCGCTGCATAAGATTTTAAATCTACCATTCACCCCCCTCTGGTAGCTTTTCACGTCCTCTTCGATCCTACAATTAGTATCAGAGCCACGGTGCTCTAATCATTATGATTTGCATGCATTTTTTACTAGTCATTATGGAGAAATACTCCACCAAACCTTGTGTGTTTGCTGATATTGATTTTCAGGTTTGGAAGGCACGCATGGAGGCTTTCATCCAGGCGCAAGGCTTCGCAATATGGGAGAAGGTGTACAAGCCTTACGAAGTGCCACCTAACAATCAAGTTACAGCCACAAACCTACAGGACGTAGACAAGAACAACAAAGCCCGAAACTTGATCATCCAAGGACTCACTCAAAGCGACTTTGATCGTGTCGCGCACCTCCGATCAGCATACGATGTTTGGAGAGCTCTCTGTAATTATCATGAAGGCTCCACCACAATCAAGGAGGTAAAAAAAGATATGTTCAAAAAGAAATATATGCGTTTCGAGATGCATCCCGGTGAGTCCATCGATGACCTCTTTGCTCGCTTCAACTAAATTCTCAGCAACTTACGTAGTTTCAATGTTAATTTTTATGATGTTGAGAATGCTAGTCTACTTCTTAGTGCATTAGACATGTCAATTTGGGAGATGAATGTAACATCTATTCGTGAATCAACTTTCATGAGTTCTCTTACATTAGATGCACTTTATTCTAAACTAAAAACTCATGAAATTGACATCTTAGCACGTAAGAACCCAAATAAGTCTATTGCATTTGTCTCACAACGTGATATGCCTAGCTCCGGCCAATCATCATCTTGCAATACTCTTGCTTTGTTGTCCTCACTAACCTTGGACCAGATTGAGGAATTTCCAGAAGAGGAGTTAACACTCATCTCTACTAGATTCTCAAAAGCATTGCAAAATGTGAGAACTAGAAGGAGATGAAGCTCCAGACCTCAATGCTGTTTTGAATGTGGTAAGACAGGACACTTCCGTACAGAATGCCTTAACCTTTCAGGTCCTACTGCCCGTGAAGAAAAACAGAACAAGGTCAAGACCACCTTTGGATATCCCAACAAGAAAAAGAAGGGCACCATAGGACGCAAGATGATTAACAGCTTCATCACCGCACTTCAAGAACTCAGTTCAAGTAATGTAGACTTCGAAAGTGATGAAGATGATGATGATCTGGCCAACTTATGCTTCATGGCGGGCAAAACAAGATCAAGATCAAGTCAGGAGGATGCAGAACACAACAGTGACGATGATGAGGTATTTTCTACTTGCAATGAAATGTGTGATGCTATTTCTCATGCAACTATTATTGTCAAGAAAAAGGACAAAAAGCTTAGGGATAATGCTGCTAAAATTGAATCACTAGAATCTGAAATCAATCATTTAAAAACTTTGATTCCTAGTGATGATGCATGTCCCTCATGTGACTTACTCTATGAACAATTGTCCACATTAAGAAATGCACAGAGAGCTTGATCCACTCTAGATAGACTTGATAAGGAAATTAAAAAGAACAGAGAGCTTGCTGCACTTAATGATAAAAACTTAAAAGATGCTTCCTGTTCAACAAATGATTTGCATTGTTCTGCATGTGACAATCTTGATAAGAAACTAAAAGATGCTATGAATGAAATTTCAATATTGAATACTACTTTACTTTCTCATGAATTTAAATATTGTTCCAATTGCAAATTAAAAGGAAAATCTTCATGTGAAAATTGTCTTGATCTGTCCAATAAACTTGATAACATGCATAGGACATTAGATCGGTTTTGTAATGGGAATAAGAACCTAAACTTGCTGCTGAATTCTTCCAAGTATTGCAATGATAAAACTGGTTTAGGTTTTGATTCTCATGCTCATGCTAAGACACATCCACCTAAAATTGTAAATTCATTAGGAAGTGGTTTGATTCAAAAAGTTCCTAAACAAAAAGAAGTGGTTTTCAAATCTGCAGGAGTGCTTTCTAATTCTGTTTCTGATGTTGGGTGCTCATCTAGGCATGATTACAAAATTAAGTTTCATTGTACTTATTGTGATAAAGATGGTCATGTCGTGGATTTTTGTTATAGACTAGCTAAACAAATTAAAAAGGATAAAATGTCTGCTAGACCTCATAACTTTCATGCTAAACCTAAAATTGGAAACATGCAACCTGCTTTAATGAGTCAAAAATTTGAAAAGGTAGCTTTTGGACCTTTTGGCAAGAAATCTACAAAGGTAGCTCCGGTAGTTCTCATAGCTCCGAGAGCTCCCGGACCTTCTGTTGTTCCCTCCGGAGCTTCAGTTTTTGCCTCTGGACCTTCTGCTTTTACCTCCGGAGCTACTGGTTTTCACTCTTAACAAGTAACAACGTCTAAATCAATTGTTAAGAACAGAAAACCTCAACCTTTGACTCATAAACCTGCTGTTTTATCTCAGCTTTCGCATGTTTTTCCTGCTGCACGTCGTTTTACTCAGTACTGGATACCTAAATGCCTTTTGACAAACCCCAGTATTGAGTCATCGACGTATTGTGCTTCTATGTAGGCTTCATGCTCGAGGAAGGAGAACATATGGATTGTGGATTCAGGATGCTCACGCCACATGACCAGTAACAGAGAATGGTTCTCCCCCCTCTCTTTTGTGTCACGTGTAGAGAATGTTACTTTTGCCGATAATTCTTCAACTCATACTATTGTTAAAGGTTCGGTTGGAGTAAATGATCACTACACTCTAAAAGATGTGGCACTTGTTAAAAATTTGATGTACAACTTGCTTTCTGTTTCTCAATTGCTTCATGAGAATTTGGAAATAACTTTCACTAAAAATTGCTGCAAAGTTGTAGATTCAAATAGTGAGCTTTTGTTTAACATGTCTCGTTTTGGAAGAGTTTTTAAAGCTGATTTTGACATGTATTCCTCTAAGCATAGGTGTCTAGTTTCTAATGATTCCAAATACTTATATTTTTGGCATCGTAGACTTGGTCACGTAGGCTTTGATCACCTAACGCATGTTAGTGCTCTTGATCGCATATGTGGGCTGCCTAAGATTAAAGGGGACAAAGAAATTGTGTGCTCTTCTTGTAGACATGCTAAGGTGGTTGCAAGTTCACATACTCCTCTCACAATGATCATGACAACTGAACCTGGTCAACTTTTGCACCTTGACACCGTAGGACCTTCATGTGTTCAATCCTTCGGAGGTAAATGCTATGTTCTCGTGATTGTTAATGATTATTCTAGATACTCTTGGGTTTACTTTATGGCATCTAAGAATGAAGCTTTTAGTCACTTTAGAACTTTATTTTTTTGATTATCAATTGATCACCCAGGATCTTTAAAAGCAATTAGAAGTGATAACATAACTGAATTTAAAAATCAATCTTTTGATCACTTTTGTGCTGAAAATGGAATAGATCATCAATTTTCATCACCATATGTTCCTCAACAAAACGGTGTTGTAGAAAGGAAGAACCGAACCTTAGTTGAGTTGGCTAGGACTATGCTTGATGAATATCAAACTCCTAGGAAATTTTGGGCTGATGCGATTGCAACCGCTTGTTATGTCTCGAATGGTGTTTTCTTGCGCGCTAAGCTTGGTAAAACATCATATGAGCTCCGGTTTGGACATAGGCCTAGTGTTACGCACTTCCGGGTCTTTAGATGCAAATGCTTTGTTAAGAAACACTGTAATCTTGATAAGTTTAACCCTAGATCTATTGATGGCATGTTTCTTGGTTATCCATCTCATACGAGAGGCTATCGTGTGTTCTTGCTTGACACTAACAAAATTGTGGAGACTTGCGAAGTTTCTTTTGATGAAGCTAGCCCAGGTACTAACTCTGATGATGCAGGACTAGATCCATATCCTCACGGGGAGGGTATTTTTGAAGAAGAAGAAGAGCTGGTGATACTGCCTGATAGTTCCGAAGGTTACACGTATCCAGCTCCGAACATTGAACAAGCTCCGACTATCACCTATACTGGTCCTGATCATCCACAAGCCACAAGCTCATCAATTTGTGATGAACATAATGAATTATAAGCTTGTGATACATTTGTTCCCCTACGGTTTTACAAAGATCATCCCCCGCAACTGATAATTGGAAGCTTGCACGAACGAGTCACACGGTCCAGGTTTTGCGATCCAAACTCTAATGCTCATTATGATTTTGTTGCTTCTTTTGAACCCAAAGATATATCACACGCACTCACTAATGAATCTTGGATTATTGCCATGCAAGAAGAGTTGGTAAATTTTGAAAGAAATAATGTTTGGAAACTTGTACCTCCTGCTCAAGGTCACACTTTAATTGGAACTAAATAGGTTTTTACAAATAAAAAAGTGAGGATGGGGTTGTGGTTGGGAATAAGCCTAGGTTGCTTGCTCAAGGTTTCACTCAAGTTGAAGGTCTAGACTTTGATGAAACTTTTGCTCCCGTTGCTAGATTAGAAGCCATAAGAATCTTGTTAGCTTTTGCTGCATCTAAAGGTTTTAAGCTATATCAAATGGATGTTAAAAGTGCTTTTCTTAATGGCTACATAGATGAGGAGGTTTATGTCAAACGACCATCGGGTTTTGAAAATCCAAATTTTCCTAATCATGTTTATAAACAGTCCAAAGCCTTGTACAGTTGAAACAAGCCCCTAGAGCATGGTATGATAGGTTAAAAACATTCTTACTTGATAAGGGGTTTACCATGGGCAAGGTTGATAAAACTCTTTTTGTGCTTAAGCATTGCAATGACTCATTATTCGTTCAAGTATATGTGGATGATATTATCTTTGGTCTTGCTTCTCATGAACTTGTGTCCAAGTTTTCAGCTATGATGAGTTCAGAATTTGAGATGAGTATGATGGGAGAACTCACGTACTTTTTGGGGCTGCAAATCAAGAAAACCAAGGAGGGCACCTTTGTGCATCAAACAAAGTATACAAAAGACCTCCTAAGGCGCTTCAACCTGGACAATAGCAAGCCTCTTCGGACACCAATGGGAACAGCAACAACACTTGAACTTGATGAAAATGGTGAAACCGTGGATCAAAAAGAATATAGAAGCATGATTGGATCACTTTTGTACCTCACGACATCAAGACCGGACATACAATTCAGTGTATGTCTTTGTGCACGGTTTCAAGCTTCCCCACGTGCTTCACATTGTCAAGCCGTCAAAAGGATTCTCAGGTACTTACATGGAACTCAAGAATTTGGCATTTTTCTTCCTTCTTCCTCAACCGTTACTTTGAAAGCTTTTTCTGATTCTGATTTTGGAGGTTGTAGGATTGATAGGAAAAGTACTTCCGGTGCTTGTCATTTTCTCGGTAATTCACTTGTTGCATGGTCATCCAGAAAAGAAAGTTCAGTTGCACATTCCACCACCGAATCTGAATATGTAGTTGCTGCTAGCGCTTGTTCACAAATTCTTTGGATTGTTCAAACGCTTAAGGACTATGCGGCTGATCTACATAGTGTTCCACTGTTTTGTGATAACACTAGTGCCATTTGCATTGCTAAAAACCCCGTGCAACATTCTAGAACTAAACACATTGACATTAGGTATCACTTTCTCCATAATAATACTGAAAAAGGAAACATTGTGCTTCACCATGTAGATACCGAAGAACAATTGGCTGACATTTTTACAAAACCTTTGGATTTCTCTCGTTTTTGTTTCATTCGTAATGAAATAGGGGTTATGCATCCTCATGGCTTACATTGAGGGGGATTTTTAAAACTTGAGAAGTCTATGTGTGAATCTGAAATTAAAATAATATGAGCATAGTATTTCATACGTACATGACTTTGTGATTCCTTTTACATGCTGAAAGTTCTTACTACATTACTCGGGTTATACATTTTGTAGTTTTTGCCATGTCTATTAATTGGTATAATTACTTACACTGAATCTTGTCATGGTCGAACTTTCTTGCTGTTTTGAACTTGTTAAATGCTCACAAGTGCTTTTAATCATAAATAATTAATCAAGCAATCAACTCACATGTTGAGTTTTGTGAACAAATATAAGTTGAGAAAAGATCAAGAGAATATGCATGCATCGCACTTCTTCTTTCGAGATGGCTTATCATTGCACTTAGATATGAACTTGGAAGAAGTTGTGTATGACTAAAACCATGTCCTTAAGCTTCTGATTGTCAAATGACATAGGCTTGGCTTGGTTGGTTGGAATAAGGTAGATGCGCATATAATCTCTTGCAAATATCATATGATCTAAATTTATGTTTTGAAAAATAATAAAATGCAGCAACAAGTGTCATGTTTTCAGGTATTGAAATAGTTAAGTTTGTGAGATCATGACTTGCTTAAATTGAAAATTACATTTGATCTCTAGCATTGCTTACACTACTTTATGTATTTCATTGATGTGATAGTGTAAGTTACTTGATAGTATGATTTGGATGAGCTTTGTTTTATATGTATATGTTATAATATGCTCATAACAATAAAAATTTCTCTTTTTATCCTTGCTGAATACATTGTCAAAGGGGGAGAGATAATGTGCAAGGAGAGATAATATGTGCATGGGTAGAGATTTGTGATTTTCATAAAGGGAGAAATTGTTTTCAAAACTTTTAATGTGAATAAGCAAATGTTAGGATTTTAAATGGTATTGCCAATGAACTCATTGAGAGGGAGATTGTGAGACCTATTTGTGTTGAATACATTGGCTACAGCGATAAAAGTATTGAATTCTGCTAAAACACCTTTTTAGCAAGGTCCGACTCTAGCTCCGAGCTACAACAAGGTCCAATGGTAGGTCCGACTTGTTTTTGGTAGCTCCGGGTACGTCTGATGCTAGATCCAATTTGCTGGCAATGTTCGGCTAGCTTTTGGTTAGCTCCGGTGAGTTTTGTTTTTAGCTACGGCATGTTTTTGATAGCTCCGACATGTTTTTGTTAAGCTCCGGGTTGCTTTTTCTAGCTCTGATTTTTGGGTTGACTAGCCGGCTAGTTTTTTGTATGCTCCAACAGGTGCTTGGTTCCACTAGCTTTGGTAAGCTCCGGAGCTAGGTTCTACTAGCTTTGGTAAGCTCCAGCTCAAGGTCTGGTTAGCTTTGGCAAGAACCGGAGCTTGACCGTAGTGTTTCTGCTTTTCATTTGTAATGTTTCAAACTTGCTTTACATTGTTGGAAAGATTGATTAGTATTCATTTGATAAGTTTTTGTTGCGCTTTGGTTGATATGGATGATATCGTTTTACTGTGGTTTTGCAACATGCTTATGTGAGTTGCTCACGTAAGGTGTTGTGTTCGGAACTGACTTGTGTCAAGTCGCGGACTTGGGCTCGTACGGATTGGTTTTTTATTCATGTGCGGGTGTAGCTTGAGTTCAAGTCATGTCTGGTGACAGGATCCTTTGGACTAGTCTTAGGGAGGAGATGAGGTTCCAACAACCAAATTCAGGAGGAATTGTGGTTCAGCGGGTCAGGAGGTCGCGCATGATGATTGAATCAAGGGCAGTGCATATCAAGGTTACTGGAGGTCGAAGGAAGGTGTTCGCACGTATGCATGTGGTGCATGATATGGCAACATGGTTCTGAAGATGGGATAAGGAAGGAAGGATCTGGTTGGAAGGATCAGATCGTATCGGTTGATGACTTCAGCTGCGGCGGAGTCGGTTATGGCTCGGTATGGAAAGTATCGAGTCGGTTATGATAGGATTTCGTGTGAGTCACAAATTTGAGTTGTTTAGGAATGTGGGATACATTCCTAAGGTGTTTGGAAGTCTTAAGATTGCTTCTATCTGCGTATAGAAGAGTCCTCAGCAGTTATGGAAAGTTTCGATTCGTGATCGGAGTAGGATTGGAGTCCTAGTTGAGATTGGGATGGCCTAAGGGCTGGTTATATAAGAAAGGGAGGCCAAAGCTCATGGTGCACGACTTTGGGGCTGTTCCTTTTGTGTTATATTGAATAAAATCCGTATATTGAAGGAACTTTTGTGCCTTGTTCGTAGGACTTGTTCTAGACAAGTTTTACTCGTCGAGTTTCTGGACAGCACTACCTTTCATCGGTGGTTTTATCATAACTCGAGTTTTATAGATCCAATTGACGTGATTCTTTTTGGGTTATTCTTCACAACGTGATTATCTATCATCTATCAAAATTTCACAGTCATTGGATTTGTGATTTCTGATCTACACGAGTTTCTTTGCAGCGTTTCAGAACTGTTTTTCTCGGGTAGGACATATTAACCCTTGTTTGATCTTTTGATCATAACTTGAGTTTCTCTTGATGGATTTGAGTGATTCTTCTTTTGTTTTCTTCATGACTTGATTCTCTCTTATACATATCACTTTCATCATGATGAAACACGTTTATATTAGTCTCACACTAGATTTCTTTAACAGATCGTTTGTCTGCCGAAGGGGTTGGGATTTAATTGTTTCCATTGCGTAAGATTTTAAATATACCATTAACCCCCCTCTGGTAGCTTTTCACGTGCTCTTCGATCCTACACTGTTCTTCGGGCGGAGGCCCATCCTGTCAAGTGGCGGTTCTGCAATCATCTGCGACCGGCGCAACGACCACTATCATTGACACTAGTGATGTCCAAAGCGCCAAAGAGGGCTCTGGGAGTGCTACACCCATGGAGCATCAGGCCAAGAGGCCTCGGGCCGACGTCGGCGGCGTCTTGGGAGGAGACTCCGAGAGTGGCACGGTTAGAATTCATAGGTCTCACAACCTAAGAGCCGCCAAAGGTGGAGCCCCGCTGGAGCTTCCGGGGACGTCGATAAGGCATTCTTACCAATGATTGCTTCGTTATCTCTTTTGTTCTTATAGTTTGGGTAGATTTTGAACTTGATCTGCAGGTCTATGTCAGCTGTTGTGACACCTTTACCAACGGGGGTAGTGTCCCTGAGCGCTCCGAAGTAAGCCCAGGGGGCTACAGCTACACCAACGGAGCAGAACGACAAGCCGACACAAGGGAGCATTGCGTCGGCGTCTGCGCCTGGCGCGGGTAGTGAAGCATCTTCAGCCGTCGTGTTCGAGGCACCTCCGGCTTTTGTACTGGAGGCAATGTCGGAGTTGGCTCATCAGGCTGAGTGCTTGGCCTCTGAGGCTACTGATCCGACGGGTGTCTCCTTGGGCCACGATGGTGTTGCCGCTTTGGATAGCGTCGCAACTTCCGCTCAGTCCCAAGGGACGAGGTACTCAATAATGGTGGTCTTGCCTTCACCTCCACAGGATGAAGATGTTCACAAGATGATTACCGGGCAACCTTCCCTAGCGTCAGCGCAGCGAGAGCACCTCTCTAATGTCATGGACTCGGTGCAGTCCAGCATCACTCTGGTGCAATCCAACCTCCACCGGGCGCAGGGGGACCATGCCGCAAAGTGGTAGAAGTTGAATGCTGAGGGCGAGCGGCTCAATTCCTGGGAGGACCTTTTTAGGTCCAGGATCACCGAGGCGAAGGTGAAGTACCAGAAGCAGAGTGAGGAGCTGGAGTTGAGGCACCACTTGATGAAGGCCATGGATGCAATGTCCAAGAAGGTTATGGTCGACACCAAGGTATCAAATAACACGGCTAATGCCCGCCTACGTGCCCTTGAAGAGTGTTGAGAGGCCCTGGGTCGCCGTGAGACAACTGTTGCTAAGCATGAGGCTGTTGTCGCCGATCAAGTGGTGGCTGTCCAGGCGATGATGGCTCGGGCTGAGGCAGATCAGGGCAGGCTGCAGTCCTGCCTCGAGGACATTTAGCCTCAATAGAGCGACTTGACGTGGGATTTGGCGCAACACTTAGCTGAGCATCAGGAACTCCTCCTGCGAGATTTCAAAGTCCAGGCGCGGGAGCACACAGCGGAGCTCTGCGCATGGGAGTTGATCTGCAGGAGTGTCAGCTGGCTTAGTGTTTAGAAGCTATGGTAGAGTAGTGGCAGAGACGATAGCATCCCATGTTCTGGTGTGCTACCAGAGTTGATGGACAAAGATGCCACTGGAGCCGATTTTCGAAGGCCCTGTAGAGGAGCGCGAGGAGACGACAGCGGCAGAGCTCAAGGATGACGCCAAACATGTCGTCACGCAATTTGCCATGAATTGAGGCCAGCGGCCCACCTTTGTATCTGGGGTTCGCCCCTTTGTAAATATTCTTGAATGAATTTGACTTTGTGCTTTGTTTCGTGGCTTGTCTTGGCTTCTCAAACTGTTTCTCTAAGTCTTTAGATGTGTAAGGGCTTGAAGAACTTCAGTCGAGATCATTAGCTTTTGAAGGTCTATCAATCACACAGTTGACATGGCGAATTCGTTGTCGATTGACATCATGCCTATGTAACCCCCTTAAAGGCCATGTGGTAGATGTTGCCAGGTGGTTGAGCGCACCTACCACTTGATGACAGGATGTCTTCGCCGGCCCCCAATAGAGTGGGGCATTTTGAGTGGGCGACCACGGTCTGGCCCCTCCAGGGGCATAAAGTTATGTCTGAGTGGAGTCATTGATGGCAGGCCCCATGGGAGGTGCCAGAGATGGCTGCTCTAGCATCAGCCACAATCTTCATAGATTCGTCGACGGCAGGCACCTGGTAGGTGCTGGAGATGGCTGCTCCGGCATTGCATACCATCATCGTAGAGTCATCAACGGCAGGCCCCTTGGGAGGTGCTGGAGCTGGCTACTCTGGCGTCATCCACAACTGATATGCAGCATTTCGACGGCAGGCCCCCGGGAGGTGCTGGAGCTGGCTGCTCCGGCATCACCCACCATCATTGTTGAGACATTGATGGTAGGCCCCTTGAGTGGTGCTGGAGTTGGATGCTCTGAGGTCGCCCACCGTCATCGTAGAGTCATCGATGGCAAGCCTGATGGGAGGCGCCGGAGCCAGCTGCTCCGGCATCGCCCACCACCGTTGTAGATTTGTTGACGACAGGCCTCCATGGAGGTGTCGGAGCTGGCTACTCTGGCATCGCCTACCATCGTTGTAGAGTCGTTGATGATAGGCCCCTTGGGAGGTGCTAGAGCTGGTTGCTCTGGTGTCGTCCACCACCGCTGTGTAGCACTTCGACGGAAGGCCCCCTGGGTGGTGCCTAAGCTGGCTGCTCCGGCATTGCCCACCATTGTCATTGAGACATCGACAGTAGGCCCCATAGGTTGTGCTGGAGCTGGCTGCTCTGGGGTCGCCCACCATCGTCATAGACTCGTTGACGGGAGGCCTCTTGGGAGGTGTTGGAGCTGGTTGCTTCAGCGCCGTCCACCATCGATGTGTAGCACTTTGACTGCAGGCCCCCGGTGTATAGGCTACCACAAGAGAACCCTACTAGCAACAAGAGTAGGACAGGAGAGTGTACTCAATGATCAGCGCTTGTTGCTATCGTCAACATGCTGAGACGTCGACGGTAGGCCCCTTGGGTGGTGCTAGAGCTGACTGCTTCGGTGTTGCTCACCATCACTGTAGAGTAGTCGATAGTAGACCCCCTGGGAGGTGCCAGAGCTGGCTGCTACTGGATCACCCACCATCGTTGTTGAGACATCGACTGCAAGCCCTCTGGGAGGTGCCAGAGCTGGCTGCTCAGGCATCGCCCACCATCATCGTAGATTCATTGACGACAGGCCCCCTGGGAGGTGCTGGAGCTCGCTACTCCAGTGTCACCCACCATCATCGCAGAGTCATCGACTGCAAATCCCTTGAGAGTTGCCACAGCTGGTTTCTCTAGCACCTTCCACCACCGATGTGTATCACTTCGACGGCAGGCCCCTGGTGTATAGGCTACAAAAAGAGAACCCTGTTAGCAATAGGAGCATGGAAAGAGAGTGTACTGTCTGATCGGTGCTTGTTGCTGTTGCCAGCATGCCGAGACATCGACATCAGGACCCTTGGGTGGTGCTGGAGCTAACCGCTTCGGTGTCACCCACCATCATCGTAGAGTCATCGACAGCAGGCCCCGTGAGAGGTATCAGATCTGATTGCTCCGACGTTGTCCCCCACCGATGTGTAGCACATCAACGGTAGGCCCCTGGTGTACAGGTACCACAAGAGAATCCTGTTAGCAACAAGAACAGGGCAGGAGAGTGTACTCATAGATCAGTGCTTGTTGCTATCATCAACATGATGAGACGTCGACAATAGGCCCCTTGGAGGTGCCGCAGTTGGCTGCTACAGAATCGCCTACCATCATCGTAGGGTCATCGACGGCAAGCCATTTGGGATGTGCCGGAGCTGGCTACTCTGGCGTCGTCCACTACCAATGTGTAGCACTTCGACGACAGGCCCCTGGTGTGGAGGCTACCATAAGAGAACCTTATTAGCAACAAGAGATGGGCAGGAGATTGTACTCACCGACCAACGCTTGTTACTATCATAAACATGCTGAGACGTTGACAGCAGGCCCCTTGGGTGGTGCTGGAGCTAATTGCTCCGACGATGTCCACCATCATCATAGAGTCATTGACGGCAGGCCCCATGGGAGGTGCCAGAGCTGGCTGCATCGAAATCACCCACCATCATCATTGAGACGTCGACGGCAGGACCCTTGGGTGATGCCAAACCTGGCTGCTCCGGCGTTTCCCAACCATCATCGTAGAGTCGTCAAAGGCAAGTCCCTTAGGAGGTGCCGGAGCTGGTTGCTACGATGTCATTCACCACCGATGTGTAGCACTTCGACAGTAGGCCCTTGGTGTATAGGTACAACGAGAGAACCTTGTTAGCAACAAGAGCACGGCAGATAGTATACTCACTGATCAACACATGTAGCTGTTGTCAACATGCTGAGACATCGATGGCAGCCCCTTGGGTGGTGCCGGAGCTGACTTCCCATGTGTCACCCACCATCATCGTGGAGTCGACGGCGGCAGGCCACCTGGGTGGTGCCAGAGCTGGCTGTTCCAGCGTCGTGTCACCCACCATCATCCTTGAGACGTTAAAGGCAGGCCCCCTAGGAGGTGCCGGAGCTGGCTGCTCTAGCGTCGCCCGCCATCATCGTAGATTCGTCGATTACAGACCCCCTTGGAGGTGCCGGAGCTAGTACCTCCGGCGTCACATACAATCGTCGTAGAGTCAGCGACGGCAGAGCACTTGGAAGGTGCGAGAGCAAGCTTGTCCTGCGTAGCCCACTATCGTCTTAGAGTCGTCGACGGCAGGCCCCTTGGGAGGTGCCGAATCTGGTTACTCTGGGTCGTCCACCACTGATGTGTATCACTTCAATAGAGGGCCCCTGGTGTAAAAGCTACCAAAAGAAAACCCTGTTAGCAATAAGAGCATGGCAAGAGAGTGTACTCACTGATCAACACTTGTTGCTATCATCAACATGCCGAGACATCGACAGCAGGCTCTATGGGTGGTGTCGGAGATGACTGCTCCAGCGTCGCCCACCATCATCGTAGAGTCGTCGACGGCAGGCCCCCTGGGAGGTGCGAGATTTGGCGTCGTCCACCACCCATGTGTATCACTTCGACGGCATGCCCCTAGTGTATAGGATACCAAAAGAGAACCCGGTTAGCAACAAGAGCAGGCAGCATGGGTGGTGCATGAGCTAACTGCTCTGGTGTCGCCCACCATCATTGTAGATTCGTCGACGGCAGACCCCCTGGTAGGTGCCAGATCTGGCTGCTCTGACGTCGTCCACCACCGATGTGTAGCACTTCAATGGTAGGCACCTTGTGTACAGGTACCACAAGATAACCTGTTAGCAACAAGAGCAGGGCAGGAAAGTGTGCTCACTAATCAATGCTTGTTACTGTCGTCAACATGTTGAGACGTCGACAATAGGTCCCCTAGGAGGTGCCGCAACTGGCCGCTCCAGCATCGCCTACCATCATCGTAGAGTCATCGATGGCAAGCCCTTTGGGAGGTGTCAGAGCTGGGTGCTCTTGCGTCGTCCACCACCGATGTGTAGCACTTCGACGGGAGGCCCCTGGTGTACAAGCTACCACAAGAGAACCCCTGGTGTACTCACTGATCAGCACTTGTTGCTGTCGTCAACATGCTAAGATGTTGATGGGAGGCCCCTTGGGTGGTGCTGGAGTTAACTGCTCCAGTGTTGCCCACCATCATCGTAGAGTCGTCGACGGCAGGCCCCCTGGGAGGTGCCGAAGTTGGCTGCTCCGACGTTGCCCACCACCGTCATTGAGACGTCTAAGACAGGACCCTTGGGTGGTGCTGGAGATGGCTGCTCCGATGCTGCCCACCATCGTCATAGAGTCATAGGAGGCAAGTGCCTGGCGAGGTGCTGGAGTTGGTTGCTCCGGCATCCTTCACCACCAATGTGTAGCACTTCAACAGTAGGCCCCTGGTGTACAAGTACCACAAGAGAACCTTGTTAGCAAAAAGAACATGGCAGGAGAGTGTACTCACTGGTCAGTGCTTGTTTTTGTCGACAACATGCTCAGACATCGACAAAGGGCCCCTTGGGTGGTGCCGGAGCTGACTACTCCCACATCGTCCACCACCATCGTCATAGAGTCGTCAATGGCAGGACCCCTGGGAGGTGGTAGAGCTAGCTGCTCCGGCGTCGCCCACCATCATCGTAGATTCGTCGACGGCAGGCCCCCTAGGAGGTGCCTGTGCTGGCTGCTCCAGCGTCACCCACCATCGTCGTTGAGATGTCAACAACAGGCCCCCTAGGAGGTGCCGGAGCTGGCTGCTACGGCGTTGCCCACCATCATTGTAGATTCGTCGACGACAAGTCCCCTAGGAGGTGCTGGAGCTGGCTGCTCCATCGTCACCTACAATTGTCATAGAGTCATCAACGATAGGCCCCTTGGAAGATGGTGGAGCTGGCTTTTCCAGCATCGCCCACCATCGTCGTAGAGTCATCGACGGCTAGCAACTTGGGAGGTGTCGAATCTGGTTACTTTGGCGTCGTCCACCACCCATGTGTATCACATCGATGGCAGGCCTTTGGTGCACCGGCTACCAAAAGAGAACCCAGTTAGCAGCAAGAGCAGGGCAAGAGAGTGTACTCACTAATCGGCACTTGTTGCTATCATCAACATGTCGAGACATAGACAGCAGGCCCCATGGGCGATGCTGGAGTTGCCTATTCCAGCGTCGCCCAACATCATCGTAGAGTGGTCAACGTAAGACCCCAGGGAGGTGCTAGATCTGGTTGCTCCGTAGTCGTCCACCACCAATGTGTAGCACTTCAATGGTAGGACCCTGGTGTACAGGTACCACAAGAGAACCTGTTAGCAACAAGAGCAACGTATGAGAGTCTACTAACGTATCAGTGCTTGTTACTATCGTCAACATGTTGAGACATCGATGATAGGCGCCTTGGGAGGTGCTGCAGTTGGCTGCTCTTGCATCGCCCACCATCATCATAGAGCCATCGACGCAAGACCTTTGGGAGGTGTCGGAGCTGGCTGCTCTGGCGTCGTCCACCACCGATGTGTAGCACTTCGACCACAAGCCCCTGGGGTACAGGCTACCACAAGAGAACCTTGTTAGAAACAAGAGCAGGGCAGGGGAGTGTACTCACTGATGAGCACTTGTTGCTGTCATCAACATGTTGAGACGTTGATGGCAAGCCCCTTGGGTGGTGCTGGAGCTAACTGCTACGGCGTCGCCCATCATCATCGTAGAGTCATCGACGGCAGGACCACTGGGAGGTGTCGGAGCTAGCTGCTATGACGTCGCCCACCATCGTCATTGAGATGTCAACGGCAGGCCCATTGGATGTTGTCGGAGCTGGCTGCTCCGGTGATGCCCACAGTCGTCGTAGAGTCATCGAAGGCAAGTACCTTGCAAGGTGCTGGAGCTGGTTGCTCCAGCGTCATTCACCACTGATGTGTAGCAGCACTTCGACAGTAGGCCCCTGGTGTATAGGTAGCACAAGAGAATCCTGTTAGCAACAAGAGCACGGCAGTAGATTGTACTCACTGATCAGCGCTTGTTGCTGTCGTCAACATGCTGAGATGTCGATGAAGGGCCCCTTGGGTGCTGCCGGAGCTGAATGCTCCCGCATCGCCCACCATCATTGTAGAGTCATCGATGGCAGGACCCCTGGGAGGTGACGGAGCTGGCAGCTCCTGCGTCACCCACCATCATTGTTGAGACGTCGACGGCAGGGCCCCTGGGAGGTGCCAGAGCTGGCTGCTCCATCGTCGCCCACCATCGTCGTAGATTCATTGACAGCAGGCCCCTAGGGAGGTGCTGGTGCTAGCTGCTCCGGCATCGTGTACCATGGTCGTAGAGTCATTGACAGCAGGCCCCTTGGGAGGTGCCGGAGTTGGCTTCTCGGACATCGCCCACCATCATCGTAGAGTCATCGAAGGTAGTCCCGTTGGGAGGTGCCGGAGCTGGGGTCTCTTGAGTCGTCCACCACCGATGTGTAGCACTTTGACGGCAGGCCCCTAGTGTATAGGCTACCACAAGAGAACCCTTTTAGCAATAGGAACAGGTCAAGAGAGTGTACTCACTGATCGGCGCTTGTTGCTCTCGTCAACATGCTGAGACATCGACGGCGGGCCCCTTGGTTGGTGCCGTAGCTGACTGCTCCGGCGTCACCCACCATCGTCGTAAATTCGTCAACGGCTGGCCCCATGGGAGGTGTCGGATCTTGCTGCTCCTGCATCGTCCACCACCGATGTGTAGCACTTCGACGGTAGGCCCCAGGTGTACAGGTACCACAAGAGAACCCTGTTAGCAATAAGAGCAGGGCAGGAGAGTGTACTCACTGATCAATGCTTGTTGCTATCGTCAACATGTTGAGATGTCAATGACAGGACCCTGGGAGGTGCCGGAGCTGGCTGCTCTGGTGTCACCTACCATCATCGTATGGTCATCAACGACAAGCCCCTTGGGAGGTGTCAGAGCTGGCTGCTTTGGCGTCCTTTACCTCTGGTGTGTAGCATTTCGACGGTAGGCCCCTTGTTTAGAGGCTACCACAAGAGAACCTTGTTAGCAACAAGAGAAGGTCATGAGAGTGTACTCTGTGGGGACCAGAGTCCCGACATCCAAGGATCTCATTGGGTGGTGCCGTGTGATGCGGCACCTAAAAACACACATGAAAAGAATACCAAAATATACAAAGTTCTCATTTCATAAATATATTTAGAGTTTAAAAAATAGTGTACATCAGAAGTACACACGCAGCAGAACTACATACTCATATTCTAACCTATCTAAGCATAAGAGAAGACGTCCATGCCCTAGGATGCTTTTCCCTACCAACATGACGATCATTCAGCAGCGGCGTGGTTTACATGAGTTTCTTCTTGACACCTCGAGATCTCATGTACAACCTGAACAACAGAAATAAACTAATACATGCAAAAATCGTTAGAGCGCAAATGTGAGCATAAGGCTCAGCAAGACTAACCCATCTCACTAGACATATGCAGGGGTAAATACTTAGCATAGGTAAGGAATAGCATAAAGGACCCGCCTACAAGTGGATCATTATTTTCATATTTTAAGTAGCAAATGACATTCCTCAGTCATGGCACATCATAGACTCCACAATCAAACAAGAAATGCTTTGTCGATGATATGACATGCCCAAATCACATAATGCTATTATAGGCAAAGTATGGGGAAACTATAACTTTTAATTGTACTATCTCTAATCCATACAAGGTTGCAAAGAAATTATAATTCAATACATCATATTCTTATGGCTTCTTTAGTATTTACTACGTCATGGCTCAGTGAACAAGTGGTACTCTTTTACCGCGAGGGACAGTGATTGCAATCAGGACACACCTAGACAACACGACACATACGCACGTTCAGAAGTGTCAGCGAGTACATCAGTACCTACGTAACACTTCAGTACTAGTCGTATATGGCCACCTTTCACAAGAAACCCAAACGCCGAACCCATCTCACCTCCGCGAACAGAAGGTCTCCGCACAGAACACCTCTTGTGTCCGCCAACCGATTTACACCTTACTGTCCTCAACCCACCCCTATTGATGGTGAGTTAATGGGCCTTGACATCCAAGTTATCGAGTTACGTCAGTTTACTGGAGTCCATATATCCAATATGTCACCGGTACAAGTCAAGCTTGTTCCAAGGGGCCGCATACAGACGGGCCTTAATCGACACAGGCAGGGCTATGCAACCGAGACTCCAATTCTCGTCCCTTCCTATCCATCCCCTGCCCGGTCTCAGATTCATTATATTAAGCCATTGTCTATCTAACCAATCCTGTGAGATATAACCTAAATCTCACGCGAGTAGATTCCAACTACTCGACTTCTACTCGATTTCCTATACATTAGCAAAGCAGTTACTACAGGTCAAACTGTAACCTGTTCTGACCAACCCCGGGGATTTGTGGTCATGCAAGTGGAGTATCAATCGCCCTATACGTAATGCACATATCAAACTTAAGATGTAATGTGAGAAATAATGCAAAACTCTGTAAAGATTTTAAATGCAAACCGGGGCTTGCCTTAGTTTGCGACTCTATATCAATGTCAGTTGTTATTGTCTTGGTCTTCATTCGAAGAGTCCGCCATGGAACTTCAAGCTGCAAGCTGGAACACCCTGGCCTTCTCCTCCAAGAGAAGCTCCTCATCGATCACCTACCATCACGTTCCTACCGACATGATATGCATATAAGTACATAATGTAATATACTTTAGATTAAACAAGTTAAATAACTCTAAGACTGGTGAGACTAACTAGAAGGAAGAGGTATGCCTCTGTTGTGTGGATAAACAAAGGATGGAGTCAAGTGGTCATAGTAGTATCGAGATGTGAATTGAAAGGTGCAATGTAAGCACACATTGTAACTTGCCACTCAACACTCGACGCTATGCCACACAAGGACGATAAAGCTAAATGGTGTGGAAGTGTTGGACTGGTAGTGTAAGAATGACTAAGGAATCAAGGGGGGACATCGAAAGCTTAAGGCATGAGTGAACTGTGCAACAAGAGGTCACAACTTAGAAGGCGACCAATGAAGTTATAGAAACTCATTAAAGAGTAAACCTAATTAAGTGACTAGTGTGGTCGCAGGGTTCTAAATTAGGATGAATCGATGTGAAACCCTAGCGACACTTGGAAAAGTAGTGAGATCGGCATTGCTTGTACTCAAAGAATAATTACAAGCACTGCTAACCTAATGTGAGTACCAAGACACGTTCAAGGGACTTTTAGGTAAATCAGTCGCTACGACTATATTCGCAAACATCGTTCAAGTTCTTACATGACACTATTGCAGTGTCCTTTGCAAGATCGTCCAGATGAGCTCGGTGAACTCCTGGAACTCGAACATAAGACATTACTATATTCCGACGATGTGCTTTGCCATCTAGGGAAGATCATCTCATCGATGTTCACATCGACCCGGACTCGTCCATGGTGATGAGCAGAATCCCGAACACCACCTTATGAGTCACAAGGTTAGTGATGTCAACTCGATCGTCGGCAAGCGACTCGATGAACCTGTCGTCGATGAAACGGCACACCTAGATAAGCAATTCCGAGGATAGTTAAGAAACATCATCGACACAAACAAGAAACTCTTATCCAAGGTTCACCTTGGTCTAGTTTTACTTGTCGGTTGCAACGTTCTCGCATTACTCAACCATAGGTCATCGATGATCACCAACCACCCTGGTTTGAACTAGAAGTCATTTCAACGAGCACCTAGGCTACACCAAGGACTTGATGAATCTCACCTCGACTAAACCCTAATTTGGCCAAACGGTCATCACCTGATGTATCGTGGTTGTCTTCCCGCACTATCTATATCCCCGGCATTCCTAGCCTTGTTGCAAGGATACGACCATGATGTGAAACGTCGTGACGATGTTGAGCGGACAACGACGACAAAACATTTGCTTGAGCTGGTGTGCCAAGTGAAAGGTAAACGACCTAAGGGCAACTCTAGTGGAGTTGTAGGGTGTAGCGGCACAATGCAATATGCTAGGCTCCCCTTTGTGCATCAAAGTTATGTTGCAGGGTGGGCGACGCGCTCACCATGGTCAACGCTCAGGCATGACCATGGCACGAGCAGGGCAACAACACAACCCTGGTGGCAACGTGACACACACAAGGGAATCACAAAGGATGGCTGGTGTGGAAGAGAATAAGAGTGTGCAGTCACCATGACATCGTGATCACGGTGAAGGTCATTGTGACACGTTGATGACCATGGCACACTGAAGCGCGACGAGTAGTGGCACGACACATAGCAGTGTAGCATCATAGCGGCATTTCGTCGAGTAGGCACTGCACGACGCAAGATGTGGCGTGGAGGCAAGGTTGTGGTGTAGGGCAGCACACAACATTGAGCTGGGCGGCCTCTGGCGCGGCTGTCGGACACATAGTTGGCGCTAGACGACATTGTGGCATGGAGCGCGCGGCGTGGCACGAAGGCAAGACACCGGGGCAAGGCACGTAGGGGCACGGCACTGCATGGGTCAGCAAGGGCCGGGCGAGGTGCCAAAAAGGCGCGCCAGAGCAGCGAACGGCGAGAAACGAAACTGGTGGCGCGACACGCAGTAGCGGTAGGGCGCCGGCGCATGACAGAAACAGCGGCGACGAGCGTTGTACGAGCGAAAGGGGGCGAGATGCGGCTTATGTCCCGGCGGCATGGATTGGGCGAGCATAAGGCGTCCATGGCATGCCCCGAGGTGGAGGAGAGGAGTACGGGCCAAGCCCTCACCTTGAGGACGGTGGGGACGGAGCAGAGCACCTCCAGAGCATCACAACGGAAGGAGGTCGACGGCTGCGACACTCTAGACCACAGTTTGTGCACGGGCGCGAGGTGCGCGCGGTGGCCAGCACCGTGGCAGCGCAGGTGCAGGTGCCAGGGAGGTGCGGCGACGGAGCGGCACGGAAGGAAGAGGGGCAAGCCAGCGAATAGGCGTGGTGGAAACGGTGCGCATGGCAGCGCTGCAGGCGCCCGGGAGCGGGGCAACGCGCGCGCGTGGAAACCGGGAGGAGGCGGGGCTAGCGGCGGATGGGCGCTGGGCGGCGGTGAGCGCGTCGGGCGGAGCTGGGACGCGGCCAGGGCGAGCAACAGATGGCAGCAAGGGGCACGGTCGGTGAGGAGCACAAGCAGAGAGGCGATGGCAGGGGAGCGACGGCCAGGAGCGCGGCCGGAGGGAAGCAGAGTGGCGCGGGCACCGGCGAAGCGCGGCCAGAACGAGCGGCGGGCGTGGAGCAGGGGTCAGAAGAGAAGATCGTGCACGGAAGAGAGGGTGCCGGGCGTTGGAGATAAGGACCGGGAGAGGAAGAAGCGAACTCCGTTTTGTGGTCATGAGGATAAACATGACATGTGGGACCCACTTCACTCTCCTCCTTTCTCCTTTCCAATTTCAAATAGAGTTAGCAAAAATGCTTCAAAATTATTCAATTTTTGCCCAATGACTAAATAAAATGTGAAGAATTTTATGGTGCAATCAGATTCCAGAACTGAGCAAGTTGAATTTTGAACTCAGGTTTGGATTTGAATTCAAGCTGTGATACTTGATTCAATGAAATAAATGATAGATTAGGTCCAAAATTCCTGAAACTTTGACATTACCCTTTTTGAACCATAAGGGACCTCAGGAAAAATTTGGAGTTGATTTTGACAAGGTTAAGTACAAAGTTTAAATTTGAAGTCGACTTTGAACAAACTCCCAGTACGTGTCCAATAAATAGAAAAAGTGCTTCAAAAATTTTTAAAACTTTACCAAGAGTCAATTTGGAATATGAGAAGGTCATGGAAAAATTTACATCCTTAGATTTCAATATTTTTGACAGGGTCAAATGTACAGTAGAATATTCAATTTGTATTAATTTGAATATATATTTGGTACTGCAAATTAACATGACCTAGAAATATCCATCTACTGAGCAGCATAAATCTTCATGTGAACCAAGTTTAAACAGTAGCTTAATTTGAGTTTTTGAATGTCCCATTTTAGGGTTGGAATAATTTCTTTTTCTTTCTCTCTATTTTGTTTTCTTTTCCTCCTTTAATTTTCACAGAAAATGTGAATGCTTAGAAATTAAGGACTTTACACCTTAATTTCTAATATACATTAGAAACCATGTTCTATATAAATTTTTTTAACAAGTTCCTATTTTTAGTGAACATTGGTTAACTCATATGGTTCATGTGAGTTCGGATTTCCAAGTCCACTTTCAAAACTTTTAAGTTCGCATTTTTGCGTTTTTGTTCTTCCGAAAAGCGGGCTTCTACAATCCTTCCCCCTTAATGGAATCTCGTCCCGAGATTCTAACAAGTAGAACAACAGAAACGATATGGGACGATACATAAAAGAGGGTCATTGTCTAATGAAAGTGACAATGCCGTGAAAGACTTCGGTTCTACGAAATAGTGATTATCTTCAAGCATATTAAGAAATTCTAAAGTCTGCTTCAAGTGATTCCAGTCTTTAGGTTGATAACCTTGACAGGATGCTCGACATGACAATATCACATCGTAGAACTTTCACATCTATTACTGACCCTTTATTGTTGTACTCTTACATTGACATGACATCTTGTCTGGTCCTAGTCTTGACTTGAAGAATAAAGACTTGTTCATTGCTTCTCTTGATCACCTTGATAGTTTAAAACTATCTTTGCATCGATTCTTGGTTGCTAGTTTGTTTTTGCATAGGTCCTTACAACTTAATGTGGTATTTCCTCTTGACTTGAGTCATCGTCAGCAGCTGTTGGATGACGTTGGCGTTTGTCGGAGTGTGGGGTCATCCACCACCGATTGTCGCTGCTGCGGCGAAGGGTGACCCATGTAGCGGCTTGTTCTGGTTGTCGCCCAGGTTCTTATTCTTCTTTTTGCCGCTATCTGGGGTAACATAACCTTCGCTGGTCTGGATGACTCTGCCCACTCTGGGGGCGGGCTGGGTGTGCCAGTCACAGCCTTCTGCTGCCCTGGTGCAACGGTGCACGATGGAGAAGAGCATGGAGACAACTTGCACATTGTGCGTGGCTAGCTTCTCAAGCATCTTCCGGTCACACAATGCCTGCCAGAATGCTACTATGACAGAAGCATTCAAGATGTTGGGGATGGAGTTGTGTACCTGGGAGAAAAGCTGGATGAATGATCACAATGTCTTCTTGGGTTGCTTACGCACGGCGTGGAGGTCGAGATTGGTGCCAGGGGCGCATGTAGGAGCTGGCAATGTTCGCCGTGAACTGCTTGCAGAGCTCATCCCAAGAGGTTATGGACCTCTTGAGTAGATTCATCAGCCATGACCGGGCTGAGCCGAAAAGGGCGACGAGGAAGTAGTTCATCAGGAGGGACTCATCCATTCCTGCAGCAAGGAGTGTTGTGGTGTAGATCAACAGGATCTCAGCTTGGATGACGCTCCTATTAAACTTCTCAGGCAGGTGTGGACGGAACTTGCATGACCACGTCGTTAGGCGGAGGTATCACTAAAGGAAACACGAACACTTACATTCGCCAGCTTAACTTTCGTCAGCCAAACGATGTAATTAAGTTAACTTACATCAAATGCTCATGACTGATGTAAGTTTAACCTACATCGGCTGTCGTCCTACAACCGATGTAAGTTGAGCGGCCGACAACAATAAACCTAAACTGATGTCGGCCGGGACCCGTGACCAACGTAAATTAGGCGACCATCAGATGTTACAATAAAATTATGTCGGCCATGAGAGCTACCGATGTAAGTCTACCTGGCCGAAGTAAGTAGCTGAATTTAGCCAACGTAAGTAGTGGAATTTAAACTATACTCGCGCTCCTCTTCTTTTTCCTTCCCTACTGCTTCGTTATTCTTTTCTCTCCGTTGCGCCCGACGCCACAACAGTCGCCGCCGTGGCCGACGCCAACGCTGCACCCGGCCACGCCCCACCGCGCCGCCCTGGCCGCCCCCCACCAACGTCGCCCCACCGCACCGTCCCGATCGTGCCACCGCCTCCTCGCCAGGTGAATGTGGCCTAGACGGGGGAGGGGGGGTGAATAGGCCTTTTTTAATTTTAGTCGGAACCTGCAACACTTAACAAACTGATCAAATCCCGAGATATCAGACTAGTCCGGTAGAGTGTGGACTAGTCCGGTGCGTGCGGACTAGATTGATCATGTTTGATCGATTATCTTGATCCTAGACTGTATGCAACAGAAATGTAATTGTAATTGAAGTGTCACACTACTATGAACTTGGATGTAGCACAAGTTAATCTTATATTCAATGTTTTAACGTAATGTAAACAACATTGATTGAAACCCTAGATAGATATGAAGAGTGAGAACAATATGCGCAAAGTAAGAACATAAGCTCTTTATCCTGTGGATCGGTTCCCACAGAGGCAACCTACATCCACGTTGAGGAGTCAAAAAAAGGATCGAGTCTTCTCCAACCCTACCCTCATCGGATCGCCACAGAGGCCAATCCTTTTTACTAATCACAAAGGGCAAATAACCGAATTCAAGGGGCCTTCTCACAAGTTGAGGGCTCCCCAAGATTACAATATGAATACCACCAAGAACACACTCTTAAGATTACAATGAAAAACACAGGAGTGTGTTAGAGAATCAAACCAAGAGCTCAATGAGTGAAGATGCGTGTCTCTCCTTGGATCCAAAGTGTATCCTCAAAGGATTAAGCTTTCCTGCGTTGTATTGCATGGAGAGATGAGTTTTCTAGGCTCTTGGAGGGTGTAACGGCCAGGGTGTCGAGAGACTTGAAAGATGGGTCGTGCACACCTATTTATATGGGGTTATTAAAAGCTCCCATTGGGGTTTAGAAAGATTAGACTAGTCCGTGGTGGACACCGGACTAGTCCGGTGTGCTGCTTGTAGGAAACCCTAAGTGTCCTGAAAGATCGGACTTGTCCGAAGTGAAAGCGGACTAGTCCGATTTGGTTCTAGAAATCTTTGGACTAGTCTGATGAATATCGAACTTGTTCGGATAGGTGAATCCATTAGTGAATTTGGGGAACAAGTCCGCACATGGAGGACTTGTCCGATTTAGGTTAGAGGGATTTCATACTAGCCCGTGCTAACATCGGACTTGTCCGATTGACATCAGAAAGATATCGGACTAGTCTGTGGTGTTATCGGACTTGTCCGATTTCGTGTAATTTGTGATGTGTTTGGGGGACTAGTCCGCACTGGGGAGGACTAGTCTGATTCTAGTCAGAGAGATATCGGACTAGTCCGTTGTGATATCGGACTATTCTGGTCAGTGAAAACTGGACTTTGTGGACAAGTCCGCATTGTGAGGACTTGTCCGATCTGGTACAAAAAGATATCGGACTAGTTCGTGGTCAGTCGGATTAGTCTAGTCCTGTATAAATTTGTGCAATGTGTGTTTCCTTAACACACTCCATACACAATGATCAACTACATTTGGTTCTTGAGCTCTTTTACGCACTACTCCTCATTTTCCTTTCTTTTTGGCGCTTTGTTCATTCTTTCATTTGAACCTGTGCTTATCTCAACAATGTGGTTAGGATCTCATTTGCTTGTCATCAATCAACAAACACCCATAAGGGATTCCTAGATGCACTTTCACCAGGTAAGGCCTCCTCTCCACCTCCCTCCTCCCTCCACGCCGAGTTCCAACCTCCAAAAGCCTCCCACACTCCCACTCCTCGAGCTCCCCCCCCACACCCCCTCCCCGAGCACCCCCAACCCCGCCCCCCCCACTGTCACCCCCCCCTACAGCCCCCCCCTCACTGCCCCTCCCTGACCCCCCCACCCCCCACCCTCACCCTCCCCGCAGAGCCCCCCCACCCTCCCCCAGCCCCCTACCCTCACCCTCCCCCTTAATTCAAGTGTATGAAGATTCAATTAAATTCAAATTTTAAATTGAATTTAATTGTTTAAATTATCCTTAAATTGCTTAATTGTTTATTTTATTATGCTTATGTAGTTAATTTCCTTGATTATGCTTAATTTTCTTAGTGTACATTATGTTTATTTAATTATGCTTAAGTGGTTAACTTGCTTTATTATGCTTAATTTGCTTAGTCTAGATTATGCTTAATTGGTTTAGTGTAGATTATGCTTAATTGGTTTCATTATGCGCCGAGCTCGACTGCCGTGGTGAGGGCAGAGACGGGCGGCTGCCCGTCGTCGGGGTGCTGTGGTGTCGGGGATGGCCGGCATGAGGGAGGCGCGATTGGGGCACTGAGCTCGGGTGCCATGAAGAGGGCGGCATCGGGTGCAGCCGACTGTCGGGTGCCGCGGCGTTAAGGGTGCCCGATGGCTATAAGAAAGCAAGAGGAGGTGTGAGCAACGTTGTGTGAGGAAGATAACAGAGGTGGGTCGTGTGGGCCAGAGATTGGTTAGTTGGAGACTTGCACTGGCTGGTTAGATGTCTTCGGCGAGGGCATCCTGGTCAGATCAACTGCGACAAGTGGCGGCCCAAGTTAAGAAGCCAAGGCCCTGGGCCCAATCCTGCCTGCCTTCACTGTTCTCCACTCCCAGTCCCAGTCTCCCACCTCCCAAAGGGCCGAGGGCAAGGAACCAAGGAAGGAGATGCATGGTGAAGGACATCATAATCCATGAGGTCACTCGGTGATGAAATGAAACGGGAGGGTGAACGACTGCATCCCCTTTGTCTTTCTCACCACTGATGGCTGCCATGCCAATGCCGTGGAGAAAGAGGAGAGGCGTGCGGAAGTCGCCGCCCAAACCTGACGGGCCACTTAGGTCTGTCGTGGCCCATTTAGTGTGAAGTTAAAGTATGCGTCTAAACCACCCGCGCATGTGTATGGCGAACACCGAAGGACCCAGTTCACTGTCTCTCTCATTATTGCCTCTATCGTGCATAAATTAACGAAAAATTGCATGCTTATTTGTTCAGCTTTAAACTGCAGAGTCAAACATGGGCAAAGACCATAGTTGGATGTATACTGGTTGGAAGAGCAAGACTAGTGGTCTCTCAGATGAGTGGTACGTCCAGACAGAAGCTTTTGTAGAATGAGCTTTTTCGTTGTCAAATAGCGATAGGGCGCGGTGCCCATGTCCGAAATGCCGGAATGGGACGTTTTTGGACAAAATGGAACTTACGATGCACTTGTGTCAAAACGGTTACGTGTCACATTATGTGTTGTGGAAATTCCACGGCGAGACAACTTCTCAAGCTATACAAGAAGTGGAAGCGGCAATGATGATGCCACAATGGTTGATATGATGGATGAGATTCTGGAAGCTATACAACCAGAGCTTATGGAGGATCCTCAAACAACGGAGGTTAAAGAGTTCTTCAAACTTGTCAAAGATTCAAAACAGCCGCTGCATGGATACACTAAAATGACAATCCTGAATTCTGTGACTAGACTTATGGCAACTAAGTCTAAGTTCTTATTTTCTAATAACTGTTACAACGAGCTCATCAATTTATTCAACGATGCCCTTCCACATCCCAACAAAGTTCCTAAAGATATTACGAGTACCCTACGTGCCGGATACGCCTCGGAACCTCAAAGAGTGCAAAGGAATTCCACCTATCTGAGTTGAAGACCCCTAAAGGCCCCACGTGTCACTCGAAATCGGACCTGCCTCCCTCGTATGGTTAGTTCCAATGCCGCCACGTGTATCATAAAATCAGAGCTACATTGCATATATGGTAAAGCTCCGGACTAGATACCTGTGTGGCACCCCCAGACCTAACCCCCGACAGAGGGAAGCTCCGATACCAACACGTGTACAATAGCACCAGACCTACTCGTCCAGGGCGGTAAGCTCCGGAGCTGCCACGCGTTCAACCGCTGGACCTTCAACCTCAACAGGCAGATTGGTGGACCTCCAACCGCTCGTACCTTCAAGGAAAATTAAAGACTTCAAGACCTGATTATGTGTCATTAATGCTATCTTAATGACACATGATTGGAGGACTCTTAATACCAGTAACGCCACCATTAGGGGGCATTACCACGATATTAAGGGGAATTAAGCATATATAACTATGTATTAGGCATCAGTAACTGTCAGGGCCACATGTCGAGTTAGGCTAATGATGTAACGGCCAGCCCTTTGACTATAAAAGTACTGGCCAAGCGATACACAGGGGGACTTTTTTTGGTCTCTCTCTCACACTAGCGCTCATACGCTCAACACAACAACAACACACACCCGTGGAGTAGGGTATCACGCTCAGGCGGCCCAAACCACGTAAATCCTCGTGTCAAATTGCCATCTTGTTCTGAATCTCCGCACGCCCTAATCGAACCAAGAAACTCCGCGGTCTACTAACAGTAGTGCTAGGAGAATTGACGGAATCAGACTCCGACAGTTGGCGCGCCAGGTAGGGGCGCCTGAGATTCAAAGATAGTAAATTCTGCAGCTGGATCATCCAACGATAACCATGATGTGCAACCTGCGGGAGGCAATCCGTCCAACATGCAACAGCCTGCAGGTGCTGTAGCTCCAGCAGGAATCATGCCACCGCCGCCACCGCTCGCTCCGGCGAATCGAGGTGGACGTCGAGATGGGGCATCCGCATCGATCACTACATCGACGAACAACAACCCCGAACACGCGCTTAATGTTGCGCATGTTCTTCTCTAATGTCCACCACCGCCAAAAGCACCCGAAGGTGTAATGGAGCAGTGGAGAGCTGATGTGGAACATCTGGTTGCAGCAGCAGCCGATGGCATCAGCAATCAAGGTCCTCCCCCCTCGAGGCGGGCCCCATCACAACATCTGACCTTGTCGGGTAGACTTACTCCTTAAGATTCGCAGCACAGGAGATGCGCTTCATCTCAACAGGCGACGTCGCTGCCTTCCGGGGCGTGAACGTACACACATGGTAACAAGGCTTTCGACTCACGATCTCTGGGGATCGTCATTACCGGCAACAGGACGGTCGCGTCCACATCGAGCATGCTCGCGAGAGGCGAGAGGCTCGGGATAGCCCTGTTCCTGAGGAAGTAGGAGGAGATTGTTCTACCTTGGCCATGCACTTAAGCATGGTCAGATGGCCGCAGAAGTTCCAGCCTCACTTGTCGGAGAAAAGACGGGACTGTTAACCCCGTCGAATTTCTTCAAATCTACTCCACCGCTATCCTTGCGGCTGGGGGCAATGAGGCCGTGGTGGCCAATTACTTCCCAAGTGGCTTTGACTGGGACCGCCAGGTCTTGGTTCATGAGCCTTCCGCTTGACAAGTGTGCCAAGGCTATTGAGGGCCATGAAATGCACTGCCAAACACCTCCGGAGGCCAACAAAAAATCCTCCAAAGGTGAAGCCACTACCTTCGGATGTGGCAAAAAGAAGAAAAAGTCCAACAGTAAGAACAAGCTATCGGCCGGCACACCTACTGCTGCATCTACCTCAACTCCAGGTGGTCGAGGGCCACGCCCCGAGAAACGACCTCGGCCGTCGTCTGAAGACGGTGGCAGCTCCAAGATGTGGCGTCCCATACAGAGGACGGAAAAGCGCATCTTGGAAGACTGCCAAGAGGTTTGAAACCTTGCCGAGCGCTACAACAAGCGCTGAGAAGAAGCTCCTTTCCATGAAATGGAAGGAAACAAAAAGTCGACGAAGCTCCGGCTGAAGAGGAGTTAGGCTTTCAAGACCCCAAAATGGTCTTGAAGGCTATTTACACCTTCTTTGACAATGATTTCGATCTATCTGACAACGAGCGTCAGAAGACCATGAACACCATCTTTGGTGGTTCGTGCGATATCACTTCCCGCCGTGTCCTCAAGACAATGCGGCGGGACATGGCCTCCGTAGCTCCCACCGCTAGGGCGGAGCCTCATCGGAAGTGGATGGATACTGCCATCATCTTTGATGCTTCGGACTGCCCTCAGAACATGATAGGAGCTAGCCAACATCCACTAATGGTATCTCTGACCATCAATAACATCCAGCTCCACCATGTAACGGTAGACGGAGGTTTGAGGATGAACCTCATAAGCTTTGAAGCCTTCATCAAGCTTCAGCTCCGACCATTGGACCTTCTTCCCTCACGACCTTTCTCCAGAGTAGGTCCGGGGGCCATAACTCCACTCGGTGCCATTACTCTCCCAGTGACCTTCGGAACTCAGGAGAATTACAGGACCGAGAAGTTGGTCTTCGATGTGGCGCAGATCAATGTACCATTCAACGCCATCTTGGGCAGGCCAGCTTTGTACAAATTCATGGCTGCTACTCATTATGGCTAACTGGTGTTGAAGATGCCAACACCCTCAGGCGTTCTCTGGATTCATGGAGATCGCACTGCCGGAGTTACTGCTCTGAAAGAACTCCACGAGCTTGCTATAGTGCAAGAGGAAGAATCCGGAAAGGAGCAAGCTCCGAAGCCCCCAAGCATTCTTCATCGAAGATCAACTTCCGCACCTCGTGTGCAACCAAGCGGCGACACCAACATTCCTGTCAAAGTCGTCCAAATTGGTTTTGACATTGCTCAGACCATCCGTATATCGGGAGGTCTGAACGACAAATAGGAACTCGCGCTCATCACTTTCCTCCGGGCTAATGTCGATGTGTTTGCCTGGCAACCGTCGCAAATGTCTGGGATCCCTAGGGAGGTGATCCAGCACAATCTAAATATTCATCCCGACACTCGGCCTGTACATCAGAAGCCTCGGAAGCAATCAATAGAGTGATAGAACTTCATACGTCAAGAAGTGAAGAAGTTGCTCGAAGCTGGATTCATCCGGGAAGTCTTCCACCCATTATGGCTGGCAAACCCAGTCGTTGTACCCAAGGTCGGCAGGAAGCTTCGGATGTGTATCAACTACACAACACTGAATAAGGCATGCCCAAAGGATCCATTTCCACTACCTAGAATAGATCAGCTAATGGATTCCACCTCTGGGTGTGAATTGTTGTGTTTCTTAGACGCATATTCTGGTATCATCAAATTAGAATGTTTAGGGAAGACGAAGAGCATACTGCCTTCATCACAGTAGATGGATTATACTGTTACACTGCCATGCCATTCGGTCTCAAAAATGCTACTTCAACGTTTGTGCGAGCTATGTACAAAACTTTTGGAGAGCTCATTAGAGATGTAGTGGAAGTGTATGTCGATGACATCGTCGTCAATATCAAGAACATGGAGTCATTTCTTGACACCTTGCAAGCTGTCTTCGACAAGTTGCGCACCACGCGCACCAAGTTGAACCCGGACAGGTGTGTCTTCGGGGTTAGCTACGGAAAGCTTCTTGGATTCCTGGTGAATCACCGAGGAATAGAGGCAAATCCGGTGAAGATAAATGATATTGAAGACATGCGGCCACCAGCTCGCATCAAGGATGTCTAGAAGCTGATTGGGTATCTAGCAACCCTCAACCGGTTCATCTCAAGACTAGCGGAACAAGCGCTACCCTTCTTCAAACTATTGAGGAAGTCCAGACCATTCCAATGGTCTAAAGAAGCAGAAAAGGCATTTCAAGAGCTGAAGCAACTCCTCACCACTCTACCAACTTTGGTAGCTCCGAACCCTGGTGAACCACTTCTGCTTTACATTTCAGCAACTGACAAAGTTGTTAGCATGGTCCTGATTGCGGAAAGACCAGAACCATCCCCAGTTCAAGAATCCAAACCCCTCCGAAAAGGTCCAGAGCTACCTGAAGGGGAGTCTGGGGAAAGGTCCCATCCCCCAGACCCGGATCCTCGAGGTGAGACGCCAGAGGATCAACCTCCTTCAAATGAAGGAGTTACTGTTTCCGAACAAGAAGATTCGGACCCTTCTGGGAAGGTCCAGGTCACTTCAAAAGAAACTCCGGGTTCCTCTAACAAGAACCTGGCGATCCTCGAAGAAGTTCGGGAACCATCCGCGAGGGTCGGGGTGGATGAGGAGGGAGCTCCAGGCACCTCCGGGAGGGTCCGGATAGTCCAGCGCCCAGTATACTTCATCAGTGATGTACTCCATGACGCCAAGAATCGGTACCTAGAGGTACATAAACTGCTCTATGTAGTTCTTATTGCCTCTAGGAAGCTTCGTCCTACTTCCATGCTCACAAGATTTCAGTGGTAACCTCTTATCCACTGCGTGCAATCTTGCATAACACCAACTCTACTCAGAACATTGCAGAGTGGGCAGCGGAATTGGCCGAGTTCAATCTTGAATTTGCCCCAATACAAGCAATCAAGAGTCAAGCATTGGCAGACTTTGTGGCGGAATGGACCCCCTCTCCATCAAATCCTGGGGGCCCCAGCGAGCATAAACTGGAACCTAAGGCTTCGGTCTTCACTGAGACTCAATGGACTCTCTACTTCGACAGCTCCGTGCAGAAGCAGGGGGCCAGAGCTGGAATCCTTCTCCTCGCTCCGACTGGGGAGAAGGTCAAATACATGGTTCACCTTGACTTCAAGGCGACCAATAACATGGCAGAATATGAAGCATTAATCTATGGGCTCAAGGTGGCACTATCATATGGTGTCAAGCAGCTGTTGGTAAAGGGTGATTCGCAGCTCATTATAAAACAAGTCAAAGGTGAATGCTGCTGCAACAACCCTCAACTAGCTGCATATCTACTTGAAGTTGACAAGCTTCAGAATTTGAAGTTCTGGATCTTTGCCATGTCCAGCGTATCAACAACACTAAAGCTGATGAACTCTCGATGAAAGCTTCAACCGGAGCTCCGGTTCCCGACGGAACCTTCGTCCATAGATTGTCAAGACCAATAGCTTAGCCTGTCGAACTGAGCGAAGGGGGCAAGACCAACACCTCGAAGCTGGCGGTCTCGATGGCCCTATTACTATGGTGTCCATCAAGGGTCGTAGGTTCTACAGGAAACTCCGAGCAACCTAGCACGCAAGACTGAGAAGCTCAAGTTAGCTCCGATGCATGGATCTTGGAGATCCGGAGCTACTTGAAAGACAACATCCTTCCTGAGGACAATGTATCTGCTGAACGAATAGTAAGATTAGCTAAAAGATACACATTGGTAGAAGGGGATCTTTACCGGCGTGGTGCTAACGGCGTCCTAATGCGGTGTATTACAAGGGAAGAAGGCCATGAGCTCCTCGCGGAGATCCATGGAGGCAAGTGTGGGAACCACGCGTCTTCCCGCATGTTGGTCGGTAAAGCCTTCCAGCATGGTTTTTACTGGCCTACAACACTCCAGGATGCAACTGAGCTAGTGAAAAAATGTGAAGCATGCCAGTTCCATGCGAAGCAAATTCACACACCAGCTCAACCACGACAAATGATACCTCCGACATGGCCATTCGCCGTGTGGGGTATGGATATTTTCAGACCTTTCCCAAAAGCCGTCGGAGGTTAAAAATACCTTTATGTCGCCATCGACAAGTTCACTAAGTGGCCAGAAGCAACTCCAGTTGTGACAATAAACAAGCCATCAGCTATCAATTTCTTGCAGTCCATAGTATGCAGATTTGGAGTCCCAAACAAGATCATAACTGACAACGGGACCCAATTCCCAAGTTTTGCATTCCAAGGATATTGCGAAGAACTCAGCATCCAAGTCAGCTATGCTTTTGTATCTCACCCGACAAGCATTGGCCAAGCTTAGAGAGCAAATGCACAAATCCCAAAAGGACTCAAGATGCGCACATATGAGCGCCTGAAAAAACATGGAGCCAACTGGATTGAAGAGCTTCTGCCCACCTTGTGGGCAAACAGGACAACTCCAAACCGGTCAATTGGAGAGACACCCTTCTTCCTGGTGTACATAGCTGAGGAAGTCCTTCCTCCGAAAATGACCTTGGGTTCACTCCGGATCCGGACCTTCAACGAAGCCACGCAGGACCAGCTCTGACATGAAGACCTTGACCTTGTTGAATAGGGAAGGTGCTGAGCAGCTGTTCGAAATGCACGATACCGCCAAGCGCTCCAGCGCTATCAACAAAGGCATGTGCATAACCGACAGCTCGAGGAAGGCGATCTGGTGCCACAGAGAATACAAACTCGAGAAGGGTTAAACAAACTTTCCCCCGGCTGGAAAGGACCCTTTCGAGTCATCAATGTATCCTGTCCCAAATGCGTTCGCTTGGCAACCGAGGATGGGACACCGCTCCCTAATCCTTGGAACATTGAGCACCTCCGTAAGTTCTACGCTTAATATCACGGAGGTGAGTCTGTAATTACATATGATGTATGTCATAGTGTCATTGTACAGAGTCGAGTAGCTCCTCCGGGAGGACAGCCGGACCTTTCTCGGAAGGTACGCAAAGTTCAAGCAACACTTGACACAGTCTCAGAACTAAAAGTGTAGCCAGTTACCCTGGGTCATACAAGAAATGCAACACACTTAGCATGGTTCTATACCCTAAGAGTGTAGTTGTCTCCCCTGTACCCCGGACCTATAATGAAAGACATCATTATGTGAAAACAGACTCCACGTGCATTTATTTTGTACATGCTCATTCTTTTTTATTTTTCTCTTTCGTGTCTATAAAAAAGTTGTGCAATTCTGAATAAACTTTAGCTCAAACAATTCATGTATAATTCAAGTTGCATTGTTAAGTCTTTCGGGTCTTAACATTGTTGAATGTCCTACTCGCCTGAATGCCAAGCTAATCTAGGTCCAGAGTGTGCTATCAACTCAGCCTAGTCCTGCACCCTATGTACGCCACTCTACCTACACCTCGGCACCTGAGTAAGGTGAGTCCAGAAAACGATCGAACCTGGAGAAAATAAGCAAATGCACTTGATTGTATATAGAATTGCGGTCGACCTAAAAATTTCTTTCGGGAATAGTAAGCCGCAAATGAGTTATAGATAAGAAATGGATTTTACTGTTTTTCATAAATTTAGTATGCGGGAAAAATAAAAATCTCATGATGATGGTGGATGATGTCGGAGCTATCAAAGCTTCGACGTCCCCTAAGGTGTTCTGCTATCGATTTTTTAAACATTGATAGTAGGCGTCTCTGGAGCTATCAAGTTTCGACAAATCCAAGGGGATAGCCGTCAACGTGAAGAAAAGATGCTAGAAGGACACCCCAATGGGCCAACTGTCGACGCTCTACGTGTTGACAGTGGTCGCTGCCGGGGCTACTAAGCTCTAACAACCTCAGGGGGCCCCTACTGTCGATGACTTCGGACCTACACTCTACAAGTTCGAAGCACTCAAGTCTTCAACAAAATGCTACATCCTTTTGGTACATGTTCGCAATCAAATTGTGTACATCTACCAGGGGGCCAAGTGAGACAAAGGTTGAAGAAAAAAAATGAAATTCATAAATTTCTTAGATTTCATTCATCTGAAGACAAGAGAATACAAAATTGGAGAAAAGAAGAGAAGATACAAGTGTAGCTAAAAGGAGAAAGTCCTAAGTTCTATGGAAGAACGAGGCTACCTTCTGGGCAACCTCCAACACGCTGGTCTTGGCGGCATCTCCCTCTCTGTTGACGGGACCCTTCAAGCACCAGATTTATTGGGAAGTGAGGATCCCGGCTTGTGTAGCACATAAGCATGTACTCTGCGACGTTCTTCGCCAGGGATTTTCCTTCAGTATCCAAATGATCCACGATCACATCGCCCATCTTGTTGAGTTTTTTGCCCACCGAGCTCAGCGCCTTCAATGCATGGTCCATCTCCAGCGCCGGATTGTCCGGATGCACGGGACTAAAGCCCAGTGGCATCAGTGCGTCATTGGCTTTGCCCACGAAGTCCCATACTTGTTGGGACTCTGCAACCCTTGATCCTCGGATCTCTTCCAAGGACCTCCTTGCAGCCGCGAGCTACGAACCCTCCTGGGCAAGGCGCTCAATTTTCAAGGTTGGCAAGCACATTCTCCCGGACGTGGATCTTGTTTTGGCGGTCAACCAGGTCTTTCTCCCAGTCCCGCACCTTCTTCTCCCTGGAAGAGACTTCGACCTCCCTTTTGGTAAGGTCCAGTCCCCGCTGCCAGGCCTTCTCCTCCTCGCTCTTATAGCACTCCTCCAGCTTTTGGGTGTGCTCCGCAAGGCTCTTATCACCCAGAGCCAGCCTTTGGGCGAGCTCCTCCTCACTCTTCATGAGGTCATCCCTGAGCTCTAGGAGTTTTTTCTCTTCATCTTCGAGCTTTTTCTCTCGCTCCTCAGGAAGCTCCCGGTGCTTGACGAGGCTTTCGTGGACGGTACCGAGCTTCCCTTGGCGAACATTCGTTGCTTCATTAGCAGCCAGGGTTTGCTCGTATATATCCCAGGACTGATTGTCAAGGGATCGCACCATGTTTTACGTGTCATCCAGCAGCTGGCCCCAGTTCTCCATCTGGCCTTCTCCCTCCTGACCCACTCCTTGTTGTCCGCCAGCTTAGTTTGCGCCAGCTTGGTCTCGAATTGGAGTCGGTTGCGCCACCTCCTAAGGGTTTGGCGCTCCTCCTCGAGGGCCTTGCTGTCGTGATAAAAGGCAAGTTGGACCTGACGAAGGCGAGAGCAGGCATTGTCAATGGATAACGGCAGGGGGATCGGCTCTGGAACTGCCAGGGTCCTCTCCACTCACTCCAGCGGGTTCTCCATAACAAAAATTGGGTCCCACTCTACAAGAGTGGTCCCCTGAGCTTTTGCGGCACTAGGGCAACCCTCAGAGAGTGCCTCAGTCGTCGTCGAGGAAGGCCCGACAACGGGAGCTTCTACCTTCGAAGTGAGCTCTGAAGGTCCCGCCGCCAGGTCATCAGCAACTGGACCCTCAGGCAGAGGACCAGTCGCTTCGTCTTGGCACCCTGGCTCAGGCACGGGTACCTCCGGAACTACCACCTCTGGGGTAGGCATTGAAGACTCAACCGGAGTTGAGGCCAACTCCGGCTCCGGTGCTGGTGCCTCCTCCGCTGCTGGTTCAAGCTCCGGTGCTTCGACCTCCACCGGTTCGTGTGCCGGCACCTCCGCAACAACCGGCTCAGGCGCCGGAACTTCATGAACCACCGACTCCGCCGCCATGGCTTCAATAACATCCGACCCTAAGTCCAGAACTGCATCTACCTCCGGCTCTGAGGCCGGAGCAACCATCATTGCAGCATCCAAAACTAGAGCTTCATCCTCCAGAGCTGGTAGCACTGGTACGTCTTCATTCCCATGGTCCAGCACTACCATGGGAGCTTCAGGAGATGAGTCGAGGTCCAGAACCACGACAGCCGGCACCGGAGCTGCCGCGACCTCATCAACCACCTAGGGCGGCACTCGAATTGAAGCCAGAGCCTTTGCCTGCACAACATCAGTTGTTGTCATAGGAACCGGAGCTTCAACCCCCTTTTTTGGATGCCCTGTGGATGAAGGATAAAGAAACCCAAAATATGATTACAACAAAAATGACAAACTGAGGTAAAAAAATCAAATTTACCTTGGAAGGCTTCCGCTCCAGCTAGCGCAGAACCACTTCGCCGGACGCTCAGAGCCCAACCTAGTTGCAGCTAGAGTAGTAACTCCGGGGGGCTCTCTGAAGCTTGCTACCACCGTCAGCGATGTCTCGGTTGGGGCCCCCCTCGACTGAGAAGGACCCTCAGACCTAGAGCCCTTAGCTGGCCCTGTGCCGGAGTCATACGGTCGGAGCTGGCATCCCTGGGAGATGCCGATGCTGGAGGTTGTGTTGCTGTCGAAGACCTCCTCCGCCGTGGAGAAGGAGCTGTTGTGGAAGAAGCAGGTCTTAAGGACCTCCCGTCAGAGTGCTTCAACTTCCTCTTTCGGATGGAGGGCTCAGCCAACTCTTTGCCCTTGCCTATGACTTCATCTCTTTGGCTCGAGGCAGAAGTGGGACAACCCTCGGAAGCTCCGGGGATCACCAATCTGGTGGTCGAACGCCTCTATACCTCACCGAGGTCATCAAGCACCGGCACGCTCCTCCAGAGCTGCCTGCTGAACTCTGCCACCATTTTCAGAGGGAGGAAAGCCGCCGATGGAGTGAAGTTGTCACCCTCGACGTCAATGCCATGTCAGAACTTCTCGAGATGAAGCTCCAAGGTAGCGCCTTCCAAATTGGACTTGAGACCAGTTTCAATCCGTTCATCATCCATCACGCTGTTGAGGGCCCAGGCGATCTTCTCCCTCTTCTTCAGCAGAGCCCACCTGTTGACCAGGAAGTTGCAGAAGACAATCTGGGGGGTCACCCCTCCTTCCACACATTCGCGGATCCTGGTCAAGGCAGGGTTCAAGGCCTATTATAGCACCGGAACCACACTCCATGCGTCCGTATCAACATTGGGAAGACCCTCAGGCAGCTCCAGCTTCTCATGCTCCTTTGTCGTGACGATAATCCAATCCTTCTTCCAGTCGTCCCACTTGTCGTAAGGAAATGACCTCAAGTACTTGTGGGGACATTTCTTGCACTTCGCAAAATAGTAGAAGCCAAGATACTCGGAACTCTTGCCGATGGCGTGGATGGTGAATAAGGTACAGAAAAGCTCGACGCATGGGGGAATACCCACCCACATCTCCCAGAAGTGGACAAGTGTTGACACGAGAAGAATAGTGTGGGGGCCAAGGTGGTACAACTTCAGACCATAGAAGTCTAACAGCATCAAGAGGAAAGTTGGGAAAGGTGGAATCAGCCCAACCATGGCGTACGCATAGAATTACGCCATGTCACCGCCGCACTTCTTCTTGAACGGGAGCTGCCGGTGCACATCAGATGGTTGAAGGAGTTGTTGGACCACCCCATGTAGGTACGGACCTTCTTTAGATCATCATCACTTTTGAGACGGCTCTTGCGGAGACCCAACTCCATTGCGGCAATGTGGAGCAAAGGGTGGAAAGTTAGGTGGAGGTTGAGAGGCTCTGAGCACAAACATGATCTAAGTCGTAAAGAGTCTTCAACTTGTGCGCACATTTCTTCTTAAGTAAGCCTCCGCAACGCTTGGATGGAAACCGCAAAAGGGCCAAGGATACATTTCAAAAATTTCACCCTACCGATGTCAAAGGGGCCCGGGGCCACCCAGACGATCAAGTCGAGGTCCTTACCCCAGGCGGACGGTTGTCATGATGAGAGACGGGAAACCAAAGGGCGGCGGCCTAACGGGGCACGCGGAACCGATATGATTTTCGTATTGGGAACCGGCAACCTTCAATTATGTGAGATCCGCACGCGCAGATCTCACCTGCCACATCCTGAAGATGCCACGTGGCAATGGTTTATCTGCGAACCACCACCTCAACGGCACATCCAAAAACCCTTGAAGACACGACGCAGAAATCAAAAGATGGACGCACCTCTGGCAGAATGACTTAATCCAAAAGGTATCTCCCAGAGGTGGGCCCAGGGGGCTACTGTCGGTACCCTATGTACCGGATACCCCTCAAAACTGCAAAGAGTACAAAGGAACTCCACCTATCTGAGTTGAAGACCCCCGAAGGCCCCACTTGTCACTCAGAAACGGACCTGCCTCCCTCGTATGGTTAGTTCCAATGCCACCACGTGTATCATAAAACCGGAGCTACATCCCATACATGGGAAAGCTCCGAACTAGATACTTGTGTGGCACCCTCGGACCTAACCCCGACAGAGGGAGGCTCCAGTACCCACACGTGTACAACAGCACCGGACCTACTCGTCCAAGACGGTAACCTCCAGAGCTGCCACGTGTCTAACCGTCAGACCTTCAACCTCAACAGGCAGATTGGTGGACCTCCAACAGCTCAAACCTTCAAGGAACATTAAAGACTTCAAGACCTGATTATTTGTCATTAATGCTATCTTAATGACACACGATCAGAGGACTCTTAATACCAATAACACCACCATTAAGGGACGTTACCACGCTATTAAGGGGAATTAAGCACATTTAACTGTGTATTAGGCATCAGTAACCGCCAGGGCCACATGTCGGGTCAGGCTAATGATGTAACGGCCAACCCTTGTAGTATAAAAGTACTGGCCAAGCGATACACATGGGGAACTTTTTTGGTCTCTCTCTCACACTAGCGCTCATACGCTCAATACAACAACAACACACACCCGTGGAGTAGGGTATTACACTAAGGCGGCCCGAACCACGTAAATACTCGTGTTAAATCGCCATCGTGTTCTGAATCTCCGCGCGCCCTAACCAAACTAAGTAACACCGTGGTCTACTAACAGTAGTGCCAGGAGAATTGCCGGAATCAGACTCCGACAGGTATGTATAAGTCGAAGAAAATTCTTTCCGGTCTCGGTATGTAATACAAGAATATTTGTGTCCGGACAACTGCATGCTTTTATGGAGAGAGCATGCCAATGAGAAGAAATGTTGAAAATGTGGTCAACCGAGGTTTGTCGAAGTTGTTAATAATGATGGTGATACTATGACAAAGGAAGTCGCTTGTAAGCAGCTTTATTACTTACCCGTGACACCTAGGTTGAAGTGGTTTTTCCTTTCAAAAAAACGGCCAGACACATGAGATGGCACAAAGAAGTTGAGCGTCAGAACAAAGGAGTCATGATACACCCATCTCATGGTGAGGCATGGAAGGCGCTAGACCGGTTCGATCTAGAATTCGGTCGTGATGCGAGAAATGTCCGCATTGGGTTGGAGACATATGGGTTTACGATGTTCTGTGAGACCTATGTATGCTAAATACATTGGCTATGACGATAAAAGTTTTGAATACTACCAAAACAACTTTATCATCAAGGTTCGACTCTACGTCCGAGCTCCAGCAATGTCTGACGTAAGGTCCAACTTGCTTTGGCTAGGTCTGACTTCTCTGACTAGCTTTGGTTAGCTCATGCTCTAGGTCCGACTAGCTTTGGTAAGCTTCGGCCCTAGGTCCGACTAGCTTTGGTAAGCTCCAGCACTAGGTCCTGCTAGCTTTGGTAAGTCCTGGCGCTAGATCCTGCTAGCTTTGTTAAGCTCCGGTTCAAGGTCTGGTTCTCTTTGACGAGCTTCGAAGCTTGATCGCAGTGGTTCTGCTTTTATCTTGCAATGTTTCAAACTTGCTTTACACTTATGGATAGTTTTCTTAGTATTCTTTTACTAAGCTTTTGTTGTGTTTTGGTGGTTAAGGCTGATATCATTTTTCTATGGTTTACAACATTCTTATGTGAGGTGCTCACTTAAGATGTTGTAGTTTCAGAACAAACGTGAGTCAAGTCAAGGACTTGTGCTCAGAAGTATTGGTTGTTTATTCATGTGCAGGTGTTTCTTGAGTTCAAGACATGGCTGGTGACGGGATCCATTGAACTAGTCTTAGGGAGAAGATGAGGTTCAACAACAAAGTTCAGGAGGAATTGTGGATGAGTTGATCAGGAGGTTGTGCAGCATGTTGGAATCAAGAACAGTGCATATGAAGGTATTGTGGACACCATTGGAAGATGTTTGCATGTATGCAAGGAGTGCATGGACGTGGCTACATGGTTCCGAGGCGTGATGAAGAGATGTGGACGTAAAGAATTGGTCGGAAAGGTCCAACCCACTAGGTTATGGACTCAGGCTGCGACTGAGTCGGGTTTGACTCAAATATGGAAAGATTTGAGCTAGTTATGTTAGTAATTCATCTGCGTCACGAATTTTCCTTGTTTTAGGAATGTGGGATACGTTCCTAATGTGTTTGGAAATCTTAAGATTGCTTCTACTTGCGTATTGAAGAGTCTTGAGCAGTTATGGAATGTTCCGATTCGTGAATTGAGTAGGATTAGAGTCCTAGTTAGGTTTGGGTTGGCCTAAGGGCTGGTTATATAAGAAAGGGAGGCCAGAGATCATGGTGCATGACTTTGGGCTGTTCCTATTGTGTTCTATTGAATAAATATTGTATTTTAAATAAACTTTTGTGCCTTGTTCGTCCGACTTGTTTCTGTCAAGTCTTTCTCGTTGAATTTCTGCACATCAATACCTTGGTTCGGTGGTTATATCATAACTCGAGTTTTACAGATCCGATTGATGTGATTCTTTTTTTGTTGTCTTAAAAACTTAAGTTTCTATCATCTATAAAAATTTCATGGTCATTGGATTTGTGGTTTCTGATCTACGCGAGTTTCTTTGCAGTGTTCCAGAACTGTTTTTCTCTGGTAGGACAGATTGACCTTTGTTCGGTCTTTCGATCGTAACTTGAGTTTCTCTAGACAGATTTTCGTGATTCTTGTTGTGACGTCTTTGTGACTTGATTCTCTACAATCTATACTAGATTTTTAAAAGTTGATCACATTGATATTAGTCGCATACACGGTTTCTTTAACAGATATGTTTTCTGCCAAGTGGTGTTTTTGTTGCTTCCGCTGAAAAGTTTTTATCTACCATTCACCCCCCTCTCTGGTAGATTTATGTGAGACCTATGTGTGATGAGTACATTGGCTTGTACTGAATACATAGGCCTTGATGATATAAGTTATAAAATTCTGCCAAAACACCATTTTTGGCTAGGTTCGACTTCTTTGAGTAGCTTTTGGTTAGCTCCGACTCAAGGTCCGACTAGCTTTGGTAAGCTCCGGCGCTATGTCCGAATAGCTTTGGTTAGCTCCGGCGCTAGGTCCTGCTAGCTTTGGTAAGCTCTAGTTCAACATCCGGTTAGCTTTGGCAAGGTTCGGATCTTGATCACAGTGTTTCTGCTTTTAACTTTCAATGATTCATACTTGCTTTACATTGATTGAAAGTTTGCTTAGTAATCTTTTACTAAGTTTTTGGTGTGTTTTGGTGCTTATGGTTGATTATTTTTATGGGTTGCAACATGCTTATGTGAGGTGCTCACGTAAGGTGTTGTGGTTTCGGAACTAACGAGAGTCAAGTCGAGGACTTGTGCTCGGAAGTATTGGTTGTTTTTTCATGTGCAGGTGTTGCTTGAGTTCAAGACATGGCTGGTGACGGGATCCATTGAACTAGTCTTAGGGAAAAGATGAGGTTCAACAACCAAGTTCGGGATGAATTGTGGTTGAGTTGATCGGGAGGTCGCGCAACATGATTGAATCAAGAACAATGCATATGAATGTATCGTGGACGTCATTGGAAGATGTTTGCACGTGTGCAAGGAGTGCATAGACGTGGCTACATGGTTCCGAGGCGTGATGAAGAGAAGTGGACATAAAGAATTGGTCGGAAAGGTCCAACCGACTAGGTTATGGTCTCAGGTTGCGGCTGAGTCGGGTTTGACTCAAATATGGATAGATTTGAGTTGGTTATGTTAGGATTTCGTGTGGTTCATGGATTTTGGTTGTTTTAGGAATGTGGTATACCTTCCTAAGGTGTTTGGAAGTCTTAAGATTGCTTCTATCTGCGTATAGAACAGCCTTGAGTAGTTATGAAAAGTTTTGATTCGTGAACTGAGTAGGATTAGAGTCCTAGTTAGGTCTGGGTTGGCCTAAGGGCTGGTTATATAAGCAAGGGAGGCCAGAACTCGTGGTAGACGACTTTGGGGCTGTTTATCTTGTGTTCTATTGAATAAAATTTGTAGTTTAAATCTACCATTCACCCCCTCTGGTAGATTTTCACGTGCTCTTCGATCCTACAATTGGTATCAGAGCCACTGTGCTCTAATATTTGTGATTTGCTTGTGTTTTTGACTAATCATCATGGATAAATACTCCGCCAAACTTTGTGCGTTTAGTGGTATTGATTTTCAGGTTTGGAAGGCAAGTATGGAAGATTTTATCTAGGCACAATGCTTTAAAATATGGGAAAAGGTATACAAGACTTACGAAGTGCCATCAAACGATGAAGTTACACCTACAAATCTGAGAGATATCGATAACAACAACAAGGCTCTGAACATGATCATACAAGGATTAACTCAAAGCGACTTCGACCGTGTTGCACAACTCCGATCTGCATATGATGTGTGGAAAGCACATTGTGACTACCACGAAGGATCCAGCACGGTCAAGAAGGTATGGAAAGACATGTTCAAGGAAGAATATATGCGCTTCGAGATGCAACCCGGTGAGTCCATTGATGACCTCTTTGCTCGCTTTAATAAAATTCTCAGCAACATGGGTAGTGTCAATGTTAATTCTTCAGATGCTGAAAATGCTAGGCAATTACTATGTGCATCAGAATGTTAATTTGGGAGATGAAGGTTACATCTATTCGTGAATCTACTGTCATGAGTACACTTACATTAGATGTACTATATTCTAAATTTAAAACTTATGAAATTGACATAATCTAACGTAAGAACCCAAACAAGTCTCATGCATTTGTTTCTCAAAGTGATATGCCTAGCTCCAGCCAATCTTCATCTTGTGGTACACTTGCTTTGTTGTCCTCTCTAACCCTTGAACAGATTGAGGTGTTTCCAAATGAGGAGCTAGTACTTCTCTCTACTAGGTTCTCAAAGGCATTTCAAAATGTGAGAACGAGAAGGAGAGGAAGCTCCGGACCTCAATGATGTTTTGAATGTAGTAAGACATGACATTTTTGTTTAGATTTCCCTAACCTTTCAGGCCTACTTCCTAGGGTGAAAAGCAAACAATTACAAAGCACTCATCTGCAAAATATACGAAGAAAAAGATGGGTTTTACATGATGTCAATTGGTGAGCAGTTTTATCTCCGCACATCAAGAACTTGGCTCAAGCGATGTGGACATTGGAAGTGATGAAGTTGAAGATGATTTGGCAAACTTGTGCTTCATGGAGGGCAAGTCAAAATCAAGTATGGAGGAGGCTGAACACAACAGCGACAATGAAGAGGTATGTCCTACTTGCGAAGAAATGTGTGATGCTATTTCTCGTGCCACAATTATAGTTAAAAAAAGGACAAAAAGCTTAAGGACAATGTTGTTAAAATTGAATCACTAGAATCTGAAATCAACCGTTTAAAATCCTTGATTCCTAGTGATGATGCATGTCCCTCATGTGATTTAATATATCAACAGCTGTCCTCATTAAGAAGTGCGCACACCTCCACACTTGGTAAACTTGTGTTAGAAATTGAAAAGAACAGCGAGCTTGCTGCACTCAATGATAGAAACATGAAATATTCTAGCTGTTCTACAACTGATTTGTATTGTTCTACTTGTGATGATATTGAGAAGAAACTACAAGATGCTATCAATAAAATTTCTATACTGAACAATGCTCTATGTTCTAATGAAGTTAAATATTGTTCCAATTGCATATTAAAAGGACAAACTCATGTGAAAATTGCCTTGATCTATCCAATAAACATGATGACATGCATATGACATTAGATCGGTTTTGTTATGGGAATAAGAACATAAACTTGCTGTTGAATTCTTCCAAGTCTTGCAATGATAAAATGGTTTAGATTTTGATTCTCATGCTCATGATAAGGCACATCCACCTAAAATTGTAAAGTCATTAGGAAGTGGTTTGATTCAAACAGTTCCTAAGCAAAAAGAAATGGTTTTCAAATCTGCAGGAGTGTTGTCTGATTCAGATTCAAATAAAAATCTTGCTTGCTCATCTAGACATGAACACAAAGTTAAATTTCATTGTACCTACTGTGGTAGAGATGGTCATGTCATAGATTTTTGTTATAGACTATATAAACAACAGAAAAAGGAAAGAATGATTGCTAGATCTCATAACTTTCATGCAAAATTTGCTGCACTTGCTAAACCGAATGATAGGAACATGCAATCTGCTGGAATGAGTCAAAAACATGCAAAGTTTGCTCCTAAACCTACTGTTTTTTGTGCTACACATGTAACATCTCGTAGGACAGTAGTTGGGTACAAAAATCCTCAAGCTTGGGCTCATAAACCTGCTATTTTATCTCAACTTTCGCGTGTTTTTCCTGCTGCACGTCGTGTAACTCAGTACTGGATTTCTAAATGCCTTTTGACTAACCCTAGTATTGAGTCATCGACATATTGTTCTTCAATGTAGGTTACACGCTTGAGGAAGAGGATCATTTGGATTGTGGATTCAGGTTGCTCATGCCACATGACCGGTAACAAAGAATGGTTCTCCTCCCTCTCTTTTGTGTCACGTGTAGAGAATGTTACTTTTATCGATAATTCTTCAACTCCTATAATTGCTAAGGGTTGGATTAGAGTAAATGACCACTATGCTTTGAAGGATGTGGTACTTGTTAAAAATTTGAAATACAACTTTCTTCCTGTTTCACAACTGCTAGATGAAAATCTGGAAATTATTTTCAATAAAAATTGCTGCAAAGTTGTAGGTTCAAATAGTGAGCTTATTCTTAACATGTCACGGTTTGGAAGAATTTTTAAAGATGATTTTGATATGTCTTCCTCTAAGCATAGGTGTCTAGATGCCAATGATTCAAAGGACCTTTATTTTTGGCATCGTACACTTGGTCACGTAGGCTTTGGTCATCAAACGCGTGCTAGTGCTCTTGATCACATACGTGGGCTGCCTAAGCTTAAAGGGGACAAATAAATTGTGTGCGCTTCTTGTAGACATGCTAAGATGGTTGCAAGTTCACATACTCCTCTCACAATGTTCATGACTACTGAACCGGGTCAACTTTTGCACCTTGACACCGTAGGACCTTCATGTGTTCAATTCTTCAGAGGTAAATGGTATGTTCTTGTGATTGTTGATGATTATTCTAGATACTCTTGGGTTTACCTTACGGTATCTAAAAATGAAGCTTTTATTCACTTTAGAACTTTATTTCTTAGATTATCAATTGATCACTAGGATCTTTAAAAGCAATTAGAAGTGATAACGGAACAGAATTTAAAAATCAATCTTTTGATCACTTTTATGTTGAAAATGGAATAGATCATCAATTTTCTCCACCATATGTACCTCAACAAAATGGTGTTGTAGAAATAAAGAACAAAACTTTAGTTGAGATGGCTAGGACTATGCTTGATGAATATCAAACTCCTAAGAAATTTTGGGCTGATGCGATTGCAACCGTTTGTCATGTCTCAGATCGTGTTTTCTTGCGCGCTAAGCTAGGTAAAACACCATATGAGCTCCGGTTTGAACATAGGCCTAGTGTTACACACTTTCGGGTCTTTGGTTGCAAATTATTTGTTAAGAAACATGGTAATCTTGATAAATTTGAACCTAGATCCATTGATGGCATGTTTCTTGGTTATCCATCTCATACTAGAGGCTACCGTGTTCTTTTACTTGACACTAACAAAATTGTGGAGACATGTGAGGAGTCTTTTGATGAAGCTAGCACGGGTACTAGCTCAAACATTGCAAGTCTGTATCAATATCCACAGTGGGAGAGCATTTTCATTGAAGATGAGGAAGAAGTGGTGCTGCTGTCCGAAAATGCAGCAGCTAATGACATCGTTCTAGCTCCTGATTTTGATTCACAGTCAGCACCAATGACCACCATTGCTGGTCCAGATCCTCCTCAAGTCACAAGCTCATCGATTTGTGATGAACATGAAAAAGAAGAAGCTTGTGAAGTGTCCACTTTCCTCTGGGTTCTCAAAAGTCATCCTCCACAATAAATTATTGGAAGCTTGCACGAACGAGTCAAACGGTCCAGGTTTTGCGATCCAAACTCTCATGCTCGTTATGCTTTTTTGCTTCTTTTCAATCCAAAGATATATCACATGCACTAACTAATGAATCTTGGATTATTGCCATGCAAGAAGAGTTACAAAATTTTGAAAGAAATAATGTTTGGAAACTTGTACCTCCACCTCAAGGTCACACTTTAATTCAAATTAAATGGGTGTTTAAAAATAAACAAAGTGAGGATGGGGTTGTGGTTAGGAATAAGGCTAGGTTGGTTGCTCAAGGTTTCCCTCATGTTGAAGGTCTATATTTTGATGAAACTTTTGTTCCTGTTGCTAGATTAGAAGCCATAAGAATTTTGTTAGCTTTTGCTGCATCTAAAGGTTTTAAGTTATATCAAATGGATGTTAAAAGTGCTTTTCTTAATGGCGACATAGATGAGGAGGTTTATGTAAAACAACCACCGGGTTTTGAAAATCTTGATTTTCCTAATCATGTTTACAAACTGTCCAAAGCCTTGTACGGTCTCAAACAAGCACCTAGAGCATGGTATGATAGGTGAAAAACATTCTTACTTGAAAAGCGGTTTACCATGGGAAAAGTTGATAAAACTATTTTTGTGCTTAAGCATGGCGATAACTCATTATTTGTTCATGTGTGTGTGAATGATATTATCTTTGGTTGTGCTTCTCATGATCTTGTGTACAAGTTTTTAGCTATGATGAGTTCAGAATTTGAGATGAGTATGATGGGAGAACTCACGTACTTTTTGGGGCTGCGAATCAAGCAAACCAAGGTACATTTGTTTATCAAACTAAGTATACAAAAGACCTCCTAAGGCGCTTCAACATGGACAAAAGCAAGCCTATTAGGACACCAATGGGAACAGCAACAACACTTGAACTTGATGAAGATGGTGAACCTGTGAATCAATAAGAATATAGAAGCATGATTGGATCACTTTTGTACCTCACGACATCAAAACCGGACATACAATTCAGTGTATGTCTTTGTGCATGGTTTCAAGCCTCCCCATGTGCTTCACATCGTGAAGCCGTCAAAAGGATTCTCAGGTACTTACATGGAACTCAAGAATTTGTCATTTTTCTTCCTTCTTCCTCAACCGTAACTTTGAAAGCTTTTTTCGGATGTTGACTCTGGGGGTTGTAGGATTGATAGGAAAAGTACTTCCGGTGCTTGTCATTTTCTTGGTAATTCACTTGTTGCTTGGTCCTCTAGAAAACAAAACTCAGTTGCACAATCCACAACTGAATCTCAATATGTAGCTGCTGCTAGTGCTTGCTCACAGATTCTTTGGATTGTTCAAATACTTAAGGACTATGGGGTTGATCTAGATAGTGTTCCACTGTTCTGTGATTACACTAGTGCCATTTGCAGTGCTAAAACCCCCGTGCAACATTATAGAACTAAGCACATTGACATTAGGTATCACTTTCTTCGTGATAATGTCGAAAAAGGAAATATTGTGCTTCACCATGTAGATGCCGAACAACAATTGGCTGAAATTTTTACAAAACCTTTGGATTTCACTCGTTTTTGTTTTTTTCATAGTGAAATAGGGGTTGTGCATCCTCATGGCTTACATTGAAGGGGTGTTTTCAAACTTGAGAAGTCTATGTGTGAATCTGAAACTAAAATAATATGAGCATAGTATTTCATACATATATGACTTTGTGATTCCTTTTTCATGCTGAAAGTTCTTACTACATTATCGTGTTATATATTTTGTAGTTTTTGCCATGTCTACTAATTGAAATAATTACTTATACTAAATCTGGTCATGGTCGAACTTTCTTGCTGTTTTGAACTTGTTGCATGCTCAAAAGTGCTTTTAATCATAAAGAATTAATCAAGTAATCAACTCACATCTTGAGTTTTTATGAACAAATAGAAATGAGAAAAGATCAAGAGAATATGCATGCATCGAACTTCTTATTTTCAGATGGCCTATCATTGCACTTAGATATGAACTTGGAAGAAGTTGTGTATGACTAAAACCATGTCCTTAAGCTTCTGATTGTCAAATGACATAGGCTTGGCTTGGTTGGTTATAATAAGGGAGATGCGCATATAATCTCTTGCAAATATCATTTGATCTAAATTGTGCTTTGAAAAATAATAAAATGCAGCAGCAAGTGTCATGCTTTCAGGTTTTCGAATAGTTAAGTTTGTAAGATCATGAATTTCTTAAATTGAAAATTACATTTGATCTCTAGCATTGCTTACACTACTTTATGTATCCCATTGATGTGATAGTATAAGTGACTTGATAGTATGACTTGGATGAGCCTTGTTTATATGTATATGTTATAATATGCTCGTAACATTTGAAATTTCTCTTTTGATCCTTGCTGAGTACATTGTCAAAGGGGGAGAGATAACAGATAATATGTGAATTTTTAAAGATAAGTATGCAAGGAGGAGAAAATGAATACACATTGCACATATTCACGATTTTTTGGCACGATTCTTCTCAGGGGGAGAATTTGTTTTTCTTGCCATTTTATTTCTGTTTTATAAAGGGGGAGAAATTGTTTTCAAAAATTTTCATGTAAACAAGTCAATGTCCGTATTTAAGTGATGTTGCCAATGCATTCATAAAGGGGGATTTTGTGAGACCTATGTGTGCTGAATACATTGGCTTTGATGATATAAGTTCTAAAATTCTGCCAAAACACCCTTTTTGACTAGGTTTGACTTCTTTGACTAGCTTTGGTTAGCTCCGGCTCTAGGTCCGACTAGCTTTGGTAAGCTGCCGCGCTATGTCCTACTAGCTTTCGTTAGCTCCGGCGCTAGGTCCTGCTAGCTTTGGTAAGCTCCGATTCAACGTCCGATTAGCTTGTGCAAGGTTCGGAGCATGATCACGGTGGTTCTGCTTTTAACTTGCAATGATTCGTACTTGATTTACATTGATGGAATGTTTGCTTAGTAATCTTTTACTATGTTTTTGGTGTTTTTTTGTGGTTATGGTTGATTCTTTTTATGGGTTGCAACATGCTTATGTGAGGTGCTCATGTAAGGTGTTGTTGTTACGGAACTAAAAAGAGTCGTGTCGAGGACTTGTGCTCAGAAGTATTGGTGGTTTATTCATGTGCAAGTGTTGCTTTAGTTCAAGACATGGCTGGTGATGGGATCCATTGAACTAGTCTTAGGGAGAAGATGAGGTTCAAGAACCAAGTTCGGGAGGAATTGTGGTTGAGTTGATCGGGAGGTCGCGCAGCATGTTCGCATCAAGAACAGTGCATATAAAGGTATCATGGATGTCGTTGGAAGATGTTTTCACATGTGCAAGGAGTGAATGTACGTGGCTTCATGGTTTTGAGGCGTGATGAAGATAAGTGGATGTAAGGAATTGTTCGGAAAGGTCCAACCGACTAGGTTATGGTCTCAGGCTGCGGCTGAGTCGGATTTGTCTCAAATATGGAAAGACATGAGCTCGTTATGTTAGGATTTCATGTGGGTCACGAAATAGTTATAATTCAATACATAGTATTCTCCTGACTTCTTTAGTATTTACTATGTCACGACACAGTGAACAAGTGGTACTCTATTACCGCGAGGGATGGTGATTGCAGTCAGAACACACCCGGTCAACACGACACATACGCACTTTCGGAAATGCCAGCGAGTGCTTACAGCAGTACCTACATAGCACTTCAGTACTAGTCGTATATGGCCACCTTTCACCCAACACTCGAATGTCGAACCGGTCGATCCATCACGAGCAGGAGGTCACTATATGGGGCATACGCTAATGTGCCCACCATCTGATTTACACCTTGCTGCCCTCAACCCACGCCTATAAAACGGAACGGAATGCTTCAACAAACCAGTATCAAGCTACATTAGATTACTGGAGCCCATTTCTCCAGTATGTCGCCGGTACAATTCAAGCTTGTCCAACAGGGACGCACACAGCACGGGCCTTAATCAACACAGTCAGAGCTATATGACCAAGACCATTTCTTTTCGCTTTGTACTCGTCTCTTAATGGTCTCAATTTAATATTTATAAAACATTTCGTGACCCAATTCATTCCGTGTGATAAAATCCTATCTCGCGCGTAGATTCGAACTACCCGACTTCTACTGGATCCCTATGAATATAAGCATGGCAATTACTACATGAGTTTTTGAGCTATTCTAACCACTCCCTGGGTTCTTTGGTCATGCAAGTGGATGTCAAACACCTTAAACGTAATGCACAAACATCTGAAGACATAAGGTAAATGAAAACTGCAAAGACACTGTAAGGAACTTAAATGCAAACTGGGGCTTGCCTGAATGTGAGTCTGAGTCTATGTTAGTTTCCAGCAGCTGGACTTCCAAAGCTTCCGGCTGCTCCCCGACATCAGTTACTACACGTTATGCATATACTATATATGAATGACATTGAACATAAATAATATGTTTAAGGTCACAAGCTAATATCTTGTGAATCAATTAAGATTATGATCTTAAATTGCTCTGGAACTCTTACAGTAGACACTAGGGGCTATAAGGGAGACTCTTGCAAAGAACAGGAGATGATCAAGAAACTTTGTTGTCGCTACAATTCCTACAAATATAAAACTTCTCTAAATTTTGGTTGTAATTCTGCAGGTCTATCATAGCTACCAGTGGTTGTACCATGTATAGGGAGTCACACTGGTTCTAGGAAAATAGGTTTCACAATTTTCTAAGCTTCCTACAGGGAGAAACTGATTTTATAAGTTTGGGGAGATTTCTGAAAATGATTTTGTATTTTTCTCAATTTTTAACTACAGAGAGATTTGGAACACTAATCAACCTAGTAAATAAAGTATAATGAAATTGAAATTTTTACTGGAGATCAAGTGTATTATGGAGAGTGTTGTGTCCAAAATTGGGAATTTTCTCATTAACAGAACAGGAATAATTAATTTCCCAAGCAGTTAGCTCAAAGAAATTAATTATAATAATTCTAGGAGTTTCTTGTCTAATAAATTGCGTCAATGCAAAGTGGGGATTTAGATGAGTCTATCAAAATTTATTCGGAAATTTTTTAGCAATTCTACTAGGAGTAATGATTTTTATAAGTTTGGGTAAATCCTGGAATTATTTTCCAACGGAATACATTTAAATAAAGCAGTCGGTCCCACTTCATTTAAATGGGCCAATCGCAACTGGGCCACACCGGGGGCCACGGGGTTAACCCATGCAGCCGCACTGGATCCGGAGCCAGAGCTGATCCGTGCGCTCGCACGCGTCTCTGACACGCGGGGCCCACGTCCTTCGTCTACCTCGCGATGCTCTGCTCGGCCGCGGCGGCGCTGCACCGGCGAGCTCGTCACGATAGCTGCGTGGACCTCCATTCGACTCGGCCCTGACTGCCTAGCCATAAAATTGACCACAAAACACGATGGTGAGGTCCAATCACGATGGCGACGGTTGGAGATGGCAGCGCAACGACGACGGCGGAGCTAGGGTTTCGGCTATCGTCAGAATCGCTCAAGAATGATGCAAATGGCTCGAGAAAAGGTCGGGAAGGCTTCTGGGATCATGAGGAAGACTCCTAGGTGGTGTAAACGGCGTGGAACCGCCGGGAAACACAAGTTCGTTGGTGAACAGGGGAGGTCTCAATGGCGGAGGGGAAAACTTGAATATCTCAGACTCTACTCGATGGCGTCCACTGATTCTTGGTAGAGGGGTGCGCTAGGAGGTACGGAGTATAATCCTTACTTAGATTGAAGAATCATTACATGTAGAAATAGAATCAAACCGAGAAGTGAGCTAGTTCATGGGCTACGGCCGAATGCAAAACATGAATAACTTGCTCGATACTTAAGGAAGTAAAGCACGGGTTTTACTGTGAGAAAGATCTTGTGATGGCGATCCTTTTTTCTGTTGATGTCGAGGCTTGACACCGCTTGTAGAGGGCTGGCGACGGTGGCGTAGAGTGTCATTCTTCCCAAACTTCGGCGACGTCGCGGACTCCAAACTACGGGCAACCCCAGGAGCAAAACGATAAGCTAGTTGGCATAGATGATAGAGCACAATCATGGCGCCAACTTTGCCGTTTGCACCAAAGGGAATAGAGGTAAGAATGAGGTGCTTACCGGGATTAAAGGAAATTGCCGGTGTTGTGCGACGGCGGGGCGAAACTGTGGCGAGGGGAAGCGAAACGGGGATGGAACTCGACGCCGTCGGTCGGGAGGGGTAGATATGGCCCAGGGGAGGTGTTTAGGCCGCGCAGTTGCCTGCTTTGCATGGCTTGTCATGGTGGCGAGCTCCCACGACATTGAAGCGTGGGGACAGCCGTAAACAGAGCGCTTCGACGGTTCATCGAGTGGGAGAAGCTAACAGTGGGTCCCATCGCCCCTCTTAAGCCCTATCCGTTATGGAACTTTATTTCCCCTAACAAACTTGATCCAAAAATCATGAAAATTTGTGGATAGGCTCAAATCAATATGTGTAATTTGATTATGAAATCAAAACTTCAAATTGATCAAGTTTCAGTTGAAATTCAAATTTGAATTTGAATTTGAATTTGAATCAATGGAGCCACTGAATTAAATAGCAAATGAGCTTAAAAAATTGTGAAACTTCTTGGATAAGTCCAGCAAGTCATGCTGATCAAGAAGGTGAGTTCAAATTTTCATGTTTAGTAAGTTTGAACAGAATTAACAATTTGAACTGAATTCTGGTTGAGTTTGCTAAGCGTCTCAAATAAAATAGCAATTGGAATTCAAAAATCTTGAAACTTGGCAGGATGACTATTTGGAATATTATGAGGCCATGGAAAAATTTATAGCCTCATATTTGAATATTTTGACAGGGCCCAAATGTACAGTGCTATATTCAATTTAATTTGAATATATTTAGTACTGCATAGTGTTTTGTCCTAGCAAAATCCATTCAAGAAAATCCAAAATTTGCATGGAGGTCACTTGAATTATCCTAGGGTCATTGGTGAAGTCCATCCGATTGTTAATAAAATTTTGAGTATGAGGGAAAGAATTTCGCTTGATGATATCAAGTTCATGTGTACAACCATAATTGACCTTTACTATGGATTAAAATAAACTGGTAACTGAACTTCATATTAAGGAAAAGCTGGGATTTTACATTCCCCCCCCCCCCTTGAAAGAATCTCGTCTTGAGATTACAAAAGGAAGGATAACTGAAAAAGAACTAATGAACATATGCTGCTAACAAGTTCGGATAGTTCGTTCTAAAGTATTCCTCGCTTTCCCACGTGGCTTCTTCAGCGGTGTGGTTGCCCCACAAGACCTTGTAGAAATGCAAGGTGCGGCTTCTTGTGGTGTGAGTCTTCTCATCGATTATCTGGGTTGGCTCCTCAGAGTAAGTAAGATCTGATTGGAGAGCTCCAAATCTTCCATACGGACGGCAGTTGGGGCCTTGAGACATTTCCGCAAATATGAAATGTGAAATACATTGTCGACCCCTGAAAGCAACGCTGGTGGCTCTAGTCGATTGGCCACCGGTCCACATTTTGTAATTTCCGCGAACGGCCCAATGAAGTGTGGAGCTTACTTCCCTTTTACTCCGAAGCAATGAATCTGTTTCATTGGCGATACATGAAGGTAAACATGATCCCTAACAACGAAGTAAAGAGGTCGACGTCGTTTGTCCGCTTAGCTTTTCTGTCTAATAACTCGCACTCGTTCTTCAGCTTCATTCACCAAATCGAAACCATATATCACTCGTTCATCGAATTCACACCAATTGAAAGGTGTGCTACACTTCTGACCATAAAGAGCTTCATATGGTGCAATCTGGATGCTGGCCTGATAACCATTGTTGTATGAAAACTCCGCCAATGGTAGATGATCATCCCAATTCTTACCATGGTGGATGGCACAGGCACATAGCATACCTTCTAGCACTTGGTTTACTCGCTCTGTTTGACCATCGGTTTGAGGATGGTAAGCTGAGCTCCGGATCAGCTTGGTACCCAGAGATGCGTGGAGCTGCTCCCAAAATCGAGCAACAAATAAGGTTCCACGATCTGATATGATAGTGCGGGGTACTCCATGTAGGCACAGGATCCTGTCAATATACAACTCTGCATATTGTCGTGCCACATAATGTACATTTATTGGAGTAAAGTGATCCAACTTGGTGAGTCGGTCGACTATCACCCAAATCGAGTCATGCTTACGAAAGGTGAGAGGTAATCCAACAATGAAATGCACGCTGATGTCCTCCAATTTCCAAACCGGTATGCCGAAAGGTTGAAGCTGTCCGGCTGCCTTCAGATGGTCGGCTTTGACCCGCGGACACGTATCACATTCGGATACGTACTTTGCTATCTCCCTCTTCATCTGAGTCCACCAAAATTTCTTCTTTAAGTCTTGGTACAATTTGTTACTTCTTGGGTGAATTGAATACTTGGACAAATGAGCTTCGTCCAATATCTTCTGTCGAAGTTCCTCATTGCGGGGCACCACGACGGTTTTTGAACTAGATGGTACCGTCATCGTCACATCGGAAACACTTCATCTCCCCTTTCTTCATTCTTCAGCGAATATGAGATATGCCCTTGTCTTTCTTCTGGGCCTCTACAATATCTTCCCTTATGGTAGGAATGAGAGCTAGATTGTAGAGCGACCCATATGGAACCAAGTAGAGACTCATCTCTTCTTCTTCTATCAAAGTGATCGAAAGATTATTGACATGGGACTTGCAACTCAACGCATCTGCAACTACATACGCCTTGCCAGGATGGTAGTGGTTCTAAATCTCGTAGTCTTTGATCAATTCCAACCATCTTCGCTGTCGCATATACAAGTCCTTTTGGGTTAAGATGTACTTCAAGATTTTGTGATCGGTGTAGAGATGCACTAGGTTGCCCAATAAATAGTGTATCTACATCTTCAATGCAAGTACCACGGCAGCGAGCTCAAGATCATGAGTCGGATAATGCTGCTCATGGTTCCGATGCTGCCGTGATCCATAAGCGATCACCCTTCTATATTGCATCAACACACAACCCAAACCAATCCCAGATGCATCACAATAAACATCAAATGACTTGGTTGTGTTTAGTGGGGCTAATACCAACGCTGTTGTGAGGTGTTCCACTAATGCTTGAAAACCTCCCTCACATTCCTTCGTCCATACATACTTCCTCCCTTTGTTCAGATGTTCCTTTATTGGTTTAGCTATTTTGGAAAGACTCAAAATAAACCTCTGGTATTATCCTGCTAAACCCAGGAAGCTTCAAACTTCATGTATAGACTTTGGAGACTCCCATTTCAGTACTTGCTTAATCTTGCTTGGATCAACTGCAATCCCCTAAGCAGAGATGATGTGCCCTAGAAATGGCACTTGGCTGATCCAGAACTCACATTTGCTGAATTTGGCATACAGCTTGTGGTCTCGCAATCATTGGAGCATGATGGGCAAATGTTGAGCATGTTCTTCTTTGGATTTTGAATACCCAAGGATGTCTTTGATGAAGACCATGACAAACATGTACAATTCCGGGATGAACACCGAATTCATGAGATACATGAAATGAGCCATTGCATTAGTCAATCCGAAGGACATGACAAGGTACCCATACAACCCATACCTCATCGAGAATGCTGTTTTAGGTATATCCTCTGGTCGAATCCCGATATGATGATATCCTGAGCGAAGATCCATCTTTGAAAATACCCCAGAACCCACCAATTGATCGAATAGAATATCAATGGGTGGTAGTGGATACTTATTCTTGATCGTGACAGCATTGAGTGGACGATAGTCCACACATAGTCTCAACATCTTTTCCTCCTTTTCCACGAACAATGCAATACAGCCCCAAGGTGATGAACTTGGACGAATGAAACCCTTGTCCATAAGTTCCTTCAGTTGCTCTTTTAGTTCTGCAAGTTCCTTAGGTGCCATCTTATACGGCTTCCTCATAATTAGCACTGTTCCCGGTATATGTTCAATCTTAAACTCGACATCTCTTTCTAGTGGCATACCAGGAAGATTTTCGGGAAATACGTTGGGATACTCACATACCACTGGAATGTACTCAAGTTTAAAGGCCTCAGGGTTGTAAGTACTTGGAGTCACTTGGTTAATACCCTCACGAATGAGAGCTTGGGGAGGGTGGAGTGGAGAATTCGGATATATCCGCCGAGGAAGGATGTCAAGAATAGCATAGTTGTATGGCAACTGTCGGTGGTTTGGAACCGACAGATCTCCCGACACTACTAAAGTGTTATAGGAGTTTGATGTTCGGTATGGGCGCGCGGAGATTCGAGAAGGTGAATAGTAAATGATGCAGGAGACACAGGAGTTTACGTGGTTCGGGCCGCCTGAGCGTAATACCCTACTCCACGGGTGTGTTGGTGTTGTATTAGCTGTATGAGCTTGCGTTGAGCGTCTATGGGTGAAGTCATTCCGCTGGAGGTGGGTCCATCCTCGCGACTTTTGAACTGATTCTTCAAAGGTCTTCAGAGGTGCCGTTGGCAAGGGTTTGGAGTTAAATCCTCGCCACGTGGCGTGTCCTGCCTGCGGCAGATGAGATATTCAGCGTGCGGATCTCACGCAATTGAAGGTCGTCGGTTCCCGATACGAAAACCTTATCGGTTCCGCGCGCCTTGTCAGGCCGCCGCCTTCAGGTTTCCCGCCTCTTGATGACAACCGTTCGCCTGGGTAAGAACCTCGACTTAACCGTCGGGGTGGTCCCGGGCCCCCTTGTCATCGGCTGGGTGGAATTTTTGATTGGTATCTTAGACTTCCTTGCGGTTTCCATCCAAGCATTGCGAGGGCTTACTTAAAAAGGAAAGCACGCACCGTCGGGATTTCTTCACGCCTCCCATCTGATCTTGCGCTCAAACTCCCAACTTGTGCTTCGCTTTTCTTCTCTTGCCTAGCCGTGCCGCGATGGAGTTGGGTCTCCGCGAGAGTCGCTTGAAGACCGACGGCGACCTGAAGAAGGTCCGGGCCCTCATGGGGTGGTCCTCGGACTTCTTCAACCGCTCGGTCCGCGCCGGTGGAGAGCTCCCGTTCGAGAAGGAGCACTCTGGCGAAATGGTGTACTTCTCCTCGTACGCCATGGTGGGGTTGATCCCACCTTTTTCTTCCTTTTTCTTGATGATGCTGGAGTTTTATGGTCTGCAGCTATACCACCTTGGCCCTCACTCCATTCTCCTCGTGTCTATCTTCGTCCACTTCTGTGAGATGTGGGTGGGCATCCCCCCCTGCATCGAACTCTTCCGAATCATCTTCACCGTCCACACCACCGGTAGGAGCAATGAGTACCTTGGCTTCTACTACTTCGTGAAGCGCAAGAAGTGCCCATTCAGGTACCTCCGGTCGTTCCCCTCTGGGAAGTGGGATGACTGGAAGAAGGACTGGATAGTCATCCGGGTGGAGGAGCACGAGAGGCTGGAGCTGCCCGAAGGCCTCCCCAACATTGACACGACGATCTGGAGTGAAGCTCCAGTGCTGGCGGACGCCTTCGACCCTGTTTTGACCAGGATTCGCCAGTGCGTGGAGGGGGGATTAACCCCTCAAGCGGTGTTTTGTAACTTCCTGGTCAACAGGTGGGCACCGCTGAAGAATAGGGAGAAACTCGCTTGGGCCCTCAACAGCGTGATGGACGACGACCGGGTCGAGATCGGGTTGAAGTCCAACATGGTGTGGAAAACCTTGGAGTTCCACCTCAAGAAGTTCCAGCACGGCATCGATGACAAGGGTGACGACTTGACTACGCCATCGGCTTTTCTTCCTCTAAACGTGGAAGTTGAGTTTAGTAGGGAGCTCTGGCGGAAGATGCCCATGCTTGACGACCTTGGTGTCGTCGAGAGAAGATCAACTACCAGGGTGCTGATCCCTGGAGTGTCTGAAGGTGGCTCCGACCTAGCTCCGCAGCCGAGGGAAGAGGTCATCGGCAAGGGCAACGAGCTGGCAGATGAACCCGTGAGCCGGAAGAGGAAGCTGCAGTACGCCAACGAAAGGTCCGTCAGGCCCGCTACTTCTGCGTCGGCTCCTTCTCCCCGCAGGGGAAGGTCTTCCACAACCGCGGCGACTGTTCCCGTAGTGGGGTCCTCCCGGGGAGAGACTGTTCCCGCAGTGGGGTCCTCCCGGGGTGTTAGCTCCGGGCACGCGACTCCAGCACCTGGGCCGGTGGAGGCCTCTCGGTCCGGGGGTTCTTCCCGATCGAGGGGGGCCTCGACCCGGGAAACACCCGTGGTCGCGACGTTTTCCGGGGGGCCTTCCGGAGCTTCCATGCTGGCTATGACCAGCCCGGAACGCCCGGGAAAAAGATTCCGCACAAGCTGGTGCGGAAGCCTCCCAAGGTAATTTTTAATCTTTACCTTGGACAATTGTTTTGTTGTAGTAATTTCTTTTTTAAGTTTCTTCGTCCATCATTTGCAGCGTTCCCAAGAAGAGGAGTGAGGCTCCACCCTCAGCCACAGCAACTGAAGCTGTGAGGGCGGAAGCTTCTGCTCCTGTCCCAGTGCCGCCCCAAGTAATGGCTGAAGCTGCGACAGCTCCGGCGCCGGCTGTCGTGGTCATGGACCACGACTCATCCCCAGAAGCTCCCGTGGTAGCGCCGGACCACGGGAGAGAAGATGCGCCAGCGGCACCCGTCCCGGAGGTTGAAGCTACGGGTCCTGGTGCTGAAATGACAGAAGTTCCGGCTGTTGAGCTGGAGGAAGCAGTAATTCCGGCCTCTGAGCTGGAAATTGTCGAAGCGCCGGCGGTTGAGCCGGAGGTGATTGAAGCCCCGGCGTGCATGCCGGAAGCTGAGGAAGTTCCGGCAGTTGGGCCGGCTACCTCCAAAGCATCAGCCGCAGAGCCGGTCATTGTTGAAGCTTCGGACGCAGGGCCGGTCGATGTTGATGATCTTCCGGCCCCCGAGCCGATTGTTGAAGAGGTGACGGAGCTCGAGCCCCCATCGGAGGAGGTGCCAAGGCCGGAGCCAGCAGCGGCTCCTGCTCCAGAAGTGACGACGTTGGAGGTACCTGCGGCCAAGCCGGAGTACCCAAGCGAAGTCGCTGGCCCCCTGCCCAAGGGGGTGAATGAAGACCTGGTGGCGGGGCCTTCCTCGATGGCGACTGAGGCCATCCCGGAGGACGGCCCTAGTGCCATGGAGACTCAGGGGACCACTCTTGTGGAGTGGGACCTAATTTTTGTATCTGAAAACCCGCTGGAACCAGCGGTGGAGACCCCACCAGGTCCAGAACCTATCCCGTTGTCACTGTCTATTGACAACGCATGTTCCAGTCTGCGTCAAGTCCAACTGGCCTTCTTCCACGACAGCAAGGCTCTTGAAGAGGAGCGCCAAACCCTTAGGCGGTGGCGTAACCAGCTCTACTTCGAGACCAAGCTGGCGCAGTCGAGGCTAGCGGATGACAAAGAGTGGATCAAGCGGGAGAAGATCCGCCTGGAGTACTGGGGCAAGTTACTGGATGACAGGGAGAGTTTGACTCGCGCCCTCAACGCTCAATCCTGGGAGATCTACGATCAGGCCAAACAGCCAATAGTGCGGCCGATGAATGCCACGAAAGGCTTGAGGCCATTAACACTACACTCATCAAGCGTCGGGAGGCACTTGAGGAGAGGGAAAAACGGCTCGAGGATGAAGATCAGAAACTCCTAGAGCTGCAGGATGACGTCCTGAGGAGGGAGGAGGAGCTCGCCGAGAAGGTGGCTCTGGCTGACAAGGGCCTCGAGGAGCGCGCCAAAAAATTGGAAGAGCGCTGCAATGAGGAAGAGGAGAAGGCCTGGGTGCGAGGGAAGGAACTCTCCGAACAAGAGTGTGCCCTTACTGCCAGGAAGAAGAGAGTGAGGGGTAGAGAGAAGGACCTGGTCGACCGCTGGAACAAGATCCACCTCCGGGAGGAGGAGCTCGGAAAACTCGAAAAGCGGGTTGCTGAGAAGATTCAGCAAAACGCCAAAGAAGTTGAGCGCCTCGCCCGTGAGAATTCCGAACTGATGGCGGCCAGAAGATCCCTGGAAGAAATGAAGGGCTTGGGGACTGCGGACTCTCTACAGATTTGGGAGTTCCTGGGCAAGGCCAACGACGCGCTAACACCGATGGGTTTCAGCCCCGTGCGCCCGGATGATCCGGAGCCGGAGCCGGACCTAGCGCTGCAGGCTTTGAGCTCGGCAGGCAGCAAGCTCTCCAAGGTGGGCGATGTCATCGCAGACCAATTGGAGGTTGAGGGGCAATCCCTGGCGAAGAACATCGCAGAGTACGTGCTGACGTGCTACACCAGCCGGAACTCCCAATTTCCTCTAGACCCGGTGCTTGAAGGTCCCGTCGAAGGAGAAGGCGAAGCTACCCGAGCGAACGTATCGGAGGTTGCCCAGAAGGTCGCCCAATTCTTCCATAGGGTCTAGGATCATCTCTGTAGTTCTCACTTGTACTTTCTCTTCTTCTTCCTCAATTTTGTAATACCTTGTTTCCAGATGTAATCCCTTGTCTCCAGATAAATGAAATCCCCAAATTGTTTTGAATTTCACTTTTTGTCACCTTTTGTCTTCAGCACTTTTGTCTTCACTTGGCCCCCTGGTAGATGTACACAATTTGATTGTGAACATGTACCAAGAGGATATTACATTTTGTTGAAGACTCATTTGCTCCGAACTTATAGAATTTAGGTCCGAAGTCTTCGATAGTGAAGGCCCCCTGAGGTTGTTGGAGCTTAGAAGCTCCGGCATTGTCTATCGCCGGAGCTTATAAGCTCCGGCAATAGTCTCTATCAACGCATAGAGCATCGATAGTTAGTCCTCCGTGGTGTCGGAGCTTAGTAGCTCCGGCAGTGACCTTTGCCAACACTTAGTTTGTTGGCAGCAGACTCCATTTGCGGCTTATGATTCTCAAGAAAGTTTTAGGTCAAACGCGATTCTAGACACAATCGAATGCATTGCCTTTTCTTCCCGATTCAATTGTATTTGGACTCGCCTTACTTCGGCCTGCCGGGGTGTAGGTAGAGTGGCGTACTTTGGGTGCTTGACCAGTCTAAGTCGATAGACCACTCCAGCCCTAGATTAGCTTGGCGGCTTTCAGGCGAGTTGGCCAGGAACAATATTTGAATCCAAAAGAATTGACAATACAACTCGTATTGCATATAAACCGATCTAACTAAAATTTCTTAAGAACTGCACGTCTTCGTTATAGACAAGAAAGAGAAAAATAAAAAATGTTGAGCCTGTACAAAATAAATGCACGTGGAGTCTGTTTCACATGAAGATGTCTTTCATTATAGGTCCGGGGTACTGGGGAAACAAGTACACTCTTAGGGTACGGAACCAGGCTAAGCCTTTTTCATTTCTCGTTTGACCCAGGGTAGCTAGCCACACTTTTAGTCCGGAGACTGTGACAAGTGTTGCATGAACTTTGCAGACCTTTCGGGAAAGGTCTGGCTGCTCTCCCGGAGGAACTACCCGACTCTGTACAATGACTCTATAACATACATATCAATTTACTCAAGACTCACCTCCGTGGTATTATGTGTAGAACTTACGGAGGTGCTCGATGTTCCAAGGATTTGGGAGAGGTGTCCCATCCTCGGTAGCCAAGCGAACGCTTCCGGGTTGGGATACTTTAATCACTCGGAAGGGTCCCTACCAGCCGGGGGAGAGTTTGTTTAACCCTTCTCTGGATTGTATTCTCCGAAGCACCAGATCGCCTTCCTCGAGCTGTCGGTTGTGTACATGCCGCTGATGATAACGCCGTAGGGCTTGGCGATATCAGGCATTCCGAACAGCTGCTTGGTACCTTCCCTCCTCAAGGAGGTCTAGGTCTTCACACTGGAGCTAGTCCTGCACGGCTTCGTTGAAGGACCGGACCCGGAGTGAACCCAAGGTGATTTCCGGAGGAAGGATTGCTTCAGCTCCGTACACCATAAAGAAGGGTGTCTCTCCAGTTGACCGGTTTGATGATGTCCTGTTGGCCCATAAAGTGGGCGGAAGCTCTTCGATCCAGTTGGCTCCATGTTTTTTCAAGTGCTCATAGGTGCGCGTTTTGAGTCCTTTAAGGATTTCAGCATTTTCTCTCTCGGCTTGGCCATTGCTGGCTGGGTGAGCTACAGAGGCGTAGCAAACATGAATGCCGAGGTCTTCACAATATCCTTGAAATGCAGAGCTTGTGAATTGGGTCCCATTATCAGTGATGATTTTGTTTGGGACTCCATGTCTGCATACAATGGACTACAAAAAGTTGATAGCAGATTGCTTGTTGATTGTCACAACGTGAGTTGCTTTCGACCACTTGGTGAACTTATCAATGGCGACGTACAGGAACTTGTAACCTCCGACGGCTCTTGGGAAAGGTCCCAAGATGTCCATCCCCCACACAGCGAAAGGCCATGTAGGAGGTATCATTTGTAGGGGCTGAGCCGGTGTGTGAATTTGCTTTGCATGAAATTGACATGCTTCACATTTCTTCACCAGCTCAGTTGCATCCTGGAGTGATATAGGCCAGTAGAAGCCATGCTGAAAGGCTTTACCGACCAGCGTGCGGGAAAACGCGTGGTTCCCACACTCGCCTCCATGGATTTCTGCGAGGAGCTCGCAGCCTTCTTCCCTTGTGATGCACCGCATTAGGATGCCGTTGGCACCGCGCCGGTAGAGATCCCCTTCTACCAGCGTGTATCTTTTAGCCAATCTGACTACTCGGTCAGCGGATACATCATCGTCAGGAAGGATGTTGTCTTTCAAGTAGTTCCAGATCTCCGAGATCCATGCATCGGAACTAACTTGAGCATTTGAGTCTTGCGTGCTGGGTTGCTCGGAGCTTCCGGCAGCACCTACGACCCTTGATGGCTGTCATGGTAACAGGGCCATCGGGACCGTCAGCTTCGGGATGCTGATCTCGCCCCCTTCGCTCAATTCGGCAGGCTGAGCTGTTGGCTTTGACAACCTCCGGACAAAAATTCCGTCAGGAGCCGGAGCTCTGGTTGACGCTTTCGTCAAGAGTTCGTCAGCTTCAGCGTTATGGGCACGCTGGACATGGTGGAGATCTAGGACTTCGAAGTCCTTCTGAAGCCTCTGGACTTCAAGGAGGTAAGCAGCTAACTGGAGATTATTGCAGGAACATTCACCCTTCACCTGCTTAATGATGAGCTGTGAATCTCCCTTGACCAGCAGTTGCTTGACACCATATGATAGTGCCACATTTAGTCCGTAAATGAGTGCTTCATACTGTGCCATGTTGTTGGTCGCCTTGAAGTCAAGGTGTAGCATGTATTTCACCTTCTCCCCGGTCGGTGCAAGGAGAAGGATTCCAGCTCCGGCCCCCTGCTTCTGCATGGAGCCGTCGAAGTAGAGGGTCCAGTGAGGCTTGGTGAAGGCTGGAGCTTGATGCTCCGTCTTCTGCTCACTGGGGCCCCCAGGTTTTGATGGAGAGGGAGTCCATTCTGCCACAAAATCTGCCAATGCTTGACTCTTGACTGCTTGCCTTGAAATAAATTCAAGATCAAATTCATCCAATTCCGCTGCCCACTTTGCAATATTCCTAGTTGAATTGGGATTATGCGAAATTGCTCGAAGTGTGTAAGAGGTCACCACTGAGACTTTGTGAGCTTGGAAGTAATGGCGAAGCTTCTCGGAGGCAATAAGAACTGCATAGAGCAGCTTATGCACCTCTAGGTATCGAGTCTTGGTATCATGTAGTACTTTGCTAATGAAGTACACTGGGCGCTGAATGGTCCGGACCCTCCCGGAGGGGTCCGGAGCTTCCTCTTCACTGACCCGGATCCTCTCGGTGGAATCCGGATTTTCTTCGAGGACCTTCGGGTCCTGGCTAGAGGAACCCGGGGCTTCTTCAGAAGCGACCTGGACCGTCGCGAAGGGGTATGGGTCTCCTGAAGTAACTTCTTGTGGATTCGAGTCTGGGAGCTGGGACCCAGACTCGCTTTCAGGTACCTCCGAACCCTCCTGAAGGGGTCTGGATTCCTGAGTATGAGGTAGCTCTGGTCTCTCCGCAACCAGAACCATACTGACGACTTCGTCAGTTGCTGAAATGTAAAGCAACAAAAGCTCACCAGGGTTCGGAGCTGCCAGAATTGGTAGGGTGGTGAGGAACTGTTTCAGCTCCTGGAATGCCTTCTCTGCTTCTTCGGACCATTGAAATGGTCCGGACTTCCTCAATAACTTGAAAAAGGGGAGTGCCCGTTCCGCCAGTCTTGAAAGGAACCGGCTGAGGGCTGCTAGACATCTAGTCAACTTTTGGACGTCTTTGATGCGGGTTGGTGGCCGCATGTCTTCAAGGGCCTTAATCTTCGCCGGATTAGCTTCTATGCCCCGGTGAATTACCAGGAAACCAAGAAGTTTTCCGGAGCTAACCCCGAAGACACACTTGTCTGGGTTTAGCTTTGTACGGGTGGCCCGCAGCTTGTCGAAGACAGCCTGAAAGGTGTCAAGGAGTGACTCCTTGTCCCTGACCTTGACCACGATGTCATCGACGTACACTTGCACTATGTCTCTAATGAGTTCTTCAAAAGTTTTGTACATAGCTCGTACAAAAGTTGAAGCTGCATACTTGAGACCAAAGGGCATGGCTGTATAACAGTACAATCCATCTACTGTGATGAATGAGGTATGCTCTTCATCTTCCCTAGACATCCAGATTTGATGATACCCGGAATATGCGTCTAGGAAACACAGTAATTCACACCCGGAGGTGGAATCCACTATCTGATCTATTCTAGGTAGTGGGAATGGATCTTTTGGACATGCCTTATTTAGTGTGGTGTAGTCGATGCACATTCGAAGCTTCACGCCGGCCTTGGGCACAACAACTGGATTTGCCAGCCATTTTGGATGGAAGACTTCTCGGATGAATCCAGCTTTGAGTAACTTCTTCACTTCTTGTCGGATGAAGTTCTGTCGCTCTACGGATTGCTTCCGAGGCTTCTGATGCAGAGGCCGGGCATCGGTGTAGATCTTCAGATTGTGCTCAATCACTTCCCTGGGGATTCCAGGCATTTGTGACGGTTGCCAAGCAAACACGTCGACGTTAGCCCGGAGGAAAGTGATGAGCGCGAGTTCCTATTTGTCGTTCAATCCCCCTGATATACGGGTGGTCTGAGCGGCATCGGAACCAATTTGGACGACTTTGACGGGAATGTCGGTGTCGCCGCTTGGCTGCACACGAGGTGCAGAAGTCGAGCCTCGTTGACGAATGCTCGGGGGTTTTGGAGCTTGCTCCAGTTTGGAGTCCTCCTCTTGCGCCGTGGTGAGTGCATGGAGTTCTTCTAGAGCAGTTACTCTGGCAGTACGATCTCCGCGGATCCGAAGAACGCCTACTGGCGTTGGCATCTTCAACACCAGATAACCATAATGGGCAGCTGACATGAATTTGTACATGGCAGGCCTACCCAAGATTGCATTGAAGGGTAAGTTGATCTGAGCGACGTCGAAGACCAACTTCTCAGTGCGGTACTTCTCCCGTGTCCCAAAGGTAACAGGGAGAGTAATAGCTCCGAGTGGGGTAATGGCCCCCGGACCTACTCCGGAGAAAGGTCGAGAGGGGTGGAGATCCGAAGGTCGGAGTTGAAGCTTAGTAAAAGCTTCGAAGCTTATGAGGTTAAGCCCCGAACCTCCGTCTACCATGACGTGGTGGAGCTGGATGTTGTTGATGGTAGGAGATACCATCAAAGGTAACTGTCCTGCTCCAACCATGCTCCGAGGGCAGTCCGAAGCATCAAAAGTGATGGTTGTGTCCATCCACTTCCGATGAGGTTCCGACCTGACTGTAGGAGCTACAACGGCCATATCCCGACGCATAGTCTTGATGACGCGGCGGGAGGTGATGTCCCATGATCCACCATAAATGGTGTTCATGGTCTTCCGATGCTCGTTATCAGAGATGTCAGAATCATCGTCGACGGTGGTGTAAACGGCCTTCAGGACCTTTTTGGGATCCTGAAATCCTAACTCCTCTTCAGCCGGAGCTTCATCGACTTTTTGCTTTCCTTCCCTCTGTCGGAAAGGAGATTCTTCCCGGCGCTTGTTGTAGCGCTCGGCAAGGTTTTGGACCTCCCGGCAGTCTTCCAAACTGTGGCTGCCCGTTTTGTGAATGGGACACCACACTTTGGGTTTGCCACCGTCTGCAGAAGACGGTCGAGGTCGCTTCTCGGGGCGTGGCCCCCGGCCACCCGGTGTTGCAGCAGCTGCAACGTTGGATGTGCCGGCCGACGGCTTCTTCTTGTCGTTGGTCTTCTTTTTCTTCTTGCCACCCCCGGAGGTAGCGGCTTCTTCTTTGGAGGATTTCTTGTGACCCTCCGGGGTTGGTTTGGAGTGCATCTCACGGCCCTCCGCAGCTTTGGCACATTTGTCAGCCAAGCTGAAGAGTTTCGTGACACTGGTGATCTCCTTGATCGCTAGTTTCTCCAACATCTTCTTGTCCCGTACACCCTGTCTGAATGCCACAATGACAGAGGCGCTAGAGATAGAAGGGATAGTATTTCGTACCTGAGAGAACCTCTGGATGAATGATCGTAGGGATTCTCCCACTTTTTGCACGACTGCAAAAAGGTCCAGTTCAGTGTCTGGTCGGGTGTATGAACTCCCGAAGTTGGCGGTGAACTGGCGGCACAGCTCCTCCCAACTGTTGATAGAGTTGGGTGGAAGGCTCATAAACCAGGACCTGGCGGTCCCAGTTAAGGCCACTGGAAAATAATTGGCCATCACAGCCTCGTTTCCTCCAGCTGCCAAGATTGCAATGGAGTAGATCTGAAGAAATTCTGTGGGATTGATAGTCCCGTCGAATTTTTCCGGCAGGTGAGGCCGGAACGTCTGTGGCCACCTCACCATACGTAGATGCATGGCCAGGGCTGAACAGCCTCCTCCCACTCCTTCAGGAGCAGAAAGGTCCTGAGCTTCCCGTCTTTCACGAGCACACTCAATATGGACTCGATCGTCCTACTGGCGGTATCGGCGATCAAGCTCCGCCCGGAGGTCATGAGTCGAAAGCCTGGATACCGTGTGAGTGCGTCGTGCCCCGGAGGGCAATGACGTCACTTGTTGTGATGCATCACGTCTCCTGCTATTGGAAACGTGCGGACCATGTCTACCAGACAAAGTCCGCCGCTGCGACGGGGCTTGTCCTGAAGGAGGAGGACCCTGGTTGCTGAGGCGTTCGGCTGCTGCTGCAACCAAATGCTCCACATCGGCCCTCCACTGCTCCAGTGCATCCCGAGATGCATCCGGAGGTGGTGGGCATTGGAGAAGAGCACGCGCTGCATGGAGCGCGTGTTCTGGGTTGTCATGATTTGCCGACGCAGTGATTGACGCTGGCGCACCATCGCGTTGCCCAGCTTGATTTCCTGGTGAAGTTGGTGGTGGCGGGAGTGTGACTCCTACTGGTGCTGAGGCTCCTGCTGGTGGCTGCATATTGGATGGATTGCCCCCAATGGCCTGAGCAGCAGGTTGACCGTTGGATGATCCAGCAGCTGAGTTCACCATTCTCAAAATCTCAGGCGCCCCTACCTGGCGCGCCAACTGTCGGTGGTTTGGAACCGGCAGATCTCCTGACACTACTAAATTGTTAGAGGAGTTTGATGTTCGGTATGGGCGCGCGGAGATTCGAGAAGGTGAATAGTAAATGACGCAGGAGACACAGGAGTTTACGTGGTTCGGGCCGCCTGAGCGTAATACCCTACTCCACGGGTGTGTTGGTGTTGTATTAGCTGGATGAGCTTGCGTTGAGCGTCAATGGTGCGTGTGTTGCCTCACTCAATGTGTAGAGTCCGTTGTCAGCCTGTTCTTTTATAGTACAAGGGCACGCCGTTACAAGTTAGCCTGGCCCGACATGTGGCTCCGGCGGTTACTAGTATTGATATTCATTCAACAAGTTTAATTGCCCTTAATGACCGGGTAATGGGCTTTGACAGCACCGTTACTGGTAATTAAGGTCATCCGACCGTGTGTCATTAATATGGTATTAATGACACTTAATCAGGTCTTGAAGTCCTTGATTCCCCTTTGAAGATCCGAAGCCGTTATGAAGTCTTCCGGAGGTCAGAGGTTGAAGCTCCGACGGGTGGACACGTGGCAGCTCCAGTGCATACTGTGGGAAACAGGAAGCTCCGGAGCTACCTGACACGTGTCAGGTCCGGAGCTTCTCTCGGTCTGGGGTTATGTCCGGAGGTGCCATTTCGGTACATGGCCCGGAGCTTTCCCCTTGTGGGTGGTAGCTCCGGTTTGATAGTACACGTGGTGACCCTAGGATTAACCATGTTGGAGAAGCGGGTCCGGTTACATCTGACATGTGGGCCTCCGAAGGTCTTCAAATAAAGTGTGTGACTTTTCCTTGATATCTTTGTAACCTCAAGGGATGTACAGTTTCCAGGGTACCGACAGCAACCATGCCATCCCTAACATGACATCTATCTTTTGATGCTCCAATATAACGAGAGAGATAGGGTATATGTTCCCACACAGATCAAAAGGTACCCTATGGACCATCTCATCTGCTACTACTTTCTCACCCGGAGAACAAATCATATATGGGGTTTTGTGGGAACGATAGGCAACTGATATTGAATGACATAAGACTTGCTAATAAGGTTGTGAGAAGCACCAGAGTCAAAGAGGATGACTACGGGATGACAAAGGAGAGAGAAAGTACCCGTGAATACGGGTGCGCCTTCCAGAACGTCCTCGATGGCGAGGTGGTGGACATTGTCGGCTCTGGGGGCTGGCTTCTTGGACTGATTGCGGGACTGTATTGCCCCCTGGTACGATGACTGTCCTCCTTTCCGCGGGCAGTCCTTAGCGAAGTGCCCCGTACGACCACACGTGAAACATGTGTACGGGGTCTGGCCGGCACAGAAGGGAGGACCGAATCCAGGTGCATGCGGTGGAGGTGGAAGTGCACTTGGAGTCATCCCCTGCTGCTGCTGTGGACGAAAGTCGGCGTTGTTGAACGGGCATCCACGAAACATCAGTGGTCGCTATGGCGGCTGCCACCTCTGGCCGGATGGTGATCGATACACCATTTTGTTCTTACGAGGAGCACCCCCTCCGCTGCTTTGCGGAGCACTCCTTTTCTTCTTGTAAGATAACAGCTCCCTAGTAGCGTCCTCCTGCACGATCACGGCATTGACCATGTTGTTGAAGCTGCCGCTGTTGAACAAGGCAAGCTTGTCCTTCATCTTGGGGTTCAAACCCCGATAGAAGCATTCACGCTTCCTATCTTTCGTACTCACTTGGACCTGTGCATACTGGGCCAAGTGGTTGAATGCCTTGGAGTACTCGTAAGCACTCCTTCCTCCTTGCCTCAGCTCCAAGAACTCTTGAAGCTTCCTCCTCATAATATGGGGAGATATATGATATGCGCAGAATGCCTCCCGAAACTCCTCCCAGCTCACGGCATAGTCGGATGGTCGTGCGGCAAGATAATTTGCCCACCACGCACCAGCAAACCCCTGTAACTGTTGGGCTGCGAACAGGGTCTTTTGATGTTTGGTCATTCGTAGCAAACCAAACTTTCCTTCAATGGAGCGGAGCCAGTTGTCCGCCTCCAATAGTCAGCCTCCATGAAGACTGGTGGGTGTGTTGACATGAAGTCCAAGTATGAACTCGAAGAGGGCTGTCGTGGACCCGCATCTGGTCGCCTCCCTTGATGGGACGAATGTTGAACCAAAGTCCGCAGCGACTCAGTTTGCTCATCGCTCGAGCCGAGCACTGCATCGAGAACATCCAATAGACTCCTCAGAAGTTCGGGAGGTGCTGGTGGTGTAACTTGTTGCTGCGGTGTCACAGCTGGCTCCTGGGTCGGAGATTCATCCTCATGACCACGACTGGAACCTCCCATTTCAGGCGTCGAATGTGTACGCACCATTCTGCATCCATATGATTTTAAATCAGCATGTGTTTGCTTTTCCTTCATCCATTTCATATTACAGTAGTGCAAATATCGACAGGGGAGTAAGTGCATAACATTCACATATTTTGATAAAGTACAAACTTTATACAAGATATATTATCTCATGCCCAATACTATAGGAAACGAGGAATAGGTTGTCAGTTTATCTATATGCATCAGCCCCGATGTATTTAACAGGCCTAGGGGTGTCAGTTTCTCGGAAACCGACACCCATGAGTTAGAGGCGTCGATTTCCTGGATCCAACCGATGCACATATTAAATGTGTCGGCCAGACCGACGCTTATAATATATGTGTCGGTTAAACCGACGCTCATACGGCGGGCCCAGCTGGCTCTGGCTCTAAGAGCGTCGGTCGAGTAGAAACCGATGCTCTTAAGCGGGCCCCACTTGAAACCTAATCCCTTCTCGCCTCCTCTCTTCTCGCACGTACTCCATTCTCTCGCGCATGCCCAAGAGCACCAAACTCGCCCGCTGTGCCACTGCTAGCCCGCCGCCACCCTGCCCCGACGCCACTGCCGGTCGGCCCGCCGACCGCTGTCCTGTCCGGCTCCCAGTTCGGCCCCGCATCCACCCCCTGTCCGGCTCGCCTGCCAGCGCCGCCCCCATCCCGCCTCGACAGCCGCATGCCCGCCGCTGCCGCTGCTAGCACGCCGCCAACCCGCCCCTACCCGTCGGCCCGCTGACCGGCGTCCCCTCCGTCTCCCCGTCCGACTCCCAGTCCAGCCCCCGTCCATCCCCTGTACAACTCTGCCACCGGCGCTGCCCCCGTTCCGCCTTGGCCGCCGCCTGCCCGCAGCCTCGCCGGCGTCCCCTCTGCCTCCCCAGTCCGGCGCCCTCCTACGGCTCCTGTCCAGCGCACCGTTCGCCTCGGCCGTCGGCGCCCCCGTCCACCTTGCCCGTCGGTTCAACCCTAAGTGTGAAGGTAACACATTAAGTGTATTGCAAGTACGTGATTAGAGTTGTATGTTATTATAGTTGAAAGTTATATTAGTTGCTAACTTGAGAAAGTAGTGATTTATCATAATATGTGATTAGTGTTGACTCGTGAATGTGATTCATATTATTTAGTTGCTAACTCATGAATGTGATTAATATTCATTATGGTATATGATTTGAATGTTATTAAAAGTTTGTATCATGCATGTGATTGCTTCTTTTCAGAATTTCCAATATGATGACTAATTATGTGTTTGTAATATAGTAAATATTTTTATAATTATGGTAGCTTTAGAGGATTGTAGTGAAAGATGATTCTAGTTGTGAAGTATGCGTTAAGACATGCACAGATGCATAGGGAAATAATGAGGACAACTAATTAACCGCGCCTGAACGGTGGATCCGGACATAGAACATTCAACTCCGACCAACATTCCTCCTTTGTCTTGTTCTTTCCTCTCTCGTAAATTATTGAAAAATGAAAATGAGGAATGTAACCTATAGAATTTGATTACCCGTTTCGAATCGGCACATATCACATGCTATTGGCATGTGAGACGTGAAGGTTCGGAATTGTCCCTTTTTGGACAGCCTGGGAGTGGATCAGAGGGGCATGGCTTGTGATGAGACACGAGTCTGGATCCGGACGAGATTTCGACGGTATAACCCTGATGTTCTCTGCTGCACCATTTTGGGGCGTGCAGTGGAGAACAGCGGGGTTATGCTGCCGAAATTTTGTCTGGATCCAGACCACGTGTGTCGTCATAAGCACGCCCCACTCGACCACTCCTGGGTGGGTTTAGGACCTATCTTCCTAGTTGTACTGACCGTCACATAATATGAAAATAAAATAATTATAATGATTTTTCTGATTTGAAGGTATAAGTTGAAAAATGGGTTACGACCGTAAGGTTATGTATGATGGATGGAGCTCAGATGGTGTGCACACTTTGGAATGGGCACAAATCGCGAATGTGTTCGTGAACCAAGCATTTCCTAGTGGTGCTCGTTTTGTGAAATGTCCGTGTAGCAGGTGCCAGAATTGTCGACGTTTCGAGAGGTCTAAAATGATGCTGCACCTTTGTAAGCACGGATTTATGTTAGACTATCTAGTGTGGCGTGAGCATGGAGAGATGGATCATGCTACTGAGTCAGACGGAAACGAGAATGAAGATCGGATGGATGAGATGATGGCGGATGTTGGTTGAGAGTACGAAGAGTAGTCACTGCCAGAGGAGGTGAAGAAGTTTTACAGACTTCTTGCCGCCGCACATGAAAAAGTATATGAGGGCGCTAGTGTGACCGTTCTACAGGTGGTCACATGACTTATGGGGCTGAAGTCTAAGCTCAATTTTGCAAATAATTGCTACAATGTTATCCTAAAGTTGATCAATTATCTCCTTCAGGCAAAACATAAGATGCCGGAAGACATATATCATTCAAAGTAGATTTTGGAAGGTCTGGGCATGAGTTATGAGAAAATTGATGCGTGCGAAAATAATTGCATGTTGTTTTAGAAGGAACACCAGAACGATACTCAATGTATGCATTGCAATGCATCTAGACATGTGAAGGTTTTGAATGATGATGGGGAGGAAATAAGTACAATGGTACCGGTTAAACAACTTTAGTACATGCCTATCACGTCCAGGCTTAAATGGTTGTTCCTTTCTGAAGAAACTGCGAAGCAGAAGAGGTGGCATTCAGAAGGGTTACGTGAGAGCGATGACAAAGATATTATGGTACATCCTTCGGAGGGCGTGACATGGCAAGCTCTAGACCATTTCAATTCAGAGTTTGGTAAAGATCCAAGAAATGTGTGTCTTGGATTGTCAACAGATGGTTTCACTCTTTTCAGCTCAAGTAACAGTCCATACTCTTGTTGGCCTGTTTTCATCATGCCTACAATCTCCCTTCCAACATGTGCATGAAAGAGGGATACATATTCCTCACGGCCATCATTCCTGGTCCTAAACATCCTGTGACAAAAATTAATGTGGTTATGCAACCGTCGATCGAGGAGTTGAAAGAGTTGTGGCAAGGTGTAAAGGCATATGACAGTTATATGAAATGTGAGTTTACTTTACGTGCCGCATATCTATGTTATATACATGATTTGTTGGCATACGACATTTGGGCTGGTTGGTGTGTCCATGGAAAATTGTGTTGTCCCATATGTATGGCTGATACCGATGCCTTCAGGTTGAAGTATGGAAGAAAAGTCAGCTTCTTTGATTGCCATCGAAGATTCCTTCCTTCAAATCACCCTTACAGGAGTGATACACGATCATTTCGAAAAGGAAAATGTGTTACAGAAGGACCCCCTCGTCGATTAACAGGCGAGCAAAAAATGGCATGGCATGCAAAGCTAAAAGAGTCCACTAAAGGTGGTTTCGAAGGGTATGGTACAGAACGCAACTGGACTCATATTTCTTTTCTTTGGGAGCTACCATATGCAAAAGCGTTGCTTTTACCGCACAACATAGATTTGATGCACCAGGAGCGTAATGTCATTGAAAGCATCATAAGCATATGTTTTGATTTTACCGGTCAAACTAAAGATAATATGAGTGCGAGGAAAGACTTAGCTGATATTTGCGATCGTCGTGGGCTTGATGTTATAACAAATGCAAGCGGAAATGAAAGTAGGCCATGAGCTCCATACTGTGTTCGACCAGAAGAAAGAAAGCAAATACTTAGTTGGTTGAAAACACTGAAGTTTCCAGACCGCTATGCAGCAAACACAAAACGATGTGTTAATCTCAACACTGGTAAACTGAATGGGGTTGAAAAGCCATGATTATCACATTATGATGAAGAGACTTATACCAATAATGTTTCGTGGCTACTTCAGACCTGATTTGTAGAAGATGTTTGTTGAACTTAGCTACTTTTTTAGACAAATTTGTGATAAGGAAGTGTCAAAAAAGATGATGCGACAGTGGAAGAAAGAAATTTATGTGCTTGTATGTAAGATGGAAAAAGTGTTCCCGCCTGGATTTATGAATGTTATGCAACATTCGCGGGTGCATTTACCCTATGAAGCATTGGTAGAATGTCCTGCACAATTTAGGTGGATGTATAGCCAAGAAAGAGAATTGAAGAAACTTAGAGCTACAGTGGCAACAAAGCAAGAGTTGAGGGTTGTATTGTAAAAGCATTTGCAGTTAAAGAGATTACTAAATTCCCTAGCAAATATTTTTCAGGTGCCAACAACGTGAATGCAAGTGTCACACGATATCATAATGTAGAAGAGCAATCTACGAGAGAGTTTAAGATTTTTCAATGGAAGGGTAAAGGTGTTGGGTCTGCTAATTCTCATTATATTTCAGCAAAAGAGAGGAACTACACCATGGTTTACATATTTTTCAACATGGAGGGGGTGTTACCATATTTTGAAATGTTTGACAAGTTGTATTGGAAATCTTCACGAAAACCTACACAAAGTCAAATGGATAAGTTGCGTCAGCATGGCATAAACGGTGGAAAAAGCTTTGTGGACTGGTTCCGTTAACATGCAATTTTCTATCCGTTTTTTCTTTCAATATTAGTTCACATGTTTATTAAGATGCTAACTTTGTTTATTTATGTAGTGTATGAAAGATGTCAACATCCCTGATGACTTCCGACAGATGTCGCATGGTCAATTGAGAGCAACAGAATTTAGCAGGTACAATATCAACATATATCGTTTTCGGACGGCAATTTTAGAAGCAAGTCGTCCACTTGCTGGCACTACAAATAGTGGAGTAATGATAACTGCCGCAGAGGGTAGTGGAAAAGTGATGGAATACAACGGTGTTCTTAAAAAATAATAGAGTACACATTTGGCGGTCCAAAAACACATCAACTTGTGATTTTCGACTGTGAATGGTTTGATTCAACATCAGGCACATGAGTTGATGATTTTGGAATGGTGGAGGTCAACCACAAGTCATGATACACTACCCATAACAACAATGTTGTACTTGCGAATCAAGTGGTACAGGTGTACTATTTAAGTTATCCTCACCCATGTTTGAAAAATTTGTGGGTTGTGTATATAGTTAACCCTGAAGTGCACCCTCATTGTTATGATGAGTATATAGAGATTCAAGAAGATTACAGGATTATCTATCGGGATGAAGTCGAGGAAGCATAAGATTTTATGATATTTTCTAGGATAGGACTCGTAGAAATTGCTAGTGATACGTTAGAGTTGATGTATGAAGAACACGGTGGCCCTTCAAGAAAACGTGTTCGGCAATCACAAAGAATTATGGAAAAGAAGAAAAGGAATTTGGGAGAAGAGGATAGATATCATGAAGAAGAGGAAGAGATGGATGAGATTGAAGAGGAAGAGATGGAAGAAGAGATACGTGAATATCTTAATGCACGCGTGACAGAAGCAGATCTTGATGCTGATGATATTTCATTTATATTGTACGCATTTTTAGATTTTTAATATTATTGTATACATTCTTTATTTATTATCTAATGTTGTATACTAATCATTTCTATAAAAATGTGCGCAGATGTTTAAGATTTTGCCATGTTTGGGGAAGAAGAAGAGCAAGAGGGGTAGTGGATCTTCTGCCTCCACTCCCAGTTCAACTTCGAGCCAGCCAGACCCGTTTTAGGTACTTGTTTTTTACATACATTTAAATATTCAATTAATTGTCTATTGTTTCTTACTTGTTTACATACTTCTTTATTTATATTTTCAGGGTACTTCTTATAGTGGGCAGGGGAAGAGGCAGTTTTTGAGTTGTGTGGCAGAGCCGACGTCGAGCGAGCCTGCACGAGGTCCGATAAAGGTGACAAATCGTTTCCCGCCGTACGAGGAGTTGTACGGGGAGGAACCAAAGACTGTCAAGTAGACGTCGGAGCAGGAAGGTGGCTCAGGAGGAGGCTCAGCTGAAGGCTCAGGGCGAGGCTCAGGAGGAGCCTCAGCAGGAGGCTCAGGACGAGTCTCAAGAGGAGGCTCGAATACTGTTGGGCGGTGGACCTCTTCTAATGGTGGGAATGAGGGAGATGATGAGGAAGAAGATGAGCGTGAGGATCCCGAGCGAGATGCCAGCATTGCAAGAAGGACTGAGCTAGAAGAGTTAGGTCACCCCGATCGATGCCCTTTTAGGTAATATTTTTAATTAACTAAAAATCTCATTATATCTTTTCAATTAACTAATTTTATGTATTTTTTATGTATAGGATGCGGAGGCACCTTTTATGTGGTGTAAGTAAAAGTATAGACGAGCAAACAATTATAAGGCCGAAAGTTACTAGGTGTTGGGTGGAGCTTGGATGGAGTGGAAAGGGGCATCGACGAGTAGTTTACACCGAGTTGGGAAACGCCATCCGGTTTTGCTATCCCGGGATGGTTAGTAGATGGTCAAATAATTGCAATGCATAGTTGGGATAACTATGCGCTTCAAGAGTATGGCGATTCGGGTACATGTCAGGATAAAGTTTGGGAGATCTTCTGGGTAAGTTTGTTTTGATTGTTTCATTACATTAAATCTTATTGTTATTTGACATTAATTGTTGCTTGTATGCATGTTAGGTTACGTTTGGAGGAGGGTGTTAGTCAAGCATATGCTTGTTTAGTTTTTCATAATGCAGCAAAGAGACATGTCAAGGACTCGTTCTGTAAGGCACGGATCAAGGCTGTGACTGTCTACTACAAGATGGTGATGTTCCAGCCTATGACAAACAAAGAAGCAGCCAAAATTCACCTCACTAGGTAAGAGTACTTGAAAAGTCATGTGGATTGAATTTGTGCGAATATGGAGGCTTGGGAATGGTTATGCGGGTATTGGGGTTCACCCGAGTTCAAAAATATTTCTGATAGACATCGAAGAAACCGGAAGAGCAAGCCAGGAAAGCATTTCCTCGGGCCGATGGTTATGTTCGGATGGAACAAAGGATGGTATGAATTCTTATATTCATACTTAGATTGCTTCAATTAATTGCATTGATTAAATTATTGATCTTGATATTGCAAACAGCTGAAACAGGTACGCCTCCTACGTTTTTTGAGGTTTATCTTAAGGGGCACAAAGGTCCAGACCCGAATCGCCCGGAGGTCTTATGTGACGAGGCATCAACGCAGAAATTGGTACGTATGTTTATTCTTTGTTCCTTTTATCCATCAACTCAATTTATCTTGTATTACATTAATCTGTTAACTAAATGTATCACAGGAAAAGTATGTTGAGTGTTTCAAGAAGAATCATGGACTGGATTCAGACTATTTGAGAGAGCCGTTGGATGTCGCTGCAGCATACGATGTCGGCGGAGGTCTACCGCATGGGAGGTATGTGTAAAGATAATGATGATTTGTACGTTAATGAATGTCGATTCTTCACACTTATATTTTGTTGTAGACATGGGTTAGGCGACGGATATGTAGAGCGTGAGGCTTATGCTAGACGACGGTCGTCCAATGTTAGTGGTAGTCGATTTCAATCATCTACAGAGGCTGACTTACGAGAAGAATTGAGACGCACAAAGGAGGAGATGCAACAACAACAACAAGAGACACAGATGTTGCTGCAACAACAACAACAAGAGACCCAGATGTTGCTGCAACAACAACAGCAACAGACACAGATGTTGCAGCAACAGATGCATTATTTATATGTCTCAGGTAATATGTAATTTTCTTATTTTAAAATATTATTCGATTTACAAATTTATCTACTCAAGATATCACAACTAATTTACTTGATGCAGTTCATGGGTCAAGGTATCTCCTGTTCATAGTTTGGTCCTCGACCAATGCAGCCAGCACTACCACTGATTGGCTCCGCACAGGTAAAACTACTTATCTTATTGACTTCAATTATATAATGCAATATCGTAACAATTTGTGTTGCAGGGTTCCCAGAGTGGTCAATCGTATGTTCCACAATCTTACGGATTTATGTCACTGTTGGCTTCTAGATTGCAGCAAAATAATCCAGGTAAATTGTAATTTTCGCATTTGACCACTTTATTTGATTCCGAAATGATTCCAATTATAATCTCACAACTTCATGCAATTTTCCCGCCGATGACTTTCCCTCTGGTGCAGACTCGCCCATCACAAGGAGACGCAGCAGTATGTATGACATGCATCCATGTTAAAATATTTTCATTATAACATCACATATTAGTTACCACAACATTAAAAAGAAAAGGGAAATACTAGCGGGGAGATGAAGTGAAAGAGGGAACAAGTGAGAGAGCGAGAGAGGCACAGATAGATAGAGAGGGAGAGGTAGACATAGAGAGAAAAGAAGTGATAGATAGAGAGGGAGAGAAATATATAGAGGGAGAGAGGAAGAAATAGAGAGAAAAGAAGAGATAGATAGAGAGGAAGCTAGAGATAAAGAGATAGAGGGAGAGGAGAAGAGATAGAGTTGGAGAGCGAGTGAGGGCGAGAGAGTTAGAGAGAGTGAGAGGAAATATGAGATTGTGTTGATAAGTTTTAGTGCAAACCAATATGCTTCTCCTTTTTAAAGTTATGTTATTGAGTAAGTAGGAGTTAACATGTTACGTTATTAAGTTTCTATTTCATTTGTGATCTATTGCAGGGATCTCGTCACGGAACACCTGAAGGTGTCGATGCTTTCTTTAACATCAACGACGGAGGTGCGAATGGAGGAGATGGGAGCGGAGGACATGCGAGTGGAGGCTCCCATGACGATATTTGAATTTCCTTTACTCATTTTCAAATTGTTGTTCTTGTGTTTTGTTGTGCTTGTGTTCGAAACATTTCAAAACTTTTGTACGGTGCTATGTTTGAGAACTTGTGTATGGTCATATGTTTGAAAACTGATATGCTATATATATGTTGATGTTGTGAGTAAAATGGAGGCTCCCCATCCGGGGAGAGAAAGAAAATAAATTATTTCTTAAAAAAAACACGTTATGTGCGTCGGTTTTGTCTAAACCGACACCCATAGCTGGCTACTGGAGGACGGCCACGCGGCACATTATATGCGTCGGTCCCTGGAAACCGACACAGTTAAGTTGATTATATGCGTTGGTTTCTAATGGACCGACGCTCAAACTCGCGCTCAGTCAAGCTGCCACGTGTCGACTTATGTGCGTCGGTTCGGTCGACACCGACGCATATAAGTGACTTAAGTGCGTAGGTCGGCGTGGCCGACGCATTTAACTTTAAGTGCATCGGAAGCTAGAAACCGGCGCACATAGATAATAAATGTGTCGACCCCGACGCACTCAGTCGTTAAAGGCGTCCAAAATACGTCGTCGGCAAAGTGCGTTGGTTCACCAACGCCTTTACCTTATGTGTGTCGATTTATGTATGCAACCGACGCTCATATGGCCGACGCCCTATCGACGGATTCCTATAGTGCATGTTTACAGTAGTAAACTTCAAAATGACGGACTCCCACTACGGAAGTGCATCACTACCATACTTGGTCCCCATGAGACGTCATACACACCTTGTCATCTTATACATACCCACTATTATTTTTAATATGACACAAACATGGCCACAAAATAAACAGGAGCAACTACTAAACTATATGTTGCCCTTGATGGCAGGAGGGCTGCCCCAACCTACTCTGATACATCCTGTTCGATGTACTCGAGTTCCTTAGGATCTTCTTCTTCCTCTTCGTCCTCAGAAATTTGTGTCACAGGTTTGGTTGTTGAAGCAGGAGTTGCTACCTTACCCGCCAGCGATGATGTTGCGGCAACTAATGACTGCAGATCAGTCTGTAGAAGAAACATCTTATAGTCTTCAAATTCCTTTCACGCATGCTCGCAACAGGCTTTCCAATTCTGAGTCTCCTCCCTGGATTGATCCCGTTCCTGAGTTACTGAACCCAACTGATCATCCAGCAGCTGTACCTCAAGTTGACTCGCCTCCAATGCGCTTTCTGTGCACTGTGCTTCCTGGCGAGCTTCCGATAAGTCTTGAACAGCTTGGTGCCACTGATTCTCCCTAACGTTTAAACGTCGGATCAGAGGAGCAATCTCGGCTCTAAGTGAGTCATTGTCCCACTCAAAATGATCCCCTCGAATCAAAGCTCGCTTCAGATCACTCATCACCCTTCCAATGCTAACATGATGTGCAAGGCTCTCTTGACACGCCGATGCTGCATATGATGCCAAGATTATTTTTGGTACCTCTCCATGATGGCCATATGCTGCAATCATTCGACTCACCCACTCTTCACCAGCTCTACCGTCGACTGGAAGGAGCGCAAACGGGGTGCCCACCATAGAATCATAATGAAGCTTGCAAAACCTCATAATAGCAACACTCGCGGCATAACACCACGTGTCTTTCAACTGAATCACTTGCACCTGAATGGAGAAAGGAGCCCATCCAATATGCGATGGACCAGCAGGTACATCGACAAAAATGGTGCATTTTGTCACACTTCCATCCTCGATCTCCTTGCCCCAATAGTCCGGTATTTCGCAATACCCGAACCGTTGAAGCAGCGCTATCAACAAATGAGGAAAACCTTTCAGAAGAGCACACTTCGTGAACACCCATCTGTTCGATAAGTATACCGTCAAATCCGCCATCTGTGGAAAAGATACTCGAACAATGAGAAGGTTTCCAACTCCCAACAGTACAAGAAAAATTTAAAACTGGAGTTGTAATCACAGTCTGTTCCAGCTGAACTTCCTGTATAAAATCAAAATTTTCATAAAGGAAACGTCAGAACCAGATGTTGGGTTGAATACAAAAGTTGTAGTACACTTTACAACCTTTCCATATTGTACTCATAAAGCTCCAGGGGAGCTAGAAAGTAGAATCTATATAGGTTTAATGTTGACCCAAATTTTCTGGAAATTTTGACAGAACCTCCCCTGTATATGTGGTGATTTCCACAAGTTATACAGGTATATCATAACAATATATTGAGGTAATGACAAAATAAACATTGTATAACATCAAGCTAACAATCCAGAAGTAAAATATTTTTGCCTTCAAACATTGGTTATACAGGTATAGCGCGCAAATTCAAGACTTTGCGCAAACTGTTTCAAGTTCTGGTCTGTCAGAACCAAGTTTCCGACAATAGGAATTAAACACCGTTACACCAAGATTCAGGCCATGAGTGAAACATGAAGTTAAGAGAGAACTTCCTAAGATTTCCATAATTGTATATATATCACCATGTCACTATTCTGGATCAAAAGCTATAACTATCCAAACTTAACAGCCCACAGTTCACTATTTTGAAATCGAAATTGAATTGACTCAAATCTGAATCAGGAAAACTTTTGAATAGAAAAACTGTAGATATCCTTCTACCCTTTCCAAATATGTGTCACAATAAGGCAGAGGATTTTTTTACAGTGCGTTATGGACAAAATACAGAGACTGGTACAATTGTAGGGTCATCTGGAGCAGTTTAAGCATACCCCAAATTTCAACAGATTATCAAGCTTTTCTGCCTTGATGGTAAACAGAAAAGTTGTAGAGGTCTTCAAGAGCTTTCGATCCATATAGCATACCCCTACGTTTACTCATAACTAACTAATATTTAACCCTGGCAAATTTGAGCTAACTTCAGCCACAATTCAAGAATCTTGGTTCTAACCCTATGTTGTGTCGAAACTCATTTTGCAGAGTCCGAACCTACCAGCACATGATAGTCAGACTTCCCAGAATGTAATGGAACCATTCTGTCATTGGGGATGGTCAAGTATCAATGTCGATACTGACGGTACTACGTGCCTCACCGAAGAAAATTCTAACCAGTATTTCCGGATACGTTTATAGGTGGCCCTAGTATCGTTCACTTCGCAAATGTGTTCTACACGGGTCGCTACCGTAGTTAGTGCTGCAGAAGACAAACAATCCCCTTTAACACCTTCACGCCTCAACGGCAGCACGGGGAAACACAACAGGCGGTCAAAATAATAATATATATGAAAGTAATTGCATACGACTCTGGTCTGAGTCGCCCTTGAGCGATGTCATGTCTCGAGGTACATGGTTGTACTACGTCTGTACAGCAAAGACTCCCGCATGAACCGTCTTATACACGCTCGGGCATACGTGTTTCGCATGCTTCCATAGAACATGAATAGTTCTAGAGACGCATACTATCGGGTTATTCGCCACCCGACGGGGGCTCCCACTAACTTTGAAGCACGCTGGGGTACCGTGTGTCATAGGTTCTCAGAAACATGGAATGTTTCAGAGACTCCTATTAACATTTCTATGCCAAGCCACGGAAAGACTTCGATGCTACCTCTTGCATGGTGAGCTTACCGCAATTGATCCACTTACGGTGGCGTACCTTACCTCTTACATGACATCGGAGCGTCGTTACAGAATATAACAACACATAGTTAGTTTACCACCTTTATACCATATACTATTATTACTTCTTATATGGGCATATAGCTAATTCCTCAATCAATAATCCTAAGTTTTGAAACTATGCTCTTTTCAAGCACACTGTTCCCAATGATGCTCTAATACCATGTCTGTGGGGACCAGAATCCCGACGTCCAAGGATCTCATTGGGTGGTGTCATGCGATGTGACACCCAACAGTATACAAGAAAAAAACGAGAACAATTTACAATACCAAGTCTTTATTTATAAACACAGCGAAAGTTTTACAATACTAAACGAAAAGGGAAGAGAACTATACATCATAGCTATGCTCTCGACACTAGCTATGCAAAAGCAAAGTAATCCATGTCCTGGATACTTCGCACTAGAAACACCCAACTTACGGCGGTGTGCAGGGTTCCCACTCAGCTGTAAACCCGGGAGGGGGTACAGCCTCGTCATCGAACCCGTCATCAGTCGTACAATCTGCAAAAACTTGTTAACTGCAAACGTGATCTTAGGGCTCAACAAGACTAACCCGTCTCACTAGACATATGCAGGGATGAATTCTAATCATAGGTAAGGAATAGCGTAAAGGACACGCCTACAAGTTGATCCTTATAGTCATGTTTTAAGTAGTACATGACATTCTTCAGGCACGGCACTTCATAAACTCCATGATCAAACAAGAAACGCTTTGCCAATGATATGACATGCCCAAGCACATAATGCTATTACAGGTAATGTATGGGGAAAATGTATACTATTAATTGTGCTATCTCTAAGACATACAAGGTTGCAAAAAAATTATAATTCAATACATCGTATTCTCCTGACTTCTTCAGTATTTACTACATCATGACATAGTGAACAAGTGGTACTCTGTTACCGCGATGGACGGTGATTGCAATCAGGACACACCCGATCCACACGACGCATACGCACTTTCAAAAATGCCAGTGAGTACTTACAGCAGTACCTACGTAGCACTTCAGTACTAGTCGTATATGACCACCTTTCACCCAACACTCGAACATCGAACTGTTCGATTCGTCATGAGCAGGAGCTCACTGCGTTGGGTGTACTCTGACATGCCCATCAGCTGATTTACACCTTGCTGCCCACAACCCATGCCTATAAACGGATCAGAATGCCTTAACAAACCAGTATCAAGCTACGTCAGTTTATTGGAGCCCATTTTTCCATGTCGGCGGTACAATTGAAGCTTGTCTAGCAGGGCCGCACACGGCACGGGCCTTAATCAACACAGTCAGAGATATACGACCAAGACCATCTCTTGTCGCTTCCTACTCATCTTTGACCGGTCTCAGTCTCATAATTATAAAACATTTTTTGACCTAATTCCTTCCATGTGATAAAATCCTATCTCGCAAGTAGACTCCAACTACTCGACTTCTACCGGATCCCTATGAATATAAGCATGGCAGTTACTACACAAGTCCGTGAGCTATTCTAATCACTCCCTGGGTTCTTTGGTCATGCAAGTGGATGTCAAACACCTTAAACGTAATGCACAAACATCTGAAGACGTAAGGTAAATGAAAACAACAAAGACACTGTGAGGAACTTAAATGCAAATCGGGGCTTGCCTTAATGTGAGTCCAGTTGTATGTTAGTTTCCAGCAGCTGGACTTCCAAAGCTTCCGGCTGCTCCTCGACTTCAGTTACTCCACGTTACACATATACTATATATGAATGACTTTGAACATAAATAATATGTCTAAGGTCACAAGCTAATATCTTGTGAATCAATTAAGATTATGATCTTAAATGGCTTTGAAACTTTTATGGTAGATACTAGGGACTCTAAGGGAGACTCTTGCAAAGAACAGGAGATGATCAAGGAAGTTTGTTGTCTCTAAAATTCCTACAAATATAAACCTTATCTGAATTTTGGTTTTAATTATGGAGGTCTATAATGGCTACAAGTGGATGTACCATGTATAGAGATTCTCACTAGTCTAGTAAAATTGGTTTCACAATTTTCTAAGCTTCCGACATGGAGAAACTTATTTTATAAGTTTGGGGAAATTTCTGAAATTGATTTTGTATTTTTCTCAATTTTTAACTACATAGAGATTTGGAACACTGATCAACCTAATAACTGAAGTCCAATAAACTTGAAATTCGTACTGGAGATCAACTGTATTATTAAGAGTGTTCTATCAAAAATTGGTAATTTTCCAATTAACAGAATAGGAGTAATTAATTTTCCAATTAGTTGGCTCAAAGGAATTAATTATAAAAATTCAGGGTGTTTGATGTCTAATAAATTGCATCACGGCAAAGTGGAGATTGAGATGAGTCTATCAAAATTTATTTGGAAATTTTTGAGCAATTCTATTAGGAGTAATGATTTTTAGAAGTTTGGGTAAATCCTTGAATTATTTTCCAACGAGAAACATTTAAATAAAGCAGTCGGTCCCACATCATTTAAATGGGCCAATCGCAACTGGGCCACACCGGGGGCCACAGGGTTAACCCGCGCAGCCGCACTGGATCCGAAGCCGCAGCTGACCCGCGCGCTCTCACGCATCGCTGACACGCGGGGCCCACGACCTTCGTCTACCTCGCGACGCTCCGCTCGGCCGCGGCGGCGCTGCGTCGGCGAGCTCACCGCGATAGCTGCATCGACCTCCATTCGTCTCGGCCCTGACCGCCTAGCCATAAAATTGACCACACAACATGATGTTGAGGTCCAATCGCGGTGGCAACGGCCGGAGATGGTGGCACGACGACGGCGGCGAAGCTAGGGTTCCGGCTATCATCGGAATCGCTCAAGAATTGCGCAAACGGCTCGGGAAAAGGTTGGGGTGGCCTATGGGATCATGAGGAAGACTCCTAGGTGGTGTAAACGGCGTGGAACCGCCGCGAAACACGAGTTCGTCGATGAACAAGGGAGGTCTCAATGGCGGAGGGGAAAACATGAATATCTCAAACTCTACTCGATGGCGTCCACTGATTCTTGGTAGAGGGGTCCGCTAGGAGGTACGTAGTATAATCCTTACCTGGATTTAAGAATCATTACACGTAGAAACTGAATCAAACCCAAAAGTGAGCTAATTCATGGGCTACGGCCGCAAGCAAAACTTGAATAACTTGCTCGATACTTAAGGAAGTGAAGCATGGGTTTTGCTGTGAGAAAGATCTTGTGATGGCGATCCTTTTTGCTGTTGGAGTTGAGGCTTGACACCGCTTGTTGAGGGCTCACGATGGTGGCGCAGAGGCGTCGTTCTATCCCAACTTCGGCGACGTCTGCGGAACTCCAAACTACGGCCAACCCTAGGAGCAAAACAATAAGCTAGTTGGCGTAAATGATAGAGCACGAACTTGGCGCCAACTTTGCCGTTTGCATTGAAGGGAATAGAGGTAGGAGTGAGGTTCTTACCGGGAGGAAAGGAAAGCGGCGGTGTTGTGCGACGGCGGGGCTAAACTGCAGCGAGGGGAAGCGGAACGTGGATGGAACTCGACGCCGTCGGTCGGGAGGGATAGATATAGGCCGGAGGAGGTGTTTAGGCCACGCAGCTGCCTGCTTTGCATGGCTTGTCGCGGTGGCGAGCTCCCTCGATGTTGAAGTGCGGTGACAGCCATAAACATAGCGCTTCGGCATTTCATCGAGTGGGAGAGGCTGACAGTGGGTCTCACCGCCCCTCTTAAGCCCTATCCTTTCTGGAACTTTAATTCCCCTACCAAACTTGATCCAAAAATCATGAAAATTTGTGGATAGGCTCAAATGAATATCTGGAATTTGATTCTGAAATCATAAATTCAAATTGATCAAGTTTCAGTTGAAATTCAAATTTGAATTTGAATTGAATTAGATTCAATGGAGCCACTGAATTAAATAGCAAATGAGCTTCAAAAATTGTGAAACTTCTTGGATAAGTCCAGCAAGTCATGATGATCAAGAAGGTGTGTTTAAATTTTCATGTTCAGTAAGTTTGAACAAAATTCAAAATTTGAACTGAATTATGGCTCGAGTTTGCTAAGTGTCTCAAATAAAATAGAAATTGCAATTCAAAAATCTTGAAACTTGGCCATGGAAAAATGTATAGCCTCATATTTCAATATTTTGATAGGGCCCAAATGTACAGGTATATTCAATTTAATTTGAATATATTTCATACTGCATAGTGTTTTGCCCTAGCAAAATCCATTCAAGAAAATCCAAAATTTGAAGGGAGGTCACTTGAATTATCCTAGGGTCATTGGTGAAGTCCATCCCTTATGTTAATAAAATTTTAGTTTGAGGGAAAGAATTTTGCTTGATGATATCAAGTTCATTTGTACAACCATAATTGACCTTTACTATGGTTGAAAATAAACTCGTAACAAACTTCATATTAAGGAAAAGCTGGGATTTTACATACAAGCCTTACGAAGTGCCATCAAACGATCAAGTTACAACTACAAATCTGAGAGATGTCGACAACAACAACAAGGCTCAGAACTTGATCATACAAGGATTATCTCAAAGCGACTTTTACCGTGTTGCGCACCTACAATCTGCATACGACGTGTGCAAAGTACTTTGCGACTACCACAAAGGATCTAACACGATCAAGAAGGTAAAACAAGATATGTTCAAAAAGGAATACATGTTTTTTGAGATGCAACCTGGTGAGTCCATTGATGACCTCTTTGCACGCTGTAGAAAAATTCTTAGCAACTTACGTACATCAATGTAATTTTCAGATGCTGAAAATGCTAGGCAACTACGAAGTGCATTAGACATGTCAATTTGGGAGATGAAACTCACATCCATTCGTGAATCTACTGTCTTTAGTACACTTACAATAGATGTTCTTTATTCTAAATTAAAAACTCATGAAATTGAAATAGTTTCACGTAAGAACCCCAACAAGTCTCTTGCATTTGTTTCTCAACGTGATATGCCTAGCTCCGGACAATCTTTATCTTGTAGTACACTTGCTTTGTTGTCCTCTCTAACCCTTGAATAGATTGAGAAGTTTCCAGAGGAGGAGCTATGTAACACCCTCATTTTCATGCATCACGCCCTGCATACATTCATACATATGTTTAACATTAACCAACATAAAAAGGAACAAGTTTAAAATTGATTTAAAACAAAACCGCACCTAACAATTCTGGAAAGTGCGAACTAGTCCGCTTTCTCTCTAACTTCAAACGGACTTGTCCGTTTTGCGGCGGACTAGTCTGTTTTTATCTCTGGACATTTTTGGTCTTGTCCCTTCCAGTACGGACTAGTATGGTTTTCCAAGAATCCTTGAAAATTTGCTAAGTCCCAGGACTTGTTCGGACTAGTCCGGTATTCCAGCGAACTTGTCCGTTTTCCTCTCTGACTAAAGTTGGAGTTGTCTGAGTTTAGGCCGTACTTGTCTATTTTTCCTTTCTGGACAAGTTCGGACTTGTCCGATATCCAGTGCGGACTTGTCCGATTTCCCTATGTCCAACTTTGGACTAGTCCGACCCTTTTCGAACTTGTCCGATAAATCACGACTCCGAATTGATCTTTTGTTTCACGACTTGTTCCAATGGACTCAAGCTTGTCAAGAAAGTTTTGAGGAGTTGAAGAAGAGGTTAACTACATCACCAATTATATTATTGACGGATGTAAGCAAGAGTTTTGACATATGTTACGACGCGTCGAGACAAGGACTTGGATGTGTGCTCATGCAAGAAGGTCAAGTGGTCGCATATGCGTCAAGACAATTGAAGAAACATGAGCAGAATTACCCAACATATGATTTGGAACTTGCAGCCGTGGTACATGGATTGAAGATTTGGAGACACTATATTCTTGGACATAGGTGTGAAATTTACACGAATCATAAGAGTCTTAAGTATATTTTCACACAAACGGATCTAAATTTGAGGCAACGAAGATGGTTGGAGCTCATCAAGGATTGTGATTTGGGAATAAATTATCATCAAGGGAAGTATAATGTTGTGGCCGGTGACTTGACTAGAAAAGGGGTAAGTCATCAACTCACAGTTCAAGGGCTGCCGTCCGAGTTATGTATGGAGTTTGAACGGTTGAAACTCAGATTCATCAATGAGATTGGGATGATGGAGTTAAATCCGACTTTGGAGCAAGAAATTCGAGAGGGCTAAACGAAGGATGGGGAAATTCAGGAGATCGAGGAAAGGACCCAAGAAGGGAGAGAATTCAGATTTGATGAGGATGAACATGGTACTCTATGGCTTGGAAAGAGGATTGTTGTGCCTAATGTGAAGCATATTTGGGAGACAATACTAAAGGAAGCACATGACTTGCCATACTCAATTCACCCCGGTTGTACCAAGATGTAAAAAGACTTGAATACATGTTATTGGTGGGCTAGCATGAAGAAGGACATAGCTGAATATGTAGCATTGTTTGATGTGTGCCAACGAGTCAAGGCAGAACATCAAAGGCCAACAGGATTATTGCAACCATTGGAGATTCCGAAATGGAAGTGGGAAGAAATCAGCATGGACTTTATAGTTGGTCTACCGCGTACCCAGTCCGATTATGACTCAATTTGGGTAATTGTGGATCGATTGACCAAATCAGCTCATTTTGTTCCTTTCAAAACCATTTATAACACCATGAAGCTAGCAGAGATATATATGGAGCACATTGTGTGTCGACATGAAGTCCCAAAGAAGATACACTGGGATAGAGGTTCTCAATTTACCTCCAGATTTTGGCAGAAATTGCATGAAGCGTTGGGAGCAAGGTTGAATTTCAGCTCAGCATATCACCCTCAAACGGATGGGCAAACTGAGAGGACCAATCAGATTTTGGAGGACATGCTAGGAGCTTGTGCTTTGAAGCATGGGAAAAGTTGGGACAAGAGCTTGCCATATGCATAATTTTCATACAACAATAGTTACCAAGCAAGTTTGAAGATGTCACCATACGAAGCACTATATGGAAGGAGGCATAGGACGCCCTTGTTTCGGAGTGATACAGAGGAGAATCAAGTATTTGGTCCGGATGTGTTGCTAGAAGATGAAAAACAAGTTCAGGTAATTCGTGAAAACATGAGGGCTGCTCAATCAAGACAAAAAGGCTATGTGGACAATAGGAGAAGGAAATTAGCCTTTGAAGTGGGAGACTTTGTTTACCTCAAGGTGTCCCCAATGAGAGTTCATAAGAGGTTTAACATAAGAGGAAAGCTAGCACCTCGCTACATTTGTCCGATTTCGGTGCGAACTAGTCTGATTTCTCTCTGACTTCAAACGGACTTGTCCGTTTTGCTGCAGACTAGTCAATTTTTCTCTCTGGATGTTTTCGGACTTGTCCAGCCCAGTACGGACTAGTCTGGTGTTCCAAGATTCCTTGAAAATTTGCTAAGTCCCATGACTTGTACGGGCTAGTCCGGAGTTCCAGCGGACTTGTCCGTTTTCCTCTCTGACTAAAGTCGGACTTGTCCGATTTTAGGCTAGACTTGTCTGTTTTTCCCCTCTAGAAAAGTTCGGACTTGTGCGATATCCAGCGCAGACTTGTCTGATTTCCCTCTGTCCAACTTCGGACTAGTCCAGTCCTTTTTGGACTTTTTTGATAAATCGCGACTTCGAGTTGATCTTTTGTTTCATGACTTGTTTCTTGGGTTTTACGTTAAATGGGCCTGGGGACGTCATGCCTAACTCTTTTATAGCCCATGTAGGACTCTAAACCGGCCTCTACTCATTTGAAACTCGAAATCCATCTAACCCTAGCCTCGACCTCTATATAAACAACCCCACCCCTTGGCTTGACATCTATTTGCCACATTTCCAACCCACCCAAAAACCTAGCTCGTGATTAGCCGCCACCAAGGAGGGAGAAGGAGGTCCCAAGCCAGAAGAAGAAGAGGAGGAAACAAAAGAGGATCAAGATCTCCTTCAACTTCTCGTTCTTCATCAACAATCCACCATCAAGTTCTTCGTCAACCCTAGATCTTCAAGATCCAAGTGTTACCTCCAAGATCCTTGATTTTTTAGGGTTCTAAACACCTCGTATAGCTTCTATTCTCTTTTCCTTATGTGAATTCAACCCCGTCGGTACCCTGCGTACCGTATACCCCTTGGGACTACAAAAAGACAAAAGGAACTTCACCTGTCTGAGTTGAAGACCTGCGAAGGCCCCACGTGTCATACGGGACCGGACCTGCCTCCCATCTATTATTAGTCCCAGTGCTACCACGTGTATACTGCAACGAGACCTACATCCCATACATGGGATAGCTCTGGGCTAAACACCTGTGCGGCACCCCCGGACCTAACACCCGACAATGGGAAGCTCCGGTACCGAAACATGTACAACTGCACCGGACCTATCCGACCCAGACGATAAGCTCCGGATCTACCACGTGTCCAAACACCGGACCTTCAGCCTCAACAATCAGACTGGTGTACCTCCAACGACTCGGACCTACGAGGGACAATCAAAGACTTCAGGACCCGATTAAGTGTCAGTAATACCAAATTAATGACACACAATCGGAAGGCCCTTAATACTAGTAACGGCACTGTCAAGGCCCGTTACCACGATATGAAGGACAATTAGCCTCATTAATTATGTATTAAGCATTAGTAACCGCTAGAGCCACATGTCGGGCCAGGCTAACGGTGTAACAACCAGTCCTTGTACTATAAAAGGACTGGTTAACGATACACAAGGGGCAACTTTTTCTGTCCTCTCGGACTCTCTATGGCCTGAAGCTAGAAGCTCTGGACTCTTAGACGCTCAATACAACAACTACACACCCCGTGGAGTAGGGTATTACGCTCAGGCAGCCCGAACCACATAAATCCTCGTGTCTATCTACCACTGTGTTCTGAATATCTGTGTGCCCAATACCGAACTACAAACTCCGCTGACTACCAACGGTAGTATCGGGAGAATTGCCGGATAAACACTCCGACAGTTGGCGCAACAGGAAGGGGTGTGCCCGAGATTCGAAGATGGTGAACTCTGCTGCTGGATCGTCCAACGGCAACCCTACAGCGCAACCTGCTCGAGGCGATCCCTCCAATGTGCAGCAGCTAGCAGGTGTTGCGGCTCCAGCAGGAGTCATGCCTCCGCGACCATCCTCCGCACCGTCAAATCAAGCTAGACAGTGGGATGGGGCGTTTGCATCGGTCGCGGCATCGGCAAACTACAACCCTGAACAAGCGCTCCATGTCGCGCGTGCTGTTCTCCAACGCCCACCGCCTCAAGGTTCATCCCAGGGTGCAATGGAGCAGTGGAGGGCTGATGTGGAACATTTGGTTGCAGCAGTAGCCGATCGCATCAGCAACCGAGGTCCCCCCCCCTCTGGGCGGGCACCATCGCAGCATCAGACTATGTCGGGCAGACTTGGTCCGCATGCTTCCCAACATAGGAGGCATGCTGCATCACAACAAGCGACGTCGCTGCCTTCCGAGGCGCGACGCACCCATACGGTAACCAGGCTTTCAACTCACGACCTCCGGGTGTCGCTTGATCGCCGTTACCATCAACAGGATGGTCGCGTCCATATCAAGCGTGCTCGCGAAAGGTGAGAGGCTCAGGACAGTCCTGCACCTGAGAGAGTAGGAGGAGGCTGTTCTGCCCTGGCCATGCACCTACGCATGGTCAGATGGCCACAAAAGTTCCAGCCTCACCTACCGGAGAAATTTGATGGGGATGTCAATCCCGCTGAGTTTATCCAAATTTACTCCACCTCAATCCTTGCGGCAGGAGGCAACGAGGCCATAATGGCCAACAATTTCCCCGTGGCTTTGACTGGGACCGCCAGGTCCTGGTTCATGAGCCTTCCGCCCGACTCCATCAACAGTTGTGCGGAACTGTGCCAATAGTTCACCGCTAATTTCGGGAGTTCATACACCCGACCAGGCACCAAACTGGATGTTTTTGCTGTCAAGCAAAAGGGGGGAGAGTCCCTGCGATCCTTCATCCAGAGGTTCTCTCAGGTACGAAACACTATTCCTTCTATCTCCAGCGCCTTTGTTATTTTGGCATTTAGACAGGGCATATGAGGCAAGAAGATGCTGAAGAAGCTGGCGACCAAGGAGATCACCAGCGTCACAGAGCTCTTCAGCTTGGTAGACAAATGCGCCAGAGCTGAGGAGGGCCGTGAAATGCACTCCCAACCACCTCCGGAGGACAACAAAAAATCCTCCAAGGGTGAAGCCAGTACCTCCGGGAGTGGTAAAAAGAAGAAAAAGTCCAACGGCAAGAAAAAGCGGTCGATCGGCACATCTACCGCTGCAGCTGCCGCAGCTCCGGGTGGTCGGGAGCCACGCCCCGAGAAACGACCTCGACCGTCATCTGAAGACGGTGGCAGCTCCAAGATGTGGTGTCCTACACATAAGATGAACAGCCACAACCTGGAAGACTGTCGGGAGGTCCAGAACCTTGCTGAGCTCTACAACAAGTGCCGAGAAGAAGTTCCTTTCCGTCAAAGGGAAGGAAAACAGAAATTCGACGAAGCTCCGGCTGAAGAGGAGTTAGGCTTTCAGGACTCTAAAAAGGTCTTGAAGGATGTTTACACCTCTGTCAACAATGACTCCGACGTCTCTGACAATGAACGTCAGAAAACCATAAAAACCATCTTTGGTGGTTGCTGGGAGTTCACCTCCCGCCGTGTCCTCAAGACCATGCGGTGGTACATGGCCTCAATAGCTACCACCTCCAGGGCGGAGCCGCACCGGAAGTGGATGGATACTGCCATCACTTTCGATGCATCAGACTGCCCTCGGAATATGATCGGAGGTGGCCAACTCCCACTGATGGTATCTCCGTCCATCAACAACATCCAACTCCACCATGTAATGGTGGACGAAGGTTCGGGGCTGAACCTCATAAGCTTTGACGCTTTCGTCAAGCTTCAGCTCCGACCTTTGGAGCTTCGCCCCTCCCGACCTTTCTCCGGAGTAGGTCCGGGGGCCATAACCCCACTCGGTGCAATTACTCTTCCGGTGACCTTGGGTCTCAGGAGAATTACCGCACTGAGAAGTTGGACTTCGACGTGGCACAGATCAACTTACCCTTCAACGCCATTTTGGGCAGGCCAGCCTTATACAAGTTCATGGAAGCTGCTCATTATGGCTACTTTGTGTTGAAGATGCCAACACCAGCCGGTGTTCTCCGGATCCGTGGAGATCGCACCGCCGGAGTGATAGCTCTGGAAGAACTCCACGCGCTTGCTACATCGCAGCAGGAAGAATCCGGAAAGGAACAAGCTTCAAAACCTTCGAGCATTCGTCATCGAGGCTCCACCTCCGCACCTTGCATGCAACCAAGCAGCGACACCAACATTCCCGTCAAAGTTGTCCAAATCATTTCCAATGCCGCTCAGACCACCCGTATATCGAGAGATCTGAATGACAAATAGGAACTCACGCTCATCACTTTCCTCCGGACTAACGTCGACGTGTTTGCCTGGCAACCGTCGCAAATGCCTGGGATCCCTAGGGAAGTGATCGAGCATAATCTGAAGATCTAACCCGACGCTCGGCCTGTACATTAGAAGCCTCGGAAGCAATCAGTAAAGCGACAAAACTTCATGCGACAAGAAGTGAAGAAGTTGCTCGAAGTTGTATTCATCTGAGATGTCTTCCACCCAAAATGGCTGGCAAACCAAGTCGTTCTACCCAAGGCCGGCAGGAAGCTTCAGATGTGTATCGACTACACTACACTGAATAAGGCATGTCTAAAAGATCTATTCTCACTACCTAGAATAGACTAGATAGTGGATTCCACCTCCGGGTGTGAATTACTGTGTTTCCTAGATGCATATTTTGGGTACCATCAAATCAGAATGTCTAGGGAAGATGAAGAGCATACTTCTTTCATCATAGTAGATGGATTATATTGTTATACTGCCATGCCATTTGGTCTCAAGAATGTTGCTTCAACATTTGTACGAGCTATGTACAAAACTTTTGGAGAGCTCATCTGAGACGTAGTGGAAGTGTATGTCGATGACATCGTCATCAAGATTAAGAACAAGGAGTCGTTCCTTGACACCTTGCAAGCTGTATTCGACAAGTTGCGAGTCACTCGCACGAAGATGAACCCGGACAAGTGTGTCTTCGGGGTTAGCTTCGGAAAACTTCTAGGTTTCTGGGTGAATCACCGAGGAATAGAAGCAAATCCGGCTAAGATAAAGGCAATTGAAGACATGCAGCCACCAGCTCGCATCAAGGACGTACAGAAGCTGACTGGATGTCTACCCGCCGTTAGCCGATTCATCTCAAGACTGACAGAACGGGCGATATCCTTCTTCAAGCTATTGAGGAAGTCCAGACCATTCCAATGGTCTGAAGAAGCAGAAAAGGCGTTCCAGGAGCTGAAACAGCTCCTCACCACCATACCAACCTTGGTAGCTCCAAACCCTGCCGAGCCACTACTGCTTTACACTTCGAAAACTGATGAAGTCGTCAGCATGGTTTTGGTTGCGGAAAGACCAGAACCATCTCCAGTTCAGGAATCCAGACCCCTTCGGGAGGGTCCGGAGCTACCTGAAGTTGAGTTAGGGTCCCAGCTCCCAGGCCCTGATCCTCAAGGTGTGATGCCAAAGGATCCATCTCCTTCAAATGAAGGAGTCACTACTACTGAACAACAAAATCTGGACCCCTCCGGGAAGGTCCGGGTCACTTCAGAAGAAGCTCTGCATTCCTCCAACCGGAACCCGGAGGTCCCCGAACAAGGTTCGGACCCCTCCGGCAGGGTCCGGGTAGATGAGGAGGAAGCTCCGGGCACCTTCGGGAGGGTCCGGACGGTCTAGGGCCCAATGTACTTCATCAGTGAAGTACTCCATGATGCTAAGACTTGGTACCTGGAGGTGCATAAGCTGCTTTACACAGTTCTTATAGCCTCTAGGAAGCTTCGACACTACTTCCAAGCTCACAAGATTTCAGTGGTAACCTCTTATCCACAATGTGCAATCTTGCACAACCCAATTCCACTGGGAACATTGCAAAGTGGGCAGCGGAATTAGCTGAGTTCGACCTTGAATTCGTCCCAAGACAAGCGATCAAGATTCAAGCATTGTCAGACTTCGTGGCGGAATGGACCCCCTCTCCATCAAATCCTGGGGGCCCCAGTGAGCATAAGTCAGAACCCAAGGTTCTGGTCTTCACTGAGCCTCACTGGACTCTCTACTTCGACGGCTTCGTGCAGAAGGAAGAGGCCGGAGCTGGAGTCCTTCTCCTCGCTCCGACCGGGGAGAAGGTTAAATACATGGTGCACCGTGGCTTCAAGGTGACCAACAACATGGCAAAGTATGAAGCACTAATTTATGGACTGAAGGTGGCACTATCAAATGGTGTCAAGCAGCTGTTGGTAAAGGGTGATTCACAACTTGTTGTAAAACAACTCAAAGGTGAATGTTGCTGCAACAACCCTCAACTAGTTGCATACATACTTGAAGTCTAGAAGCTTCAAAGGGACTTCGACGTCCTGGATCTTTGACATGTCCAGTGTCTCAACAACACTGAAACCGACGAACTCTCGACGAAATCTTCAACTGGGGCTCCGGCTCCTGACAGAACCTTCGTCTGGAGGTTGTCTAAACCTACAGCTCAGCCTACCGAACTGAGCGAAGGGGGCGAGACCAGCACCTCGAATCTTGCGGTCCCAATGGCCCTGTTACCATGGCGTCCATCAAGGGTCGTAGGTGCTACAGGAAGCTCCGAGCAACCCAGCACACAAGACTCAAATCCTCAAACTAGCTCTGATGCATGGATCTCGAAGATTCAGGGCTACTTGAAAGACAATTTCCTTACTGAAGATAATGTATCCGCTGACAGGATAGTCAAATTGGCTAAAAGATACACACTAGTAGAAGGGGATCTCTACCGGCGGGTGCCAACGGCGTCCTAATGTGGTGCATTACAAGGGAAGAAGGCTGCAAGCTCCTCGCAGAAATCCATGGAGGCTAGTGTGGGAACCACGTGTCTTCCCCCACGCTGGTCGGTAAAGCCTTACGGCATGTCTTCTACTGGCCTACAGCGCTCCAGGATGCAACTGAGCTAGTGAAGAAATGTGAAGCATGCCAGTTCCATGCGAAGCAAATTCACACACCGGCTCAGCCGCTACAAATAATACCTCCTACATGGCCTTTCGCTGTGTGGGGGATGGATATCTTAGGACCTTTCCCAAGAGCCGTCGGAGGTTACAAGTTCCGGTACGTTGCCATTGACAAATTCACCAAATGGCCGGAAGCAACTCCAATTGTGACAATAAACAAGCAATCAGCTATCAACTTCTTGCAGTCCATGGTATGCAGATTTGGAGTCCCAAACAAGATCATAACTGATAATGGGACCCAGTTCACAAGCTCTGCATTAAGGATATTGCAAAGACCTCAGCATCCAGGTCAGCTACACTTTCGTAGCTCACCCGGCAAGCAATGGCCAAGCCGAAAGAGCAAATGCAGAAATCCTAAATGGACTCAAGTCGCACACATATGACATGGAGCCCACTGGATCGAAGAGCTTCCGCCCACTCTATGGGCTAACAGAACAACTCCAAACCAGTCAACTGGAGAGACACCCTTCTTCCTGGTGTATGGAGCTGAAGCAGTCCTTCCTCTGGAAATCACCTTGGGGTCGCTCTGGGTCCGGACCTTCAACAATGCCACACAGGAATAGCTCCGGCGTGAAGACCTAGACCTCCTTGAAGAGGGATGGTGCCGAGCAGCTGTTCGGAATGCCCGATACCGCCAAGCTCTTTGGCGCTATCAATAAAGGCATGTTCACAGCCGACAGCTCAAGGAAGGCGATCTGGTGCTACAGAGAATACAATCTAGAGAAGGGTTAAACAAACTCTCCCCCAGCTGGGAAGTACCCTTCCTAGTGATTAATGTATCCTATCCCGGATGCGTTCGCTTGGCAACCGAGGATGGGACACCTCTCCCTAATCCTTTGAATATTGAGCACCTCCGTAAGTTCTACACTTAATATAATGGAGGTGAGTCTTTAGTTACATGTGATGTATGTTATAGAGTCATTGTACTGAGTCGTGTAGCTCCTCCAGGAGAACAGTCGGACCTTCCCCGGAAGGTCCGCAAAGTTCTGGCAACACTTGTCACAGTCTCAGAACTAAAAGTGTAGCAAGCTACCCTGGGTCAAACGAGAAACAAAACACACCTAGCCTAGTTCTGTACCCTAAGAGTGTACTTGTTTCCCCTATACCCCGGACCTATAATGAAAGACTTCATTGTGTGAAAACAGACTCCACGTGCATTTACTTTGTACAGGCTCAATATTTTTTATTTTTCTCTTTCTTGTCTATAACAAAGTTGTGCAATTCTTGAGAAACATTAGCTCGACCGATTCAAGTATAATTCAAGTTGCATTGTCAATTCTTCCGGGTCTAAACATCATTAATGGTCTACTTGTCTGAATGCCGCCAAGCCAATCTAGGTCCAGAGTGTGCTATCGACTTAGCCTGGTCATGCACCCTAAGTATGCCACTCTACCTACACCCCGGCAGGCTGAAGTAAGGCGAGTCTAGAAACGATTGGACCTGGAAAAAACAAGCCAGTGCACTTGATTTTATTTACAATTGCGTTCGACCTAAAAATTTCTCAGGAATAGTATGTCGCAATTGAGTTATTGATAGGAAAATGGATTTTACTGTTTCTCTTGACTTCAGTGTGCAGGAAAAATAAAGATTTCATGAAGATGGTGAATGAAGCTGGAGCTTCCAAAGCTCTAACATCCCCTAGGTGGCATGTGGTCGATGTTGAAACATTCATAGCGACCGTCGCTGGAGCTAGTCAGCTCCGGTAAAGCCAGGGGGCCAGCCGTCAACGTGAAGAAAATATGGTGACAAGACTCTACAGCGGGGTCTGCTGTCGACACACCGCGGTTGACAGAGGTCACTGCCGGAGCTACCAAGCTCCGACACCCCAGAGGACTAACCGTCAATGCTCTACGCGTTGATGGAGACTACTGCCGGAGCTACTAAGCTCCGACGATTGTCAATGCCGGAGCCACTAAGCTCTGACAACCTCAGGGGGCCCTCACTATCGAAGACTTTGGACCTACGCTCTACAAGTTCAAAGCACACAAGTCTTCAACAACTGTTACATCCTCTTTGTACATCTTCACAATCAAATTGTGTACATCTACCAAGGGGGCCAAGTGGGACAAAGGTGTTGAATATAAAAAATGAAATTCACAAAAAACTTGGATTTCATTCATCTGGAGACAAGAGATTACAAATATGGAGAAAAAGAAGAGAGGATACAAGCGGGAGCTACAAAGAGATAGTCTTAGACCCTATGGAAGAACGAGGCGAACTTCTCAGCAACATCCGACACGCTGGCTTGGGCGGCTTCTCCCTCTCCGTCGATGGGGCCTTCAAACACTGAGTCCTGTGGGAATTGAGGGTCCCAGCTTGTGTAGCACGTCAGCACGAATTCTACGACGTTGTCTGCCAGGGATTGTCCCTCGGTTTCCAGCTGGTCCGCGATGACATTGTCCATCTTTGTGAGCTTGTTGCCTGCCAAACTCAACGCCTGCAACGCCTGGTCCAGCTCCGACTCCGGATCATCCAGACGCACGAGACTAAAACCCATTAGCGTCAGCGCATCGTTGGCTTTGCCCAGGAAGTCCCAAACTTTTTGGGACACCGTAGCCCTGGAACCTCGCATCTCCTCCAAGGATCTTCTGGTCGCCGCAAGCTCCGAATTCTCCCATGCAAGACGCTCTACCTCTTTGGCATTCTGCTGAATCTTTTTAGCAACCTGCCTTTCGAGTTTGCTGAGCTCTTCCTCCGTGAGGTGGACCTCATTCTGGCGGTTAACCAGGTCCTTCTCTTGGTCCTGAACCTTATTCTACCTGGCGGCAATGTCATTCTCCCTCCTGTGGAGGTCGTGTCCTTGCTGCCAGGCCTTCATCTCCTCTTTCTCACAGCGCTCCTCCAATTTCTTAGTGCGCTCCTTGAGACTCTTGTCACCCAGAGTTAGCCTCTGAGTAAGCTCTTCCTCTCTCTTCACGAGGTCATCCCGCAGCTCCAGGAGTTTTTGCTCTTCATCTTCGAGATTTCTCTCCCACTCCTCAAGTGCCTCCTGGCGCTTGATGAGACTGTCGTGGATGGCGTCGATCCTCTCTTGGCAATCACTCGCTACATTATTAGCACCTACAGCCTATTCGTAGATGGCTCGAGACTGGTTTTCAAGGGATCGCGTCATGATTTCCCTCTTGTCCAGCAGCTGGCCCCAGTACTCCAACCGGACCTTCTCCTTTTTCACCCACTCCTTGTCGTCAGCCAGCCTAGACTGCGCCAGCTTGGTCTCGAATTGGAGCCGGTTGCACCACCTCCTAAGAGTTTGAGGCTCCTCCTCGAGGGCCTTGCAGTTGTTGTAAAAAGCCAGCTGCACTTGATGAAGGCTGGAGCAGGCATTGTCGATAGACAACGACACAGAAATCAGCTCCGGGCCCGCTGGGGTCTTCTCCGCTGGCTCCAGCGGGTTCTCCTTGACAAAAATTGGGTCCCACTCTACAAGAGGGGTCCCCTGAGCCTCTGCGGCACTAGCGCCGCCCTCCGGGATAGCCTCGGCCGCCACCGAGGAAGGTCCTGCAACAGAAGTTTCAACCTCCGGAGTTGGCTCCGAAAGTCCCACTGACAGGTCATCAAGAATCGGTCCCTCAAGCGAGGGGCCGGCAACTCCATCTTGGCACCCTGGCTCAGGCATGGGCACCTCCGGGACCACCACCTCCTGGGCAGGCGTTGAAGGTTCGAACGAAGCTGAAGCCACTTCCGGCTCCAATGCTGGCGCCTCCTCCACCACCCGCTCAGGCGCTGGTGCTATAATCATCATAGGTTCGGGCACCAGCACTTCTGCAACAACCGGCTCAGGCGCCGGAACTTCTGCAGCAACCGGCTCAGGCGCCAGATCTTCCTCGATGACCGGGTCTACCGCCGGAACTTCATCAACCACCGGCTCTACCGCCGGGGCTTCATAAACACCCGGCTCTGCCGCTGGGGCCTCATCAACCACTGGCTCCACTGACTGGGCTTCAACAACATCCGGCTCTAGGGCCGGAATCGCAGCTACCTCCGGTTCTGAGGCCGGAGCGTCCACCATTTCAGCATCCAAACCCGGAGCTTCAACCTCTGTGGTAGGTGCTGCTGGTACATCTTCATTCCCGTGGTCTGGAGCTACAACGGGAGCTTCTGGGGATGAGTCGAGGTCCAGTACCAAGACAGCCGGCGCTGGAGCTACCGCGACCTCAGCCACCTCTTGGGGCGGCGCTGGGATTGGAGCCGGAGCCTCTGCCTGCACAACCTTAGCTGCTGCTACAGGAACCAGAGCTTCAGCCCCTTTCTTGGGTACCCTGTGGATGAAGGACGAAGACACTCAAAACGCAGTTACAACAAAAACAACCAACTAAGGTAAAAAATCAAACTTACCTTGGAAGGCTCCTGCTCCAGCTAGCGCGGAACCTCTTCCCCGGACGCTCAGGGCCGGACCCCGTCGCCACTGGAGTGTCAGCTCTGGAAGGTTCCCCAGAGCTTGCTACCGCCGTCGGCGTCACTTTGGTTGAGGCCCCCTCGACCGGGAAGGACCTCCGGACCCAGAGCCTTCAACTGGTCTTGGTACTGGAGCCACATGGCCGGAGCTAGCACCCTAGGGAGATGCCAACACTGGAGTTGTTGCCGCCGTTGAAGACCTTACCCTCCGGGGAGAAGGAGCCGTTGTGGAAGGAGCGGGTCTGATGGACCTCCCATCAGAGTGGTTCAGCTTCCTTTTATGGCTCGAGTGCTTGGCCAATTCTTTGCCCTTGCCCACAACATCAACTCTCCGGTCCAGGGCAGAAGGAGGACCACCCTCGGAAGCTCTGGGGATCACCAAACCGGTGGTCGAATGCCTCTCAACTTCACTGAGGTCGTCAAGAACTGGCATCTTCTGCCGGAGCTCCCTACTGAACTCTGCCTCCATGTTTAGAGGTAGGAAAGCCGCTGTCGGAGTCAAGTCATCACCCTCGATGTCGATGTCGTGCTGGAACTTCTTGAGGTGAAAATCCAAAGCTGCGCCTTCCAGATTGGACATCAAACCGGTCTTGATCCGGTCGTCGTCCATCACGCTGTTGAGAGCCCATGTGAGCTTCTCCCTCTTCCTCAGCGGAGCCCACATGTTGACCAGGAAGTTGCAAAATACCGCCTGGGGAGTCACCCCTCCTTCCACACATTGGCGGATCCTAGTCAGAGCAGGGTTGAAGGCGTCTGATAACAACGGATCATCGCTCCAAGCTTCAGTGTCGACGTTGGGAAGGCCTCCGGGTAGCTCCAGCCTCTCAGGCTCCTCTGTCCTGATGACAATCCAATCCTTCTCCCAGTCATCCCACTTGCCAGAAGGGAACGACCGCAAGTACTTGTGCAGGCACTTCTTGCGCTTCACAAAATAATAGAAGCCAAGGTACTCATCACTTTTGCCGGTGGTGTGGATGGTGAAGAAGGTGCGGAAGAGCTCGACGCAGGGAGGAATACCCACCCACATCTCGCGGAAGTGGACAAAGATCGACACCAAAAGAATGGAGTGGGGGCCAAGGTGGTACAGCTGCAGACCATAGAAGTCTAACAACATCAAGAGAAAAGAAGAGAAGGGTGGGATCAGTCCCACCATGGCGTATGCGGAGAAGCACACCATGTTCTTGGCGTGCTCCTTCTCGAATGGAAGCTTGCCGGCGCGGACCTGGTGGTTGAAGAAGTCACTGGACCACCCCATGAGGGCCCGGACCTTCTTCAAATTACCGTCGGTCTTAAGTTGTCTCTCGCAAAGACCCAACTCCATCGCAGCACAGCCGGGCTAGAGATGAAAAGCAAGCGAAAGTTTGGAGGATTTGAGCGCAAGTTCAAATGAAGGCGTAAAGAATACCCAACGGTGTGCGCTTTCCTTCTTAAATAAGCCCCCTGCAACGCTTGTATGGAAACCGCAGAGGAGCCGATGATACAATTCAAAAACTTCACCCTACCAATGAAAAAGGGCCCTGGCCCACCCCAACGATCAAGTCGATGTCCTTACCCTAGGCGAACGATTGACATCATGAAAGGCGGGAAACCCGAAGGCGGTGGCCTGGCGAGGAGAACGGAACCGATACGGTTTTTGTATCAGGAACCGGCGACCTTCAATTGTGTGAGATCCGCACGCTCAGATCTCACATGCCACATCCTGGAGATGCCACGCGGCATTGGTTTAACCGTGAACTACCACCAACGGAACATCCAAAGACTCGTGAAGACACGGCTCAAAAAACCGAAGGATGGACCCACCTCCGGCAGAACGACTTCATCCAAAAGGTCTCTCCCAGAGGTGGGCCCGGGGGGCCACCGTCGGTACCCTGTGTACCGTGTACCCCTTGGGACTACAAAAAGACCAAAGGAACTTCACTTGTGTGAGTTGAAGACCTGCGAAGGCCCCACGTGTCATACGGGACCGGATCTGTCTCCCATCTATGGTTAGTTCCGGTGCTGCCATGTGTATACTGCAACCGGACCTACATCCCTCAAATGGGATAGCTCCGGGCTAAACACCTGTGCGGCACCCCCGGACCTAACCCCCGATAGAGGGAAGCTCCGGTACCGACACGTGTACAACTGCACCGGACCTATCCATCCTAGATGATAAGCTCCGGATCTGCCACGTGTCCAACCACCGGACCTTCAACCTGAACAATCAGACTGGTGTACCTCCAACGGCTCGGACATACGAGGGACAATCAAAGACTTCAAGACCCAATTAAGTGTCATTAATACCATATTAATGACACACGATTGGAAGGCCCTTAATACTAGTAACGGCACTGTCAAGGCCCGTTACCACGCTATTAAGTGCAATTAGCCTCATTAATTGTGTATTGAGCATTAGTAACCGCCAGGGCCACATGTCGGGCCAAGCAAACGGTGTAACGATAAGTCCTTGTACTATAAAAGGACTGGTCGAAGATACACAAGGGGCGACTTTTTCTCTCCTCTCGGACTCTCTAAGGCTTGAAGATAGAAGCTCGGACTGTTAGACGCTCAATACAACAACCACACACCCCGTGGAGTAGCGTATTACGCTCAGGCGGCCCGAACCACGTAAATCCTCATGTCTATCTGCCACTGTGTTTTGAATCTCTACGCGCCCAATACCGAACTACAAACTCCGCTGACTACCAATGGTAGTATCGGGAGAATTGCCGGATAAACACTCCGACAAACGCCAATTCTCCAAATTCAAGTCGATCTAGGAAAACCCTAATATACCGAACTCGTGAAGTGCGGACTTGTCCGGTCCCTAGCGGACTAGTCCGATTTTCCTGGTTAATTTCTTTTGAATTAATTCTGAAAATTAATCTAATCAACTCCAAACCTGTATAAACTCGTTAAAATCTATTAGAATTAGTTGGTGATCATTAAAAGCAACTCATTAACAAGTTCCACCTTGCATTTGCATTAATTATGCATCTCATGTCATGTTGAGTAATATTTGTGCACTCTTTGATTGTGTTTCTTGTCCTGTATGTTTATTGTGCTGATTTGGCATATTTGCGTTAGAGAGTTGCAGAGGATCTCCAGCACCAAGAGTTTGAAGTCTTTGATCCTAACCAAGCCCAAGAGCAAGGCAAGTGTCCTCGAAGCATATTGATACTATTTTAAAATAAATGTTTTGTTTCCAAAATTCCACGCTTGTGTCAATTTGATCGGAATCCTATGGTAGGAAGTTTACTAGATTTGTTTAACCATCCATGTCATATGGAATTTATGGTAGAGAGTCAGGAAGGGCTTTTTACCTTTTTGCTACGCTTAATTACCTGGGATGGGAAAACAACTATACTATTTAATTAAGCATTAATGAGATTATGGTTAATATGAACTGGTTAATATGATATGGTAATGGGTGATCTAAGCAAGCCTGGTATGTGGATGGGTTGGATGATATGGTGGTTGCTTGCTTTAGATCTAAGGACCAGTTCATGCGAGAATATGCCAGGACAACAGTGCCACCACGAGGCCAAGTATGGGTGCGGCATAGCTGATTAATTAGGGCTTTGCCAGCGCTATTTGGAACATTAAGGATGCTCGGGGAAGGGGTAGTTGGATTGGGTTTGTTGATGATTTGTGGGACTACCCTGGGATCCGAATGGCTCAAGAGGGGGCCCTTGGTTTAAGATGTGCTCAGTCGGAGGCATCGCCACCAGTGAAACCTCAGTGGGGGTCTAAATAGGCTAGTAATCCCTTTGTAAAGGCTATTTTGTGATCTCTTGGCCATACACCAAAAGAAGTGTAATTGGCATAAGGAAGGTTTCTTTAGTCGCCGACGGATGATGAAATCACAAACATGTGGGTGAAGCGGTACAACCTCTGCAGGGTGTCTAATAAAACTGTCATGATAGTCGTGCTCCCGTTGATGAGCGCCTGGATGACCTACATGATTAGAGGGAAATTGGGATTTGGGATGGTTGAGAATTGTTGTGGTTTGATATGGTTATCATTATGGCTGGTTATGAATTAAATTATGATACTGATTATGGTTATTGGTAATGAGAAATCTGGAATATAGATGATGGTAATGAATATGGACTCGTTATATGTTATTCATTATGGTTTATGATGGGTTTATTTCACAAACATAATACATATTGCTTTTTCAAATGTTTTAATGTACTTTTCAACACATAGCCATTATTATATTCGTCATTTGAATCAGCTACATGTCATACTTTCCACACGTGTTAAATACGACATGTACTCACCCTTGCAATTCCCCCAAAAACTGTTGCAGGTAAAGATTGGGAGTTAAATGATGATAATGCGGAGTTTTAGGCTGTGTCTACCATCAGCTTTGCCTCTGGAGTGTTGGAGCTGCGCATTCCCTTTTGCTTAGTTGCTTATTAGTTTATTTCTGCTTCATTAGTTGGAACATGTCATTAATATTCACTAGAGTTTGTATTCGAGGATATTATGTTTTGTGTAATAAAAGTACTTATTTAATAATTTAAGTTGTGGTCATTGTCTGCATATCGTTTGTGATGCACTCGTGTATGTGTGTTGAACTTTCTGGGCACACATATGTGTTCACTTGGTTCATTTTCGGAACCGAGTGTCACAAATTGGTATCAGAGCGAGGTTGACCGTAGGACGCAGCCTAGATAGAATGGACACATTAGAGCACATAGGAGCACTCAGGAATCGATGTGTTTTTGCTTGGTGTGATGTTTGCTATATATTGTTTGCTTGTGTGCTTAATAAAGGATTTTGGGATGCTTTAGCATTGCCATGTCCATGTAGGCTAGTGTAGCTAGTTGCTTAGTTTCGTATCCTTTGATGCATATAGTTTGCAACATTTCTAAATTCTTATCTCTTGCTTTTCTTGAGATGGTCAGGACTCGCAACTAGAATGATGCTAATAATGAGGAGGAGAACAATGGAGCACCTCAGAATAAAAACTGACAAGGACCTGCTCATGGAGCTATCAACATTGAGCAGCTTTTGGCTATGCAGAACCAGCTCATGCAGACCATGATTCAGACTATGGGACAGCTGCAGGCTAGCAACGACAACAATCAGCCTCACATGCCTCCACAGCCACCCCCACATCCACATAACCGGTTGGGTGAGTTCATGAGGACTAGGCCACAAACTTTCGCTCAAGCCAGTGACCCTATGGATGCTGATGATTGGCTCATGTCCGTGGAGAAGAAGCTTGCTATTGTCGAATGCAGTGAATGGAAGAAAGTGCTTTTTGCTTCTCATCAACTAGTTGGAGCAGCTGCGGATTGGTTGGATTCCATATGCAATGCTCATGAGAACCAAGGGAGAATTACTTAGGCCGAATTCTGTAAAATCCCGCTTTTTGGAAGAACAAAAATGTAAAAATGCGAACTTAAATTTTTTGGAAAGTGCACATGGAAATCCAAACTCACATGTATCACGTGTGTTAACCCATGTTCACAACAAATATGGACTTATTAAAACTTAAAGTCTTAATTGGAATATTCCACATAAAGGATTAACAATTCGAATGTTAATTCAAACTCAAGTTCCAACATCGACTTGAGCAACATTATGGAGTTTCCAGCTACACTGATGATGTATAGTACCTTCGAAAAATTCCATCCTAATCAATTGTTGTACTGGTGAGAATCATATCAGGGGTGGGGCCCACTTATCGGGTGGCCCACTCGTTAGTTCTCATCAAGCATCATTTGGTTTCCTCTTCTACTCGTGCATATCGGGAACCATCTCGATGTCTGTGCCAAGAAGGCTTCACACACAAGCTAGTCTTTGAGGCTGTCCTTATCGTCGACCTGGGCAGTACTCACGTGCTCTCTCTCTACTTCAACTCGTGGCACCAATTAGAAAGTTGGGTCCGTAAAGAATAAAAATCAACACGTGCGAAGAATAAAAATTCAAACAAATTTTGGGCTTAAAGTTTGAATTTATAAAATGTAGGGCTTAGAACCCTTAATTGATAAAGGCCAATTATTTAAGATTTCTATTGATTTTTAGAAAAGAAAATAGATAAAGAATAAAAGCAAAAGCCCATGGTGCTTTCAAATTCAAATTTGAATTTGAATTTCATTTGATTCAATTCTCAAATTTGATTCAAAATTTGGATTTTTAATATCTCCAATAACCATCTCCAGGTTACTGTTCTTTGAGATTATTTAGGCATGATTTTAATCTACGAAAAAGGAAAGAGGATAATATCCATTGGTGGGGCCCATGTGTCAGCCTTATCCTCATAAGAGAAGTGTTCTGCTTGTTCTTCTCTTCGTACCTTCCACTCTACATCTCCTTGGTCTGCTCACCTCCGAGCTGCGCTCCTCCCAGCCACCCACGGTGTCACCCCACGGCACCCTGCCTCCCTCTGTCGCCCAACACCGACCGCCGCTCGCCCCCTCCCTATCGCGCTGCTCTGCCTCCTCACCAGCGCCGCCCTGCACCTGCTCGCCGCTGGACCCTGGTGGCACCCTTACCGGCCCTGCTCACTAACGCCCGACCACCTGCATCGCTCCTCGTCGGCCACCTCTGCTCCTGCGCCCCACACCAGCGCCGACTCGCCCCGTTCGTGCATCTCCCCGTATGCACGTGCCGCTCCGTCGCCACGCCTCCCTGGCGCCCATCCGCGCCGCTCCACCTCTGTCATGTCGTGGAACCGCGCCCCAGCCCGACGGATCATGCTACGACGCCGGCCGCATGTCGCCCATGCGCACCAGCGCTGGTCCTGCACGTTTTCCGTGCGCTGGCCTCTCCTCTGCGCCTATCCGCTCACCGCCTTCCAGGCACAGCGCGCCTCGCCTGGCCGCGTCACAGCTGCCCCGGCCGCCGCAGCATGGCACCCACGTCGGTCGCGCACGCCTCCCCGCGTCCGCCTGCTCAGTCCGCCGACGCCGCGCGCGCTCCACCTTCAGGGCCGTGCTCCTCACCGGCGCCGCCCCGCGCCTGCTCGCCGGCGACCCTGCTCGAGCTCGTCTGCTCCCAGTCGCGCGCATCTCGCCGCCCTGGCCACTTGCCCTTCCCTCTGACGCGCCCGCCTCTGCCCTGCACCGCCTGTGCCGCCAACGTCGTGTGCGCCACGGCGCTCTGCTCCGTCCCCCTTCGTCCTCAAGGTGACTGGCTTGGCCGTCCTTCTCTCCACCACCTCGCTCGCCGGCACCCCTGTTTCCGCGTGTCGCACCCGAGCCGCCACGGCGCTGGCCGCGCTTCTCATGTGCTTATGCCACTACCGTGCGCCATGTTTCCGCACTCGCATACCCGCGCATGCCTGCCATGGTCTTGCCTCATCGCCATCACGTCAAGCATGCCCGCCATCCGTCTCCTTGCTGACTGCCGGCGCCTTGTCCTCGCCAGCATCGGCCGTGCTGCGCCACGTAGCCACGGCGACGACTATCGTGCCGCACCACACAAACCGCGCTCTGCTCCTCCCTCTGGATTCAACACGACACCCAAGTTTCTGCCTATCGCTTTCACTACAGCATTCCACGCCGTGGCTATGTCCTGGAAGCAAAGCAAGTTATGATCGAGATGCATAGGATTCGGGAACACGCCTTTGACACAATGGTATCGACAACTGGTCCAAGGTTAGGTCTGATTTTGAAAGATTGATTGGATCAGTGATTGCAGCTAAGGTGTTTGATGAAATGTTTACGAGGGAAGAACTAACTTTGTTGATGTTTAGAGCTGGTATGTGATGCAGGGGTAGAATTATGCTGCAACCGACAAGCCTAAGTGCCAAGATATCCTTTGAATGGTGATGAAGCGACATAATCAAGTACACATCCAAGATATTTGGTGAAATTCCTACAAGGTGAGCCTTGCCCTGAAAGCCTTGCTTAACACCCCGATGTCCGTTCGTGGTGACCGCTAATGGTAGTCATGTGTCGTCAAGTCGTACGTCCATTTTCCGCCTTGATATCATTCCTATAGAAATCCCCAAGTTGACCTCCTTTGTCATTTGTATCACGTTGGCCTGTCCGTGCATGCTCGTGATGCTCCACCATGAGCCGCGTTGACGCCGTTGACCACATGACGTCGTCGTGACGCTCCGAGCCGTCATCGTGCCCTGGCATCAAGATGAAGGATGCTTGTGATGTGTGTGGTGCTGGAACACAAGCACGACTCTTCGGACAATGGTTCTCAAGCCAAATTAGGTTTTAGACGATGTGAGGGTGATCGAGTCCTAGGTATAGCCAAGGTTCTCGATAACATGCCTTCTAGGTCAAACCACGGATGTTGGTGATCATCGATGACCTGTGGTTTGGTAATGCGAGAACATTGCGACCGACAAGAAAAACTAGACCAAGGGGAACCTTGGATAAGAGTTCCTTGTTTGTGTCGATGATGTTTCCTAACGGTCCACAGAATTGCTTAACTAGGTGTGCCGTTTCATCAACGACAGGTTCGTCGAGTTACTTGCCGACGATCGAGTCGACATCCCTAACCTTGAGACTCATAAGGTGGTGTTCGGGATTTCAATCACCACCATTGACTAGTTTGGGTCGATGTGAATGTCGATGAGATAATCTTTTCGATATGGCAAAGCACGTCGTCGCGACATAGTAATGCCTTATGTTCGAATTCCGGGAGTTCAACAAGCTCATCTGGACAATCTAGCAAAGGACACTGCAATAGTGTCATGTAAGAACTTGGACGATGTTTGCGAAGATAGTCGTAGCGACTGATTTACCTAAAGGTCCATTGAACGTGTCTTGGTACTCATGTCGGGTTAGCAGTGCTTGTGATGACTCTTTGAGTCCAAGCAATGTCGATCTCACTTCTTTTCCAAGTGTCGCTAGGGTTTCAAATCGATTCATCCTAATTCAGAACCCTGCGACCACACTGGTCACTTAATTAGGTTTACTCTGTAATGAGTTTGTGTAACTTCATTGGTCACTTTCTTAGTCATGACCTCTTGTTGCACAGTTCACTCATGCCTTATGTGTGACACCCGGTTCCGAATATGAACCAAGCGTAATGCATATGTGTGCCCAGGAAGTTCATCACACATATACGATTGCATCACAAACGATATACAGAATTTAACCACGTCTTAACTAATAAATAAGTACTTTATTACAATAATCCAATAGTTCACGAATGACAAAACTCTAAATAATACAGCGGAAAATAAACTAAGCAGTACGACTCCAATCCACAGGCAATTGACGGCGGTACGCAACCTAGTACTCCACGTAATCCTCAGGGTACTCCCAATTGTCTCCAGTAGCTGTCGGGGGGGGGGGGGGGGATTGCAAGGGTGAGTACATGTCGTACTCAACAAGTGTGGAAAGTATGACATGTGGCTTATTCAAATGTCGAATGTAATAATGGCTAAGTGCTGAAAAGTACAGTAAAACATTTGAAAAGCATTATACTATGTCTATGTGAAACAATCCCATCATAACCATCATATTAACAAAATATAAACCATATCCAATTATTTCCAACATCATCATTATCCATGTCCAATTATCATAACTCAATTTCATATCCATGACCATAATCCATAAACCATAACCATTACCAACCCATAACCATAAACCAACCATAACCATTACCAGACCATAACCATAAACCAACCATAACCATTACCAGACCATAACCATCCCAAATCCCAATTCCAACTCTAATCATGTAGGTCATCCAGGCGCTCATAACCGGGAGCACGGCTATCATGATAGTTTTTAAACACTCTGCAGAGGTTGTACCACTTTACCCACATGTTTGTGATTTCATCACATTTCGATGACTAAGGAACCTCCATTATGCCATCTCACACTTCCGTAGGTGTGTGGCCAACAGATCACAAAATAGCCTTTCAAAAGGGACTACTAGTATGTACGGGCCCACTAAGGTTTCACCGGCAGGCTTGAATCTCTATTCTCCCACCCACGGGCCCCCTCGTGTGCCATGCGGTTCCCAGGGCAGTCCTCCTGGACTCCCATTCCCCGCGCCATCCAATGGTCTATACAATACTAGCAGCGCTCCTAATTATTCAGCTACGCCGCACCCATACTTGGCCTTGTGGTGGCACTGTTGACCTGACATATTCTCGCATGAACCGGTCCTTAGATCTAAGGCAAGCAAACCACCATAACATCCAACCCATCCACATACCAGGCTAGCTTAGATCACCCATTGTATTGACCAGTTCACATTAACCAGGATATCATCGATGCATAATTAAATGTGTAGTGTTGTTTGCCATCCCAATTAATTAAGCGAAGCAAAAAGGTAAAAGCCCTTCCTGACTCTCTACCATAAATTCCAGGTGACAAGGGTGGTCAAACAAAACTAGTAAACTTCCTACCATAGGATTCCCATCAATTTGACACAAGCATGCAAGTTCGCAACCAAAACATTTAATAAAACAGGATCAATATGCTTCAAGGACACTTGCCTTGCTCCGACGGATGGGGTTGCTCAAGCGCTTCAAAGTCTTGATTTTGGAAATCCTCGTATGCGGCCTCTTGAGCACGTTCCTCTACGCGTGATCATACATACAAGAGAACATATACAATTCAACATGATGCACACAAAATAATCAACATGCAATGACATGCATGCATGCACAATTCAATAATTAATTTACTACAGTTGTTTAATAATTAGATGCAACTAGTTCATACGTGTTCATATGAGTTTACGGGGGTTTTAGGGTGGATTAATGCTGCTGAAAATAAAATTATGACACAACTACGATCAAGTTACGCCTATTAGGTTCAATATGATCGCTAAAATTCGCATCGGGAACATGGCCTACCGTAGATGCGATGGCTTCGATGATCGTGGGATGGGGACGATGCGTAGACGAAGTAGATGCGTCCTCCGGCGGCACGACGACGGCGGCGCGATGGCGACGACGATCCCGGCGGACGGTGGCGCCCTCTTCTTTTTCTTCCTCTTCTTCCCCTTCTTTTTCTCTCCTTTTTCTTCCCTGGGCGCAGCCCTCTGGTCCCTGTTTTCCTTTGCCTTCGGTACCGGCGGCTAGGGTTCCTGGATCGGAGAACTCACGAGGGACCTACGGTCCTTTTTATAGGGGCGTGGGGGGGACTCGATCGGGGCCGAGTCGGTTCTGGGAGCCGGCGGGATCGGCGTCGGGCGCGGTACGGGCGGTTCGGGAGCGAGATTCGCGTGAGGCGGGGTCGGACGCGGGGCGGGCGGCCGAGCGCGCGTCGGTGCGGGTGGGGTCGGGCACGCGGGAGTGGGCGGCCGAGCGCGCGGGAGGGCGCGAAACGGCGGGCGCTCGGGCGGGACTCGGGGGCGGGAGCCGAGGCGCGGGAGGCCGGGGCTGCTCGGCTGGGCCGTCGGCCTGGCCGGCGGCAGTCCCTTTTTCTTTTTTTTTCTTTTTTATTATTATTATTATTTTATTATTTATATTTATTTATATTACTCTTTTTTTACTTTATTTTATTATATAATTTATTATATATATATTTATATATATATATATTATTTATATTATATATATTATCTATTATTAATTATTTTTATACTTATTCCCTATTACAAGTTTTAGGCTATAACTATTATTTTCTTTTCCTTATTTTGCTACACATATTGGTATATGTATGTTTTATTATTTTTCTCTTATTCTACTAGTGTTTAATGCATGATCATGTATGCAATGCATGATGCGAAAATTTAGGGTGTCACAAACCTACCCCCCTTAAAGTGAATCTCGCCCTCGAGATTCGATAGCGTGGAGAAAAGATGAGGAAATTCTGCCTTCAAGTCTTCTTCACGTTCTCACGTAGCTTCGGCTTCCGTATGGTGTTTCCATTGCACTTTGCACCAACGGATCCTCTTATTTCTCGTGACTCTTTCCTTCATGTCCAAAATTTTGATAGGTTGCTCGACATAGGACAAATCTTTTTGAAGTTCTAACTCGTCCATCGGCACTTGTTCTTCCGGTACCCTGAGACACTTCTTGTGTTGAGAGACGTGAAACACGTCGTGTACATCAGAGAGATACGTCGGCAGCTCAAGTCGATATGCCACTTCTCCTCATTTGTCCAAAATCTTGAATGGTCCGATGTAACGTGGTGCCAGTTTTCCTTTGACGTTAAACCGTCGCTGACCTCTGATAGGTGACACTTTGAGGTATACAAAATCTCCAACTTCAAAAGTCAAACTCCTTCGCCTATTATCAGCATAACCTTTCTGTCGAGACTGGGCAGCCTTTAAGTTTTCCCGTATTATTTGGACTTGCCTTTTAGCATCTTGTAACACGTTGGGACCAAGCACTTGATTCTCTCCGATTTCATTCCAAAACAAGGGAGTCCTACACTTCCTTCTGTATAGTGCTTCGTAGGGTGACATTTTCAGACGTGCTTGGTAGCTATTGTTGTACGAGAATTCAGCGTACGGCAAACTTTTATCCCAACTTTTCCCATGCTTTAATGCACAAGCTCTTAACGTGTCTTCCAAAATTTGGTTGGTCCTCTCGGTTTGTCCATCTGTTTGAGGGTGATACGTCGAACTGAAGTTCAACCGTGTTCCCATTGCTTCATGCAATTTCTGCCAAAATCTGGAGGTAAACTGAGAACCTCTATCCGAGACTATCTTCTTCGGTACTCCGTGTCGGCACAAAATATGATGCATATACAATTCTGCTAGCTTCGCGGTGGTATATGTGGTCTTGATAGGGATGAAGTGAGCTGATTTTGTCAACCGATCCACAATAACCCATATTGAATCATAGCCAGACTGAGTTCATGGTAATCCAACTATAAAGTCCATACCAATCTCTTCCCACTTCCATTCCGGGATCTTTAATGGTTGTAACAATCCGGCTGGCCTTTGATGTTCAGCTTTCACTCGTCGGCACACATCGCAAAGTGCAACATATTCGGCTATGTCCTTTTTCATGCTATCCCACCAATAGCATGTCTTTAAGTCCTTGTACATCTTTGTAAAGCCGGGATGAATTGAGTAAGGCGAGTCATGTGCCTCCTTTAATATTGTCTCCCGAATATGCCTGACATTAGGTACCACAATCCTCTTTCCAAGCCATAAGGTACCCTGTTCGTCCTCATCAAATCTGAATTCTTTCCCTTCTTGGGTTCTTTCCTTGATTTCCTATATTTCCTTGTCCTTTGTCTGTCCTTCCCGTATTTCCTGCTCTAATGTTGGGTTGACTTCCATCGTTCCCATCTCATTTATGAATCCAAGGTTTAACCGTTCAAACTCCTTGCATAACTCGGATGGCAGCTCTCGAACTGTGAATTGATGACTTACTCCTTTTCGGCTCAAAGCATCGGCCACTACATTGGCCTTCCCTGAGTGATAGTTGATTCCCACGTCATAATCCTTGATGAGCTCCAACCATCGGTGTCGCCTCAGATTCAGATCCGTTTGCGTAAATATGTACTTGAGACTCTTGTGATCCATATAAATCTCACATCGGTGACCAAAAACATAGTGTCTCCACATCTTCAAGGCGTGTACCACGGCTGCGAGTTCAGGGTCGTGTGTAGGATACTTCAACTCATGTTTCTTTAGTTGCCTCGATGCATAAGCTACCACTTGGCCTTCTTGCATGAGCACACATCCTAATCCTTGTCTTGATGCATCACAATATATATCAAAACTCTTGCTCACGTCCGGTAATACTAACACCGGGGCGGTTGTCAACCTTTCCTTTAACTCCTCAAAGCTATCCTGACAAGCTTGAGTCTATCAGAATGCCTTTCCCTTCATGAGTAATTCGGTCATAGGCTTGGCTATTTTGGAGAAATCCTTGATGAATCGGCGGTAATATCCAGCCATTCCAAGGAAACTCCGAATTTCCTTGACATTCTGTGGCGGTTCCCACTTAAGCACATCTCTCACCTTCCCTGGGTCAACTGGTACTCCTCCTCCGGAAATAATATGGCCTAAGAAAGAAACTTCCCGTAACCAAAATTGACATTTACTGAACTTGGCATACAATTGATGCTCCCTCAACTTCTGCAGCGTAAGCCTCAAGTGTTCCTCGTGTTCCTTCTCATCCTTCGAGTAGATCATAATATCATCGATGAACACTACAATGAACTTATCCAGATATTCCATGAAGACCTTATTCATGAGATACATAAAATACGCAGGCGCGTTTGTCAATCCAAATGACTTGACGGTGTACTCATAAGATCCATATCGTGTGCGAAATGTTGTCTTGGGTATATCCGACTGTCTAATCTTCATTTGGAAGTATCCTGACCGCAAGTCGATCTTGGAGAAGATACAGGCACCCTTCATTTGGTCGAACAAATCCTCTATACGGGGCAGTGAGTACTTGTTCTTGATTGTCACTTCGTTGGGAGACCTATAGTCCACACACATCCTCTGGGTTCCATCCTTCTTATCTACGAAGAGCACTGGGGCTCCCCACGGGGATGAGCTTGGGCGTATAAAACCCTTCTCTAGCTGCTCTTGAATTTGCTTCTTGAGCTCTGCTAATTCCTTAGGAGGCATCCTATACGGCCTCTTAGCTATAGGTGCAGTTCCGGGTATCAACTCAATGGCGAATTCTATGTCACGATCAGGTGGCATACCTGGTAACTCATCTGGAAACACATCCGGGTACTCGCGAACGATCGGAATACTTTCCAATGTCACTTCTTCCACATGATTCAGCATCGCTTTCTCTCTTGCAGGTTGGGCTGCCTCAACTTTGATGCGTGTACCATGTTCACTCGTCAACTGCACAATCCTCTCGGCACATTGAATTACTCCATTATACTTGCTCAACCAGTCCATTCCAAGTATTATGTCCATTTCTTGGGATTCCAAGACTATGAGGTTTGCGAGAAAGTCTACCCCCCTTATTTTAATGCTTACTTTCGGACATACTATATTTGTCCTCATATCTCCGCCAGGAGAACATACTAGCATAGTTTGCTTCATATGAGATATAGGCAAATTGTACTTGGCAACATACTTTGACGAGATGAATGAATGAGATGCTCCCGAATCAAATAAAACTGTCGCGGGGTTGGAGTTGGCAAGAAACATACCAATCACGACGTCATCAGCTTGTTGGGCTTCCTCAGTAGAGATATGATTCACATTGCCACGAGCAAAATTCTGCTGTCCACGGTTGCCTTGTGGTGCTCCTCCATTTGGTCGCGGGTGATTTGGCCTTGGTGCATTGTTCATAGGTCCATAGTTTCTCCTGGGGCAATGACTTGCAAAGTGCCCGGGTTCTCCACACACATAGCATGTCTTACCGCCCGTAGCATTAGGGAAGTTTGGGCGCAACTGGTTTTGAGCATTTGCCGCCATGTTAGGACGCAGCACAGGTGGCACAGGATAGCGAGGCGCTTGCATGGCAGGGCGTTGTTGCGGTGGCTGATTTGGGCGGGGCGGATAAGCAGCGCGGTATGCAGGAGCAGATGGGTTGTATTGTGGTGCAGTAGGTGGTGCATAGCGGGGGCGAACATTGCTTCCTTGCTGCGGTCCATGATGTGGCATCTTCCTCTTGTTGTCCTGCTCCATCTCACGAATCTTGTTCACAACCACAATAGCCTTGTCAACCAGCTTTTGGAAGTTTGGATAATCAGTATTGAGCAGCTGGACTTGAATTTCATTGTTGATACCCCTCATAAACAGATACTGCTTCCTACTATCAGTTTTGATGTCTTCTGGAGCATATCTTGATAATTGAGTGAATTTGTTGAGATACTCACTCACGTTCATCCTTCCTTGCCTGAGATTTTCAAAGTCTTGTCTTCTCAGTATCATAACTCCTTCAGGTACATAGTGGGAACGGAAACTCTGCTTAATCTCAGCCCATGTGATTGCCTCCTGATTATCATGAGCGTTGCAAAGAGCTTCCCACCAGTCAGCAGCTGCTCCAACTAGTTGATGTGATGCAAAGAGAACCTTCTCCCTATCAGTGCACTGGACAATAGCAAGTTTCTTCTCAACGGACTTCAGCCAATCATCAGCTTCCATTGGGTCTGTGGCTTGTGCAAAGGTAGGCGGTCTGGTCCTCATGAACTCTCCCAATCGGTTATGAGGAGGCGGGGGTGGCGGTGGATGTATATGAGGCTGATTGTTGGTGTTATTGCCAGCTTGCAGCTGTCCCATTGTCTGTATCATGGTCTGCATGAGCTGGTTCTGCATAGCTAACAGTTGTTCAATATTGATAGCTCCATGAGCATGTCCCTGGTTGTTCTGAGGTACTTCATTGCGCTCCTCCTAATCGTTGGCATCCTCTGGTTACGAGTTCTCACTATCTGTTGGCGAAAGAAAGGTGGGGACAGAAAGATTTAGAATTTGGAAAGAAACGTCCCAACTATATGCATCATGGGATGTGACACTAAATAATCCTTTATTATTATAGACCTATATTATGAGGATGTGGACAAGTGTCGAAGCATTCCACAACTCTCTACTAAGCACACAAGCACTCAAACAAGCACCAAATAAAATTGACAAAGATCCTAAAAGAAGTAACACAACTCAAGGTCACACAAGTATGTCTACGTCGCTCCTATCCTTGAGTCGTGGCATAGGTCGAGGACTACTCGTCGTCGAGCGGGAACTCATCCGGGTCGTCATCGTCATCGTCGGGGTCCTCGGGGTCCTGTGGTGGTGAGGCAGCAGGCGGCGGTGGTGCGGTAGACGCCACACTGGAAGGCTCCTCGTCAGAGGACTCCTCAGAAGACGACTCACGCTGGCCGTTGCGACGGTCTGGAGAGTCTGGGGTCCACGTCGGGGTGTCGGACGCGTAGTCGTTCGGGTCCTCGTCGGTGATTCGAGGATACCTCCTGATTATCGCCTTGTGGCGCTGGGCGAGGTCACGTCCATCCTGAATCTCCTGCCGCGCCCTCTGAAATCGGGCACTGAGCTGGGCCACGTCGTCAACAGTCTGACGAGACTGCGGGATGTCCAGTGGTCCCTCCACGTGCCTGGAGACGAAGCTCGCAGTGCCACTGGGACGCTGCGGAAAGAAGGCGTGCACCGTGTCCTCCAGACGGAAACGGCGGGCGTGACTCCAAAAGGTGGCTGCTTCCCAGCTAGCATCCTGCTCCACAGATCGGCGGGAGCTCCTCCAAGCAGGATTGCTGTGGGTCTTCACCAACTCATCACCATAGTAGATATAGGTCTTGCAGCTCCACTCCTTCCTGCCGGGGCGCTGCACTCCAGTTGTGTGGTAGGAGAGCGAGAGGCTGTGGTGACGGTAGCCAGCATCGCGGAGTAGGGCACGGAGACGATGTCGCAGTTGTCCTGCGGCCCTGCCGTCAGAACGGACCACCACGGGGTGACGGGGGTCGACGGCCGGAGAGTGACTGGCCAACCTACGCGGGGGCACAAGTCCACCAGTCGACATACGGGGGGTTGTCTTGGTGCGGGCCATCTACAGAAAACAAGAATACATTAGAGGAAAAAGGAAATAACGAAATACAAATCTGAAAATTTCAGCAGCTAAAATGGCGGAAAAAGAGCGGTGCAGCGGTTCCAAAAGAACGAAAAAAATAGAGAGAAAAATATAGCAACCAACACAATAATTTTACCCACACATAACAGCAGCAAAACACACCTTTTTCGCGAAAATTTAAGCAGCAAAACAGCAGCACTTAATATTGTTCACTTCTGAAAAATTTTATCAAAAACGCAGCAGCGATCAGTACTTTTTGCGGCTGAAAATAAAGGAACAAAACAGCAGCAAAAATTTTCGAAAATAGCAGATTAGAAGAGTGTTCCTAAGTGCTCTAGAGTGTCCATTCTACCTAGGCTTGCGTCCTACGGTCAACGCGGCTCTGATACCAATTTGTGACACCCGGTTCCAAATATGAACCAAGCGTAACGCATATGTGTGCCCAAGAAGTTCATCACACATATACGATTGCATCACAAACGATATACAGAATTTAACCACGTCTTAACTAATAAATAAGTACTTTATTACAATAATCCAATAGTTCACGAATGACAAAACTCTAAATAATGCAGCGGAAAATAAACTAAGCAGTACGACTCCAATCCACAGGCAATTGACGGCGGTACGCAACCTAGTACTCCACGTAATCCTCAGGGTACTCCCAATTGTCTCCAGTAGCTGCTGGGGGGGATTGCAAGGGTGAGTACATGTCTTACTCAGCAAGTGTGAAAAGTATGACATGTGGCTTATTCAAATGTCGATTGTAATAATGGCTAAGTGCTGAAAAGTACAGTAAAACATTTGAAAAGCATTATACTATGTCTATGTGAAACAATCCCATCATAACCATCATATTAACAAAATATAAACCATATCCAATTATTGCCAACATCATCATTATCCATGTCCAATTACCATAACTCAATTTCATATCCATGACCATAATCCATAAACCATAACCATTACCAACCCATAACCATAAACCAACCATAACCATTACCAGACCATAACCATAAACCAACCATAACCATTACCAGGCCATAACCATCCCAAATCCCAATTCCAACTCTAATCATGTAGGTCATCCAGGCGCTCATAACCGGGAGCACGGCTATCATGGTAGTTTTTAAACCCTCTGCAGAGGTTGTACCACTTTACCCACATGTTTGTGATTTCATCACCTTTCGATGACTAAGGAACCTCCATTATGCCATCTCACACTTTCATAGGTGTGTGGCCAAGAGATCACAAAATAGCCTTTCAAAAGGGACTACTAGTATGTACGGGCCCACTAAGGTTTCACCGGCAGGCTTGAATCTCTATTCTCCCACCCACGGGCCCCCTCGTGTGCCATGCGGATCCCAGGGCAGTCCTCCTCGACACCCATTCCCCGCGCCATCCAATGGTCCATACGATACTAGCAGCGCACCTAATTATTCAGCTACGCCGCACCCATACTTGGCCTTGTGGTGGCACTGTTGACCTGGCATATTCTCGCATGAACCGGTCCTTAGATCTAAGGCAAGCAAACCACCATAACATCCAACCCATCCACATACCAGGCTTGCTTAGATCACCCATTGTATTGACCAGTTCACATTAACCAGAATATCATCGATGCATAATTAAATGTGTAGTGTTGTTTGCCATCCCAATTAATTAAGCAAAGCAAAAAGGTAAAAGCCCTTCCCGACATTCTACCATAAATTCCAGGTGACAAGGGTGGTCAAACAAAACTAGTAAACTTCCTACCATAGGATTCCCATCAATTTGACACAAGCATGCAAGTTCGCAAACAAAACATTTAATAAAACAGGATCAATATGCTTCAAGGACACTTGCCTTGCTCTGACGGATGGGGTTGCTCAAGCGCTTCAAAGTCTTGATTTTGGAAATCCCCGTATGCGGCCTCTTGAGCACGTTCCTCTACGCGTGATCATACATACAAGAGAACATATACAATTCAACATGATGCACGCAAAATAATCAACATGCAATGACATGCATGCATGCACAATTCAATAATTAATTTACTACAGTTGTTTAATAATTAGATGCAACTAGTTCATACGTGTTCATATGAGTTTACGGGTTTTAGGGTGGATTAATGCTGCTGAAAATAAAATTATGACACAACTACGATCAAGTTATGCCTATTAGGTTCAATATGATCGCTAAAATTCGCATCGGGAACATGGCCTACCATAGATGTGATGGCTTCGATGATCGCGGGATGGGGACGATGCATAGACGAACTAGATGCGTCCTCCGGCGGCACGACGACGGCGGCGCGATGGCGACGACGATCTCCGGCGGACGGTGGCGCCCTCTTCTTTTTCTTCCTCTTCTTCCCCTTCTTTTTTTCTCCTTTTTCTTCCCTGGGCGCAGCCCTCTGGTCCCTGTTTTCCTTTGCCTTCGGTACCGGCGGCTAGGGTTCCTGGATCGGAGAACTCACGAGGGACCTACGGTCCTTTTTATAGGGGCGTGGGGGGGGACTCGATCGGGGCCGAGTCGGTTCTGGGAGCCGGCGGGATCGGCGTCGGGCGCGTTACGGGCGGTTCGGGAGCGAGATTCGCGGGAGGCGGGGTCGGACGCGGGGCGGGCGGCCGAGCGCGCGCCGGTGCGGGTGGGGTCGGGCACGCGGGAGTGGGCGGCCGAGCGCACGGGAGGGCGCGAAACGGCGGGCACGCGGGCGGGACTCGGGGGCGGGAGCCGAGGCGCGGAAGGCCGGGGCTGCTCGGCTGGGCCGTCGGCCTAGCCGGCGGCAGGATCTTTTTCTTTTTTTTCTTTTTTTTAGTATTATTATTATTTTATTATTTATATTTATTTATTTTACTCACTTATTTTACTTTCTTTTATTATATAATTTATTATATATATAATTTTTATATATATATTATTTATATTATATATATATATATATTATCTATTATTAATTATTTTTATACTTATTCCCTATTACAAGTTTTAGGCTATAACTATTATTTTCTTTTCCTTCTTTTGCTACACATATTGGTATATGTATGTTTTATTATTTTTCTCTTATTCTACAAGTGTTTAATGCATGATCATGTACGCAATGCATGATGCGAAAATTTAGGGTGTTACATTAAGCTTTCAATGCTCCACCTTGATTCCTTAGTCATTCTTACACTATTCAGTCCAACACTTCCACACCAGTCAGTCTCATCTTTCTCGAGTGGTATACTCTAAGTGTTAAGTGAATAATCACAATACATGTTTTCATTGCACCTTTCAATTCACAACTCGACACTGCTATGACCACTTGACTTATCCATAGTTCCTCCACCCATCCGAGACATATCTAATCTTCCTAGACAAGCCTCTTCTTCTTAAGGTTTTTACAACTCGTCGAGTCCTTTATTAGGTTACATTAATTACTTATATGCAAATCATGTCGATAGGAACGTGATGATAGGTGATCAACGAGAAGTTTCTCTTGGAGGAGAATGTCGAGGAGTTCCAACATCAAGATTCCATGGCGAATTCTCCGGAGGAAGACCAAACCATAACAACTGACATTGCTATAGAGTCACAAACAAGGCAAGCCCCGATTTGCATTTAAGAGCTTTTCAAAGTTTTCTAGTTTATTAACTTACATCTTCAGTTGATATTGTGCATTACGTATAAGGTGTTTGATACTCCACTTGCATATCCACAAATCCTATGGGATGGCTACAAAGGTTTATAGCTTGACATGTAGAACTGCCAATGCTAATAGTGTAGATACACCGATAGAAGTCGAGTAGTGGGAATCTACTTGTGAATAGGAATAACAGTTCAGATGAGGGCGAAAGATAAAAGAATGGCTTATGAAATGAATACGAGACCGGACAGGGGGAATAGGAGTCGACGAGATGGAGTCTCGGGCGCATAGCCCTGCCTGTGTTTGTTAAGGGCCGATCAGTATGCCGCCCTGCTGAGCAAGTTTGAACTGTACTTGAGTCATAATGGATATATGGGGTCCAGGAAACCGATGTACCTTTGGAAGCTTTTGTTGAGACTTTTTCGATCGCCTCAGGCTTTCGGCCGCAGCACAGTAGACAGAAACTCGCTCAGGACATCTTCACAGCGGAAGGGTGCACTGTGAGTGGGGATACTGTCCTAGATGATTGAATCGATTCAACTTGGGCAGAACATGAGAAAGGTGGTTGCATACTACATCCGTGGAGTGCACCGATGTGACTTCCAGTACGGGCGTATCGCCCCTCGCGTTTATGAGTACCACATGTTCACTGACTTGTGACGTAGTAAATACTGAAGAAGCCAGAAGAATATGATGTATTGAATTATAATTGCTTTGCAACCTTGTGTGGCTTAGAGATAGCACAATTAAAAGTTTACAGTTTCCAAATACTTTACCTGTAATAGCATTATGTGCTTTGTGCACGCCATATCATCGACAAAGCATTTTATGTTTGATTGTGGAGTCTATGATGTGCCGTGCCTGAAGAATATCATGTGCTACTTAAAACATGACTATAAGGATCCACTTGTAGGCGAGTCCTTTATGCTATTCTCTACCTATGCTTAGTATTCACCTCTGCATATGTCTAGTGAGACGGGTTAGTCTTGCTGAGCCTTATGCTCACGTTTGCACTTTAACGATTTTTGAAGGTATTAGTTTTATTTCTGCTATTCAGGTTGTACATGAGATCTCGAGGTGTCGGGATAAATCTCATGTGAACCATGCCGCTGCTTAATGTTCTTCATGTTGCTAGTGAGAAGCGTCCTAGGGCATGGACGTCTTCTCTCCTGCTTAGTTAGGTGATATTATGAGTATGTATTTTCCGCTGCGTGTGTACCCCTATTGTACACTCTTTTATAAACTCTTCTTATTATGAAATGAGAACTTTATATGTTTTGGTATCCTTTTCGTCTGTGCTGTTGGGTGCCGCATCGCACGGCACCAGCCAATGAGATCCTTGGATTTCGGGACCCCGGTCCCCACAGACATGGTATTAGAGCTTCATTGGGAATATCACGCTCGTAAAGAGCCTATTTTCGGAAACTCCAAAGTAGTCGAGTGAGGATTAGCTATATGCCAATTAAGGACTATTACTAGCATAAATTATAAAGGTGGTGAACTAACTTACTTGTTATATTATTCTGTAACGACGCTCCGTCTTCAAGGTAAGAGGTAAGGTACGCCACTGAGAGCGGATCAATCTTGGTAAGCTCTGCATACGAGGTGTGGTATGTGATATTTCCGTGGCATTACACAAAAAGTCAATATGAGTCTCTGAAACTTTCCAATTTTCTGAGAACATATGACACACGGTACCCCAGCATGACACAAAATTAGTGGGAGCCCTAGTCGGGTGGTGTATAAGCCGATAGTATGCATCTCTAGAACTATTCATGTTCTATGGGAGCATGCGAAACACGTATGCCCGAGCGTGTATAAGCCGGTTCGTGTGGGAGTCTTTGCTGTACAAATGTAGTACAGCCATCTACCTCGAGACATGACTTCGCTCGAGGGCGACTCACACCAGAGTCGTATGCATTTACTTTCATATATATTATTGTGATTGTCTGTCGTGTTTCGCCGTGCCGCTCTTGAGGTGTGAAGGTGTGAAAGGGGATTGTTTGTCTTCTGCAGGTACACTAACTACGGTAGCGACCCATGTAGCATATTTGCGAGTGATCGTATTAGAACCACCTATAGACGTATCCGGATATACCGGGTTAGACATTTCTTTTGGTAAGACACGTAGTACCGTCAGTATCCCACTTGATACTTTGACCACCCCCCACGAAAGAATGGCTTCATATTAACATTTAGTCCAAATATCAGTTGCTGATATATTGTGGACAAGGTAAAATGTTTCTCTTCAAGAGTAGGTGAACCAAAGTTCTTTGTTCCTGGCGAGAGTTTAGCTCGACTTCGCCGGAGTAAGACTTTGGTTAAGCATGATGATCCATAGTGATATGCTATGGATAAGAAGGTCGTCAAGATCTCTTTCAAGATTCCATTTAGTTCCAAAGCAAGTGATTAGTTGTAAAGCAAGTTCTAACTATCGGACTTGAGTTTTGAGCTAAGTTTCAAAATTTGAGTTTGTTTCCAATTCATGGGTTTCGAAGCCGGTGAGTTCTGTTTTCTAATAGAATTTGCCCCGAGTTTGAAAATCCATATCTCCTTTACCTGAAGGGCTATGGATGCAAATGAATACTTTTTGCAAAGGGGAAGATCTACATTACAACTTTTCTATTCATTGTTACCTCAAATTCAGTTTAGAACTAATTAGAAACTGGAGTTGAAGATAGTACATGTATATAGGTGCTATCTGAAACCGTCAGAAAAATTCTGAACTTTGAATAGCCATAACTCTTAAACTAGAAATGCAACCTAGGCATATTTATACATGCCTGGAAAGCTTAAAGAGTCCTATATCAACTTCCTATTCAACATGAAGGCAAAAACTCGCAATAACCATGTCTAAATCGAAGTATTGTTTAAAGTGTCGAAACAATCCAGAATATGGACCGCTATATATACAGTTGCTGTTTGGATCGTAAATTCTATTAGGATCGTCAAAAGACTTCATAGTTTACATTTATGAAATTCTGAGGATGTGTGTAATAAGTTTGCAGTATTTTGTTTCTGCAAATATCAATATTTCTCTATTGAAAATTGTGGACAAAATCAGCAACATACAAAGGAAGCTCTGCCGAATTTCAGTTAAAAATCTGGGAACTTGGTTGAACTTTAAAATTCCATATCTCCTCAACCAGAAGGGATATGAAGGCAAGTAAATACTCTGTTGAAATATCTGGAAGTTCTCTACATATTTTCTGTTCAACTCCAGACCAGAATCCTTTTCTATGTGGGTGAAATGTGAAGATTTGCAGAAACTATCCAGAATTAACCAAACTGGACAGAAATCTGTACAGTCCTGAATTTGAACCATAACTCGCAGACCTTACGTCCAATAGGGTCACACGAGTAACTGTTTGAAAGGTTAGGGAGTCAGCTACAATTTTTGTAATCGGCTCCAGATCTGAATCGGTCATCTACATATCCCAGATCGAGTTTGAATGCAGGGTGGTCAGTTTGAACTGAACCCCCACTTCCTCTGAATGCTGAATTTTTAGCAATCTTCAAAAATTCATATCTTTTGAACCCGTCTGATATGCATACAAATAAATACATTCTGGGAAGCTTATTACGTTGTCTACAACTTTGTCAATAAGAATATTTCCATATTTCTAACAGAACAGTCTGAAAACTTTATATCAAAACTGCTACTTTTTAAGCAGATTCAGCTGAAAGTGCAGAAAATTCTGCTGATTTTAAAATAGCATAACATGCAAACCAAAGATGATCTATAGGCAAACCAATACTTTTTAGAAAGTTCCTGAAGTGTACTTTAACTTTCTTATTCACCTCAAGATCTGATTTTGCAACTAACTGGATCAAAATCGAGTTTGCGTCCAGACTGGTCATTTGTCACCATAGCTTGACCAGTTTGAACCTTTTGATTTTTGTTAAGCATTCGGTTCTCGATTTCAATTCGAGAAGTGTCGTAACCAACCAAGAGTTAGGACTCAACTAATTACCAAGTTTAATAGAGTGTTTAACTCATTTGAAGACTTCTCCCTTGGATAGACATACTAGTGTTTCATTCATGTGACATGCCACATCACATCTTGTGATGTTGAACGCAGGTCGCAATTACTCGAGTTGCATCTCGTCTTCCCATGAGGATTGTTTGAAGTACGCTTTGACATCCTGGTTCGAAACTTTAAGGGGGAAGGTGAGAACTCAAGTAATAGTGGTGTTAAACCATCAACCTTGGTTACAACAAGTCGTGTCAACAAGAAGACGATCAATTAAGATTACATCTTCAAGAGGATCCAACATCCACCACAAGATTGTGTTACTCTAAGAAGAGTGTGACTTCAACTCCACTAAAGTGATCGAGAGGGATATCCGTTCCTCCTGACTGATCGAAGTGAAGGTTAAGTGAAGTATCACTAGAAATGTGTCTAGTGATCTCGACCAGGTGTCTAGGGATAACTTTCGACATATAGTTAGTTGTTTTTCTTCTGATGAAGATACTCCTCAAGTCAACTGGTAACTCTAAGACCTAGTTGAAGATACAATCAAGTTGAGCAGTACATGAACAAGCTTTTGAAAGGTCAAGGTAACGTGGTATGTTTCCCACATTCCTTGTCAATCGTTCTGTTATGAATTCCTTAATTATGGTCGAGTCATGAAAGAAACGCTACTCATTGAGTGTCTTTCACGACCACGGTATCCAAGCCTTGAACATCATGAGTTAGTTCTTGAGTTGTGTGTGCGTGGTTCATTTAGTCTTGCTCAAACTATAAAAGGTACTGAACCATGCATGTGCACCATTTGCATCATACATATGCACCATTTGCACCATACATATGTACCATTTGCACCATACCATGTGCATATTCATTGCACCATACAACATATGACGCATCATGAAGCATCATTACCAATGCAACATCAATGATAGAATGCATGGTAATACTAAAATTTAGAGCAAGATTGTGTACCCCATTCAAACTATTTTAAGGTGTCTAATGACTACAATCATTTCACCATCTTCATTTGACTTCTTACATTGTTGATCTCCTTTCCATTGAGTAATACTTGGGAAAATGATTACTCAACCTCACTTGCAACTAAACAAACACTTGAACTTCCATCCTTGACTTGTTCAGGTTCAAGTACCTTGATTGTTGCAACTATACTGTTCGTCATCGAGTGGTCATCAGTTCAATGATCAACCTTGTAAAAATCCATGAAATCTCCTTACTCGCGAGGATACCGTTCGATTGTCAACCTCGTGAAACTCTTTGGGTCCATCTAATATCTTGCGTTGGTATATGGTAACCTTGATACTCCAAGAACCTTGTAGTTATCTTATGATTGAGTTCTTTGCTGTGTTGGGAGGATGTGGAATCCTTAAGTCCTCGTGTGCCACCGTAAAGAGTCTTCATCTTCTCTTTCTATTGTTTGAAGATGTTGATATACCCAAAAATCTTGTAGTCGCCATATCTTCAGTATTCCTGCTATTTTGATCACATAAGAGTGTTGAGTGTTTTGCTACTCTTATGCTACAACTAAGAAGTCCTATGGTTGACTAAACATCATATGAGGTTAATGATTGTTGTTCAACCTCGTAAACCATCTTAACTCATGTCAAGGGAAATACCAAATCATGTTATAAGGACCGATGTAAAAAAACCAAGCAAGCAACCAAGAATCAATGCAAAGATAGTTTCAAACTATTATGGTGACCTAGAGAAGCAAAGTGCAAGTCCTGATTCTACCAGTCAAGACTAGGACAGGACAAGATGTCATGTCGGTGTAAGAGTACAGCAATAAAGGGTCAGTAACAGACGTGAAAGTTTTACGATGTGATATTGTCATGTCGAGCATCCTATCAAGGTTATCAACCTAAAGACTAGAATCACCTGAAGCAAACTTTAGAATTTCTTAAGATGCCTGAAGATAATCATTATTTCGAACCAAGTCTTTAAGGGCATTGTCATTTTCCTTAGTCAATCATCATCTTTTACGGATCGTCCCCTCATCGTTTCTGTTATTCTACTTGTTAGAATCTCGCGACGAGATTCCTTTAAGGGGGAAGGATTGTAAAAGCCCGCTTTTTGGAAGAACGAAAATGCAAAAATGCGAACTTAAAATTTTTTGAAAGTGGACTTGGAAATCCAAACTCACATGTATCACGTGCGTTAACCCATGTTCGCTACAAATATGGACTTGTTAAAACTTTAAGTCTTAATTGGAATATTCCACATAAAGGATTAACAATTCGTATGTTAATTCAAACTCAAGTTCCAACATCGACTTGAGGAACATCATGGAGTTTCCAGCTACACTGACAATGTGTAGTACCTTCGAAAAATTCCATCCTAATGTTTTGTTGTACTGGTAAGAATCATATTAGGGGTGGGGCCCACTTATCCGGTGGCCCACTCGTCAGTTCTCATCAAGCGTCATTTGGTTTCCTCTTCTGCTCGTGCATATCGGGAACCATATCGGTGTCTTTGCCAAGAAGGCTTCACACACAAGCTAGTCTTTGAGGCTATCCTTATCATCGACCCGGGCAGTACTCACGTGCTCTCTCTCTACTTCGACTCGTGGCACCAATTAGAAAGTTGGGTCCGTAAAGAATAAAAATCAACCCGTGCGAAGGATAAAAATCCAAACAAATTTTGGGCTTAAAGTTTGAATTTACAAAATGTAGGGCTTAGAACCCTTAATTGATTAAGGCCAATTATTTAGGATTTCTATGATTTTTAGAAAAGAAAATAGATAAATAATAAAATAAAAAGCCCAAGGTGCTTTCAAATTCAAATTTGAATTTGAAATTCATTTGATTCAATTCTCAAATTTGATTCAAAATTTGGATTTTTAATATCTCCAATAACCATCCCCAGGTTTCTGTTCTTTGAGATTATTTAGACATGATTTGAATATGAGAAAAAGGAAAGAGGATAATATCCATTGGTGGGGCCCATGCGTCAGTCTTATCCTTATAAGAGAAGTGTTCTGTTTGTTCTTCTCTACGTACCTTCCACTCTACGTCGCCTTGGTATCCTCATCTCCGAGCTGCGCTCCTCCCGGCCACCCGCGGTGTCGCCGCACGGCACACTGCCTCCCTCCGTCGCCGAACACCGGCCGCCGCTCGCCCCCTCTCTACCGCACTGCTCCGCCTCCTCACCAGCGCCGCCTTGCACCTGCTCGCCGCTGGACCCTGGTGGCGCCCTTCCCGGCCCTGCTCACTATCGCCCTACCACCTACAGTGCTCCCCGCCAGCCACCTCTGCTCCTGCGCCCCACACCAGGGCTGGCTCGCCCCTGTCGTGCCTCTCCCCGCCTGCACGGGCCGCTCCATCGCTGCGCCTCCCTGGCGCCCACCGCGCCACTCCACCTTTGCCGCGTCGCACAACAGCTCCCCAGCCCGACCACTCGCGCTGCGATGCCGACCGCATGCCGCCCATGCGCACTAGCGCTGGTCCTGCCCGTTTGCCATGCGCCGGCCTCTCCTCTGCGTCTGTCCGCTCGCCACCTTCTAGTCGCAGAGCGCCTCGCCTGGTCACGTCCCAGCTGCCCCGGCCGACGCAGCATGGCACCCACGCCGGTCGCGCACGCCTCCCCGCCGTCCGCCTGCTCAGTCCGCTGATGCCGCGTGCAGTCCACCTTCACGGTCGTGCTCCTCACCGGCGCCACCACGCGCCTGCTCGTCGGCCACCCTACTCGAGCTCGTCTACTCCCGGCAGCGCGCATCTCGCCGCCCTGGCCGCTTGCCCTTCCCTCCGACGCGCCGCCCCTGCCCTGCACTGCTTGCGCCGCTGACGCCGTGCACACCACGGTGCTCTGCTCCGTCCTCCTTCGTCCTCAAGGTGAGTGGCTTGGCCGTCCTCCTCTCCACCACCTCGCTCGCCAGCGCCCTGGGTTCCGCGCGTTGCACCCGGGCCGCCACGGCTCTGGCCGCGCTTCTCATGTGCCCATGCCACCGCCGTGCGCCGTGTTTCTGAGCACCCATACCCGCTCGTGCCCTCCATGGCCGTGCCTCGTCGCCACCGTGTCAAGCATGCCCGCCGTCCGTCTCATTGCTGTCTGTCGGCGCCTTGTCCTTGCCAGCATCGGTCGTGCTGCATCACGTCGCCACGGCGACGACTGTCGCGCCGCGCCACACAAACTGCGCTCTGCTCCTCCCTCTAGATTCGACACGGCACCCAAGTTTCCGCATGTCGCTTTCACTGCAACGTTCCGCGCTGTGGCTATGTCCTGTAAGCAAAGCAAGTTATGAATGAGATGCACAAGATTCGGGAACACGCCTTTGAAACAATGGTATCAACAACTGGTCCAAGTTTAGCTCTGATTTTGGAAGATTGATTGGATCAGTGACTACAGCTAAAGTGTTCGATGAAATGTTTACGAGGGAAGAACCAACTTCATTGATGTTTAGAGCTGGTCTGTGATGCAGGGGTAGAATGATGTTGCCACCGACGAGCCTAAGTGCCAAGATACCCTTTGAATGGTGATAAAGCAACGGAATCAAGTACACACCCAAGATACTCGGTGAAATGCCTACAAGGTGAGCCTTGCCCTAAAATGCCTTGCTTGACGCCCCGAAGTCCGTTCGTGGTGACCGTTAATGGTAGTCATGTGTCGTCAAGCCGTACGCCCATTTTTCGCCTTGATATCATTCCTATAGAAATCCCCAAGTTGACCTCCTTTTTCGTTTGTATCACTTTGTCCTGTCCATGCGTGCTCATGTTGCTACACCATGAGCCGTGTCGACGTCGTTGACCATATACTGTCGTCGTGACGCTCAAAGCCGTCATCGTGCCCTGGCATCAAGATGAAGGATGCTTGTGATGTGTGTGGTGCTGGAACACAAGCACGACTCGTCGGACAATGGTTGTCAAGACAAATAAGGTTTTAGTCGATGTGAGGGTCATCGAGTCTAGGTATAGCCAAGGTGCTCGATAACATGCCTTCTAGGTCAAACCATGGATGTTGGTGATCATCGATGACCTGTCGTTGGGTAATGCAAGAACATTGCGACCAACAAGGAAAACTAGACCAAGGGGAACCATGGATAAGAGTTCCTTGTTTATGTCGACGATGTTTCCTAACCGTCCGCAGAATTGCTTAACTAGGTGTGTCGTTTCGTCAATTACAGGTTCATCGAGTCGCTTGCCGATGATCGATTCGATATCCCTAACATTGAGACTCATAAGGTGGTGTTCAGGATTTCATTCACCACCATGGACGAGTCTGGGTTGATGTGAACGTCAATGAGATAATCTTTCCGAGATGGCAAAACACGTCATCACGACATAGTAATGCCTTATGTTCGAATTCCAGGAGTTCACTGAGCTCATCTGGACAATCTTGCAAAGGACACTACAATAGTGTCATGTAAGAACTTGGACGATGTTTGGGAAGATAGTCGTAGCGACTGATTTAACTAAAGGTCCTTTGAACGTGTCTTGGTACTCATGTTGGGTTAGCAGTGCTTGTGATGACTCTTTGAGTCCAAGCAATGTCGATCTCACTTCTTTTCCAGGTGTCGCTTGGGTTTTACATCGATTCATCCTAATTTAGTACCCTACAACCACAGTGGTCACTTAATTAGGTTTACTCTGTAATGAGTTTGTGTAACTTCATTGGTCACTTTCTGAGTAAGGACCTCTTGTTGCACAGTTCACTCATGCCTTAAGCTTTCAATCCTCCACCTTGTTTCCTTAGTCATTCTTACACTATTCAGTCCAACACTTCCACACCAGTCAGTCTCAGCTTTCTCGAGTGGCATAACTCTAAGTGTTAAGTGAATAATTACAATACATGTTTTCATTGCACCTGTCAATTCACAACTCGACACTGCTATGACCACTTAACATATCCATAGTTTCTCCACCCATCCGAGACATATCTAATCTTCCTAGTCAAGCCTCTTCTTCTTAAGGTTTTTACAACTTGTCGAGTCCTTTATTAGGTTACATTAATTACTTATATGCAAATAATGTTGATAGGAACGTGATGATAGGTGATCAACGAGAAGTTTCTCTTGGAGGAGAATGCCGAGGAGTTCCAACATCAAGATTCCATGGCAGATTCTCCGGAAGAAGACCAAACCATTACAACTGACATTGCTATAGTCGCAAACAAGGCAAGCCTCAGTTTGCATTTAAGAGCTTTTCAATGTTTTGCAGTTTATTCACTTACGTCTTCAGTTGATATTGTGCATTACGTATAAGGTGTTCGATACTCCACTTGCATATCCACAAATCCTATGGGAGGGCTGGAAAGGTTTACAGCTTGACGTGTAGAATTGCCAATGCTAATAGTGTAGATACACCGGTTGAAGTCGAGTAGTGGGAATCTACTCGTGAGATAGGAATAACAATTTAGATGAGGGCAAAAGATAAAAGAATGGCTTATGAAATGAATACGAGAACGGGCATTGGGAATAGGAGTCGACGAGATGGAGTCTCTGGCGCATAGCCTTGCCTGTGTTGGTTAAGGACCGATCCGCATGCCGCCCTGCTGAGCAAGTTTGAACTGTACCATAGTCATACTGGATATATGGGGTCCAGGAAACCGATGTACCTTGGAAGCTTTTGTTGAGACTTTTTCGATCGCCTCAGGCTTTCGGCCGCACCGCAGTAGACGGAAACTCGCTCACGAAGCGGAAGGGTGCACCATGAGTGGGGATACTGTCCTAGACGATTTAATCGATTCAACTTGGGCGGAACCTGAGAAAGGTGGTTGGGTACGACGTCCGTGGAGTGCACCGATGTGACTTCCAGTACCGGCGTACATGTCATGTTTTCTGGGTATCATTGATTCGAATCACCGTCCCTCGCGGTTATGAGTACCATTTGTTCACTGAGTTGTGACGTAGTAAATACTGAAGAAGCTAGAAGAATATGATGTATTGAATTATAATTGATTTGCAACCTTTTTTCGCTTAGAGATAGCACAATTAAAAGTTTACAGTTTCCAAATACTTTACCTGTAATAGCATTATGTGCTTTGTGCACGTCATATCATCGACAAAGCATTTCTTGTTTGATTGTGGAGTCTATGATGTGTCGTGCCTGAAGAATGTCATGTGCTACTTAAAAGATGACTATAAGGATCCACTTGTTGGCGAGTCCTTTATGCTATTCCCTACCTATGCTTAGTATTCACCCCTGCATATGTCTAGTGAGACGGGTTAGTCTTGTTGAGCCTTATGCTCACGTTTGCGCTTTAACAATTTTTGCATGTATTAGTTTTATTTCTGCTATTCAGGCTGTACATGAGATCTCGAGGTGTTGAGATAAATCTCATGTGAACCACGCCGCTGCTGAATGTTCTTCATGTTGCTAGTGAGAAGCATCCTAGGGCATGGACGTATTCTCTCCTGCTTAGTTAGGTGAGATTATGAGTATGTATTTTCCGCTGCGTGTGTACCCCTGTTGTACACTCTTTTGTAAACTCTTCTTATTATGAAATGAAAACTTTATACGTTTTGGTATCCTTTTCGTGTGTGCTGTTAGGTGCCGCATCGCACGACACCACCCAATGAGATCCTTGGACGTCGGGACCCCGGTCCCCACAAATTCAAGTAGAGTTTTCATTCTCACTATGTGTCAGAGGGAGTTATGATCTTCAAGAGGCAAGAATTTGAGAACTTGAGGCAAGTAAGATCGAGTGTGGGTGAGTATCTCAACAAATTCACTCAACTTTCATGGTACACGCCTGAGGATGTTAGTAGGGACAGCCGGAAACAATACTTGTTCATGAGGGGCCTTAACAATGAAGTCCAAGTACAATTGCTCAATTACGACTATGCTAACTTCCAGAAGCTTGTGGACAAAGCAATTGTGGTTTAGAACAAGGTCCGTGAGATGGAACAAGACAATAAGAGGAAGGCGCCGTATCAAGGACAGCAACAAGGAAGTAATGTGCGCCCTCGCTTTGCACCTCCCAATGCGCCTTACTTCAGTTCTTCTACGCCTGCTTATCGTCCTGGATTTGCACCGCGCCCAACTCAGTTTGTGCAACAGCACCCTGTTATGCAAGCGCCTAGGCCTCCAATGCCTTATGCACCTCGTGCTAATTTCCCTGGTGTAAATCATCAAAACCAAGCTCGTCCAAATAATTTTGGGGGACTAAAGAAGTGTTATACTTGTGGAGAAGCTGGACACTTTGCGCATTAATGTCCTAAGTCACGCCTTGTTCAAGGAAGCAATGCGCCGAGGCAAAACCCAAGACGCAATGGAGGACAGCTGCAAGGGAACCGTGGACAACAAAATTTTGCTCGTGGCAATGTGAACCATGTCTCTACGGAGGATGCTCAACAAGCGAATGATGTGGTCATTGGTATGTTTCTCGCAAAATCCAACCCGTTGACTATGTTATTTGATTGTGGAGCATCGCATTCATTCATTGCATCGAAATATGTGGCCAAGTATAGTTTGCCTATCTCTCATATGAAATTTACTCTATAGGTTAAGTCTTCTGGAGGAGATATGAGGACAAATATAGTATGTCCAAAAGTAAGCCTTAGAATAAGAGGGGTAGACTTCTTTGCCAACCTCATTGCTTTGGATTCTCAAGGATTGGACATTATACTTGGTATGGACTGGTTGAGGAAGCACAATGGAGTTATTGAGTGTGCCACAAAGACGGTGAAGTTGACCAATGAGGAAGGGATCACCGTAGAGTTTGAAGCATCTCAACACGCACCAAAGCAATTGGGGTTGAACCATATGGACGATGCCGCAATTGAGGAGATTCCGGTGGTGTGTGAATTTTTGGATGTTGTTCCAATCGAGTTGCCAAGACATTTAGTTTATTCATGATTTAATAACTGTAACTGCACCTATAGCTAAGAGGCCGTATAGGATGCCTCCTATGGAATTAGTGGAGCTCAAGAAGCAGATTCAAGAGCAACTAGAGATGGGTTTCATTCGGTCCAGCTCTTCACCTTGGGGAGCGCCCGTTCTATTTGTGGACAAGAAGGATGGATCCCAAAAGATGTGCGTAGATTACTGAGCTCTCAACGAGGTAACAATCAAGAACAAGTACACCTTGCCACGCATAGAAGACTTGTTTGATCAGATGAAGGGTTCTTATGTCTTCTCTAAGATTTATTTGAGGTCGGGATACTTTCAAATGAAGATTATACCATCGGACATACCCAACACAGCTTTTAGGACACGGTATGGATCTTATGAGTACACCGTGATGTCTTTTGGATTGACAAATGTGCCTGCCTACTTTATGTACCTCATGAATAAGGTCTTCATGGAGTACTTGGATAAGTTCGTTGTGGTGTTCATCAATGACATTATGATCTCCTCGAAGGATGAGAAGGAACATGAGGAACACTTAAGGCCTACGCTGCAAAAATTAAGGGAGCATCAATTGTATGCCAAGTTCAACAAGTGTCAGTTTTGGTTGAGAGAAGTATCGTTTGTGGGTCATTCCATTTTAGGGGGAGGGGTTTTGGTTGATCTAGGAAAAGTGAGGGACGTGTTAAAATGGGAGCCCCCGCAAAATGTAAATGAAATAAGTAGTTTTCTTGGGATGGCTCGGTATTACCGTCGGTTCATCATTGATTTTTCCAAGATAGCCAAGCCAATGACGGAGTTGCTAATGAAGGGAAAAATTTTCCAATGGACTCAAGCTTGTCAAGAAAGTTTTGAGGAGTTGAAGAAGAAGTTAACTACAGCCACATTTTTCGTATTGCCGGATGTAAGCAAGAGTTTTGACATATATTGCGATGCATCGTGACAAGGACTTGGATGTGTGCTCATGCAAGAAGGTCAAGTGGTCGCCTATGCGTCAAGACAATTGAAGAAACATGAGCAGAATTACCCAACACATGATTTGGAACTTGAAGCCGTGGTACATGCATTGAAGATTTGGAGACACTATATTCTTGGACATAGGTGTGAAATTTACATGGATCATAAGTGTCTTAAGTATATTTTCACACAAACGGATCTGAATTGGAGGCAACGAAGATGGTTGGAGCTCATCAAGGATTATGATTTGGGAATCAATTATCATCCAAGGAAGGCTAATGTTGTGGCCGGTGCCTTGAGTAGAACAGGTGTAAGTCATCAACTCACAGTTAAAGGGCTGCCGTCCGAGTTATGTAAGGAGTTTGAACGGTTGAAACTCGGATTCATCAATCAGATGGGGATGATGGAGTTGAATCCGACTTTGTAGCAAGAAATTCGAGAGGGCCAAACGAAGGATGAGGAAATTCAGGAGATCAAGGAAAGGACCTAAGAAGGGAGAGAATTTGGATTTGGTGAGGATGAACATGGTACTCTATGGCTTGGAAAGAGGATTGTTCTACCTAATGTGAAGCATATTCGGGAGACAATACTAAAGGAAGCACATGACTCGCCATACTCGATTCACCCCGGTTGAACCAAGATGTACAAAGACTTGAATACATGTTATTGGTGGGCTAGCATGAAGAAGGACATAGCTGAATATGTAGCATTGTGTGATGTGTGCCAACGAGTCAAGACGAAACATATAAGGCCAACTGAATTATTGCAACCATTGGAGATTCCGGAATGGAAGTGGGAAGAAATCAGCATGGAGTTTATAGTATGTCTACTGCATACCCAGTCTGGTTATGACTCGATTTGCGTAATTGTGGATCGATTGACCAAATCATCTCATTTTGTTCCTGTCAAAACCATATATACAATGTTATGGTATTTTTTCTGGAAGTGCTACTGTTGTTTTTCTAATATTTTCACTAAGTTGAGAAAATTCTCTCAATTTGACTACCTTAGTAATGGTTAATGAAGCTTAAATTTTTACTGGACACTATATGGTACTAGCAGAAGATTGTTGAAAGTTTTGATAATTTTTGATACGGTGGATCTGCGGGTAATAATTCCTAATGGAATTTGGAATTTGAATTGTTCATGAAACAACATCGAGGACATTCTCGCGTGTCCAACTGGCAACTGTACGCAATGCCTTATATGATCGTTGCATTGCGCTCAACTTTTCGAGGTGGGACAAAAATCTTCAGCATGAATCGGAGACGAGCTCAACATAAGGCGTGTCTCGGATTTTTTTTTGGCCGTATGTTCGACGTAAATCGGAGACACGTCAGTTTAAGGCGCGTCTCTAATTATGGCCCCGGACACGCCCCAGTGTCCTAGATGCGCCATGGCGTGCTGAAGCCAGCAAGGAACAACATCCAGGACATTACGATGTGTCCAACTGGCAACTATGCGCAATGCCTTATATGATCATTGTATTGCGCTCAGCTTTCCGAGGTGGGACAAAAGATCTTCAGCATAAATAAGAGACGAGCCACTGAAAGGCTCATCTCACATTATCTTGCAGCCCCAGAAACACTGGAGTGCCCTAGATGCGCCACGGTGTGCTAAAGCCAGAACAACATCCAGGACATTCCAATGTTTCTAACTGGTAACTATGCGCAATGAATCATACAATCATTGCAATGTGCTCAACTTTACGAGGTGGGACAAAAGATCTTCAGAACAAAACAGAGATGAGCAATGACATTGCAATTCAGAGATAATTTCCAACTCAATAAATTTCACAGTTCATATATTACGTGCCCTCTAAACTAATTTCGAATCTAAACTTATTCCTAAAGCTCCCATCGATCAATCTAAATTGTACCGTCCAGCTTGCTTCCGAACATGTCTCTTATATTTCCTTGGATACTGAAAATATTGAAATTTTTTAAATTGAAAAATGTCGAAGGAGGAATGAATAACTTACGTTGGTTAGTAACACAAAGTGTCTAACCTTGATAAGTAGATTATAGCAATAATTTTCAACATCGTGCCATTTGGCTAATGCAGCAAACGCTGAACTTCAAGTAGTATAGTTTTGATTATAAAAGCAGTGCACCACCCCTATGAAATATCAATTTAAGCAACATAAGAAACCAATTCAAATAATTTTGGCAACAATTACTAATTATGTGAGCAAAATAGGTCTATCTTACAGTCTCTTGATCAAGAATCCCAATGCAGAGTTCTCTTGAGCGATGGACATTTGGGTGGAAGAAACCATTTGGAAAGGCGCATCATTGAGGCAACAACGGATAGTCCTCTGAGAAGGAGATTGTCAGGGGGTAGTAACCACCTTCCCATTCGGTCTACAAAGGAAATTCATTAATAGGAGGATGATGGTTAAACTCATATTGTGCTTGTTCTTCATGACTTACCCCTTCTTTACCGGGGACAATGCACTACCACTTCAATAAATCTCCAGATTCAGGCTTCGCAGAGGAACCCTACACAGATGGAAAAACAAAACTAAAGTTAAGTCCATTAGTCCATTGCAGATCTATAGATATACAACTATGCGGCCGGTGTGCCATATGTACATACACGGGGATGATTCTTGCACGATGCCAAGCGCTCCTTATTCAGTCGGCTACGCGCCAAGACGATAACAACCATGAACAGTGACGACGACAAGGAGGACGACGACGGCAATGAGGACGAGGACAAAAATGATGACGATGACGAGGACGGCGATAACGACGACAACAGCGGTGGCGAACAGAGGAGGCGGTTGCACCGGAGTTGGTCAATTAGTAATAAAGGAGCACCAGAGTCGAAGAAGAGATGAGAGAGATAAATGAAAGACGCACATTAAGTTAAAGATCATCTTCCATTGTCGAAGAGACGAGGGAGATAAATTCAAGACGCGTTATAACAAAGAGAGACGCGCGTTAATCTAAAGCGCGTCTTCCATAGACGAAATAGAGACGCAAGGCAAGAGGTCTGTACGTTTGGCATTGTCAAAAATATTCAAATATAAGGCTGTAAATTTTTCTATGACCTTCTAATATTCCAAATTGACTCTCGGTAAAGTTTCAAAAATTTCTGAAGCACGCTTTCCATTTATTTGACACGTACTGGGAGTTTAATCAAAGTCGACTTCAAATTTAAACATTGTACTTAACATTGTCTAAATTAACTCCAAATTTTTCCTGAGGTACCTTATGGTTCAAAAAGTTTAACTTCAATTCAACTTGCTCAGTTCTAAAATCTGATTGCACCATAAAATTCTTCACATTTTATTTAGTCATTGAGCCAAAGTTGAATATTTTGAAGCAAGTTTGCTAGCCCTAATTGAAATTGGAAAGAGGAATGAGGGAGGTGGGTCCCACAAGTAGTCCCCACAGGTCAGGTCGGCACCTGCTCTCTTTTTCCTCCCCTGCCTCCATGCAGACGCACTGCATGTGCCACCGCGATGCAAACTGTGGCCCTTTATCTTCGTACCGTGAACCCAAGACAAGCAAAACTCCATTCGTTGTCTCCTCTGCAAGCTCGAGCTCACCTCCCTCCGGCCGCCTGCCTGCCCATCTGCTCGACTGGCCGCCAGCCCGCGCGGCTCCCCCGCCGTCCGCCTGCCTCCTGGCCACGACTCCTATACCGACCGCTGCGGTGTCGCCCCGCGCCCGGCCGCCTCCAACGCCTGCTCGCCATGACGGTGCTCCACCTCCCGGCCGCGCCCCACTCCTGCTCGCCCCTCCTCTCCTAGCCTCGTCGCGTCCACAGCCCCCGCATCGGTCGCCTGCTTGCCACCTGCGTGTCGCTCGCCGCCGGCCGCCTCTGCTCCGCGTCAGCCCGCTCGCCGCCTACCAGCTGCGCTGCGCTGCTCCCTCCGATTGCCACGGCGCGACGCCGCAACACCCCGGCCATCGGTTCGCCTCCCTACAGCGCCACCCACGCTGGCTCGCCCTCTCCCTACCGTGCCTTGTTGCCATCGCGTCAAGCGCGCATCTCGCCGTCCACGGCGCCGCCCCACCTCCCGGTCGCCTTTGCTTCGCCGGTGCCCTACCGCTGCATGCTCGCCGAGCCGCCTAGCACCGCGCCGCCTGGCTCCTCACCGATGATGTGCCCTTGTGCCGCCAACGCCCCATGTGCCTCGCGCATAGCGCCGCCTCGCCGCCCAGGCCCAGCTCGCCCCGGCCCCCATCTGCTCATGCTCCAGCGCGCCTTGGCTGCACTTTACCGCGTGCCATTGCCACCATGGTTGAGCTCCTTGCTACGCTTTACTGCTCACCCGTGTGCCGTTGTCGTGCTTGTCTGCTCCCCCTTGACATCGTCGCGATGTTCTGCTCTGTAGCCGCATTCTGGCAGCAAGGCAAATGGTGTGTGGGACCGAGGATATGGAGAAACACGTCATTGACACACCAGCATCGACAATTGGTCCAAGGTTAGGACTGATTGTGCAGGATTTATTTGATCAATGACTGCAGCTAAGGTGTTCGACGAAATGGTTACAAGGCGAAACTAAGTATGTTGCCATTCAATGTTGGTCTATGGATGCAGGTCTATTGTGGTGTGGCAATAGACCAACATATATGCCAAGATGCTCTTTGAATGGTGATGAAGTGACGGAATCAAGTACACACCCAAGTTGTTCGGCGAAATGCCTACAGGGTGAGTCTTGCCCAGAAATGCCTTGCTTGACGTCACCGAAGTCCGTTCATCGTGATCGCTAATGGTACTCTATTGTCGTCAAGTCGTACGTCCATGTTCTGCATTGATATCATTCCTATAGAAATCCCCAAGTTGACCTCCTTTGTCGTTTGTATCACGTTGGCTTGTTCGTGCGTGCTCGTGATGCTCCACCATGAGCCACGTCGACGTCGTTGACCACATGACGTCGTCGTGATGTTCCGAGCCGTCATCGTGCCCTGTCATCGAGATGAAGGATGCCTGTGATGAGTGTGGTGCTGGAACACCAGCACGACTCGTCGAACAATAGTTGTCAAGCAAAATTAGGTTTTAGTCGATGTGAGGGTGATCGAGTCCTAGGTATAGCCAAGATGCTCGATAAAATTCTTTCCAGGTCAAACCAATGTGGTTGGTTATCATCGATGACCTGTGGTTGAGTAATGCGAGAACGTTGCGACCGACAAGGAAAACTAGACCAAGGGGAACCTTGGATAAGAGTTTCTTGGTCGTGTCGACGATGTTTCCTAACCGTCCGAAGAATTACATGACTAGGGGTGCGCTTCTTCGATGACAAGTTCATCGAGTCGCTTGCCGACGATCGAGTCGACATCACTAACCTTGTTACTCATAAGGTGGTATTCGGGATTCCGCTCTCCACCATGGACGAGTCCGGGTCCATGTGAACATCAATGAGATGATCTTTCCGAGATGGCAAAGCATGTTGTCACTACATTGTAATGCCTTATGTTCGAGTTCCAGGAGTTCACCGAGCTCATCTGGACAATCTTGCAAAGGACACTGCAATAGTGTCATGTAAGAACTTGAACAATGTTTACGAAGATAGTCGTAGCGATTGATTTACCTAAAGGTCCTTTGAATGTGTCTTGGTACTCATGTTAGGTTAGAAGTGCTTGTGATGCCGTCTTAAGTCCAAGCAATGTTGGTCTCACTTCACTCCCAAGTGTCGCTAGGGTTTCACTTTGATTCATCCTTATCAGAACCCTGCGACCACACTTATCACATAATTAGGTTTACTCCATAATGAGTTTGTGTAACTTCCTTGGTCGACTTCTGAGTCATGACCTCTTGTTGCACGTTTCACTCATTCCTTAAGGTTTTGATTCCCCACCTTGATTCCTTAGTCATTCTTACACTATTCAATCCAACACTTCCACACCAGTCAGTCTCAACTTTCTCGAGTGGCATAGCTCCAAGTGTTAAGTAAATAATGGCAATACATGGTTTCATTGCACCTGTCAATTCACATCTCGACACTACTATGACCACTTGAATTATCCTTAGTTTCTCCACCCATCCGAGACATATCTAATCTTTCTAGTCAAGCTCCTTCTTCTTAAGGTTTTTACAACTCGTCGAGTCCGTTATTAGATTACATTAATTACTTATATGCATATCATGTCGATAGGAACGTGATGATAGGTGATCAACGAGATGTTTCTCTTGGAGGAGAATGCTGAGGAGTTCCAACTGCAAGATTCCATGGCAGATTCTCTAGAGGAAGACCAAGCCCTAACAACTGACATTGTTATAGTGTCACAAACAAGGTAAGCCTCGGTTTGCATTTAAGAGCTTTTCAAAGTTTTCCAGTTTATTCACTTACGTCTTCAGTTGATATTGTGCATTACGTATAAGGTGTTTGATACTCCACTTGCATATCCACAAATCCTATGGGAGGGCTGGGGTTTATAGCTTGACGTGTAGAACTGCCAATGCTAATAGTGTAGATACACTGGTAGAAGTCGAGTAGTTGGAATCTACTCGCGAGATAGGAATAGTAGTTCATATAACGACAAGAGATGAAAGAATGGCTTATGAAATGAATACGAGATGGGCAGGGGGAATAGGAGTCGACGAGATGGAGTCTCAGGCGCATAGCTCTGCCTGTGTTGGTTAAGGACCGATCCGTATGTCACCCTGCTGAGCAAGTTGGAACTGTACTGGAGTCATACTAGATATATGGGGTCCAGGAAACCGCTGTACCTTGGGAAGCTTTTGTTGAGACTTTTTCGATCGCCTCAGGCTTTCGGCCGCAGCACAGTAGATGGAAACTCGCTCACGACATCTTCACATGGAAGGGTGCACCATGAGTGGGGATACTGTCCTAGACGATTGAATCGATTCAACATGGGCGGAACTTGAGAAAGGTGGCTGCATACGACGTCCGTGGAGTGCACTGATGTGACTTCCAGTATGGGCGTACGTGTCGTGTTTTCCGGGTATCATTGATTCGAATCACCGTCCCTCGCGGTTATGTGTACCACTTGTTCACTGAGTTGTGACGTAGTAAAACCTGAAGAAGTCAGAAGAATATGATGTATTGAATTATAATTGCTTTGCAACCTTGTGTGGCTTAGAGATAGCACAATTAAAAGTTTACTGTTTCCAAATACTTATCCTGTAATAGCATTATGTGCTTTGGTCATGTCATATCATCGACAAGACGTTTCTTGTTTGATTGTGGAGTCTATGATGTGTCGTGCCTGAAGAATGTCATGTGCTACTTAAAACATGACTATAAGGATCCACTTGTAGGCGAGTCCTTTATGCCATTCCTTACCTATGCTTAGTATTCACCCCTGCATATGTCTAGTGAGACGGGTTAGTCTTGCTGAGCCTTATGCTCACGTTTGCGCTTTGACGATTTTTGCAGGTATTAGGTTTATTTCCGCTGTTCAGGTTGTACATGAGATCTCGAGGTGTCGAGATAAATCTCATGTGAACCACGCCGCTGCTGAATGTTCTTCATGTTGCTAGTGAGAAGCGTCCTAGGGCATGGACGTCTTCTCTTCTGCTTAGTTAAGTGAGATTATGAGTAGTATTTTCCGCTGCGTGTGTACTTCTATTGTACACTATTTTGTAAACTCTGTATAAGGTGAAATGAAAACTTTATATGTTTTGGTATCCTTTTCGTGTTTGCTGTTAGGTGTCGCATCGCACGGCACCACCCAATGAGATCCTCGGATGTGTGGACCCCGGTCCCCACAGACATGGTATCAGAGCTTCATTAGGAATAGCACGCTCAAAAAGAGCCTATTTTCGAAAACTCCGAAGTAGTCAAGTGAGGATTAGCTTTGTGCCCATTAAGGACTATTACTAGTATAAGTTAAAAAGGTGGTGAACTAACTTGTTATATTATTCTGTAACGATGTTCCGTCTTCAAGGTAAGAGGTAAGGTACGCCACCGAGAGCGGATCAATCTCGGTAAACTCTGCATACAAGGTGTGGTATGTGATATTTCCGTGGCTTAGCACGGAAAGTCAATATGAGTCTCTAAAACTTTTCCCTATTTCTGAGAACATATGACACGCGGTACCCCAGCGTGACAAAAAATTAGTGGGAGCCCCCGTCGGGTGATGTATAACCCGATAGTTTGCATCTCTAGAACTATTCATGTTCTATGGGATCATGTGAAACCTGTATGCCCGAGCGTGTATAAACCGGTTTGTGCGGGAGTCTTTGCTGTACAGACGTAGTACAACCATGTACCTCGAGACATGACTTTTCTCGAGGGCGACTCACACCAGAGTCGTATGTATTTACCTTCATATATATTATTGTGACTGCCTGTCGTGTTTCCCCGTGCCGCCCTTGAGGTGTGAAGGTGTGAAGGGGGATTGTTTGTCTTCTGCAGGTACACTAACTACGGTAGCGACCCGTGTAGCATACGTTTGTGAGTGATCGGTATTAGAACCACCTATAGACTTATCCGGATATACCGGGTTAGACTTTTCTTTTGGTAAGGCAAGTAGTACCGTTAGTATCCCACTTGATACTTTGACCATCCACCACGAAAGAAATGGCTTCATATTCATATTAAGTCCAAGTATCAATTGCTGGTATCTTATGGACAATAGAAAATGTTTCTCTTCAGAGTAGTTGAACCAAAGTTCTTTGTTCCGGGCGAGAGTTTAACTCGACTTCGCCGGAGTAAGACTTTGGTTAAGCATGAAGATCCATAGTGATATGATATGGATAAGAAGGTCGTCAAGTCTATTTTAAGATTCCATTTAGTTCCAAAGCAAATGATTAGTTGTGAATCAAGTTCTAGCCATCGGACTTGAGTTTTGAGCTAAGTTTCAAAATTTGAGTTTGTTCCCAAATTCTTGTGTTTTGAAGCCGGTGAGTTCTGTTTTCGAACAGAATTGACCTGACTTTGAAATTCCATATCCCTTCAACCTCAAGGGCTATAAATACAATTGAATACTTTTTGGAAATATTTTGAAGTCTTCTATAAGTTTTCTATTGACCCCTAGGCCAAAAGACCATTGTAAGATGGTGAAAATCCTCTCTAACTAACTCAGCTGCTATTCTGAAACGGTGTAAGACAGCATCTGAATTTTTGCCATAACTCTTGGTAGAAAGCTCTTCTATTCCATTATGATACATCTCTATAAAGGGGAAGATCTATTCTACAACTTTGTTATTCAATGTTACCTCAAATTCAGTTTAGAACTAATTAAACTGGAGTTGAAGATAATACATGTATTAGGTGCTATCTGAAACAGCCAGAAAAATTCTGAAATTTGAACAGACATAACTCTTAAACTAGAAATGCAACCTAGGCATATTTATACATGCCTGGAAATCTTAAAGAGTTCTCTATCAACTTTCTATTCAACACGAAGGCTAAAACTTGCAATAACCAGGTCTAAATCGAAGTATCGTTTAAGGTATCGAAACAGTCCAGAATATGGACCGCTATATATTCAGTTACTGTTTGGATCGTAATTTCTAGTAGACTCATCGATTGGCTTCGGGTTTTACATTTCTGTAATCCTGAGAATGTATGCAAGCAGTTTGCTATGTGTTATTTTTGCAAATGTTGATATTTGTATATCTGAAAATTGTGGACAAAATCAGCCTCAAACAAAGGAGGTGCTGTCCAAATTTTTAGAAAAACTGTCAACTTGCAAATGCCATATCTTCTCAATCAGAAGTGCTATGAGGGCAAGTAAGTACTCCTTAGAAAATTTTCGAAGTACTTTGGAAGTTCTTTATTCAGCTCAAGACCAAAATCTATTTCTATATGGGTGAAATTTGGATAATCGCAGAGACTGTCCAGGCACACCCAAACTGGACAGCAATCTGTACACCTCTGAATTTAATCCATAACTCGCAGACCCTTAATCCAATGGTGTCGCGCGAGCAACCGTTGGAAATGTTAGAGAGTCAGATACAATTTTTGCAATTGGATCCAGACCTGAATCGGTCATCTACCTATTACAAATCGAGTTTGAATGCAGAGTGATCAATCTGAACTGAATTCAAATTCTGAATGCTGAAATTTTACCCAACTTCAAAACTTCATATCTTTTATACCAAGACTGATATGAAGACAAGTAAGTACATTCTTGAAATCTTATTACATTGGCTACAACTTTGTTAATAAGAATATTTCCATATTTCTAACGGAACACTCTGAAAACTGTAGATCAAAACAGCTACTTTTTAAGCAGGTTCTGCTGAAAGTGCAGAAAAATTCTGCTGACTTTAAAATAGCATAACATGCAAACCAGAGATGATATAGAGGCAAACAAATACTTTTTAGAGTGGTCCTGAAGTGTAATTTAACTTTGTAATTCAAATAAAGATCTGATTTTGCTATTAACTGGATCAAAATCGAGTTTGCGTCCAGACTGGTCATTTGTCACCATAGCCTGGTCAGTTTGAACCTTTTGGTTTTTGTTAGGCATTCGGCTCTCGATTTGAATTCGAGGAGTGTCGTAACTAACCAAGAGTTAGGACTCAACTAATTACCAAGTTGAGTAGAGTGTTTAACTCATTTAAAGCCTTTTCCCTTGGATAGACATACTCGTGTTTGATTTATGTGACTTGCCACATCACATCTTGTGATGTTGAACGCAGGTGGCAATTACTCGAGTTGCATCTCGTCTTCTCATGAGGATTGTTAGAAGTACGATTCGACATCCTGTTTGAAACTTTATAGGGGAAGGCGAGCACTCAAGTAATGGTGGTGTTCAACCATCAACCGTGGTTACAACGAGTCGTGTCAACAAGAAGACGATCAATTAAGCTTACATCTTCAAGAGGATCCAACATCCACCACCTGATTAAGTTACTCTAAGAAGAGTGTGACTTCAACTCCACTAAAGTGATCCAGAAGGATATCCGTTCGTCCTGACTGATTGAAGTGAAGGTTAAGTGAAGTATCACCTCAGATGTGTCTAGTGATCTCGACCAGGTGTCTAGGGATAACCTTCGAAATATAGTTAGTTTTTTTCTTCTGAGGAAGATACTCCTCAAGTCAACTGATAACTCTAAGACCTAGTTAAAGATACAATCAAGTTGAGTAGTACATGAAGAAGCTTTTGAAAGGTCTAGGTAACGTGGTATATTTTCCACATTCCTTATCAGTCGTTCTATTATGAATTCCTTAACTGTGGTCAAGTCATGAAAGGAACGCTACTCATTGAGTGTCTTTCACGACCACGGTACCCAATCCTTGCAAATCATCAGACAGTACTTGAGTTTTTTGGGTGTGGTTCATTTAGTCTTGCTCAAACTATAAAAGGTATTGCACCATGCATGTGTACCATTTGCACCATACATATGCATCATTTGCACCATACATATGCACCATTTGCACCATACCATGTGCATATTCATTGCATGATACAACATATGATGCATCATGAAGCATCACTACCAATGTAACACCAATGATAGAATGCATGATAATACTAAAATTTAGAGCAACATTGTGTACCCCATTCAAACTATGCTAAGGTGTTTAATGACTACGATCATTTCACCATCTTCATTTGACTTCTTACATTGTTGATCTCCTTTCCATTGAGTAATACTTGAGAAACCAATTACTCAACCTCACTTGCAACTAAACAAACACTTGAACTTCCATCCTTGACTTGTTAGGTTCAAGTACCTTGATTGTTGCAACTATACCATTTGTCATCGAGTGGTCATCAGTTCGATGATCCACCTTGTAAAATCTATGAAATCTCCTTACTCACGAGGATACCGTTCGATTGTCAACCTCGTGAAACTCTTTGGGTCCATCTAAGATGTTGCGGTATTATATGGTAACCTTGCTACACTAATTACCTTGTAGTTACCATATGATTGAGTTCTTTGCTGTGTTGAAACATATGAGGGCGTTGAATCCTTAAATCCTCGTGTGCCACTGCAAAGGGTCTTCATCTTCTATTTCTATTGTTTGAAGATGTTGATATACCCAAAAATCTTGTAGTTGCCATATCTTTAGTATTCCTGCTGTTTTGCCCATCTAAGAGTGTTGCGTGCCTTGCTACTCTTATGCTATAGCTAAGAAATCCTATGGTTGACTAAACATCAAACGAGGTTAATGATTGTTGCTTAACCTTGTAACCCATCTTAACTCATGTCAGGGGAAATACCACATTAAGTTATAAGGACCAATGCAAAAACAAAGCAAGCAACCAAAAATCAATGCAAAGTTAGTTTCAAATTATCATGGTCGCCTAGCGAAGCAAAGAACAAGTCCTGATTCTTCCAGTCAAGACTAGGACCAGAACATGATGTCATGTCAGTGTAAGAGTACAACAATAAAGGGTCAGTAACAAACGTGAAAGTTTTACGATGTGATATTGTCATGTCGAGCATCCTGTCAAGGTTATCAACCTAAATACTGGAATCACTTGAAGCAAACTTTAGAAATTCCTAAGATGCCTGAAGATAAACATTATTTCATAAAACCCAGGTCTTTAAGGGCATTGTCATTTTCCCTAGTCAATGACCCTCTTTTACGGATCGTTCCCTCATCGTTTCTATTATTCTACTTGTTAGAATCTCGGGACGAGATTCCTCCAGGGGGAAGGATTGTAAAATCCCGCTTTTCGCAAGAACAAAAACGCAAAAATGCGAACTTAAAAATTTTGAAAGTCGACTTGGAAATCCAAACTCACATGAGCCATATGAGTTAACCAATGTTCACTAAAAATAGGAACTTGTTAAAATTTTACATATAGCACATGGTTGCTAATGTATATTAGAACTTAAGGTGTAAAATCCTTAATTTCCAAGTATTAACATTTTCGGTGAAAATTAAAGGAGGAAAAGAAAACAAAATTGAGATGAAAGAAAAAGGAATTATTCCAACCCAAAAATGGGACATTCAAAAACTCAATTTATGCTACTGTTCAAACTAGGTTCACGTGAAGATTTATGCTACTCAATAGATGGGTATTGCTAGGTCAAATTAATTTGCAGTACCAAATACATATTCAAATTAAGACAAATTGGATATGCTACTATACATTTTGTCCTGTCAAAAATATTCAAATCTAGGGCTGTAAATTTTTCCTTGAACTTCTAATATTCCAAATCTACTCTCGGTAAAGTTTCAAAAATTTTTGAAGCATGCTTTCCATTTATTGGACACGTACTGGGAGTTTAATCAAAGTTGACTTCAAATTTAAACTTTTTACTTAACCTTGTCCAAATCAACTCCAAATTTTTCCTGAGGCACCTTATGGTTCAAAATGTTTAACTTCAAAGTTTCAGGATTTTTGAACCTAATTTACTATTTATTTCATTGAGTCAAGTATCACCGCTTGAATTAAATTGAAATCTGAGTTAAAAATTCAACTTGCTCAGTTCTGAAATCTGATTGCACCATAAAATTCATCACATTTTATTTAGTCATTGGGACAAAGTTGAATATTTTTGAAGCATGTTTGGAAAGAGGAATGAGGGAGGTGGGTCCCACAAGTGGTCCCCACGGGTCAGGTCGGCACCTGCTCTCTTTTTCCTCCCCTGCCTCCACACAGACGCACTGCATGTGCCACTGCGATGCAAACTGTGGCCCTTATCTTCGTACCGTGAACCCAAGACAAGCAAAGCTCCGTTCGTTTTCTCCTTTGCAAGATCGAGCTCACCTCCATCCGGCGCCCAACACCGGCTGCCTGCCCGTCCGTCCGCTCACCTGGCCGCCGGCCCGCGCGCCGCCCCACCTCCCGGTCGCCTCTGCCTCGTCAGTGCCCTGCCGCTGCGTGCTCGCCGAGCCGCCCAGCACCGCGCCGCCTGGCTCCTGACCGACGCCGTCCCCCTGCGCCACCGACGCTGCGTGCGCCTCGCGCACAGCGCCGCCTCGCCTAGGCCCTTCTCGCCCCGGCCCCCATCTGCTCCTACTCAAGCGCCTTGGCCGCACTTTACCATGTAGCATTGCCACCATGGTCGAGCTCCTTGCTGCGCTTTACTGCTCGCCCGTGTGCCGTGGCCATGCTTGTCTTCTCCCCCTCGACATCGTCGCGTTGTTCTGCTCTGTAGCCACGTTCTGGCAGCAAAGCAAATGGTGTGCGGGACCAAGGATATGCAGGAAGACGTCGTTGACACACCAGCATCGACAATTGGTCCAATTTTGGTCTGATTGTGCAGGATTTATTTGATTAGTGACTGCAGCTAAGGTGTTCGATGAAATGGTTACAAGGCGAAACTAAGTATGTTGCCGTTCAATGCTGGTCTATGGATGCAGGTCTATTATGGTGTGGCAATCGACCAAGATATGTGCCAAGATGCTCTTTGAATGGTGATGAAGTGACGGAATCAAGTACACACCCAAGATGTTCGGCGAAATGCCTACACGGTGAGTCTTGCCCTGAAATGCCTTGCTTGATGTCACCGAAGTCCGTTCGTCGTGATTGCTAATGGTACTCATGTGTCGTCAATTCGTACGTCCATGTTCTGCATTGATATCATTCCTATAGAAATCCCCAAGTTGACCTCCTTTGTCGTTTGTATCACGTTGGCTTGTTCGTGCGTGCTCGTGATGCTCCACCATGAGCCACGTTGACGTCGTTGACCACATGACGTCGTCGTGACTTTCCGAGCTGTCATCGTGCCCTGGCATCGAGATGAAGGATGCCTATGATGAGTGTGGTGCTGGAACACCAGCACGACTCGTCAGACAATAGTTGTCAAGCAAAATTAGGTTTTAGTCGATGTGAGGGTGATCGAGTCGTAGGTATAGCCAAGGTGCTCGATAAAATACTTTCCAGGTCCAACCAATGTGGTTGGTGATCATCGATGACCTGTGGTTGAGTAATGCGAGAACGTCGTGACCGACGAGGAAAACTAGACCAAGGGGAACATTGGATAAGAGTTTCTTGATCGTGTCGACGATGTTTCCTTACCATCCGCAGAATTACTTGACTAGGGGTGCCGCTTCTTCGACGACATGTTCGTCGAGTCGCTTGCCAATGATCGAGTCGACATCACTAACCTTGTGACTCATAAGGTGGTATTCGGGATTCCGCTCACCACCATGGACGAGTTCGGGTCGATGCGAACGTCAATGAGATGATCTTTTTGAGATGGCAAAGCATGTTGTCACTACATTGTAATGCCTTATGTTCGAGTTCCAGGAGTTCACCGAGCTCATCGGGACAACCTTGCAAAGGACACTGCAATAGTGTCATGTAATAACATGAACGATGTTTATGAAGACAGTCGTAGCAACTGATTTACCTAAAGGTCCTTTGAACGTGTCTTGGTACTCATGTTAGGTTAGAAGTGCTTGCGATGCCGTCTTAAGTCCAAGCAATATTGGTCTCACTTCACTCCCATGTGTCTCTAGGGTTTCACATTAATTCATCCTTATCAGAACCCTGCGGACACACTTAATTAGGTTTACTCCTTAATAAGTTTGTGTAACTTCCTTGGTCGACTTCTGAGTCATGACCTCTTGTTGCACGTTTCACTCATGCCTTAAGTTTTCAATGCCCCACCTTGATTCCTTAGTCATTCTTACACTATTCAGTCCAACACTTCCACATCAGTTAGTCTCAGCTTTCTCGAGTGGCATAGCTCCAAGTGTTAAGTGAATAATGGCAATACATGCTTTCATTGCACCTGTCAATTCACAGCTTGACACTACTGTGACCACTTGACTTATCCTTAGTTTCTCCACCCATCCGAGACATATCTAATCTTTCTAGTCAAGCTTCTTCTTCTTAAGGTTTTTAGAAATCGTCAAGTCTGTTATTAGATTACATTAATTACTTATATGCATATCATGTCGATAGGAATGTGATAATAGGTTATCAACGAGAAGTTTCTCTTGGAGGATATATGTATACCTTCTAATTTCCCTTTCTAACGAGAATTCAACCCCGTTTCTCCAAATTCAGGTCGATCTAGAAAACTCTAATTTGCTAGTTCTGCGAAGGGCGGACTAGTCCGGTCTTGCTGTGTGTTTTCTACTGAATTAATTCTAAATTGATTGAATCAACTCCAAACCTGTCTAGACTTGTTAAAAACTATTAGAACAAGTTAGTAAATATTATTAACAAAGTCTTACTTCACAATTGCAATAATCATGCATATCATGTCATATTGAGTAATATATGTGATTTTATTGATTGTAGGTCTTGTTTTATATGATGATTGCACGGTTGAGATGGATTTGCCCTAGAGGGTGTTGCAGAGGACCTCCAGCACCATGAATTTGAAGACTTTGACCCAAAACAAGCCCAAGAGCAAGGCAAGTGTCCTTGAACATATTGATCCTGCATCTAGAATAAATGTTTTGTTTTCAAAACTACATGCTTGTGTCAATTTTATGGGAATCCTATGACAGGAAGTTTACTAGCCTTGTTTAACCACCCTTGTCACCTGGAATACATGGTAGAGAGTCGGGAAGGGCTTTTACCTTTGCTTCGCTTTAATTAATTAGGGTGACAAAACAACTATACCATTTAATTATGCATTAATGAGATTATGGTTAATATGAACTGGTTAATATGATATGGTAATGGTTGATCTAAGCAAGCCTGGTATGTGGATGGGTTGGAACACATGGTGGTTGCTTGCTAAAGATCTAAGGACCGATCTGTGTGAGAATATGCCAAGAAAACAGTGCCACCATGAGGCCATGTATGGGTGTGGCGTAGCTTATTAATTATGGTATTGCTAGTATTGCGTGGATCATTTGGCGCAACGGGGAAGGGGAGTCGGATTGGGTTTGGATTTCAGGCGGGGCTCCATGGGATCTGAATGGCACAAGAGATGGCCCTTGGTTGAAGATGTGCTCTGTTGGAGACATTGCCACCGATGAAACCTCAGTGGGTACCTACATGCTAGTGGTCTCTTTGTAAAGGCTATCTGTGATCTCTTGGCCACACACCAACGAAGTGTAAGATGGCATAATGGAGGTTCTTTAGTCGCTGAAAGGTGATAAAATCACGAACATGTGGGTAAAGTGGTACAACCTCTGTAGAGTGTTAAAATTATCATGATAGCCGTGCTCCCAGTTATGAGCACCTGGACAACTTCAATGATCAGAGGGAAATTGGGACTTGGGATGGTTGGGTTATATTTTGGAATGGGATGGTTTGGTACTGGTTATGGGATGGTTTTATGTTATTTAGCAATTTATATGGTTAATGGTAATGAGAAATCTGGAATATGGATGATGGTAATGAAATATGGACTGGTATTATTATAACTACATGGTTTATAATGAGTTTACCTCACTTACATATAATATATTGCTTTCCAAATGTTTTAATGTACTTTTCAGCACTTCGCTGTTATTATATTCGTCATTTGTATCAGCTACATGTCATACTTTCCCAAACTTTCTGAGTACGACATGTACTCACCCTCGCAATTCCCCCACCAACAGTTTCAGGTCAGGATTGGGAGTATCATGATGATAATGCAGAGTTCTAGGCCGTGTCTGTCGTCAGCTTTGCCTGTGGTGTTGATTGGAGCTGCGCCATATCTCTTTTGCTTAGTTGCTTTATTAGATGATTTCCGCTGCATTGGTTCAAACATGTCATTAATATTCATTAGAGTTTGTATTCGAGGATATTATGAATTGTGTAATAAAAGTGGTTAATTAATCTTATCTTGTGTTAATTCTCTATTTATCATTTGTGAATCACTTGTGTATGTGTGTTAAACATCCAAGGCACACATATACTGCACTTGGTTCATTTTTCAGAACCGGGTGTCACAGTTTCTGAAAAAAAATTGGAAGGATTTACATTTTGGTGCCAATGGCACATCACCAAGAATGGCGAGAGCACAAGAATCGAAAACGAGATTTCCTCCAATAGTGGGGTTGTATAGGATCTTCATTGGTGTCGCTCTAATGTAACATAGAATAGTTGCTAAAGGTGAGGTCATCCAAAGAATTTCGTGTTACTGCTCAACTTCTGCAGTCCATTCCCTACTTAAATTAGAGGTTAACCCCTTGGCCGTCTGTTGGACGAACACTCCATCAGGTGGGTCAGGTAGAGTTAATGGAAATAATGGTTTCCTATGGCAACAGTACTTCGAGGTATTTCTAAAATCTTCCAATATCTCTTCCTCGAAGTAGAAGGGAAACGTTTATGGTTGAATTTCTTCTTCCTTCGTAGTTTCTGGTTCGGGAGAGGATTCATCCGATAATGTGTGGGATAAGAAAGAGATGGGTTCTTCCTTGTCTATGGATTCATCCTCAGTTCTTGATGCTACTTCCTCTTGAGGGGATCATTAAGACCCGTAATAAAGGAATAATTTTCTAGACTTCAGTCTAGAAGATCCTTGCTTTCTTCCGGTGTCTTATGGAGGAAAGATCCTCTAGCCGTAATGTCAAGATGCAAGACAGACTCTTTGTTCAATCCCGTATAGAAGTGTCGCAAAAGCAACGGATCAAGGATAGACAAATCTGGGCCGCAATTTCTCAAAAGAGAAAATATATCCCAAGATGCACCTATGGATTCCTTCTCCATCTGCTGGAAGCATAGTACTTCCTTCCAAAAGGAAACAATTCGGGCAATTGGAAAAAAAGCAAGACAAAATATGCCTCGTAATTCTCTCCAATTTCCGTTTGTTTTCCCAATGTTGTGGTCATACCATTGTTTGGCTTTTTCCTTAAGGGAAAAAGGAAACAAGTTCCATTTGAGAGTCTCTTTTGTCATATCCTTGATTAGAAGGCATAAAAACAATTGTTTGAACTCTCCTAGGTGGTGGTAAGTGATGAGATCATGCACATTATTATTGCACCTATAAACATGACACAATGTTTATTTGTTTGGGATCCTGGCTCAAGTGAATGTGCACTCTTATTTCATGGACAAGATCAAGATGGCGCACTATGTCGTCCACCACCTTGGCCTCCTCCATTCTTGCATACAAGAAGATTTGATGGTGTTGAACATTTCGACCAACACATGAGAGGAGATGAACTTGAGTCGAGGACGACTCCAATTCAAGAAGGGGAGAATGATGAGGACATCACTTCTATGGATACAAACAACACTCCATTGAACATACAAGATGCAATCAATAGAGTTCATACACAACAATTAATTTCAGAGGTGAACTCGTTCTTATATATTTACTTATATGCTTTTAAGCATAGATTGCTACTTAATGATTTATTTGTGATTAGGATCCATGGAGAGGTTCAAGGAGTTCTTGGAGGGAGTATTAGGGACGTCGAAGACCAGAGAATTCGTTCAAAGAAGATGGAAACCGAACTAAACTCCAAATCATATCCAACTCGAGTCCAGGAGCAGTACGAACTAAATCGGACGCACAGGACGCATAAGAACTCCGTTTTAGACGTTCCACATATGAAAAGAAAGGGGGGAGGATAACCTTTCTAATGGCCCTGGTCCCATATTAAAATTCCTTCGGAGTCGACGGGAATCGTCGAAACAAAATCGAGTTCAGAATCTGTCAGGGTGCTGCGCCATCGTATTGGGCCATTGGGCCTTGTATCAAGTCTAAGTCCATTATTTTCGTGTGTTAGGGTTAGGTCACGATCCCAACATCCCCTTGGACGTCCTCCCACCTATATATACTCCATAGTAGCCGCCATGAACAATTGGGTTTTGCATAGATTAATAATATCACTGTTCTACAGTTTGTGAAACCCCAACTTCGCGATTTCAGATCGTGTCTTCTACGTTCTTGCTTGTGTTCTCGGTTTCACTTGCAGAGATTAGCCTTCTTGGCGAGGTCAATCGTTTGAATCAAGGTTGATAACCAACGGAGAGGTGGTGTAGTGATTGCAGGGGCTGTTCGTGTTCTACTCGTGAGCCTCGGATCATCAACGTCGAGATCTCCATATCAATCGACCTATCCATTACCTATCGGAAGATCGGGCCTCATCTTCTTTTTTCTCATCAATTGGTATCAGATTACCAGGTTTCCCATTAGGTAATTCGTCTATCCATTACATTAGTTTTGTTTTTCATACATAGAGTCCACAAAAAAAGCCACAAAAAAACTTGCAGTTTAGTAGATCTGTTCATTACTTTGTCCAAACCACATTGAGCCTTCGCAACTTTGTTATTCAGTTTGGTTTTGTCTAGTTTGTGTCCGTGGTTGAGTCATATTGCTGGTTTAGAAAGTGTTTTTGGTCTTAGTTTGAGTTTTGCATTGTGTGATTCATCCTTTTGAATCACGTCATCACGTCCAGATTAGATTCACCTCTATCCAGTTTGCTATTTTCATCATATCTCGCACATACGAACTCAGATTTTGGTGTTCTTGTACTTTATGGAAAGCTTAAGAAGTGCTCTATAACTTTCATATTCATTCTTTGCCCATAAAATATAGTTATCGATGTCTAAATTGCATTGGATCTGAATCTGTTATTGACCTAAAAATTCTAAAAAGTCTGTATTTCGGGGGAAATATCTCCTATTGTTCTTTTCCAAAATAGGTCTTCCATATATTGAAATTAAAGAGGAGAGATATATCTACAATCTTGCTGTTATAAGTTTTCCAATTTAGAGCCTATAAGTGTGCCTATTTGTCCTTGGAAAATTGAGCAAAAAATCTGCGACAGACACACGAGATATCTTGGATTGATTTTCATTGTGTTCTTCCCTTGCAGCACATTCTGAAAAAAAAAGAAGAAAAAAGAAAAAGGCAAGTGCAAAATAAGAAAGAAAAGCCGCCCAAAAAAAGAGGAAAAAAACAACAAAAAAAAAACAGAAGTGCTTGCATTCTTTGTGTCATCTAGTTTTGTCTATGTCTTGCTAGCTTGAACTACTAGGAACACATTTAGGCCAGCAACTTTGACAAATACTTTGGACACTTATTCAACTATACTATATGATTTCATTATTGCTAATCCTTGCTACATAGAAAGTGCCATCCAAGCTACACCTTAATCTTGAGCAGAATCGATACACCTTTGCAATCATCCCACACTTCATTAGTTTCTTCATACCGTCCACCGTTTGCCACCTGCAGTGTCGGTAAGAACAATTGTAAGAGCGTGGTAAGACGCTTGAGAGTGTGTGATTCCACTTCCACTTTTCCATTATCCTTTGTAGTTGATAGGGATAACATATTTTTTGTGTTGTCTTCTGTTTGCTACTAACAATGTCAGGTAAAAGCAAGAATCATGCATTATATGCTGAGATGATGGACATGATGAAGACGACGATGGAGTTGCTCAGTAAAAATCAAACATCAACCAAGGATTCACATGACATTCAAACCACCTTTACAACACCTTCCACAAGAAGTAATTACATTAGCCCATCTCTTCCTTCTTATGATGGTTTTGGTTATGTTGAATATATTACTTGGGAAATAGAGGTGGATAAAATGTTTGGACAATGTCATATGTGTGAGAGGAGAAAGATTAGAAATGTTGCAAGTGCATTAGTAGATTGTGCATTAACTTGGTGGAACAATTAAAATGAATTAGAAAAACCTCGAACACGGAAACAAACGAAAATTCTTATGCGAGAAAATTTTGCTAATGTATCTATGTGCAAAGAAGAAATTTAGCAATTTGAGGAGAAATTTCTTGTTCTACCTCCTTTCGTGTCTAACGTTTTGCAGGACGATATAGAAAATAATATAGATGATGCAAAAGAGAACGAGGCTTTTGACAACACTTGTGAAATTTTAGATGGATCAACTCATAATGCACTTGAAATCACTGCTGAAAATGGTAAGGCAAAACATTCTACAACAACAGAAGGTGAGAAGTTTTTGGATATTCTGAATTTTTCTACCAATCATGCTATTTTCGAGGAGCAACTATTAGAATCGTTTATTTATACACCATTGTCACATGTTGATTTTCCTGCTGATCGTTGCGCTACGAAAGAGTTGTGTGCTGATAACTCTATTATACCTATGTAAAAACAAGTTAATGTACAAGATGATTGTGTTTTGGATTCACCTACTTGTGCTAAAATTCATAATTTGATCACCGCTACTGCTGAAAATGATGAGCTAAAATTTTTGTCTTCTCTAAATACTTTGGGTTATATTGAATTTGACACTCTTTGTGATCTAAATATTGTAGAGAGGAGAATATTTTCACAATCTAAATTGCCTTTATTAAGTAGAAATATTTTTCATGCTATAGGCAACTATGGAGATAGTGGTGAATTTATGGTGCATAAAGTTTACATATGTTCAAATGTGCAAGCACCTTTTGTGCTGCAACAACATGGTGAAATGAATGGATGCACTAACACTAATAATGTATTGTCAAGTTTTTCTAGTATTTTTTCTTTGCAGCAGGGACAACAAAAGCATTATTCACTGTGGTTGTGCATTATGGACAGCACTCATTCTACCTCCAAAGCAAGCCTCTTTGCTGGACATACGAGCAGGCCGAGGACGGCTTGTCATAAAGAAGGGGAGAATGATGAGATCATGCACATTATTATTGCACCTATAAACATGACACAATGTTTATTTGTTTGGGATCCTGGCTCAAGTGAAAGTGCACTCTTATTTGATGGACAAGATCAAGATGGCGCACTATGTCGTCCACCACCTTGGCCTCCTCCATTCTTGCATACAAGAAGATTTGATGGTGTTGAATATTTCGACCAACACATGAGAGGAGATTAACTTGAGTCGAGGACGACTCCAATTCAAGAAGGGGAGAATGATGAGGACATCACTTCTATGGATACAAACAACACTCCATTGAACATACAAGATGCATTCAATAGAGTTCATACACAACAATTAATTTTAGAGGTGAACTCGTTCTTATATATTTTCTTATATGTTTTTGAGCATAGATTGCTGCTTAATGATTTATTTGTGATTAGGATCCATGTAGAGGTTCAAGGAGTACTTGGAGGGAGTATTAGGGACGTGGAAGACTAGAGAATTCGTTCAAAGAAGATGGAAACCGAACCAAACTCCAAATCATATCCAACTCGGAGTCCAGGAGCAGTACGCACTAAAACGGACGCCCAGGACGCATATGAACTCCGTTTTGGACGTTACACATATGCACGGAAAGGGGAGATGATAAACTTTCTAATGGATCTGGTTCCATATCAAAATTCCTCGGGAGTCGACAGGAATCGTCGAAACAAAATCGAGTTCAGAATCTGTCACGGTGCTGCGCCATCGTATTGGGCCAATTGGCCTTGTATCAAGTCTAAGTCCATTATTTTCGTGTGTTAGGGTTAGGTCACGACCCAAACACCCCCTTGGACGTCCTCCCACCTATATATACTCCATAGTAGCTGCCATGAACAATTGGGTTTTGCATAGATTAATAATATCGCTGTTCTACAGTTTGTGAAACCCCAACTTCGCGATTTCAGATCGTGTCTTCTACGTTCTTGCTTGTCTTCTCGGTTGCACTTGTAGGGATTAGCCTTCTTGGCGAGGTCAATCGTTTGAAGCATAGTTGATAACCAATGGAGCGGTGGTGTAGTGATTGAAGGGGCTGTTCGTGTTCTACTCGAGAGCCTCGGATCATCAACGTCGAGATCTCCACATCAATCGACCTATCCACTACCTATCGGAAGATCGGGCCTCATCATCTTTTTTCTCATTAATAAGGGTTTTCACAATCCGTTCTTGAGAAGGATTGCTCCCGAACCATGGCTATAAAGCTAGAGAGAAGTTCATATCTAGTAGAACAAATGGGTTCTGCTGACAGCGGTGGCTCACAGAACATCTTCCTTGGGGCAGAATATGAAAGAATGGTGGGTTGCTCCATATATGTAGTGGTGGTAAGAAAAGGAAAGATAAAATAAGAAGATAGATACGATGGTGAATAAGGTTTGAAGATTAACATCAACTGTTTCTCGGCAACAGCGCCAGAAATGCTTTTGTTGACATTTCTTATGTCAAAGATAAAAATCCGAAAGAGCACGAAAACTATCGTGTAGCACTTCCCCTTAAAATAGTGTTCCCAGGGTATCGAATCCAAGGAACGTGTATGTAATCTTATGAACTAATTCACCCCTGGGCACAAAGTTGTTTTGTAGGCAAGGAAGAGAGAGGAATTTAAAGTATTGATTCTAATTCAAAAGAATTTGCAGTAGCTGCTTGCATCGGGCACTGGTTTACCCCTAGCAAACACTAGGCGACTCCCACCAGGAGCCTATGGCATAGCCAAATGTGGAGGATTACAAAGGATGGATAGGTCTGTCATCACCTACTGCCTACCTCTTCAATTCGTGGGTCTATGATATATTAACTCGTGATTTCTAACCTAAGCACCACACTTACGTTCTAAATAAGAACTCTAGTTTTTTTGAACACAGAGCTACAACTAGAGCCTCTAATAAATTAAAGCAATGAACCCACAAGTACCTACTTGTGCAAACTACTATGAATTGAGAATAAAAAATGAATTGAATTCACAAAGGCTTACTTGTTTTGAATAACACCTTTGTAGAGGGACTTGAAAAGCCGAGGCCTCCATCTCCTAAACTCTTCACCACACTTCCCTTCTACTTGGCGGCCTCTAGGACGACTCTAAACCTTAGGAGTTGCATTCTATTCTCAACTATTGATGTGCATGTGAAGTGAGGTGTAACACCCTCATTTTCATGAATCATGCATTGCATAAGTTCCTGTACATGTTTAACATTAATCCACATAAAAAGGAATGATTTTAAAATGAATTAGAAGCAAAACCGCACTTAAGAATTCTGGGAAGTGCGGACTAGTCCGTTTTCAGTGCGGACTACTCTGATTTCTCTCTAACCTCCCTCTGACATATCCGTTTTCTTGTGGACTATTCCGGTTTTGTCTTTGTACAATTTTCTGACTTGTCTCATCCAGTGCGGACTAGTTCAGTATCCCGATTCCTTGAAATTTTGCCAAGTCCCTAGGCTTGTCCGGACATGTCCGTTTTCTGTCGAACTTGTTCGTTTTCCTCTCTGACTAAAATCGGACTTGTCCGGTTTTGGCCAGACTTGTCTGTTTTCCCCTGACTAAGTTCAGACTTGTCTGATATAGTTCAGACTTGTCCGATATCTCTTCGACTAAATTCAGACTAGTATGGCCTTGTGCGGACTTGTCCGATGATCTCGATTTCGAGTTGATCTTTTCTTCCACGATACGTTTTTGGTTTTTACCTTAAGTGGGCCTAAGGACGTCTTGTCTAACCCTTTTGGATCCCATGTGGGACCCCACACAGGCTTCCACCGACACCAAACATGAATCCATCAAACCCTAGCCCTCCACGTGCCTGAAGAATGTCATGTGCTACTTAAAACATTATTATAAGGATCCACTTGTAGGCGAGTCCTTTATGCTATTCCTTACCTATGCTTAGTAATCACGCTGCATATGTCTAGTTAGACGGGTTAGTCTTGCGGAGCCTTCAGCTCACGTTTGCTGTTAACAAGTTTTTGCAGATTATACGACTGATGATGGGTTCGATGACGAGGCTGTACCCCCTCCAGGGTTTACAGCTATGTGGGAACCCTGCACGCCGCTGTAAGTTGAGTGATGCTAGTGCAAAGTATCCATGGCATGGATGACTTTGCTTTTGCCTAGATAGTGCCGAGAGCGTAGCTATGATGTATAGTTCTCTTTCTTTTTCGCTTAGTATTGTAAAACTTCTGCTGTGCTATAAATAAAGACTTAGTATTGTATCCTATTCTCGTTCTTTTCTTGTATACTGTTGGATGTCGCATCGCACGACACCACCCAATGAGATCTTTGGACGTCTGATGCTATTTCTCGTGCCACAGTTTTAGTTAAAAAAAGGACAAAAAGCTTAGGGACAATGCTGTTAAAATTTCCTAAGCAAAAAAAAGTGGTTTTCAAATCTGCAGGAGTGTTGTCTCATTCGGTTTCAAATAAAAATGTTGCTTGCTCATCTAGACACAAACACAAAGTTAAATTTCATTGTACCTACAGTGGTAGAGATTGTCATCTTATAGATTTTTGATATAGACTAGCTAAACAACAGAAAAAGGAAACAATGATTGCTAGATCTCATAACTTTCATGTAAAATTTGCTGCACTTGATAAACTGATTGATAGGAACATGCAATCTTCTGTAACGAGTCAAAAACATGCAAAGTTTGCTCCCAAACCTACTGTTTTTCGTGCTACACATGCAACATCTCGTAGGACAGTAGTTGGGTACAAAAATCCTCAAGCTTTGGCTCATAAACCTGCTGTTTTATCTCAGCTTTCGCGTGTTTTTCCTGCTGCACGTCGTGTAACTCGGTACTGGATTCCTAAATGCCTTTTGACTAACCCTAGTATTGAGTCATCGACGTATTGTTCTTCTACATAGGTTACACACTTGAGGAAGGATAACATTTGGATTGTGGATTCAGGTTGCTCACGTCACATGACTGGTAACAAAAAATGGTTCTCCTCCCTCTGTTTTGTGTCACGTGTAGAGAATGTTACTTTTGCCGATAAATCTTCAACTCCTATAATTGCTAAGGGTTCGGTTAGAGTAAATGATCACTACACTTTGAACGATGTGGCATTTGTTAAAAATTTTAAATACAACTTGCTTTCTGTTTCACAACTGCTAAATGAAAATCTGGAAATTATTTTCAATAAAAATTGCTGCAAAGTTGTATGTTCAAATAGTGAGAATATTTTTAACATGTCACGATTTAGAATAATTTTTAAAGCTGATTTTGATATGTCTTCCTCTAATCATAGGTGTCTAGTTGCTAATGATTTAAAGGACTTATATTTTTGGCATAGTAGACTTGGTCACGTATGCTTTGATCATCTAATGCATGCTAGTGCTCTTGATCGCATACGTTGGCGGCCTAAGCTTAATGGGACAAAGAAACTTTGTGCTCTTCTTGTAGACATGCTAAGATGGTTGCAGGTTCACATACTCCTATAACAATGATCATGACAACTGAACCGTGTCAACTTTTGCACCTTGACATCGTAGGACCTTCACGTGTTCAATCCTTCGGAGGTAAATGGTATGCTCTTATGATTGTTGATGATTATTATGGATACTCTTGTGTTTACTTTGTGGTATCTAAAAATGAAGCTTTTAGTCACTTTAGAACTTTATTTCTTAGATTATCAATTGATCACCAGGATCTTTAAAATGCAATTAGATGTGATAACGGAAGCGAATTTAAAAATCAATCTTTTGATCACATTTGTGCTGAAAATGGAATAGATCATCAATTTTCTTCACCATATGTACCTCAAAAAATGGTGTTGAATGAAAGAACAGAATCTTAGTTGAGATGGCCAGGACTATGCTTGATGAATATCAAACTCCCAGGAAATTTTGGGCTGATGTGATTGCAACCGTTTGTTATGTCTCAAATCGTGTTTTCTTGCGCCCTAAGCTAGGTAAAACACCATATGAGCTCCGGATTGAACATAGGCCTAGTGTTACACACTTTTGGGTCTTTGGATGCAAATGCTTTGTTAAGAAACATGGTAATCTTGATAAATTTGAACCTAGATCCATTGATGGCATGTTTCTTGGTTATCCATCTCATACTAGAGGCTATCGTGTGCTTTAACTTGACACTAACAAAATTGTGGAGACTTGTGAGGTGTCTTTTGATGAATCTAGCACAGGTACTAGCTCAAATATTGCAAGTCGTATCCATATCCGCAGTGGGAGAGCATTTTCATTGAAGATGAGGAAGAAGCGGTGCTGCTGCCCGAAAATTCAGCAGCTAATGACATTGTTCCAGCTACTGATTTTGATTCACAGTCAACATCAACAACCACCATTGCTGGTCCAGATCCTCCTCAAGTCACAAGCTCATTGATTTGTGATGAACATGAAGAAGAAGAAGCTTGTAAAGTGTCCACTTCCCTCCGGTTTCTCAAAAGTCATCCTCCACAACAAATTATTGGAAGCTTGCACGAATGAGTCACATGGTCCAGGTTTTGTGATCCAAACTCTCATGCTCATTCTGCTTTGTTGCTTCTTTTGAACCCAAAGATATATCACACGCACTCACTAATGAATCTTTGATTATTGCCATGCAAGAAGAGTTAGAAAATTTTGAAAGAAATAATGCTTGGAAACTTGTACCTCCACCTCAAGGTCACACTTTAATTGGAACTAAATGGGTGTTTAAAAATAAATAAAGTTAGGATGGGGTTGTGGTTAGGAATAAGGCTAGGTTGGTTGCTCAAGGTTTCACTCAAGTTGAAGGTCTAGATTTTGATGAATCTTTTGTTCCTGTTGCTAAGCCATAAGAATTTTGTTAGCTTTTGCTGCATCTAAAGGTTTTAAGCTGTATCAAATGGATGTTAAAAGTGCTTTTCTTAATGGCTACATAGATGAGGAGGTTTATGTCAAACAACCACCAGGTTTTGAAAATCCAGATTTTCCTAATCATGTTTACAAACTGTCCAAAGCCTTGTATGGTCTCAAACAAGCACCTAAAGCATGGTATGATAGGTTAAAAACATTCTTACTTGAAAAGGGGTTTACCATGGGCAAAGTTGATAAAACACTTTTTGTGCTTAAGCATGGCAATGACTCCTTATTCATTCAAGTGTATGTGGATGATATTACCTTTGGTTGTGCTTCTCATGATCTTGTGTCCAAGTTTTTAGCTATGATGAGTTCATAATTTGAGTTAAGTACGATGGGATAGACCAAGGAGGGTACCTTTGTGCATCAAACGAAGTATACAAAAGACCTCCCAAGACGCTTGAATATGGACAAAAGCAAGCCTCTTAGGATACCAATGGGAACAGCAACAACACTTCATCTTGATGAAGATGGTGAACCCGTGGATCATAAAAAATATAGAAGCATGATCGGGTCACTTTTGTACCTCACGGCATCAAGGCCGGACATACAATTCAACGTATGTCTTTGTGCATGGTTTCAAGCCTCTCCACGTGCTTCACATCGTCAAGCCGTCAAAAGGATTATCAGGTACTTACATGGAACTCAAGAATTCGCCATTTTTCTTCCTTCTTCCTCAGCCGTAACTTTGAAAGCTTTTTCGGATACTGATTTTTGTGGTTGTATGATTGATAGAAGTACTTCTGGTGCTTGTCATTTTCTTGGTAATTCACTTGTTGCTTGGTCCTCTAGAAAACAAAACTCAGTTGCACAATCCACAGCTAAATCTGAATATGTAGCTGCTGCTTGTGCCTGCTCACAAATTCTTTGGATTGTTCAAACACTTAAGGACTATGGGGTTGATCTAGACGGTGTTCCACTGTTTTGTCATAACACTAGTGCCATTTGCATTGCTAAAAACTCTGTACAACATTCTAGAACTAAGCACATTGACATTAGGTATCACGTTCTCTGTGATAATGTTGAAAAAGTAAATATTGTGCTTCACCATGTAGACACCGAACAACAATTGGCTGACATTTTCACAAAACCTTTGGATTTCACTCGTTTTTGTTTCATGCGTAGTGAAATAGGGGTTATTCATCCTCATGGCTTACATTGAGGGTGGGTTTTCAAACCTGAGAAGTCTATGTGTGAATCTGAAATTAAAATAATATGAGCATAGTATTTCATACATATATAACTTTGTGATTCCTTTTTCATGCTGAAAGTTCTTACTACATTACTCGTGTTATACATTTTGTAGTTTTTGCCATGTCTAGTAATTGGAATAAATACTTACACTAAATCTTGTCATGGTCGAACTTTCTTGCTGTTTTAAACTTGATGCATGCTCACAAGTGCTTTTAATCATAAAGAATTAATCAAGTAATCAACTCACATGTTGAGTTTTTATGAACAAATAGAAATGAGAAAAGATCAATAGAATATGCATGCATCACACTTCTTCTTTTGAGATGGCTTATCATTGCACTTAGATATGAACTTGGAAGAAGTTGTGTATATCTAAAACCATGTCCTTAAGCATCTGATTGTCAAATGACATAGGCTTGGCTTGGTTGGTTAGAGTAAGGCAGATGCGCATATAATCTCTTGCAAATATCATATGATCTAAATTTGTGCTTTGAAAAATAATAAAATGCAGCAAAAAGTGTCATGCTTTTAGGTTTTCAAATAGTTAAATTGAAAATTACATTTGATCTCTAGCATGGCTTACACTACTTTATGTATCTCATTGATGTGATAGTGTAAATTACATGATAGTATGACTTGGATGAGCCTTGTTTATATGTATATGTCATAATACGCTCATAACAATTGAAATTTCTCTTTTGAACCTTGCTGAATACATTGTCAAAGGGGGAGAGATAATAGATAATATGTGAATTTTTAAAGATAAGTATGCAAGGGGAAGAAATTGATTACACATTGCACATATTCACAATTGTTTTGGCACAATTCTTTTCAGGGGGAGAATTTGTTTTTCTTGTCATTTTATTTCTGCAAAGGGGGGGGAATTGTTTTTAAAACTTTTCATGTAAATAAGCCAATGTTCGGATTTTAAGTGGTGTTGCCAATGCATTCATCAAGGGGGATTTTGTGAGACCTATGTGTGCTGAATACATTGGCCTTGCTGATATAAGTTCTAAAATTCTGCCAAAACACCCTGTTTGGCTACGTTCGACTTCTTTGACTAGCTTTGGTTAGCTCCGGCTCTAGGTCCGACTACCTTTGGTATGCTCCGACGCTATGTCCGACTAGCTTTGGTTAGCTCCAGCGCTAGGTCCTGCTAGCTTTGGTATGCTCCGGTTCAATGTCAGGTTAGCTTTGGCAAGGTTCAGAGCTTGATCGCAATGGTTCTGCTTTTAACTTGCAATGATTCGTACTTGCTTTACATTTATGGAAAGTTTGCTTCGTAATCTTTTACTAAGTTTTTGGTGTGTTTTGGTGGTTATGGTTGACTCTTTTTATGGGTTGCAACCTTCTTATGTGAGGTGCTCACGTAAGGTGTTGTTGTTTTGTAACTAACGAGAGTGAAGTCGAGGACTTGTGCTCTGAAGTATTGGTTGCTTATTCATGTGCATGTGTTGCTTGACATCAAGACATGGCTGGTTATGGGATTCATTGAACTAGTCTTAGGGAGAAGATGAGTTTCAACAACCAAGTTCGGGAGGAATTGTGGTTGAGTTGGTCGGGAGGTCGCGCAGCATGTTCGAATCAAGAACAATGCATATGAAAGTATCGTGGACGTAGTTGGAAGATGTTTGCACGTGTGCAAGGAGTGCATGGACGGTGCTACATGGTTACGAGGCGTCATGAAGATAATTGGATGTAAAGAATTGGTCGGAAAGGTCCAACCGACTAGGTTATGGTCTCAGGCTGCGGCTGAGTCGGGTTTGCCTCAAATATGGAAATATTTGAGCTCGTTATGTTAGGATTTCGTGTGGGTCACGAATGTGGGTTGTTTTAGAAACGTGGAATATGTTTCTAAGGTGTTTGGAAGTCTTAAGATTGCTTCAATCTGCGTATAGAAGAGCCTTGAGCAGTTATGGAAAGTTTCGATCCGTGAACTGAGTAGGATTAGAGTCCTAGTTAGGTTTGGGTTGGCCTAAGAGCTGGTTATATAAGCAAGGGAGGCCAGATCTCGTGGTAGATGACTTTGGGGCTGTTCCTCTTGTGTTCTATTGAATAAAATTCGTAGTTGAAAGGAACTTTTGTGCCTTTTTCGTCCGACTTGTTTCCTCGTCGAGTTTTTGCACAGCACTACCTTAGTTTGGTGGTTTTATCATAACTCGAGTTTTACAGATCCAATTGACGTGATTCTTTTTGCGTCGTCTTCACAAATTGATTATCTATCATCTGTAAAAATTTCAAGGTCATTGTATTTTCGGTTTTTGATCTATACGAGTTTCTTTGCAGTATTGCAGATCTGTTTTTTACTCGGTAGAACGGATTGACCTTTGTTCGACTTTTTGATCGTAACTTGAGTTTCTCTCGACGGATTTGAGTGATTCTTGTTCTTTATCTCCGATATCTATCACTATTGTCACGGTGAAACATGTTTATATTTGTCTCACACACGATTTCTTTAACAGATCGGTTTTGTTCCGATGGGTTTTTATTGCTTCCGCTAAAAAAGATTTAAATCTACCATTAACCCACATCTGCTAGTTTTTCACGTGCTCTTCGATCCTACACTTTACACGTTCTCTTCGTTCCTACAATTGGTATCAGAGCCACAGTGCTCTATTCTTTGTGATTTCCACGTGGTTTGACTAATCATCATGGATAAATAGTCCGCAAAACCTTGTGTCTTTAGTGGTATTGATTTTCAGGTTTGGAAGGCACGTATGGAAGCCTTCATCCATGCTCGAGGCTTTGCAATATGGGAGAAGGTGTACAAGCCTTACGAAGTGCCCTCAAATGATCAAGTTACAGCTACAAATCTGAGAGATGTCGACAACAACAAGGCTTGGAACTTGATCATACAAGGATTAACTCAAAGCGACTTTGACCGTGTTGCACACCTACGATCTGCATACGGTGTGTGGAAAGCACTTTGCGACTACCATGAAGGATCTAACACGATTAAGAAGGTAAAAAACAAGATATGTTCAAAAAGGAAGACATGCATTTTGAGATGCAACCTGGTGAGTCTATTGATGACCTCTTTGCAAGCTTTAATAAAATTCTCAGCAACTTGCGTATGTCAATGATAATTTTTTAGATGCTGAAAATGCTAGGCAACTACTAAGTACATTAGACATGTCAATTTGGGAGATGAAAGTCACGTCCATTGCTGAATCTACTGTCACGAGTACACTTACGTTAGATGTTCTTTATTTTAAATTGAAAACTCATGAAATTGACATAATTTCACGTAAGCACTCCAACAAGTCTCTTGCATTTGTTCTCATCGTGATATGCCTAGCTCCAGCCAATCTTTATCTTGTGGTACACTTGCTTTGTTGTCCTCTCTAACTCTTGAACAGATTGAGGAGTTTCTAGAGGAGGAGCTATGTAAGACCCTCATTTTCATACATTACGCCTTGCATACATTCATACATATGTTTAACATTAACCAACATAAAAAGGAACAAGTTTAAAATTGATTTAGAACAAAATCGCACTTAAATATTCTGGAAAGTGCGGACTAGTTTGATTTCGGTGTGGACTAGTCCGATTTCTCTCTGACTTCAAACGGACTTGTCCGTTTTGCTGCGGACTAGTCTGTTTTTCTCTCTGGACATTTTTGGACTTGTCTGGCCCAGTACTGACTAGTCCGATGTTTTAAGAATCCTTGAAAATTTGCTAAGTCCCTGGACTTGTCCTGGCTAGTCCATTATTCCAGCTGACTTGTCCCTTTTTTCCTCTGACTAACGTCGGACTTGTCCGATTTTAGGCCAGACTTGTCTGTTTTTCCCCTCCGGACAAGTTCAGATTTGTCCAATATCCAGTGCGGACTTGTCCGATTTCCCTCTGTTCGACTTCAGACTGATCCAACCCTTTTCGGACTTGTCCGATAAATCGCGACTCCGAATTGATCTTTTGTTTCATGACTTGTTTCTTGGGTTTTACGTTAAGTGGGCCTAGGGACATCATGCCTAACTCTTTTAGAGCCCATGTGGGACTCTAAACCGGCCTCTACTCATGTCAAACTCGAAATCCATCTAACTCTAGCCTCCACCTCTATATAAACAACCCCACCCCTTGGCTTGACATCTATTCGCCACTTTTCCAACCCACCCCAAACCCTAGCTCGTGATTAGCAGCCACCAAGTAGGGAGAAGGAGGTCCCAAGCAAGAAGAAGAATAGGAGTAAACGAAAGAGGATCAAGATCTCCATCAACTTCGCATTCTTCGTTGACAATTCACCATCAAGTTTTTCATCAACCCTAGATCTTCAAGATCCAAGTGTTACCTCCAAGATCCTTGATTCATTAGGGTTCTAAACACCTGGTATACATTCTGTTCTCTTTTCCTTATGTGAATTCAACCTCAATTCTCCAAATTCACGTCGATCTAGGAAAACCCTAATCTGCCGAACTCGCGAAGTGTGGACTTTTCCGGTCCCTAGCGGACTAGTCCGATTTTCCTGGTTCATTTCTTTTGCATTAATTATAAAAATTGATCCAATCAACTCCAAACCTATATAAACTTGTTAAAATATATTAGAATTAGCCGGTGATCATTAAAAGCAACTCATTAACAAGTTTCACCTTGCAATTGCATTAATCATGCATGTCATGTCATATTGAGTCATATTTGCGCACTCTTTGATTGTTTTTCTTGTCTTGTATGTTTATTGTGTGGATTAGACGGATCTGCGTTCGAGAGTGTTGCGGAAGATCTCCAGCACCAAGAGTTTGAAGTCTTTGATCCTAACCAAGCCCAAGAGCAAGGTAAGTGTCCTTGAAGCATATTGATCCCGTTTTTAAATAAATGTTTTGTTTCCAAAATTGCACGCTTGTGTCAAATTGATGGGAATCCTATGGTAGGAAGATTACTAGATTTGTTTAACCATCCTTGTCACCTGGAATTTATGGTAGAGAGTCGGGAAGGGCTTTTTACCTTTTTGCTATGCTTAATTACTTGGGATGGGAAAATAACTATACTATTTAATTAAGCATTACTGAAATTATGGTTAAAATGAACTTGTTAATATGATATTGTAATGGGTGATCTAAGCAAGTCTGGTATGTGGATGGGTTGGATTATATGTTGGTTGCTTGCTTTAGATCTAAGGACCGGTTCATCGGAGAATATGCCAGGACAACAGTGCCACCACGAAGCCAAGTATGGGTGCAGCGTAGCTGATTAGTTAGGGCATTGCCAGTGCTTTTTGGACCATTAAGGATGCTCGGGGAAGGTGTAGTCGAATTGGGTTTGTTGATGATTGGTGGCACTACCATGGGATCCAAATGGCTCAAGAGGGGCCCTTGGTTGACGATGTGCTCAGTTGGAGGCATCGCCACTGGTGAAAGCTCAGTGGGGTCTAAATAGGCTAGTAATCCCTTTGTAAAGGATATTTTGTGATCTCTTGGCCATACACCAAAGGAAGTGTAATTGGCGTAAGGGGGGTTTCTTTAGTCACCGACGGGTGATGAAATCACAAACACGTGGGTAAAGCGATACAACATCTGTAGAGTGTCTAATAAAACTATCATGATAGCCGTGCTCCTGGTTATGAGCGCCTGGATGACTTACATGATTAGAGTGAAATTGGGATTTGGGATGGTTGAGAATGGTTATGGTTTGATGTGGATATGGTTATGGCTGGTTATGAATTAAATTCTAATATTGATTATGGTTATTGATAATGAGAAATCTGGAATATAGATGATGATAATGAATATGTACTGGTACTATGTTATTTACTATGGTTTATGATCGGTTTATTTCACATACATAATACATATTGCTTTTTCAAATGTTTTAATGTACTTTTTAGCACTTAGCCTTTATTATATTCGTCATTTGAATCATCTACATGTCATACTTTCCACACTTGTTGAGTACGACATGTACTCAACCTTGCAATTCCCCCACCAATAGTTGCAGTTCATGATTGGGAGTTTAACGATGATAATCGGAGTTCTAGGCCGTGTATACAGTCAGCTTTGCCTGTGGAGTGTTGGAGTTGCGCATTCCATTTTGCTTAGTTGCTTATTAGTATATTTCCACTGCATTAGTTGGAACATGTCATTAATATTCATTAGAGTTTGTATTCGAGGATATTATGGTTTTTGTAATAAAAGTACCTATTTAACAATTTGAGTTGTGGTAACTGTCTATATATCGTTTGTGATGCACTCGTGTATGTGTGTTGAAGATCCTGGGCACACATATGCGTTCACTTGGTTCATTTTTGGAACCGGGTGTCACAAATTGGTATCAGAGCGAGGTTGACTGTAGGACATAGCCTAGATAGAATGGACACTTTAGAGCACATAGGAGCACTCTGGAATCGATGTGTTTTTGCTTGGCGTGCTATTTGCTATATATTGCTTGCTTGTGTGCTTAATAGAGAATTTTGGGATGCTTTTAGCATTGCCATGTCCACGTAGGCTAGTGTAGCTAGTTGCTTAGTTCCATATCCCTTCATGCATGTAGTTGGGGATGTTTCTAAATTCTTATCTCTTGCTTTTCTTCATATGGGGAGGACTCACAACTAGAGAGATACTAATGATGAGGAGGAGAACAATGGAGCATCTCAGAATAACCACGGACAAGGACCTGCTGATGGAGCTATCAACATTGAGCAGCTTTTGGCTATGCAGAACCATCTCATGCAGACCATGATTCAATCTATTGGAATGCTGCAGGCTGGCAACGTCAACAAAATCCGTACAATGGGAAGCACCCAGAATAAGGAATCATGGTGAATCAGCCCCACATGCCTCCACCGCCACCCCCACCTCCTCATAACTGGTTGGGAGACTTCATGAGGTCTAGGCCGTCGTCTTTCACACAAGCCGTTGACCCTATGGATGCTGATGATTGGCTCAAGTCCGTGGTAAAGAAGCTTGCTATTGTCCAATGCAATGACCGGGAGAAAGTGCTTTTTGCTTCTCATAAACTAGTTGGAGCAGCTGCGGATTGGTGGGATTCCTTATGCAATACTCATGAGAACCAAGAGAGAATTACTTGGGCCGATTTCAAGGAGAGTTTTCATTCCCATTATGTCCCAGAGGGAGTTATGATCTTGAAGAGTAAAGAATTTGAGAACTTGAGGCAAGGAAGATCGAGTGTGGGTGAGTATCTCAACAAATTCACTCAACTTTCAAGGTACGCACCTGAGGATGATAGTAGGGACAGCCAGAAACAATACTTATTTATGAGTGGCCTTAACAATGATGTCCTAGTGCAGTTGCTCCATTGCGACTATGCTAACTTCCAGAAGCTTGTGGACAAAGCAATTGTGTTTGAGAACAAGGTTTGTGAGATGGAACAGGACAATAAGAGGAAGGCGCCATATCAAGGACAACAACAAGGAAGTAATGTACGCCCTCGCTTTGCACCACCCAATGTGTGGGGACTGGAATCCCTACATCCGATGATCTCATTGGGTGGTGTCGTGCGATGCGACACCCAACAGTATACAAGAACAGAACAAGAATAAAATACAAGATGAAGTCTTTTATTTATTTTATAGCGGAAGTTTTACAATACTAGCCGAAGGAAAGAAATATATATATCATAGCTACGCTCTCAGCACTAGCTATGCAAAAGCAAAGTTATCCAATCCCTGGATACTTCGCACTAGCAACACGCAAATCATGGCGGTGTGCAGGGTTCCCATTCGGCTGTATACCCTAGAGGGGGTGCAGCCTCATCATCAAACCCTTCATCAATTGTATAACCTGCAAAAACTCGTTAACTCCAAACATGAGCAAAAGGCTCAGCAAGACTAACCCGTCTCACTAGACATATGCAAGGGTGGACACTAAGCATAGGTAAGGTGAAGCATAAACGACTCGCCTACAAGTGGATCCTTATAATCAGGTTTTAAGTAGCAAATGACATTCTCCAAGCACGGCACATCATGGACTCCACAATCAATCAAGAAACGCTTTGCCGATGATATGACATTCCCAGAGCACATAATGCTATTACAGCTAAAGTATGGGGAAACTGTAAACTTTAATGTGACTATCTCTAAATCATACAAGGTTGAAAAGCAATTATAATTCAATACAATATATTTTTCTTACTTCTTTAGTATTTACTACGTCACGGCGCAGTGAACATGTGGTACTCTATTACCGCGAGGGACAGTGATTGCAATCAGGACACACCCGGACAACACGACACATACATCATTCGGAAGTGGCAGTGAGTACACCTGTACCTACATAACACTTCAGTACTAGCCGTATATGGCCACCTTTCATAAGAAACCCGAACGCCGAGCCCGTCTCACTTCCGCGAACAGAAGGTCTCCGCACGGAACACCTCATGTGTCTGCCGACCGATTTACACCTTACTGTCCTCAACCCACCCCTATCGATGGTGAGTTAATGGTCCTCGACACCCCAGTTATCGAGTTACATCACTTTACTGGGTTCCATATGTCCATTATGTCGCCGGTACAATTCAAGCCTGTCTGAAGGGACCGCATACAGATGGGCCTTAACTGACCAGTCAGAGCTATACGACCAAGACCACGTCTTGTCGCTTCCTATCTATCTCTGACCGTTCTCGAGTTTTAGATGTAACAGTTATTTTCTATAAATCTTACCCCAGTGTAGATGAGTGTAAATTTCTATCTCGCGAGTAGATTCCAACTACTCGACTTCTACCGGATTACCTACTACATTATTATAGCAATTCTACACGTTGAGTGATTAACCTACCCAATTAACCAATGGTATTGTGGGTCATGCATCTGGACTTTTCAATCATCTTGCTAATCATCATAGTGATAAAGTAAAATTTTATAAACGACTTAAATGCAAATCGAGGCTTGCCTGGATGCAGGTCAGAGTCAGGGTTAATATCTGGAAGGTGCTCTTCCAAGGCTTCTGGTTCCTCCTCGACTTCGGTCAATATACAATATGCATATAACATGTATATGAATGACTTTGAAAAATAATTATTACCAAGACCATAATTTAATCTATGGTGATCATTATATGATAAGGACCTTAATTGGCTTTGGAACTTTGATGGTAGATACTAGGGAATATGATAGAAGCTCTTGCAAAGAACAGGAGATGATCAAATATTTTGTTGTCTCTAAAATTATGGCAAGTAATAAACTTCCAAGATTTTTAGAGAAGAAACTGTAGCTTGAACATAGCTGCCAGTTGATAATAATGATAGAGGAAGTTGTCCTTGTTCTAGCAAAATTTGTTTCATAAATTTCTTAGCTTTAGTGAATGAGTTATTGAATTTCTAAGTTGGCGAGAATTTCTTGAATTATCTTATAATTGAATCTTTAGCTTTTCAATTAATATTCAGTTTGCAACTGATTTAGGACTAGGATAGTAGGCCACTAAAATCCAAGATTTTTACAGGAGCTAGTGTATGACTAAAGCAAGGTTCAGTCCAAATTTGGGACATAACAAACAACTGAACATCTGTAAAAATTCAATAACTAAAAAAGTTAATTGAACTATACAGAGGGTTATACAGGTGCAATGGCTCCCAAACTTTTTTTGATAGTCAAGAATAGTACAATGCATCTTATAGGAATTTTGGGGATTTTTCCAGTGGAAAGTTTATCTGGAAAAATTGTATTTGCATTTGGGAAGATTGTTTTATATAGAATTTAACTAAGAGTTTCACATAACCTAATTGCTACTGATAGAAACTAGAGCTCAAGCGCTTTCAAACAAAATTTTTTTGTATATTTTTGGAGCATTCTACAGAGAGATATTGATTTTTAAACTTTGGAAATGGTTCTGCACCAAAGGGGAAATTTCAACTTTTAAATTTGGCAGCAGGGCCCACTGGATTTAAAATCATCCAATCATGGCCACACTAGGGGTTATAAAGATTCCCACGTGGCCGCACTAAATCCCTAGCCACAGACTGATCCGGCGCCTTTTTCACTCTTTGGCAAGTGGGACCCGCGAACTCGGTCGTCTTCAACCTCGGTCCACGGCTTGGGCGGCGGCGTTCTCACCGGCGCGCGGCGGCGCTTTTGCCGACGATGACTTCGGCCCACAGGAGGCCTCGGGACTTTCTGCCTCACCATATTTTCGCGTGGGGAACACGATGGACCAACTCCCGACGGCGAGGGGTGACAGGAAAACCGTTCCCGACGGCGGCGGCGGGTGTTAAGGTTTCGGTGAAGTGGACACCATCGATTCCTTAGCTAAAACTCTCGTTTGCAAGCTCGAGAAGCATCGTGGTAACATAGGAAAGGTTTTAGGAGGGTCCAGAGCTCGTGCCATAGCCGGAAATACCGAAGTCGATGGTGAACCAGCTCTAAGAATGGCGTAAGGGGAAAACTCGAAGAACTTGCTAATTAGTCGATGGTTCTTTCTGATTTTTGGAGGGAAGGTGTGCTAGGCTACATAGATCATGTCATCTAACTGGATCAAAGAAATTTTGTGCATACAATCGTAATTAAATGGACGACCTAGCCTCAACGTTATAAAAGCGCTTTGGGAATTTAAAGAATATAGAAGCTAGGATGCACGATAGGAATTCAAGCTTAACCAGAAGCTGCACGTGGTCATTGCGCACCTTTTTGCTATGGACAGTAGAGGATGAGGATGCTTGTATCGACGGTGAGGCTGCGTGGCATCGAGCGGCACGGCGGTGATCGAGGCGGCGATGAAACGGAGCGCCGCGGTGAAAAGTGAATCGGTGATGGACTTCGGCCAATGGGGGGTGGCTTTATAGCCTTCACCGCGGTCGATAAGGACGCTTGGGGGCAGCTGGAGGCGACCGACGGATGATGGAGCGCTGGCGACATGCAGCGTCGTGGTGTCGCCCAGGGAAAGAAAACAGAGGCGGTGAAACGGTTTCACCGACTGACTTGTGGGCCCCACCTCTCTCCCTTATCCCTTCCTCTAAATTCTAGCTTAAACATTCTCCAAAAATTCCCAAAATTTACAGGTAGGCTAAGAAAAATATGGGGAATCCAATTATGCTATCAGATTTCAATTTGGACATAGATTGCATCAAATTCAAATTTGAATTCAAATATAGGTATAAACGTTATTGAAATAAATAGTATCTGAGGTCCATAAATCTCCAAACTTTGAAACAAAGTCCCCTGAACCATAAAAGGCCTTAGGAAAAATTGTGGGTTGATTTGGGCAAAGTTTACTGTAAAGCTAAATTTGATGTCGACGCAAAATGAATCCTTTGTACGTGTCCAAACAAATGAAAGATGTACTACAAAAATCTTGAAAATTTTCTAAGAAGCTATTTAGATATTTAAGAGTCCAAGGAAAAATTTGGAGCCTTGGATTTGAATCTTTTTGGCAGGGCCTAATATGCATAGAAACATAATCAAATTACATTTGTTTTTATTTTTATATTGCTGCCAAATAATTTGCCCTAGCCATTGCAATCAATACCTTCCCAACTTTGTAGAATGGTTTATTTAAAATGTTCTAGGGTTAGGGTGAAGTCCAGTCCTCATGTTGATAAGATTTAAACATGAGTAGAAAGAAAACATTTTAGTGAGGTCAAGTTTATGTGCACAATTATATTGACCTCCATTATGTTTGATAAACCACTTGTAGTTGAACTTCACATAAAAGGAAAAAGTGGGATTTTACATTCCTCCCCCCTTAAAAAATCTCGTCCCGAGATTACAAAGGAAGGGCAAAAGATAAAGATCTACTGAACATGTGCCGCTAACAAGTCCGGATAGTTCGTTTTAAGATATTCCTCGCTTTCCCACGTGGCTTATTCAGCACTGTGGTTGCTCCACAAGACTTTGTAGAAACGCAAAGTGCGCCTTCTTGTGGTGCAAGTTTTCTAATCAACGATCTGGATTGGATGCTCGGAATACATAAGATCTGGTTGGAGAGTTTCCAAATCCTCAATACGTATATTCGCTGGGGCTTTGAGACATTTTCGCAACTAGAAATGTGAAACACATTGTGGACCCCTGCCAGTGATGGCGGCAACTCTAATTGATATGCGACAGGTCCGCATCTTTTGATTATTGCGAATGGCCCAATAAAACGTGGAGCTATGTTCCATCTCACTCCGAATCGATGAATTCCTTTCATCGGGGATACCTGGAGATAAACTTGATCCCCAACCTCGAAGTGAAGAGGTCGACGTCGTTTGTCCGCATAGCTCTTCTAACGAGACTGAGCGGTTTTGAGATTGGCTTGAATAATACGTACATGCTCTTTGGCTTCATTTATCAAGTCGATGCCATATACCACTCGTTCACCAGATTCGCACCAGTTCAAGGGTGTGCGACACTTCCGGCCATAAACAGCTTCGTATGGCGCCATCTGGATGCTAGCCTGGTAACCGCTGTTGTACGAAAATTCTGCCAATGGTAGATGTTCATCCCAATTTTTTCCATGGTGGATGGCACCAGCACGAAGCATATCCTCTAGCATTTGATTCACCCGTTCGGTTTGTCCATCAGTCTGAGGATGATAAGCTAAGCTTCGAATCAGTTTGGTACCCAATGCATCGTGGAGATGCTCCCAGAAGCGAGCAATGAAAATAGATCCACGATCTGAAATGATAGTACGGGGTACTCCATGTAGGCACAAAATTCTGGAGATATAAAGTTCTGCATACCGCTTTAAATCATACTTGACACTGACCGGTATGAAATGAGCTGCTTTGGTCATCCGGTCAATGACCACCCAAATTGAGTCGTGCTTATGGAAAGTGGGAGGCAACCCAACAATGAAATCCATGCTGATATCCTCCCATTTCCAAGCCGGTATGCTTAAAGGTTGAAGCTGCCCAGCTGCCTTCATATGGTCGGCCTTAACTCGCCGACACGTATCACATTCGGATACATATTTTTCTACTTTTCTATTCATCCGAGTCCACCAGAACTTCTTCCTCAAGTTTGGTACATTTTGTTACTCCCCGGATGAATGGAAAACTTGGATAAATGAGCTTCATCCATTATCTTCTTCCGAAGTTCCATGTTTCGGGGTACCATTATGCGGTTTTTAAACCAGAGGGTACCTTCATCGTCACATCGGAAACATTTCATCTCCCCCTTCTCCATTCTTTGCCCAATGTGTGACATCCCTTTGTCCTCCTTCTGAGCTGCCATAGTATCCTCCCTAATAGTGGGAATGAGAGCTAGGTTGTAGAGTGCCCCATATGGAACCAAGTAGAAACTCGGTTCTTCTTCTTCCATTGAGGTAATCGAAAGATTGTTGACATGGGACTTGCGGCTCAGAGCATCTGCGACTACGTTCGCCTTGCCTGGATGGTAGTGGATCTCAATCTCATAATCCTTGATTAATTCCAACCATCTACGCTGTCGCATATTTAAGTCCTTTTTGGTGATGATGTACTTCAAAATCTTGTGATCGGTGTAAAGATGTACTAGATTACCTAAGAGATAATGTCTCCACATCTTCAATGCTAGTACTACAGCAGCGATCTCTAGATCGTGAGTCAGATAGTGCCGCTCATGATTCTGAAGCTGCCGTGATCCATAAGCGATCACTCGTCTATCCTGCATTAACACTGAATGTAGGCCTAGAGGGGGGTGAATAGGCTTTTTTGAAAATTGTTGGATCCTGCAACACTCAACAACCAGTTCAATACCAGAGATATCGGACTAGTCCGGTAAAGTGCGGACTAGTCCAGTGTTCACAGACTAAGTTGATTAAACTTGATTGATTGGTTTGATTCTTTTAGGTGTACATCGGAAATATAGAATCAAACAATAGTTTAACAGTTATATGCTGGATTATATCACAATTAAGTCTTATGTTCAACAATTTAACGTAATATGAACAATGTGTATGAAATCCTAGATTGAGTTGATTAATTAGAATGATGAACACTAAAACAAGACACAACAATTCATCCCGTGGTTCGGCTACCACGAAGCAAACCTACGTCCACGTTGAGGAGTCCACAAAAGGATCGGGTCTTCTCCAACCCTACCCTCGTTGGATCGCCACGAAGGCCAATCCTCTTCCACTAATCACAAAGGGGTGAATAACCGAATTCAAGGGGCGTTCTCACACGTTGAGAGCTCCCTTAGATTACAAAACACAATGCCACCAAAAACACACTTAAAAGTTACAGTTGAAATGCAAGAGTGTGTTAGAGAACAAACCAAGTTCTCAATGTGGTGTTGCAAGTGTCTCTCCAATGATCTAGAGTGAATCCTCAAGGGATTGGTTGATGTTGCACTTAATTTCGTGGAGAGATGTCGTTTTTGAGGCTCTTGGGAGGTGTGATGGCGCTAGGGTTCGAGTGTAAATGAAATTGGGCCGTGCACCTCTATTTATATGGGGTTTCTAAAAGTTACCGTTAGGGTTCAGAAAGTTCGGACTAGTCCGTGGTGGTCACCGGACTAGTCCGGTGTGCTGTGTGTAGCAAACCCTAAGTGTCCTGAAATATCGGACTAGTCCGGCTGAAAACGGACTTGTCCGATTTCGCTACTGGAAATCTTCGGACTAGTCCGATGTCCATTGGACTTGTCCAGACATGTGAAACCCTAGGTGTGTTGGATGACAAGTCCGCACTTGGAGGACTTGTCTGATTTAGATCAGTGGGTTTTTCAGACTAGTATGTGTGAATATCGGACTTGTCCGAAGTGGATCAGAAAGAATATCGGACTAGTATGGTTGATAACGGACTTGTCCGATTTTGTGTGACATGTGTAGTGTTTTGAGGACTAGTCCGCACTGGGGAGGACTAGTCCGATTCTAGTCAGAAAGATATCAGACTAGTCCGACAGATATCGGACTTGTCCGATCTGGTGCAGAAAGGTTATCGGACTAGTCCGGTTGTGATCGGAATAGTCCGGTCCTGTGTAACTTTGTGCGATGTGTGTGTTTAATTATGATTGAGCTCTTGGGGTGTGTTTCCTTAACACACTCCATACACAATAATCTACTACTCTTTTTCCTTGAGCTCATTTCCACTTTGCTCCTCATCATCCCTTCTTTTTGGTATTTTGCTCATTTCTCTATTATAGGCCTGCATTCATCTCAACAAAGAGGTTAGGATCCCAATTACTTGTCATAAATAATCCAAAACCCACAAGGGAGTCCTACATGCACTTTCAATCTCCCCCTTTTTGGTGATTGATGACAACCAATTGAGATTTCACAAAATATGACAAAAATTGAGATTTTCATAAAGTATGCACATATGAATCAAAAATATATAAAGCGGTGAAAGAATTATCCATATGTGCATTCTTTATGGTGGGACGCATAACTAAGTACATTAAGACATTGAGAGTGACATAATTTACATTAATCAACCAAAACAAAGCACATATGTCATTCCAGGAGCAAAAATTACAGATTTAAACAAATACTTCTCAAATTAAGTAAGCATTGCATCACAGAACCATAGTTAACTTAGAAACAACGTTAAATCATTACAATCACAAATATAGATAAAAAGAGCTCTATCCTCGCATCCTACCGCAGCCAAAGCTAAGACTCCCCCTCAATCTCTCCCCCTTTGGCATCAAGACACCAAAAAGAAGGAGAGGAGGGTCCTAAGTTCTTCACTCTTCACTGTCGGTCCTCTCGTCGTCGTCTTCGTCTTCTTCATCTTCAGCTTGACGAGGAGGAGAAGGAGGAGGGGCAGAGCCACTCGAGCCCCCAATGCCAAAGTAGGCAAGCTCAGAGGGGTTCAGGGACCTGAGCTCAGTGAAGTCCGGGTCGGATTCCTCAGAAATCACTGGAGATCCAATGGGGTCGATCTCCAGCTTTTGGCACATTTGCTTCACGTTGGCCTTTATGTACTTCATGTCATCCTTTCTCTTCTGGTTGAGTTTATGGGCCCTCACTTCGGCCTTCTTGCAGGAGGAGAATATGGCAGCCAGATACTTGAGGATCCCACTAGCTGATCCTCTCTGAGGGGCTTCCCTAGAAGTAGGGACAGCTCTAGCACCTTCTCTTGATCTTGCCGGTGCCTTAGGACTGGAGGCCGGCGAGGGAGCAGCCTGGACATTCACTGGTTGAGGCTTCAGAGGCCTCAAAGGTGTATGCTCCACATCCTTCACAAACTCAATCCCAGTGACTTTCTCAATCATAAACATGAGATAGGGAGCATAGCCACATGACCTGTTGGGATGCTGGAGATCTTGACCATATCATTCCATATGTAGTCAAACACATCAAACTTACGCCCTTTGCTTATGACCTTCATCAAGGTCCGGATGTATCCTTGTACACTCCCTGCATCCCCATCTTTAGGGGCAATGGTCTTCCTCATGACCCTGTTTAGCACCACAAAGAATGGCTTCATGTTCTTCGTGGAGGGAGGGATGAACTTTGAGTTGGGCTCATAGAGAAACTTCATCCTCTCCTTGTCGATGACACCAACATTGTGGATGACCACATTATCATTGCTGGAAGTGTCAAGATGCAGCATCCTAGCAAACTCCTCATATGTGATAGTGTACTTGGATCCATGAGTCATCCAAGTCACTCTTTCTTCCTCATCGCTTGCAAAGTGGCAGGTGGCATAGAATTGAGCCACCACTTCATCATTCCAGTTGTACTTCAAGGAAAAGAGGTCCTTCAAGCCATGTCTTTCGGCTGCCGCAATGACTTCATCAAATGTGGAGCATTTCTTCCTCTCAAGGTGTGCCTAGTCAATCCACTGACTGCGCACCACCGGTGTCTTCATTGGCAAGTATACCAATCTGTAGAAGTCAGCATGGAAGTTGCACCAGAACCTTCCATCTGCAGCTTGCTTCGGCTGGCCATACCAGTCGATGCTTCTGAATTTTGCCGCCGAGTAACTGCCCTTGCCATTGAATTTCTCTTCAGTGGAGTCCCGGACCCCTTCCCTGGGAGCATGCAACTTCAAAGGGCCAATTGGACCCGTTGCTATCCCTTTGCCCTTGCCCTCTGCTTGGCAAGGGCCACTTGATGATGCGGTCGCCTTGGAAACTGGCTTCTTTGCTAGCACCTTCCTTCGAACCTGAGGAGGGGAGGGAGCAGGCTCGGAAGGTCTTTCTTGGCGCTTCTTGCCATGACCTGTCGAGGTCCGAGGTGCCACCTCGTGGTCCATCTCGGCCTCAAAGTCAGAGGTTTCATCGTTTGTGCTTGACATGATCTGAGAATGATTTGCAAGAATGATGATGAGTGATACAAGGCATAGGTATGAAAAGATAGCAAGGAATTGCATTAAGGAATTGAGGAATTAGGTTTTAGGTTCAGAAACATCAGACTTGTCCGGTGCACAAGCACGGACTAGTCCGGGGGACCGGACTTGTCCGTGCATGGACCGGACTAGTCCGGTGTTCATCCTCAAAAACCTAATGGTTTGGACAAAAACTGATTCCTAATGCACTATAAGTCTAGCATACACGTAGTACATCAAGGAAGCATGTATATAGTGAAAGATGCTAGGCTATTCGATCAAAAATGGAGAAAAACAAGATTTCTAGGGTTTGGGAGAAAATTACCGAAGAAATCGATTGAAGCTTGAAGATTAGGGAGTTGGAGACCAGACAAGTCCGCTAGCTTCAATCCGCACGAGGTCAAGCTTGATTTCTGCCAAAATGCGGACCTTTTTGATGGAGGGAGCAAGGAATCGCCTTGGGAGCTCGAGCGCAAGAGAGAGTGCGTGAGCAAGAGTGGGGATGAGAGGAATTAGGGTTTGGTGGCGGCTAGGTTATGGACACGAACAAGTCCGGAGATAACTGAACTAGTCCGAACTCATCCCGAGAGCTATATCAGACTAGTCCGTGGTCTATCGGACTAGTCCGGCCTAACTGGCACTCAGTGGACTAGTCTGCATGGGCGGACTAGTCCGGGTAACCACGGACAAGTCCGTGGTCACCAGGAGAAATTTGCATAGCCCATTCATGTATATTTGAAGGTTCATAAATAGAGAATAGAGGGGCAAAGCAAATCAGTTAATCTTGATGAATTTGACCAGTAAGCATACAACAATCAAACAATGATCATAATTCATCAAGATCTAGTAATTGACATAGTTTTTCGAGAAAAATTTAGAGAGATGATTTTCACAATTCAATCAACATTTTTGAAGAATTCATACAGGTATGCAACTTTTCAAGCCACACTCCGAGCATCAAGGATATTTAGTTCATTTCGGAGTTCGCAAAAACGCTTTTCATCATGTGGCTTGGTGAATATGTCGGCCAATTGCTTTTGGGTGTTGACATGTGAGATGGTTATATCTCCTTTCATGGAATGGTCTCTCAAAAAATGATGTCTTATGTCTATGTGTTTAGTTCTAGGGTGCTCAACTGGATTGTGGGCAATTTTAATGGCACTCTCATTGTCACAAAGGAGAGGAATACGGTTCATATTGTAACCGTAATCCCTTAGAGTTTGTCGCATCCAAAGGAGTTGTGCACAACAACTCCCGGCTGCAAAATATTCCGCTTCAACTCTGGATAGGGCAATGGAATTTTGTTTCTTGGAGGACCAAGAAACTAAGGATCTCCCTAGGAATTGGCATGTGCCGGAGGTGCTTTTTCTATCTACTTTGCACCTGACATAATCTGCATCAGAGTAACAATGAGATTGAATTTTGAGCCTTTTGGGTACCAAAGACCAAGGTTGGGTGTATGAACTAAATATCTCAAGATCCATTTTACGGTTGTCAAGTGACATTCCTTAGGGTTGGCTTGAAATCTTGCACACAAACATACACTCAACATAATATCTGGCCTAGATGCACATAAATATAATAGAGATCCAATCATGGAGCGATATACCTTTTGGTCAACTTTAGGTCCATCTTCATTGAGATTCAAGTGGCCATTTGTTGCAATGGGGGTCTTTATGGGCTTTGCCTTGTCCATGCTAGACTTCTTAAGTATGTCCTGCGTATACTTGGTTTGGCTTATGAACGTTCCTTCCTTTTGTTGCCGCACTTGGAATCCCAAGAAGTATTTTAATTCTCCCATCATTGACATTTCAAACCTGGCTGTCATGATTTTGCTAAATTCCTCACAAAAAGATTGATTAGTTGACCCAAAGATTATATCATCAACATAAATTTGACAAATAAAGAGATCATTGTCTAAATTCTTTGTAAATAATGTATAATATAATTTGCCAATTTGAAAACCATTCTCAATTAATAAATCTCTAAGACACTCATACCAAGTTCTAGGAGCTTGTTTGAGGCCGTAGAGAGCCTTACGCAATTTGAATACGTGGTCGGTGAACTCTTCGTCTTCAAACCCGGGTGGTTGCTCCACGTACACCTCTTCCTTGATCGGTCCGTTGAGGAAGGTGCTTTTCACATCCATTTGATACAGCTTGAAATCGTGGTGAGTAGCATATGCAAGTAATATTCTAATAGATTCAAGCCTAGCTACTGGAGCAAAAGTCTCAGCGAAATCCAAACCTTGGACTTGTGAGTACCCTTTGGCCACAAGTCGTGCCTTGTTCCTTGTCACCACCCTGTGTTCGTCTTGTTTGTTGCAGAAGACCCACTTGGTGCCGATGATGTTTGCATTGGGTCTTGCCACAAGTTCCCACACCTCGTTCCGCTTGAAGTTGTTCAATTCTTCTTGCATTGCCACCACCCAGTCCGGATCCTTCAATGCATCCTCAATCCTGCGTGGTTCCAAAAAGGATACAAACGAATAATGCTCACAAAAGTTAGCTATGCGAGATCTAGTGGTTACTCCCTTTTGGATGTCACCGATGATGTTGTCGATTGGGTGATCCCTTTGGACGCATTGGTGTACTCTTGGGTGTGGCACTTGAGGAGTTGTGTCTTCATGATTGTCTGCTTCTCCCCTAAGTGGTTGCCTCCATTGACTTGTTCATCATCTTTGTACTCTTGTGGTTGATCTTGTGTTGAAGCTCCCCCTTGATTGATGGTCTCCTCTTGTGGTTCATTTTCCTCATGTACGTGTGAAGGTGGCTCTTGTGGTCGAACTTCGCCTAGAGCCATTCTTTTCAATGCTTGACAAGGAGCTTCTTCTTTACCTAATTCACATGGATCAACTTGCTCCTTTTGGGAGCCATTAGTCTCATCGAACACTACGTCACGTGCTACTTCAACAAGTCCGGAGGCCTTGTTGAAAACACGATAGGCGTAAGTGTTCGAATCATAACCAAGCAAGAAACCTTCATCGGACTTTGAAGCGAACTTTGAAGTCCTAGGCTTCTTGTTCAGGATATAACATGGAGAACCGAAAACTCGAAAATATGAAATGTTTGGTTTGTTACCGGTAAGTAGCTCATAGGGAGTCTTCTTGAGTAGTCGATGAAGATAAAGTCGATTAGCGACGTGGCAAGTGGTGTTAATCGCTTCTGCCCAAAATCGATCCGAAGTCTTGTACTCATCGAGCATTGTTCTTGCCATCTCTATGATTGTTCGGTTCTTTCTTTCGGCAACTCCGTTTTGTTGTGGCGAGTATGGCGCTGAAAATTCGTGCTTGATGCCCTCTTCATCAAGGTACTCCTCCACTTGTGTGTTCTTGAACTCCGTGCCATTGTCGCTTCGAATACTCTTGATTGTCAATGAAAATTTGTTTTGATCTCGCTTGAAGAATTTATTGAGTGTTCCTTGTGTTTCTGACTTATCATGCAGAAAGAAAACCCATGTGAAGCGAGAAAAATCACCAATGATAACTAAACCATATTTGTTATCGCCGACGCTTATGTAAGCAATTGGACCAAACAAGTCCATGTGAAGTAGTTCGAGCGGTCTTGTTGTAGTCATGACGTTCTTTGCGGGATGATGTGCTCCAACTTGCTTCGCGGCTTGGCACGTGCTACAAGGCCTATCTTTCTCAAAAACAACGTCCTTCAATCCGCGGATGTGATCGCCCTTGAGGAGTTTTTCAAGATTCCTCATACCAACATGCGCTAGCCGTCTATGCCACAGCCAACCCATGTTGGTTTTTGCAATCAAGCATGTGTCGAGTTCGGCTTTATCCTTGTTGAAGTCAACAAGGTAAAGCTTTCCCTTCAACATACCCTTGAATGCAATGGAACCATTACTCCTCCTAGAGACGGTCACACCCTCGTTAGTGAACAAGCAATTATAGCCTTTGTCACATAGTTGAGATATGGACAGTAGGTTATAATCTAAAGATTCAACATGTAAAACATGAGAAAGTGTGTGTTCAGGGGATATTGCAATTTTACCGGTACCGAGCACCCTTCCTTGACTATTATCTCCGAAGTAGATGCCCTCGTTTGGATCCTCATTCTCTTCATATTCCACGAACATCCTCCTTTCTCTGGTCATATGGTTGGTGCATCCACTGTCTAGCACCCATTTGGATCCACCGGAGGAATAGGCATGCAAAAACAAATTATGCTTTGGTTTTAGGTACCCAAGCTTGCTTGGGTCCTTGGAGGTTAGTTACAATACATTTGGGCACCCGCACATGGGATTTTGTGTTCCCATGGTGTGGCCCAACATAATAAGCACAGACATTGCCAAGATTATTTCTCATTAACACATAGGAGGCATCAAGAGTTTTGAATAGTAGCTGCTTTTGTTTATGAATCGGACTAGTCTGGGGGGCCGGACTTGTCCGGATGACCGGACTTGTTCGGACACAAACCAGACGAGTCCGATATTAGTGTGAGTTCATGTTTTTATCCTTCGACTTACCAGTTTGAGAGAGTCTTACCTTCACAAGAGAAATCCTTTCCTTGTTATTCTTATGACTTCCAGCATGCTGCTTTTCATCATAAGAGTAACCAATGCCATATTTGACATTTGGAGGTCTTTGGACCAAGTATGCACTACGTGCATAGTTGATCTTCTCCTTGTCAAATTTGCCACATTGGGTAGGATTTTTATCCTTTGTGGAGGTTGACTTCCCTTTCAACCTGGTGTCTGTTTTACTACATGTGCACATATGAGCAAACTCAATTTTAGTGGGTTGAGAAGGTGAATTTGAAGAGGAGGAAGGTTCACTCAGCTTGAGTGACTCAACTTGCACTTCAAGGATCTTGTTAACCTTGATCAGGTCAACCAGTTGGTCCTTGATTGCAACATTTGAGTCAGTTAACTCCAAGCAAGCTTTCTTGCTTGAAGCTAACTCAAGCTCTAGTGAATTGTTTTTCTCCTTTTCAAGCTCTAGAAGTTTGTCAAGTTCGACATACTCCTCCTTTTGGGAGATAATCATGTCCTCTTGACGATGAATTAACCTCTCCTTCTCAACAAGTTGATCAAGTAAAAATTTCATTTTTGTTGCAGTTTTCCTATCTAGTCCATTTAGCATATTCTCATCATCACTATCTACTTCATCATCACTAGAGTAGGAATGCACGGAAGGGGTTTTGATGATTACCTTGCGTTTACCTTCCTTTGCCATAAGGCAAGTGCCATTTCCCTTCCTTGCACCGAGTGAAGGGTAGAGTGTAGATTTCTTGGACGTGCTCTCGATGGCTATGCTAGCCATCTCTTCTTCATCGGATGATGAGGACTCATCGTTTGAGTCCCACTCCTTCCCATTGTGCGCTTGTTCGGCTTGTTTCTTGTTCTTGAAGAATTTCTTAGGTTGAGGCTTGGATTCTTTGGTCTTCTTCTTGTTCTCCTCATATGGGCAATCAACTATAAAGTGGTTATACTCACCACAATTATAGCACGCCCGTCTCAACTTTGGCTTTGTTCTTTCCTTGTACTTGCCTTCACTTGATTTTGTCCCTTGTCTTTTATTCATTATTCTCTTGAACTTTTTCATGAATAATATCATGTCCTCTTCATCTAGCTCACTGCTCTCTTTGTCACTGTCTTCCTCTAGTTGTGCTTCTCTTGCTTCTTTGGATAGAGGTTTGAGGGTGGACTTTAAAGCAACCCCTTTCTTCTTAGCTGAGGTGTGGTCGGCAATTTCTTGACGTGCTTTGCTTGTTTTTCCATCATCTCAAAGTTGATAATTTTTCCAAGCAATTCATCCGGAGTCATCTTTTTGTATTCGGGGCTTTCTCTAATCATGGAACATAACGTGACATTACGAGGCATAAAAGCTCTAAGGATGAGCTTTACAACCTCGTGGTCATTCCACTTCTTGCTCCCATATCTTGGGGTGACTCGTCTTCCTCAATTGCGAATCTTCCTAGTTCGCCTTCGATCATCTCAATCTTTGCTTCACGCACATGTCGGTCACCTTCATGTGCAGTTTGCAGAGTATCCCATATCTCCTTAGCAATTTCGAGTCCGTCCACCTTGGTGAACTCGTCCCGACTGAGTGAGGAGGTGATTACAGCTGCGGCTTAAGCGTTTCTATGAATGGCCTGCTCTTGGCTTGGGGTGAGCTCTTCGTCGTCATCCGGAATATCTATCCCTTTGCATACAACATGCCATAGACTTGGATTTAGGGAAATCAAATGCATCTTCATATTCTGCCTCCACATTGAGTAATCACTTCCATCGAAGTGTGGGGCTTTTGCAAGTGGGGTAGATAAGTAATGGTTGTTATTGGAATTTAGACGATCATAGTTAAAAGGATATCGGGAGTAGTCAGTGTAACTACTCCCCTTCTTCTTCTCTTCAACTTTCGCTTTCCCTTTGGAAAGTGCCTTCTTTCTGAGGAGTGCCTTTAGCTCCAGCATCTCCTCATCATCGTCCTCGAAGTCTTGAATGGCTTCGAGGTACTTGTCCACTTTTTGGGTCTTGTCGTTGTTAACCTCCCCTTGGTTGTTGATTTTGTGGACGTCCTTCATGTCCGACATGATCTCTTCAAGTGATTAGACTCTTTCTTGAAGAACCTGCTCTGATACCAATTGAATGTAGGCCTAGAGGGGGGGTGAATAGGCCTTTTTGAAAATTGTGGGATCCTGCAATACTCAACAACCAGTTCAATACCAGAGATATCGGACTAGTCCGGTAAAGTGCGGACTAGTCCGGTGTTCACGGACTAAGTTGATTAAATTTGATTGATTGGTTTGATTCTTTTAGGTGTACAGTGGAAATATAGAATCAAACAACAGTTTAACAGTTATATGCTGGATTATATCACAATTAAGTCTTATGTTCAACAATTTAACGTAAGATGAACAATGTGTATAAAACCCTAGATTGAGTTGATTAATTAGAATGATGAACACTAAAACAAGACACAACGATTTATCCCGTGGTTCGGCTACCACGAAGGCAACCTACATCCACGTTGAGGAGTCCACAAAAGGATCGGGTCTTCACCAACCCTACCCTCGTTGGATCGCCACGAAGGCCAATCCTCTTCCACTAATCACAAAGGGGTGAATAACCGAATTCAAGGGGTGTTCTCACACGTTGAGAGCTCCCTTAGATTACAAAACACAATGACACCGAAAACACACTCAAAAGTTACAATTGAAATGCAGGAGTGTGTTAGAGAATCAAACCAAGAGCTCAATGTGGTGTTGCAAGTGTCTCTCCAATGATCTAGAGTGAATCCTCAAGGGATTGGTCGATGTTGCACTTAATTTCGTGGAGAGATGTCGTTTTTGAGGCTCTTGGGAGGCGTGATGGCATTAGGGTTCGAGTGTATATGAAAATGGGCCGTGCACCTCTGTTTATATGGGGTTTCTAAAAGTTACCGTTAGGGTTCAGAAAGTCCGGACTAGTCCGTGGTGGTCACCGGACTAGTCCGGTGTGCTGTGTGTAGCAAACCCTAAGTGTCCCGAAATATCGGACTAGTCCGGCTGAAAACGGACTTGTCCGATTTCGCTACTGGAAATCTTCGGACTAGTACGATGTCCATCGGACTTGTCCAGAGATGTGAAACCCTAAGTGTGTTGGATGACAAGTCCGCACTTGGAGGACTTGTCCGATTTAGATCAGTGGGTTTTTTGGACTAGTCCGTGTGAATATCGGACTTGTCTGAAGTGGATCAGAAAGAATATCGAACTAGTCCGATTGATAACGGACTTGTCCGATTTTGTGTGACTTGTGTAGTGTTTTGAGGACTAGTCCGCACTGGGGAGGACTAGTCCGATTCTAGTCAGAAAGATATCGGACTAGTCCGACAGATTTGGACTTGTCCGATCTGGTGTAGAAAGGTTATCGGACTAGTCCGGTTGTGATCGGACTAGTCCGGTCCTGTGTAACTTTGTGCAATGTGTGTGTTTAATTATGATTGAGCTCTTGGGGTGTTTTTCCTTAACACAGTCCATACACAATAATCTACTACTCTTTTTCCTTGAGCTCATTTCCACTTTGCTCCTCATCATCCCTTCTTTTTGGTATTTTACTCATTTTTCTATTATATGCGTGCATTCATCTCAACAAAGAGGTTAGGATCCCAATTGCTTGTCATAAATTATCCAAAACCCACAAGGGAGTCCTAGATGCACTTTCAAACACACAACCCTAACCAATTCCTGATGCATCACAATACACGTCAAAAGATTTGGTTGTGTCCGGTTGAGCCAATACTGGTGCCGTTATGAGGTGTTTTACCAATGTCTGAAAACCTCCCTCACATGCCTCAATCCATACATACTTTGTCCCCTTCTTCAGAAGTTCTATCATTGGTTTAGCTATTTTGAAGAAACTGGGAATGAACCTCCGATAATACCCAGCTAAACCTAGGAAACTTCGAACTTCATGTACGGATTTTGGAGACTCCCATTTGAGTTCTTGCTTTATCTTGCTTGGATCAACTGCAATCCCTCCTGCTGATATGATGTGGCCTAAAAATGGCACTTGGCTGATCCAGAATTCACACTTGCTGAACTTAGCATATAGCTGGTGGTCCCGTAATTGTTGAAGCACGATACGCAAGTGTTGAGTATGTTCTTCTTCGGATTTTGAATAAACAAGGATGTCGTCAATGGAGACCATGACAAACTTGTCCAATTCCGGCATGAACACTGAGTTCATGAGATACATGAAATGAGCCAGTGCGTTGGTCAATCCAAAGGACATAACAAGGTATTCATACATTCCATACCTCATTGAGAATGATGTCTTTGGTATATCTTCTAGTTGGATTCTAATCTGATGATAACCAGAATGAAGATCCATCTTCGAAAATACTTTAGCACCCACTAATTGATCAAAAAGAATATCAATGCCTGGTAGTGGATACTTGTTTTTGATAGTGACAGCATTGTGTGGATGATAGTCCACACACAGTCTCAAGGTCTTATCTTTCTTCTCTACAAACAATGCAGAACAGCCCCATGGTGAAGAACATGGACGGATGAAACCCTTGTTCTCAAGTTCTGTTAACTGCTCCTTCAGTTCTGCAAGTTCCCTGGGTGCCATCTTGTAGGGTTGTCTTGAGATCGGCACTGTTCCCGGTACAAGCTCGATCTTGAACTCTATATCTCTTTCTGGGGCATACCAGGAAGATCTTCGGTAAACATGTCCAGGTATTCACATACTACTGGAATATCCTTAAGTTCCATAACCTCGGTATTGTGAGTAGATGGGTTCACTAGAATGGCTCTCTCAAGATTGAGGACTTAAGAAGGATGAAGTGGAGAATTTAGATATATTTTTCGAGGAACGAGATCTAGAATAGCATCATGGTATTGTAACCATGCCATTCCCAAGATGAATTCTAACTTCTGATTCTCTAATATCAGAAGTGAAGTAAGATATATGGTTCCATCTAGGTTAAGTGGTATCCCAGGAACCAACTCATTTGTTACTATCTTTCCTGCCGGAGTGCAGATCATATACGGAGTTTTTGTGGAGATAATAGGCAATTGATTTCTAATGACAAAAGACTTGCTACTGACATTGTGTGAAGTTCCAGAGTCAAAGAGTATGACTACGGAATGATCAAAGATAGAAAACGTACCCTTGAGTACGGGTGCGCCTTCCGGAACGTCCTCAATGGCGAGGTGGTGGACGTTGCCGATTCTTGGAACTGGCTTCTTGGGCTGGTTGCGGGGTTGGTTGGCGCCCTGGTATGATGACTGTCATCGGCCCTGCCTAATCTGCGGGCAGTCCTTGGCGAAGTGCCCTGTGCGTCCACACATGAAACACGTGTACGGGGTTTGGCCGGTACGAATGGGAGGACAGAATCCCAGTGCACGCGGTGGAGGTGGAAGTGCATGTGGGATCATCCCCTGCTGTTGTTGCGGTCGGAAACCGGAGTTGCCGAACTAGCGACCACTGAACATTGGTGGTCATGATGGCGGTTGCCACCTCTGGCCGGATGGTGATCGATACACCATTCGGTACTTCTGAGGAGCACCACCTCCGCTGCCCTGTGGAGCACTCCTCTTCTTCTTTCTCTCGAGTAGCATCCTCTTGCATGATCGCAGCGTTGACAAGGTCATTGAAACTGCCGCGGTTGAACAAGACAAGCTTGTCCTTCATCTTGGTGTTCAGCCCCCGGTAGAAGCACTCTCGCTTCCCGTCTTCCCTGTTACTTCGTCCTGTGCATACTGGGCAAGTGGTTGAAGGTCTTGGACTACTCGTAAGCACTCCTTCCTCCCTGCTTCAGCTCAAAGAACTCTTGAAGCTTCCTCCTCAAAGAACGCCTCCCGGAATTCTGCCCAGCTCACAACATAGCCTGCTGGGCATGCGGAACCCTGCATTTGCTGAGCTGCAAACAGTGTGTTCTGTTGTTCGGTTATTTCGAGTAAACCGAACTTTCCTTCAATGGTGCAGAGCCAGTTGTCTGCCTCCAAAGGTTCGTCAGCCTCTCTGAAGACCGGCGGATGCGTCGATGCGAAATCCGAGTAGGAACTCGGATGTGACTGACGTGGCCCATCATCATGTCGCCCCCCCTTGACGGGACGAGTGCTGTACAAGGGTCCGCAACAACTCGGTTTGCTCGTCGCACGAGCCGAGTACTGCTGCGAGAACCTCCACGAGACTTCTGGGAAGTGTAGGTGGAGGTGGTGGAGGTGGTTGCATCGGAGGCGTGTTTTGCCCCGGGGGTGGTGTGTCATACCCCTGCCCTCCACATGAGCCTCCCACTTCCGTGGCTGTTCGTGTACACACCATGCTGCAATACAACGATTTACACCATAAGTCTCATTGCCCCAAGTTCATCCTTCCATATAAATAGTAATGTGGTAGACCACGATAGATAATATACAACATCAACATATATTGATAAAGTACAAGCTTTATACAAGATATATTATCTCCGACCAAGTTTACAGTAGTAAACTCCAAAATGATGGACTCCCACTATGGAAATACATCTCTACTATACTTGGTCCCCATGAGATGTCGTACACATCTTGTCATCTTAGACATAAACACTACTACTCTTAGTATGACACAAACATGGTCACAAAAGAACAACACGAGCAACTATTAAACTATTTGTTGCCCCGTGTCGGCAGAAGTGCTGCCACATCCCACTTCAATACGTCCTACTCGACGTATTCAAGTTCCTCGGGATCCTCTTCTTCATCCTCAGGATTGGGCACCATGGGTATGGGTGCTGAAGTAGAAGCTACTGACTCACCCATTATCGATGCTTTTGTGGCAGCCAATGCTTCTACATCAGCCTGCACCATAAACATCTTAAAACTGTCAAGTTCCTGCTGGGCCTGTTCACAGCTGGCTTTCCAGTCCTGAGACTCCGCCCTGGACCGATCTCGATCTTCAGTCATCGTGCCCAACTGAGTACCCAACTGGTGCACATCAACTAAGCTTGCTTCTAACTCAATTTCCATCTCTTGAGTTGCTTCACGAGCTTCTGACAGGTCTTGAGCAATTAACTCATACTACTCTTCTTTGAAATGGAGACGTTTGTTGAGAGGAGCGATCGAGGTTCTAAGCGATTTATTTTCACGCTCAAAATGATCCCCTCGAATCATGGTTTCCCTCAGATTATCCACCAACTCCTTAATGCACGCCTTCTGGGTGCCATTTTCTCGATGTGATGCCGATGCATACACCGCTAAGGCTGTCACCGATGTTCCACCGAGGAGATCATAATCGGCGATCAATCGGTTAGCCCACCCTTCAGCAGCTCTACCGCTGACCGGAAAGAACTCATATGGAGTACCCACTAGCTGATGATGGTGAAGTTTGCAAAACCTCCCCATAGCAACACTTGCGGCAAAGATCCAAGTTTCTTCCAACAGAACACCCCTTGTTTTGATGGAAAAGGGGGCCCATCCATTGCTTGGTGGACCAGCAGGCACGTCGACATAGATGACACACCCCTTCACCCTGTTGTCATGGAATTCTTTTCCTTAATAACTAGGCACCTCCTCATATCCGCACTGGCTTATCAGCATTACAAATAAATCTGGAAACCCGCCTTGACCAGTGCATGTTGCGTGCACCCAACCGTTAGGTAGTTGGATCATCTCTGCTGCCATCGTCCTGTAGAAACACCACAGTTTCATACAGGACTTATCAGAATCAAAAGCGAAGTTGAATACCAAAGTTGTAGTATACTTTCCAATATTTCCATATTGTACTCATTCAGCTACAAGTGAGCTAGGAAATAGAATCTATACAGGTTTTAAGTTGACCCATATTTTTTTGAAAATTTTGACAGAACCTCCCCTGTATATGTAGTAATGTCCACAATTTATACAGGGATATCATGACAATATTTTTAGGTAATGACAAAATAAACTTTGTATAACACCAAGTTAACAATCTAGAAGTAAAAGAGTTACCCCCTGAAAAGTTGGTTATACAGGTATTGCGCGCGAATTCACAATAGGTGCAAACTGTTCCATGTTCTGGACTGCCAGAACCAAGTTTGCGACAAATGGAATTAGACACCGCTATATCCAGAATCAGATCATGAATGCAAAATAAAGGTGGTAGAGGACTTCCTAAGATTTCCAGAAATGTATATATGTGGCTATGTCACTATTCTGGATGAAAAGTTATAACTATCCAAAATAAACAGTTAAACTGACTGGTTTGCACCAGCAGTCCTGCAGTCCACTGTTTTGACATCCAAATTTGGTTTGACTCAAATTCGAATTAGGAAAAACTCTAAACGTCAAACATGTAGATCTGCCTCTGCCCTTTTCATACATGTGTCACAATAAGGCAGAAGATGTATCTACAGCGAGTTATGGCAATATTCCTGGAACTGGTACAATGGTTGGGTCGTCTGGAGCAGTTTTAGTATACTCCAAATTTCAACAGATTATAAAACTCTTCTGCCCTGATGGTCAACAGAAAAGTTGTAGAGGTCTTCACGATATTTCTATTCATATATGATACCATTATGTTATCTATAAGATAACCAAGATTACAACCCGGCGAAGTCGAGCCAACTTCTGCCAGAAATCAAGAATCTTGATTCTATCTACCTTATCGAGTTGGAGTCCCTTTATACGGAGTCCAAACCTACCAGCATCTGATATTTGGACTTTACAAAATATTATGCATCCATTCTGTCATTGGGGATGGTGTAGCATCATGTTTGATACTGACGGTACTACGTATCTCACCAAAGAAAATTCTATCCGTTATATCTGGTTACGTCTATAGGTGGTTCCTATATCGTTCTCTCGCAGACGGTTTCTACACGGTCTTCTACCATAGTTAATGCTGCAAAAGAAAAACAATCCTCTTTCACACTTTCACACCTCAAGGGTGGTACGGGGAAGCTCGACAGGCAGTCACAATAATACGTATGAAAATAAATGCATACGACTCTGGTGTGAGTCGCCCTCCAGCGAGGTCATGTCTTGAGGTACATGGTTGTAAATACGTCTGTACAGCAAAGACTCCCGTACGATCCGGCTTATACATGCTCGGGCATACGTGTTTCGCATGCTCCCATAGAACATGAATGGTTCTAGAGAGGCATACTATCGGGTTATACACCACCCGACGGGGGCTCCCACTAATTTTGTGTCACGCTGGGGTACCGCGTGTCATAGGTTCTCAGAAACATTGAAAGCTTCAGAGACTCCTATTAACTTCTCGTGCCATGCCACGGAAATTTTACACACCATTTCTCGTATGCTGAATTTACCGAGATTGATCCGCTCTTGGCGGCGTACCTTACCTCTTACCTAACGTTGGAGCGTCGTTACAGAATATAATAACACATAGTTAGTTTACCACCTTTATATCTTATACTAATAATACTCCATATAAGGGCATATAGCTAATTCCTCACTCACATCCTAATTTCTTTGAAAATATGTTCTTTTCAAGTACTATTCCCAATGATGCTCTGATACCATGTCTGTGGGGACTGGAATCCCGACATCCGAGGATCTCATTGGGTGGTGTCGTGCGATGCGACACCCAACAGTATACAAGAACAAAACGAGAATAAAATACAAGATAAAGTCTTTTATTTATTTTACAGCAGAAGTTTTACAATACTAGCGGAAGGAAAGAAATATATATTTATATATATATCATAGCTACGCTCTCAGCATTAGCTATGCAAAAGAAATGTTATCCATGCCCTGGATACTTCGCACTAGCAACACGCAAATCACGGCGGCGTGCAGGGTTCCCATTCGGCCGTATATCCTGGAGGGGGTGCAACCTCATCATCAAACCCTTCATCAATTGTATAACCTGCAAAAACACGTTAAGTGCAAACATGAGCATAAGGCTCAGCAAGACTAACCCGTCTCACTAGACATATGCAAGGGTGGACACTAAGCATAGGTAAGGTGAAGCATAAACGACTTGCCTACAAGTGGATCCTTATAATCAGGTTTTAAGCAGCAAATGACATTCTCCAAGAACGACACATCATGGATACACAATTAAACAAGAAACGCTTTGCCGATGATGTGACATGCCCACAGCACATAATGCTATTACAGCTAAAGTATGGGGAAACTGTAAACTTTAATGTGACTATCTCTAAATCATACAAGGTTGCAAAGCAATTATAATTCAATACAATATATTTTTCTTACTTCTTTAGTATTTACTACGTCACGGCGCAGTGAACAAGTGGTACTCTATTACCGCGAGGGACGGTGATTGCATCCAGGACACACCCGGACAACACGACACATACGTCGTTCGGAAGTGTCAGCGAGTACACCTGTACCTACGTAACACTTCAGTACTAGGCGTATATGGCCACCTTTCACAAGAAACCCGAACGCTGAGCCCGTCTCACCTCTGCGAACAGAAGGTCTCTGCACGGAACACCTCATGTGTCCGTCAAACGATTTACTACCTTACTGTCCTCAACCCACCCCTATCGATGGTGAGTTAATGGGCCTCGACACCCCAGTTTTCGAGTTACATCAGTTGACTGGATTCCATATGTCCATTATGTCGCCGGTACAATTCAAGCTTGTCCGAAGGGGCCGCATACAGACGGGCCTTAACTGATCAGTGAGAGCTATACGACCAAGACCATGTATTGTCGCTTCCTATCCATCTCTAACCGTTCTCGAGTTTTAGATGTAACAGTTATTTTCTATAAATATTATCCCAGTGTAGATGAGTGTAAATTTCTATCTCGCGAGTAGATTCCAACTACTCGACTTCTAACGGATTACCTACTACATTAGCATAGCAATTCTACACGTCGAGTTATTAACCTACCCAATTAACCAATGGGATTGTGGGTCATGCATCTGGACTTTTCAATCATCCAAAACGTAATGCACAATTCATATGCTAATCATCATAGTGATAAAGTAAAATTTAATAAACGACTTAAATGCAAACCGGGGCTTGCCTGGTTGCAGGTCAGAGTCGGGGTTAGTATCTGGAAGGTGCTCTTCCAAGGCTTCTGGTTCCTCCTCGACTTCGGTCACTATACGATATGCATATAACATGTATATGAATGACTTTGAAAAATAATTATTACCAAGACCATAATTTAATCTATGGTGAACATTATATGATAAGGACCTTAATTGGCTTTGGAACTTTGATGGTAGATACTAGGGAATATGATAGAAGCTCTTGCAAAGAACAGGAGATGATTAAAGTATTTTGTTGTCTCTAAAATTATGGAAACTAATAAACTTCCAAGATTTTTAGAGAAGAAACTGTAGCTTGAACGCCAGTTATAATCATGATAGAGGAAGTTGTCCTTGTTCTAGCAAAATTTGTTTCATAAATTTCTACGCTTTGGTGAAGGAGTTATTGAATTTCTAAGTTGGCAAGAATTTCTGGAATTATCTTATAATTGAATTTTTAGCTTTTCAATTAATATTCAGTTTGCAACTGAATTAGGACTAGGCTAGTAGGTCAATTAAATCCAAGATTTTTATAGGAACTAGTGTATTACTAAAGAAAGGTTCAGTCCAAATTTGGGACATAACAAAGCAACTGAACATCTGTAAAAATTCAATAACTGAAAAAAGTAATTGAACTATACAGAGTGTTATACAGGTGCAATGGCTCCCAAACTTTTTCTGGTAGTCAAGAATAGGACTATGCATCTTGTGGGAATTTTGGGCATTTTTCTAGTAGACTGTTCATCTAGGAAAATTGTATTTGCATTTGGGAATATTGTTTTATACAGAATTTAACATTGAGTTTCACAGAACCTAATTGGTACTGATAGAAACTACAGCTCAAGGGCTTTCAAACCAAATTTGTTTGAATATTTTTGGGGCATTATACAGGGAGATATTGATTTTTAAACTTTGGAAATGGTTCTGCACCAAAGGGGAAATTTCAACTTTTAAATTTGGCGCCAGGGCCCACTGGATTTAAAATCATCCAATCAGGGGCTAGCCACACCGGGGGTTATAAAAGATTCCCACGTTGCCGCACTAAATCCCTAGCCACAGACTGATCCGGCGCCTTTTTCACTCGCTGTCAAGTGGGACCCGCGAACCCGGTCGTCTTCGACCTCGGTCCACGGCTCCTGCGCCGGCGTTCTCACCGGCGCGCGGTGGCGCTTTCGCCGGTGATGACTTGCAGCCCACGGGAGGCCTAGGTACTTGCCGCCTCACCATATTTTTGCGCGGGGAACACGATGGACCAACTCCCGACGGCGAGGGGTGACCAGAAAACCGTTCCCGACGGCGGCGGCGGGTGTTAGGGTTTCGGTGAAGTGGAGACCATCGATTCCTTAGCTAAACCTCGCGTTTGAAAGCTCGTGAAGCATAGTGGCAAGAAAGGAAAGGTTTTAGGAGGGACCAGAGCTCGTGCCATAGCTGGCAATACTGAAGTCGACGGTGAACTGAGCTCTAAAAATGGCGGAAGGGGAAAACTCGAAGAACTTGCTAATTAGTCGATGGTTCTTTCTGATTTTTGGAGGGAAGGTGTGCAAGGCTACATAGATCATGTCATCTAACAAGATCAAATAAGTTTTGTGCATGCAATCAGAATTAAACCGATGACCTAGCCTCAACGTTATAAAAGCACTTTGGGAATTTAAAGAATACAGAAGCTAGGATGCACGATAGGAATTCAAGCTTAACCAGAAGCTGCATGAGGTCGTTGCGCACCTTTTTGCTATAGACAGTAGAGGATAAGGATGCTTGTATCGACGGCGAGGCTGCGTGGCATCGAGCGGCACAGGGGTGATCGAGGCGGCGATGAAACGGAGCGCCGTGGTGAAAAGTGAATCGGTGGTGGACTTCGTCCGATGGGGGGTGGCTTTATAGCCTTCACCGCGGTCGATAAGGACGCTGGGGGGCAGCTGGAGGCGACCGACGGATGACGGCGCGCTGGCGACATGCAGCATCGCGGTGTCGCCCGAGGAAAGAAAACAGAGGCGGTGAAACGGTTTCACCGACTGACTTGTGGGCCCCACCTCTCTCCCTTATCCCTTCCTCTAAATTGTAGCTTAAACATTGTCCAAAAATTCCAAAAATTTACAGGTAGGCTAAGAAAAATATGAGGAATCCAGTTCTGCAATCAGATTTCAATTTGGACATAGTTTGCATCAAATTCAAATTCAAATTTTAATTCAAATATGGGTATAAACCTTATTGAAATAAATAGTATCTGAGGTCCATAAATCTCGAAACTTCGAAACAAAGTCCCCTGAACCATAAAAGACCTTAAAAATTGTTGGTTGATTTGGGCAAAGTTTAGTGTAAAGCTAAATTTGATGTCGACGTGAAATGAATCCTTTGTACGTGTCCAATCAAATGGAAGATGTACTACAAAAATCTTGAAAATTTTCTGAGAAGCTATTTAGATATTTAAGAGTCCAAGGAAAAATTTGGAGCCTTGGATTTGAATCTTTTTGGCAGGGCCTAATATGCATAGCAACATAATCAAATTACATTTGTTTTGATTTTTATATTGCTGCCATATAATTTGCCCTAGCCATTGCAATCAATAACTTCCCAACTTTGTAGAAAGGTTTATTTAAAATGTTCTAGGGTTAGGGTGAAGTCCAGTCCTCATGTTGATAAGATTTAGACATGAGTAGAAAGAAAACTTTTTAGTGAGGTCAATTTTATGTGCACAATTATATTGACCTCCATTATGTTTGATAAACCACTTGTAGTTGAACTTCACATAAAAGGAAAAAGTGGGATTTTACACAATGCGCATTACTTTAGTTCTTCTGCGCCTGCTTATCGCCCTGGATTTGCACCGCGCCCAACTAAGTTTGTGCAGCAGCGCCTCGTTATGCAAGAGCCTAGGCCTCCAATGCCTTATGCACCTCGTGCTAATTTACCTGGTGTAAATGTTCAAAACCAAGCTCGTCCAAATAATTCTGGGGGAGTAAAGAAGTGCTATACTTGTGGAGAAGCTGGACACTTTGCGTATCAATGTCCTAAGTCAGGTCTTGGTCAAGGAAGCAATGCGTCGAGGCAAAACCCATGACCAACTGGAGGACAACCGCAGGGGAACCGTGGACAGCAAAATTTTGCTCGTGGCAACGTGAACCATGTCTCTACGGAGGATGCTCAACAAGCGAATGACGTGGTAATTGGTATGTTTCTCGCAAACTCCAACCCGGCGACTATGTTATTTGATTCTGGAGCATCACATTCATTCATTGCATCGAAACATGTGGCCGAGTATAGTTTGCCAATCTATCATATGATGTTTACTCTATTGGTTAAGTCTCCCGGAGGAGAGATGAGGACAAATATAGTATGTCCAAAAGTAAGCCTTAGAATAAGGGGGGTAGACTTCTTTGCCAACCTCATTGTTTTATATTCTCAGGGATTGGACATTATACTTGGTATGGACTAGTTGAGGAAGCACAATGGAGTTATTGAGTGTGCCATGAAGACGGTGAAGTTGACCAATGAGGAAGGGATCACTGTAGAGTTTGAAGCATCTCAACACGCACCGAAGCAATTGGAGCTGAACCATATGGACGGTGCCGCAATTGAGGAGATTCTGGTGGTGTGTGAATTTTTGGATGTTTTTCCAGAGGAGTTGCCCGGTATGCCACCTGATCGAGACATTGAGTTTGTTATGGATTTAATACCTGGAACTGCACGTATAGCTAAGAGGCCGTATAGGATGCCTCCTATGGAATTAGAAGAGCTCAAGAATCCGATTCAAGAGAAACTAGAGAAGGGTTTCATTTGGCCCAGCTCTTCACCTTGGGGAGCACCCGTTCTATTTGTGGATAAGAAGGATGGATCCCAAAGGATGTGCGTAGATTATCGAGCTCTCGACGAGGTAACAATCAAGAACAAGTACACCTTGCCACACATAGAGGACTTGTTTGATTATATGAAGGGTGCTTGTGTCTTCTCTAAGATTGATTTGAGGTCGGGATACTTTCAAATGAAGATTAGACCATCGGACATACCCAAGACAGCTTTTAGGACACAATATGGATCCAATGAGTACACCGTGTTGTCTTTTGGATTGACAAATGTGCCTTCCTACCTTATGTACCTCATGAATAAGGTCTTCATGGAGTACATGGATAAGTTCATTGTGGTGTTCATCGATGACATTATGATCTACTCGAATGATGAGAAGGAACATGAGGAACACATGAGGCTTACGCTGCAGAAATTAAGGGAGCATCAATTGTATGCCAAGTTCAACAAGTGTCAATTTTGGTTGAGAGAAGTATCGTTTTTGGGTCATATAATTTCAGGGAGAGGAGTTTCGGTGGATCCAGGAAATGTGGGGGACATGTTAAAATGGGAGCCCCCGCAAAATGTAAAGGAAATAAGGAGTTTTCCTTGGATGGCTAGGTATTACCGTCGGTTCATTAGGGATTTTCCAAGATAGCCAAGCCAATGACGGAGATTCTAATGAAGGGGAAAGTTTTCCAATGGACTCAAGATTGTGAAGAAAGTTTTGAGGAGTTGAAGAAGAGGTTAACTACAGCCCCAATTTTAGTATTGCCGGAAGTAAGCAAGAGTATTGACATATATTGCGACGCATCGAGACAAGGTCTTGGATGTGTGCTCATGCAAGAAGGTCAAGTGGTCGCCTATGTGTCAAGGCAATTGAAGAAACACGAGCAAAATTACCCAACGCATGATTTGGAACTTGCAGCCGTGGTACATGCATTTATGATTTGGAGACACTATATTCTTGGACATAGGTGTGAAATTTACACGGATCATAAGAGTCTTAAGTATGTTTTCACACAAACGGATCTGAATTAGAGGCAACGAAGATGGTTGGAGCTCATCATTATGATTTGGGAATCAATTATCATCCAGGGAAGGCTAATGTTGTGGTCGGTGCCTTGAGTAGAAAAGGAGTAAGTCATCAACTCTTGGTTCAAGGGGTGCCGTCCGAGTTATGTAGGGAGTTTGAACGGTTGAAACTCGGATTCATCAATGAGATGGGGATGATTGAGTTAAATTCGACTTTCGAGCGAGAAATTCGAGAAGGCCAAACGAAGGATGAGCAAGTTCAGAAGATCAAGGAAAGGACCCAAGAAGGGAGAAAATTTAGATTTGATGAGGATGAACATGGTACTCTATGGCTTGGAAAGAGGATTTTTGTGCCTCATGTGAAGCATATTCGAGAGACAATACTAAAGGAAGCACATGACTTGCCATACTCGATTCACCCCGGTTGTACCAAGATGTACAAAGACTTGAATACATGTTATTGTCGGGCTAGCATGAAGAAGGAAATAGCTGAATATGTAGCATTGTGTGATGTGTGCCAACGAGTCAAGGTGGAACATCAAAGTGGGAAGAAATCAGCATGGACTTTATAGTTGGTCTACCATTTACCCAGTCCGGTTATGACTCAATTTGGGTAATTGTGGATCGATTGACCAAATCAGCTCATTTTGTTCCTGTCAAAAGCATTTATACCACGGCAAAGCTAGCAGAGCAATATATGGAGCACATTGTGTGTCTACATGGAGTCCCAAAGAAGATAGTCTCGGATAGAGGTTCTCAATTTACCTCCAGAATTTGGTAGAAATTGCATGAAGCAATGGGAATGAGGTTGAATTTCAGCTCAACATATTACCCTCAAACGGATGGACAAACTGAGAGGACCAATCAGATTCTGGAGGACATGCTAGGAGCTTGTGCTTTGAAGCATGGGAAAAGTTGGGAAAAGAGCTTGCCATATGCAGAATTTTCATACAACAATAGTTACCAAGCAAGGTTGAAGATGTCACCATATGAAGCACTATAAGGACGGAGGTGTAGGACGCCCTTGTTTTGGAGTGAGACAGGGGAGAATCAAGTATCTGGTCCGGATGTGTTGCTAGAAGCTGAAAAAACAAGTTCAGGTAATTCGCGAAAACTTGAGGGCTTCTCAATCAAGACAAAAAGGCTATGCGGACAATAGGAGAAGGAAATTAGCCTTTGAAAAGAGCTTACTATTTACCTCAAGGTGTCCCCAATGAGAGGTCATAAGAGGTTTAACTTAAGAGGAAAGCTAGCACCTCGCTACATTTGGCCATTAAAGATTTTGGACAAAAGAAGAGAGGTAGCATATAAGTTGGAGATGCCAGCTCATCCTTCAGATGTCCATGATGTGTTTCATGTTTCCCAGCTCGATAAGTGCTTCAGAGTACCAGAAGAACAAGTGCCAATGGAAGAATTGGAATTAGAGGTAGATTTGACTTATGCCGAGCAACCGGTCAAAGTCTTGGAAACCAAGGAAAGGGTCACAAGAAATAAGGTCATCACATGGTGTAAAGTGCAATGGAAGCATCATACAGAAATAGAAGCAACATGGGAGCTAGAAGTTGATCTCAAGAAGGAATTTCCCTATCTCTTCTCTTCCGCGTCAAATCTCGAGGGCGAGATTCATTTTAAGGGGGGTAGGTTTGTAACACCCTCACTTTCATGCATCACACCCTGCATACATTCATACATATGTTTAACATTCACCAAAATAAAAAGGAACAAGTTTAAAATTGATTTAGAACAAAACCGCACTTAACAATTCTGGAAAGTGCAGACTAGTCTAATTTTGGTGCGGACTAGTCCGATTTCTCTCTGACTTCAAATGGACTTGTCCATTTTGCTGCGGACTAGTCTGTTTTCTCTCTAGAACTTTTTGGACTTGTCTGGCCTAGTGCGGACTAGACCGGTGTTCCAAGAATCCATGAAAATTTGCTAAGTCCCTTGACTTGTCCGGACTAGTCCAATATTCCAGCGGATTTGTCCGTTTTCCTCTCTGACTAAAGTCGGACTTGTCCGATTTTAGGCCAAACCTGTATGTTTTTCCACCTTGGACAAGTTCGGACTTGTCTAATATCCAGTGCGGACTTGTCCGATTTCCCTCTGTCCAACTTCGGGCTAGTCCGGCCCTTTTCGGACTTGTTCGATAAACCGCGACTCCGAATTGATCTTTTGTTTCACGACTTGTTTCTTGGGTTTTTCGTTAAGTGGGCCTAGGGACGTCATGCCTAACTCTTTTAGAGCACATGTGGGACTCTCAACCGGCCTCAACTCATCTCAAACTTGAAATCCATCTAACCCTAGCCTCCACCTCTATATAAACAACCCCACCCCTTGGCTTGACATATATTTGCCACTTTTCCACCCCACCCCAAACCCTAGCTCGTGATTAGCCACCACCAAGGAGGGAGAAAGAGGTACCAAGCAAGGAGAAGAAGAGGAGGAAACGAAAGAGGATCAAGATCTCCATCAACTTCGCATTCTTCTTCAACAATCAACCATCAAGTTCTATATCAATCCTAGATCTTCAAGATGCAAGTGTTACCTCCTAGATCCTTGATTCCTCAGGGTTCTAAAGACCTGGTATACCTTCTATTCTCTTTTCCTTACATGAGTTAAACCCCAATTCTCCAAATTCACGTCGATCGAAGAAAACCCAAATCTGCTAAACTCACGAAGTGCAGACTTGTCCGGTCCCTAGCGGACTAGTCCGATTTTCCTGGTTAATTTCTTTTGAAATAATTCTAAAAATTGATCTAATCAACTCCAAACCTGTATAAACTTGTTAAAATCTATTAGAATTAGTTGGTGATCACTAAAAGCAACTCATTAACAAGTTCCACCTTGCATTTGCATTAATCATGCATGTCATGTCATATTGATTAATATTTGCGCACTGTTTGATTGTGTTTCTTGTCTTGTATGTTTATTGTGCAGATTAGACGAATATGTTTTAGAGTGTGTTGCGAAGGATCTCCAGCACCAAGAGTTTGATGTCTTTGATCCTAACCGAGCCCAAGAGCAAGGCATGTGTCCTTGAAGCATATTGATCCTGTTTTAAAATAAATGTTTTGTTTCCAAAATCGCACGCTTGTGTCAATTTGATGGGAATCCTATGGAAGGAAGTTTACTAGATTTGTTTAACCATCCTTGTCACCTAGAATTTATGGTAGAGAGTCGGGAAGGGCTTTTTACCTTTTTGCTACACTTAATTTCTTAACTATACTATTTAATTAAGCATTAATGAGATTATGGTAGTCGGTACCCGGCATACCGGGTACCCTAGAACATAGGTTAGAGCCGCCTACGTACCTTGACTCCCAGCAGGGACAGGGTTCAAGGACGCCATGTGTCCAAGAGATTTGGACCCGCCAGCCTCAGATGGGAGGTACGGGGTGCCCACAAGACATCCCAAAGGAGGCACTCAGCTCCACCTCGACAACAAGCTCCCAGGCAGCCACGTGTCTAGCGGGACGGGACCCGACCTTCTCCACGGAGGTGAGCTCCCAAGATACCACGTGGAAAACGAAGTCAAGACCTGATCCCTGCATGGAGGCAAGCACCCAAGCTGGGGCGAGATCTGGCCTCCTCCACGGAGGTGAGCACCCGAGCTGCTACATGGCCTGCAAGACGGGCGTGGCCTCCACCATGGAGGAGAGCTCCCCAGCGGCTGCATAGTTAGTCCACTTGCCCTAAGCGGATAGTGAGGAAGTTAAGAGGGTTGTACGCCTTGTCTCCATCAAGCCTTGAGGATACGCGACATCCCTAGATGCATGGTGCGGTGCACGCCTAATGTCAAGTACCGCCACGACTAAGCGCATCAGAGTGAGGGCGCTGTAGGCCTATCCAGCTCCGCCAAGTGGGTAGCTTACGGCATCCAAGACAGTTGGATGGGACATTTCCTTTCAATGTCAGCAACGTCGCGTGGGCTACGGATGAGCCGGGCGGCAAGGCGCGGCAAGACGCTGAGTCCTCAAGTCCGCGGTTAGAGCAAGCTTACAGAAGAAGCATTAGATATTTAGGATAAGATCGCCCCAGAACCACCTTTCGGGCCCGAGACCCCACTTGTAAGGCGTCTGACCTTGACTATAAAAGGCTCGACCGCCACCGATACACACACATACGCATACACACTCACCAAGCAATACAATCCACCATGGAGTAGGGTGTTATGCTCCTTTTGGCCCGAACCATGTAAAAAAAACTGTCTCATACTCTTCCACTAGAACACTAGTTTGAGGCCTAAGTCCCGCCGAACAACAACCTCGGCAGGCTGCTCCTTAGCAGATCTGGGGGAAGTGTCGCATTGACCCTTTGATGTTTGGCGCGCTAGGTAGGGGCTTTTTCCCTAAAAAAGTGGTTGTGCTTTCACCACATTGGTGTTCATCAGGCCCATGGAAGGTGGTTTCCGAGGCCATCGCTCGGTAACCAGATCCGTCGCTCGAGGTGCACTCCTTGGTCCGTCTCGCCCCTGTGCAGGTACGACTGGCCAAGGTAGGACGCCGGGACACGCCCTGGCTTAGTCGGCTCCCCCAACAGCGAGCCCGAAGAATGCTTTGGTGGCGGCCAGAGCTCTCCTCCACCACCACCATCACTGAACGCCTCTTAGGGGGTGGCTCAGCAGTGGGTCCAAGACATCGACCACCTCGCCGTCACAACCATCAACTACCCTAACAGGGGAAGGCACCTCTTGTTTCTTTCGCTCACACCGTCCATCGACCATCACACCGCCAACTCCCGCTCCTCAAAGCCTACGAGCGTTGGTCGGCTCCCCACGGAAGACCTCAGGGCCGAGCTTGACCGTCATCATCCAGTGGCAGCGAGAGAGGCGGCACAACCCCGACACCGAACATGGCACACAATTCCCTGTTCACGAGGCATCTTCCATCCAAGGTGCGCTGCAGGTAAACCCTTATCCACCTCATCAGGAGCACGTCGGTCCGATAGCCCCCCTGCAGTACTCAGTGCAGCAGGGTGTACAACAACAGTACTTGGCACAGCCAGTACCATTGCAACAGCGCATGGCACAACCAGTGCCACAGCAGCAGGTCAAGTAAGTGCTGCACGTCGAGCACCAGACCCCCGCACGTCGAAGGCTGCACGGCGTTGGCTCCGCACCTCCGCTTCGCGATGTGTCCGCACATGTTCTGGCCATATATTCTAGAGAGGTTCGATGGAAGCATCAATCCGACGGAGTTCTTGCAGATCTACACCACAATGCTCCTTGCTGCGGGAGCGGAGAGACCATCCTGGCGAACTACTTCAACCGGGTCAGCCCGCTCATGGCTGATGAACCTTCTTGAGGGGTCTATAACCTCTTGGGATGAGCTGTGCTGGCAGTTCACGGTGAGCTTTGGCAGCTCCAACACGCGCCCCGACACCGAGCTCGACCTCCACGCCGTGCGACAGCAACCCAAGGAAACGCTGCAGTCATTCATCCAGTGTTTCTCCCAGGTACGCAACTCCATTCCCAACATTCCAGATGCCTCTGTCATAGTGGCATTTCGCCAGGGAGTGCAAGACTGCAAGATGCTCGAGAAGCTAGCCACGCACAATGTGCAAGACGTCTCCGAGCTCTTCTCTATCATCGATTGGTGTGCCAGAACGGTAGAAGGCCGCGACTAGTATGCTCAGTCTGCCCCTAGAGCGAGCGGGGCTGGCCAGACCGGAGAAGGAGCCACTACCCATGGTAGTGGCAAAAAGAAGAACAAGAACCGGGGTGGCGTCCAGAACAAGCCGCTACACGAATCCCACGTCGCGGCAGCAGCCGCAACCGGAGGAGGCAAGCCGCCACGCCCGAAGAAGCGTCCTCGTTAGCCACCAGCCTCAGACGAAGACGTTGAGCCCTGCCCGTTGCACAAAACTCGTTAACACATTGCGAGCGAGTGCTGGAAGATAAAAAGGTATGCTGACCGCTATCAAGAACGGGCTCAGCAACGCCCATACGGAGCCCCCACACGCCAGCAGGAGTACCAGAAGCAAGAGTAGGCTGTCAAAGTGGTCTACCAATATGAGGACTTTGACGCAAGGAGCGACAATGAGTGTCGCAATATCCTCCACGTCATCTTCAGAGGGTCTTGGGATCCCGCGTCCCAAAATTCGGTCAAAACTCTTCATCGTGTGGTGGCTTCGATAGCTCTCGTACCCACTCCGGCGCACCACCACCGCTGTTAGGAGACACGGATTAGCTTCGACGCCTTGGACTGCCCCAAGAACATGGCTGGGGCAAAGGTGCTACCTCTCCTAGTCACCCCCACCATAGCCAACGTCAAGCTCCACTACGTCTTGATAGATGGCAGGGTCGGCCTCAACCTCCTCAGCCGGGCTGCATTTGAGTAGCTGCAGATCCTGGTGTCCAAGCTTGCCCCCTCGAGCATCATCCCATACGGCAACATCCACCTACGGGTGACCTTCGGGACACCTAACAAGTACAGGACGTAGAGCATCCTCTTCGATGTCGCCGATGTCAGCCTCCCCTTCAACTCCATCATCAATAGGCCTGCTCTCTACCAGTTCATTGTTGTCGCCCACTACGACTACCTCGTCCTGAAGATGCCAAACCTCTCCGGCGTCCTCAGGATCCGCGGAGATCGCACCGCTGCAGTGTTGGCCTTGGAGCAGCTCCAAGCACTCACTACAGACCCAACACCTATGTCGGGCGGCGCTGGATCAAGTCGACCTCCGCCAAGTATGCATCATTGCAAAGCACCCGCCGTGCCTCAGCCGCAGCCCCCCGGTAGCACCGACACCTCCGTCAAAGTTGCCAAGCCCAGCGTCGGCACTGCCAAGACCACTTGCAAGACGAGCGTTCATGGAGGGAAATAGGGTTGACTCGCTCATCATCCCTCTAAGTAGCTGTTCACAGTAAGGTTGTCCACCAACCATCACAACTAACCATGGAATGTTGGGCGCCCCTGTGGTAAATACTAGGCTTAGTAGAACAGTGTAAAAGAGTAGTAGGATTTAGGAGCAGCACTAAGGACAACCGAGCACTAGGAGGGTCAGGACCAGAGTGCGCAGTCAGCTTCGCTTGGTTCCAAACCCTAGGCCTGTGCACCCTGCCTACCTCGTCACCCAGAGGCAAGCCGTTGCCCTCTTTTGTAAAAGCATGTCTCCTCCTACAAATTCCAATCAGAAATCCACTGTTTTACTTGAAGGCTTCTTAAAAAAACATTGTTCATTTAATTACGCATTAATTTTATGATCATGCCATGATAACCTCACTTACCATGTGTTGCCTTCATATTCACCGTCGCATACTTTTAACTCATCCTAGCTACTGTCATGCAATCTAGCTACATGTCGGCCAACTTGAGGTACCTGCAGTGTGTGAAAGGTCCACCCAGCTGCTATCATCATTATGGACATGTGGCGTCAAAAGGTTCCCCCAGTAAAGGCCTGTGCTGAGCAGGAGGTCCAGGGGGTGCAAGCTACTTAGCTTGGTCAGGAGGTCCAGGCCCTAAGCAAACACACCTTGCCTCCCAGTGCTACAGCTGAGTACTGGAACGAGAGAGCAAACACACCTTGCCTCCCAGAGCTCACACCCTAAGCACCAATGCATCAAATTACCCAAGCCCCGTACGTCAGGCCAGGACTGTAAAGCATGGCAGAGCTAGGGAGAGGAATTGGTATCACCGACGAACAAGGCTAGCCGCCCTCTTCCTGTATGCAGGACAAACGCCACAACATCCAACTCTGGCACCTCCCAAGGGGCCTCCCGTCGACGCCTACATGAAGATGGTGTACGACGCCGAAGCATCCAGCTCTAGCACCTCGCAAGGGGCCTGCCGTCGACGTCTACACGGAGATGGTGGATGACGCCAGAGCAACCAGCTCCGACACCTCCTAAGGGGCCTTCCATCGACGTGCCGAAACGTCATTGACATCACCAAGAGTGGATAAATGAGTAAACTCTACTGCCCCGCTCTTGTTGCTAATAGAGTTCCCTTGCGATAGCCCGTAAACCAGAGGCCTGACGTCGACGTCTACACAAAAATGGTTGACGACGCAGGAGCATCCAGCTCCGGCACCTCCTAAGGGGCCTGTCGTCGATGCCTATACAGAGATGGTGGACGACGCCCGAGCATCCAACTCCGGCACCTCCCAAGGGGCCTGTCGTTGACGTCTACACATAGATGGTGGACAACGCTGGAGCAACCAGCTCTGGCACCTCCCAAGGGGCCTGTCGTCGACGTCTGCACAGAGATGGTGGACGATGCCAGAGCATCCATCTCTTGCACCTTCCAAGGGGCCTGCCTTCGACGTCTACGCGGAGATGGTGGACAACGAAGGAGCAACCAGCTCCGTCACCTCCCAAGGGGTCTGCCGTTGACGTGTCGAAATGTCAACGACAGTACCAAGCACGGATAAATGAGTAAACTCTACTGCCTCGCTCTTGTTGCTAATAAGGTTTCCTTGAGATAGCCTGTAAACTAGAGGCCTATTGTCGAAGCCTACACAGAGACGATGGACGATGCCAGAGCATCCAGCTCCGGCACCTCCCAAGCGGCTTGTTGTCGATGTCTACATGATGATGGTGCACAACGACGGAGCAACCAGCTCTGACACCTCCCAAGGTGTCTGTCGTAAAAGCCTACACAGAGATGGTGGACGACGCCAGAGCATCCAGCTCTGGCACCTCCGAAGGGGCCTGTTGTCGATGTCTACATGGAGATGGTGGACGACATCAGAGCACCTAGCTCCGGCACCTCCCAAGGTGCCTGCCGTCGACGCCTACATGGAGATGGTGGATGATGCCGGAGCATCCAGCTCCGGCACCACCCAAGGGGCCTGCCATCGACGTCTACACGGAGATGTTGGACGATGCTGGAGCAAACAGCTCTGGCACCTCCCAAGGGGCCTATCGTCGACATGCCGAAATGTCAACGACAACACCAAGCGTGGATAAATGAGTAAATTGTACTGCCCCGCTCTTGTTGCTAATATGATTCCCTTGCGATATCTTGTAAACCAGGGACCTGCCGTCGACGTCTACACGGAGATGGTGGACGACGCCGGAGCATCCAGCTCCGGCACCTTCTAAGGGGCCTGCCGTCGACGCCCACATGGAGATGGTGGACGATGTCAGAGCATCCAACTTCGGCACCTCCCAAGGGGCTTGCCGTCGACGTCTATGCGAAGATGGTGGACGATACTGTAGCAACCAGCTTTGGCACCTCCCAAGGGCCTGTCATCGACGTCTAGATGAAGATGGTGGACGACGCTGAAGCATCCAGCTCCGGGACCTCCCAAGGGGCCTGCTGTAGATGTCTACATGGAGACAATGGACAACGCCGGAGCATATAGCTTTGGCAGATGGTGGCGCTACGACGCCCCAAACTCCCCCACTCCATTGGGGGCCAGTCTAAGACATTCTACAATCAAGTGGTAGATGTGGGTAGCCAACTAACCACACCTACCAAGGGGCCTCTAACGGGGTCACATGTAGAAAATAAAAGGACAATACTGTGGTCATGTCAATTCTGCAAAGTGTTGGTCCTAAGAAGCCAACGAGCTCAACAAAGGTTCTGGAGATCCTTACGATTTGGAACAATAATTGAGAATAACAGAAAATGCATGAAGCCAAACACAAATTCAAATCCATTAAGGAATTTTTTACAAAGGAGGGTGAACCCCGGATACAAAAACAAGCCACCAGCCTCAGCCCCGACTGAACTGCGCTACGACGTGTTTGGCAACCTCCTTAACCTCAGCCGATGCTGCCGCCTCACGTTCCGCAACAGGGCCTTAAAAAACTGGCTCCAGTGGCAGATGAGGGTATCGGCTCTAGTAGCACACCAAGACATGGAATGCCACCGTCTCTGCCACCACCCTACCCTCGGCTTCCATATGCTGAGTCACCTTACGCTCTCTCAGGTCGGGCTCCCGACTGCAGCACTCTATCATGTGCTCCCGGGCTTGGACGTCAAGATTGTGCAGAAGGAGTTCTTGACGCTCAGCTAGGTGCTTCACCCAGACCAGGGCCACATTGCTCTCACGAAGCTCATGGTCTTCGAGGCAGGACTGCAGCCTGCCCTGATCGACTTTAGCCCAGGCCATCATCGCCTGCGCCACCGCCTCTTGTTCGACAACCGCAACCTCCCTCTTGGCAATGGCGGCATCCTGACGACTCGGGTCCTCTTTACTGGCAGCAAGAGCACGCAGGCGGGCGTCAGCAGCGTCGTTGGCCGCCTTGGTCTCAGCTGGGACCTTCTAGGTCAAGGCATCTGAGGCCCTGACCAAGCGGTGCCTCACCTCCAGTTCCTTGTTCTTCTTCTGGTACTTTGCCTTCGCCTCGGCGATCATAGAGCTCAGGAGACCCTCCCAGCCTTGGAAAAGCTCGCCCTTGGCACAAAGCTTCTCCCACTCTGTAGCAGAAGCCTCTTGCGCCCGGTGGAGGTTGGATTGCACCCGAAGGATACTGGATTGCATCAGGTCCATGGCGTCGGAAATCCGCTCTGGCTGCATCGAAGTTAGGTAAGGCTATCCAGTGATCATCTCGGGGATCCCTTCCTCCTGTAGTGGTGAAGGCGAGGCCACCAACACTGGGGATCTTGCCCCCGGAGCCTGAGCATAAGTTGTCCTGCCACCTGACACAACAGGGCCATCACCACTCAAAGGGTCGACCGCCGAATGAGCGGCACTAGGGGCTATACCCCCATCCCTCGAAGTCGGCTCCGACATGGCCTCTGCCATGACGGCCGAAGGTGCCTCTGCCACGATGGCCGGAGGTGCCTCTGGCGCGACAACTGGAGATGCAACCGGAGATGCTTCAATATCCATGTTGTGCACAGACGCCGGAGCAGCGCTGCCCTGATCAAGCTTGGTAGGCTGCCCCGCCAGCCTAGCCGTAGCATCCTCGGCCTCCTTCAAAGCACTCCTGGGCACTACTCCTGGTGGTAGGGGCCTCACAAATGCTGATGTAACCTTGGAAATCAAGACAAAGCCCTGACCAATCAACATAGACAGGCGAGATAATAGATTAAGCCTAGGCAAGAATGCCTTACCGACGTCCCCGAAAGCTCCAGCGAGCCTCGACCTTCGGCGACCCTAAAGTCGCGGGCCCTGGCGATGCCGTAACAAGCGATGCCATCTCGGTAGGGCCTCCACCAAGGCCACCAGCAGTTCCACCACACTTTGCTGTTGTACTCCCTCCAACCTCGACAGAGCCAACTCACGAGCTGCCAACGACATCGGCTCGAGGCCTTTTTGCCTGAGGCTCCGAAGGTGTGATGCTATCAGAGTCCCCTATGGAATGATGGACCATGCAGGTGGCGAGGACACTGGATGACATGCCGACCACCAACTATGCAGTAGCCGCTGCGTGGCGGAACAAACTTCCTCCCGAAGAACCGCCGACACCAGGCACTGGAGAGGGGTGCGCCAGTGGAAGTTGACTTGGAGCAAAGGCCACCTGTGGCAGCGCCCTCGGTGGTCCTTCACAACCTCCACCACCAGGGCCTTCCCTTTGCCTACATCAGGGACCAGTGCCTTCCCCTTACCTATGTCCGAGACCAAAGCCTTGCCTTTCCCCCAGCAGTGGGCGCCTTATTTGTCCCGAAGGCCCCGGAGCCTAAGAAGGTCCGGACTCCTCCGAGGAGTCGACGGTGGCCAGGCCCCAGCTCTCATCGTCGACATGCCACGGCGCAAGTCCAATCACATCCAAGTTGGGCATCTCCATGAAAACTTCGTCCGAATGTCTCGATTCTTACAAAGCGGTGGGCAAGCCTGTGGCAAGTTAAAAACGTCGCCCGGTAGCAAGTTGTCGCCCACCTTGTACATTGCCTCAAACACCTCCTGCGGGGTCGTCTCCGTGTCGCGACCCCTAAGCAACATGGTACCATCTTGGAGCCCGAAGTAGAGCCATGCTGGGTGACAACAGTGATGGAGAGGGGCCAGACGGCGGTGAATGAAGTCGGTAATCACCGACAACTCTGACAGGCCGTGGTCCACTAGGAACCAGATCCTCTCCATCACCAGCTTGTACGCCGCCTCAAGCTTTGGGCGTTCCTCCCAGGTCGCCTTCCTAATCGCCGGCCACCCGGTGGGCAAGACCATGTGATCATGGGCATTAGAATGTACGATCACCCAGTCGCTCCTCCAGCTGGGCCAATTCGCCGGGAAAAGCGGAGTAATGTACTTGAAGGGGTTGTTGGCCCGATGTTGGAAGCAGAAGCCACCAAGGAAGTTGGCTTTGCTCTTCTTCCTGGTCCTCCTCAACACGAATAACTGTCAGAACATCGGCACACATGGGCACACCCCCACAAACATCTCGCAAAAATGCGAGGACACCGCCGCCACCACCAGAGGGTTCGGCGACAGATGGTGGTGCTGGAGCCCAAGGACTTCCAAAAGTGTCACCGGGAAGGAGGAGACGGGAGGAATGAACCCAGAGTATGTGTATGCCTAGAAGAAGATGGTCTCCGTCTCCCCCAACTAAAGTGGCAAGGAGCCAGGACGAATCAGATCCCATCGTTCCTTGTCCTCCCAGCCGAAAAGCCACCTCACGGGTGAGACATATCCCATACGGGAAGGAGGCAGAGCTGAGTCCATTGGAGCAAGGGGTTGAAAACCTCAAGAATGGGTTGACACACAAGGAGGGAGTCGAAGGCTCGAATGCTTGGGGTGTGCGGAAGAAAGGAAATTCAATTACCAACAAAGGTACCCCTTTTAAAGCACCATAGTGGCATTTGGACACACCATGCAAATTTGAGCAGGCTCCAAATCAACTGCTCATAACACGGCGACCATGACGAGCGGGCCCAGATCCCTGTCAGAAAAGCCAGCCCAGACAGTTCCTCGCCAAAGAAGGCGACCCGGCGGTTCCCATAAAGACGGAAGTGAAAGCAGCAGAAGTGCAGCAGGCACCATGGGAACCGTCGCAATAATGTCGCAGCAAGCAAAGATCCCATCGCCACGACCCCTCAACTAGAGGGGGACACATGGTCGCAGCAGCAGAAGAGCACACCGCTTCGACTGATCATGACAAAATTAAAAGACCGCGCAGGAAAGCAGGATAACGCCTGCGCACAGGTTAGAACCGCCTAGGTACCTAACCTCCGAGGAGAGACAGGGTCCAAGGGCGCCACGTGTCCAAGATACCCGAACCCGCCAACCTCAGATGGGAGGTCCGAGGTGCCCACAAGACATCCCGAAGGAGGCACTCAGCTCCACCTCGACGACAAGCTCCCAGGCAGCCACGTATCCAGCGGGACGGGACCCGACCTCCTCCGCGGAGGTGAGCTCCCAAGCTACCACGTGGCACACGAAGTAAAGACCCGACCTCCCCCACGGAGTCAAGAACCCAAGATGGGGCGAGATCTGGCCTCCCACGCGGAGGTGAACACCCAAGCTGCCACATGGCCTGCAAGACGGGCGTGGCCTCCACCATGGCAGAGAGCTCCCCAGCGGTCACATAGTCAGTCCACTTGCTCTGAGCGGATAGTGAGGAAGTTAAGAGGGTGGTACGCCTTGTCTGCGTCGAGCCATGAAGATACGTGGCTTCACCAGACGCATGGTGCGGCGCACGCCTAATCTCAGGTACCGCTACGACTAATTGCATTACAGTGAAGGCACCGCAGGCCTATCCAGCTCCGCTAAGTGGGTATCCTACGGCGCCAAAGACATTTGGATTGGACATTCCCTGCCAATATCAGCAACGGTGAGTCCTCAAGTCCTCGGTCAGAGCAAGCTTACAGAAGAAGCCTTAGATCTTTAGGATAAGATCACCCCGAGACCACCTGTCGGGCCCTGAGACCCCACTTGTAGGGCATCCGAACTTGACTATAAAAGGCCCAGACCGTCACCGATACAAGGACAAGACTCAGAATCCCTGATACACACACATATGCATACACAATAACCAAGCAATACAATCCACCGTGGAGTAGGGTGTTATGCTCCTTGTGGCCCGAACCACGTAAAAACAATTGTCTCATACTCTTTTGCTAGAACACTAGTTTGAGGCCTAAGCCCCACCAAACAAGAACCTCCGCGGGCTGCTCCTTAGCAGATCCGGGGGAAGTGTTGCATTGACGCTTCGATGATGGTTAATATGAAATGGTTAATATGATATGGTGATGAGTGATCTAAGCAAGCCTGGTATGTGGATGGGTTGGATGATATGGTGGTTGCTTGCTTTAGATCTAAGGACTGGTTCATGCAAGAAATATGCCAGGACAATAGTGCAACAACGAGGCCAAGTATGGGTGTGTCATAGCTGATTAATTAGAGCTTTTCCACTGCTATTTGGACCATTAAGGATGGTCAGTGAAGGGGTAGTCAGATTTGGTTTGTTGATGATTGGTGGGACTACCCTGGGATCTGAATGGCTCAAGAGGATCCCTTGTTTGAAGATGTGCTCAGTTTGAGGCACGACACTGGTGAAACCTCAGTAGGGTCTAAATAGGCTAGTAACCCCTTTGTAAAGGCTATTTTGTAATCTGCGTAAGGGAGGTTTCTTGGCCATACACCAAAGGAAGTGTAATCCGCGTAAGGGAGGTTTCTTTAGTCGCCCAAATCTGCTAAGGAGCAGCCCGCAGAGGTTCTTGTTCGGGGGGCTTATGCATCAAACTAGTGTTCTAGCAGAAGAGTATGAAACAGTTGAGTTTTTATGTTGTTCGGGCTGCAAGGAGCATAACACCTTACTCCACGGTGGATTGTTTGGCTTGGTGAGTGTGTATGCGAGTGTGTGTGTGTATCAAGGTTCTGAGGGTTGTCCTTGTAGCGATGGCGGTCCGGGCATTTTATAGTCAAGGTCGGACGCCTTACAAGTGGGGTCCCAGGGCTCGACAGTTGGTCCCACAAGCGATCTTATCCTAAGAGATCTAAGGCTCTTCTGTAAGCTTGCTCTCTGACTGCTGACATGAGGACTCGCCGTCTTGTCGCCCGGGTTGTCACTAGCCCACGTGCTGTTGCTGATATTGGCAGAGGGAATGTCCCACACAACTGTTTCGTGGCACCGTAAGCTACCCACTTGGCGGAGCGCGATAGGCATGCGGCGCCTTCACCGTGATGCGATTAGTCATAGTGGTACCTGACATTAGGCGTGCGTCATGCCATGCGCCTGGGGAAGCCGCGGATCTTCAAGGATTGATGGAGACAAGGCACACCGCCCTCTTAACTTTCCGCACAATCTGCTCAGGGCAAGTGGACTGACCATGCGACCGCTGTGGGAGCTCTCCGCCATTGGTGGAGGCCAAGCCCATCTTGTGGTCCACTGTGGAAGCTCGGGAGCTCACCTCCGTGGGGGGCTGGCCAAGTCTCACCCCAGCGGACCATGTGGTAGCTCGGGTGCCCGCCTTTGCTGGGGAGATCGGGTCTCGACTTCGTGGGCCACGTGGCAGCTTGGGAGCATAGGTCAGGTCTCGCCCCGCGGGTGATGTGGCAGCTCGGGTGCTCGCCTCCATTGGGGAGATCAGTTCTCGACTTCGTGGGCCACGTGGCAGCTTGGTAGCTCACCTCTGCAGAGGAGGTCAGTTCTCGTACTGCTGGACACATGGCTGCTTGGAAGCTTGTCATCAAGGTGGAGTTGGGCTCCCCCTTTTGGATGTCTCGTGGGCACCCCGGACTTCCCATCAGATGCCGACATGTCCAGGTTTCTTTGAACACATGGCAACATTAGAACATGTCCCTGTTGGGAGGCGAGGTACCTAGGCGGCTCAGTCTTGTGCGCGAGGGTACCCGGTATGCTGGGTACCGACAGTGGCCCCTGGGTCCACCTTGGGGTGAGGCGACCACACATGAGGTGTTTAAAGCAATGTCCAAGGCGTGCGACGACCTGCTGTTGGACGACGTCTTCAACCTTCCGCACGCTTGCCCACCGCTTTGCACGGATCGGGACCTTCAGACAAAGGTTCTGAAGGAGATGTCCAACTTGGACGTGATTGGTCTTGTGTAATGGTAGGTTGGCGATGAGTGCTGGGGCCTGGCCATCGTTGACTCTTCGGAGGAGTCCACTCCTTTTTCAAGCTCCAAACCTCCGGGGCGGAGGAGGCGCCCGCTGTTGGGGGGAAAGGCAAGCCGCTGGTCCCTGATGTAGGGTAAAGGGAAGGCACCGGTCCCCGACATAGGCAAAGGGAAGGCCCTGGTGGTCGAGGTCATGAAGGAGAAACGCCCTCGGTCGCCAATGAGGGCACCGCCGCACGTGGCCTTTTCTCCAAGTCAACGTCCACCAGCGCGCCCCTCTTCAGTACATAGCGTTGGCGGTTATTCAGGGGGAGGTCCGGTCCTTCAAGCGGCGGCTCCACCGTCGTCGGCGGCCGGCACGTCATCAAGCATCCTCGCCAACTGCGCGGTCCATGGTGCCATAGGAGGACCCCCACAGCATCACACCAACGGAGCCTCAGGCAAAAAGGCCTCAAGCCGACGTCGTCCGCGTCTCGCTAAGTGGCTCTGTCGGGGTTGGTGGAAGCACACCGGCACAGTGCAGCGGCACAGCTGGTGGTTTTGGCAGAGGACCTGCTGGGATGGCATCGCCTGTTATGCCATCACCAGGGCCCGTAGCTTCAGGTAGCCAAAAGTGGAGGCTCACTGGAGCTTTCGAGTACGTCGGTAAGTCATTCTTGGCAACGCTTTCTCTACTATCTCGCCTGCCTGTGTTGATAGTTCAGGGCTTGATCTTGATTTGCATGGTTACATCAGCTGTTTGAGGCCCCTACCACCGGGGTAGTGCCCGAAAGTGCTTTCAAGGCGGTCGAGGATGCTACGGCTGTGCTGGCAGGGCAGCATGCCGAGCTTGTTCAGGGGAGCGCTGCTCTGGCATCTATGCCCGGTGTGCGTAGTGAAACATCTCCGGTTGCATCTCCAACTGTCACGCCAGAGGAACCTCCGGTTGTCGTGGAAGAGGCCATGTCAGAGGTGACTCCGGGGCTTGGGGTCTGACCTCCGCTGCTGCTGATTCGGCGGGCGGATCTCTGAGCAATGGTGGCCCAACTGTGTTAGGTGGCACCGCAACTCCGAGGGTAAGATCCCCTGTGCTGGTGGCCTCGCCTTCACCTCTACGGGAGGAAGGGTCCCAGAGATGATCACCGAACGGCCTTTTCTGACTTAGGCATAGTTGGATCGGCTTTCCGATGTCATGGACTTGACGCAATCTAGCATCATTTGGGTGCAATCCAACCTCCACCAGGCGCAGGAGGCTCTTGCTGCGGAGTGGGAGAAGTTGTGTGTTAAGGGCGAGCGCCTCTGAGGCTGGGAGGGTCCCCTGAGCTCCAGGATTGCCGAGGCGAATGCAAAGTACCAGAAGGATAGTAAGGAACTGGAGGTGTGGCACTGCTTGGTGATGGCCTCAAACGCATTGACCCAAAAGACTCCGGCCGACGCCAAGGCAGCCAATGACACTGCTGACGCTCGTCTGCACACTCTTGCTGTCGGTCAGGAGGCCCTAAGTCACCAAGAAGTCGCCATTGCCAAGAGGGAGGCTGCTGTCGCCGAACAGGAGGTGGCAGCGCAGGCGACGATGGCCTGCAGAGGCCGATCACGAGAGACTGCAGTCCCGCCTCGAAGACCTTGAGCTCCGGGAGAGCAATTTGGCACGGGATCGGGCACAACACCTAGCTGAGCATCAGGAAATCCCCCTGCATGATTTTGACTTTCAAGCCCGTGAGCGGGCAGCAGAGTGTCGCGATCGGGAGCTTGATCTACGGGAGTGTCAGCTGGCTCAACATCTCGAAGTCGAGGGTAGGGTGACGGAAGAGACGGTGACATCCCATTTCTTGGTGTGCTACCGGAGCCGGTACCCTAATTTGCCACTGGAGCCAATTTTTGAAGGCCCTGTTGAGGAACGCGAGGCGACAACAGCGGTGGAGGTTAAGGAAGCTGCCAAACATGTCGTAGCGCAGTTCAGTCGGGGCTGAGGTTGGTAGCTTGTTTTTTGTATTCGGGGTTCACCCTCTCTTGTAAATAATTCCTTAATGAGCTCAAATTTGTGTTTGGCTTCTTGCCTTGTCTCTGTGCTTCTCAATTGTTGCTCTGAGTCCTTAGCTACGTAAGGATTTGCAGAGCCTTTGTTGAGCTCATTGGCTTCTCAAGACCAACAATTTCCAAAATTGACATGGCCGAAGTGTAGGATCGAAGAGCATGTGAAAAGCTACCAGAGGGGGGTGAATGGTATATTTAAAAATCTTACATAGCGGAAACAATTAAACCCCAACCTGTTCGGCAGAAAAACGATCTATTAAAGAAATCATGTGTGAGACTAATCTAAAAGTGTTTTACCATAACAAAAGTTATAGATATCAGATAGAATCAAGCCACGAAGACAACACAACAAGAATCACTCAAATCCGTCGAGAAAAACTCAAGTTATGATAAAAAGATCAAACAAGGGTCAATCTGCCCTACCCGAGAAGAAAAAAACAGTTCTGGAACGCTGCAAAGAAACTCGTGTATATCATAGAACACAAATTCAATGACCGTGAAATTTTGAGAGATGATAGATAATCAAGTTGTGAATACAACCCAAAAATAATCACATCAATTGGATCTGTAAAACTCGAGTTATGATAAAACCGCCGATGAAAGGTAGTGCTGTCCAGAAACTCGATGAGTAAAACTTGTCTGGAACAGGTCAGATGAAAAAGGCACAAAAGTTCCTTCAAACTACGAATATTATTCAATAGAACATAAGAGGAACAGCCCCAAAGTCGTGCACCACAAGCTCTGGGCTCCCTTGCTTATATAACCAGCTCGAAAGCCAACACAACTCAAATCAGGAACCTAATTCTACTCTGTTCACGAATTGTAACTTTCTATAACTGCTTAGAATTCTTCTATATGCAGATAGAAGCAATCTTAAGACTTCCAAACACCTTAGGAACGTATTCAACATTACTAAACAACTCAAATTCGTGACCCACACGAAATCCTATCATAACCAACTCAAATCTTTCAATATTTGAGTCAAACCTGACTCAGCCGCAGCCTGAGTCCATAACCTAGTCGGTTGGACCTTTCCGACCAACTCTTTATGTTCACATCTCTTCATCACGTCTTGGAACCATGTAGCCACGTCCATGCACTCCTTGCACACGTGGAAACATCTTCCAATGACATCCACGATACCTTCACATGCATTGTTCTTGATTCAATCATGTTGCACAACCTCCTGATCAGCTCAACCACAATTCCTCCTGAATTTGGTTGTTGGAGCCTCATCTCCTCCCCGAGACTAGTCCAATGGATCCCGTCACCAGCCATGACTTGAACTCAAGAAACACCTCCACATGTATAAACAACCAATCCATACGAGCCCAAGTTCTCGACTTGACTCAAGTTAGTTCCAAACACAACACCTTACGTGAGAACCTCACATAAGCATGTTGCAAAACCACAGTAACACGATATCATCCTTGTCAACCAAAAACGCACCAAAGACATAGCAAATGAATACTAAGCAATCTTTCTAGAGATGTGAAGCAAGTACGAAATATTGCAAATGAAAAACAGAAGCATTGCGGTCAAGTTCCGGACCTTGCCAGAGCAACCCGGACCTTGAGCCGGAGCTAACAAAAGCTAGTAGAACCTAGCGCCGGAGCTTACCAAAACTAGTACAACCAAGCTACCGCCGGAGCTTATAAAACTAGTCAAACCTTGATAAAATGGTGTTTTGGTGATATTCAAAACTTTTATCGTCAAAGCAAGTGTATTCACTACAAGCCAATGTATTCAGCACACATAGGTCTTACAATCTCCCCCTTGATGAATGCATTGACAACACCTTTTAAAATCCGAATATTGGCTTATTCACATAAAAGTTTTGAAGGCAATTTCTCCCCCTTTGTAAATCAAAAGTAAAATGGGAAGAAAATCCAAAAATTATCCCATATTATCTCTCCTTATGCACATATTCTCCTTCTCTTCATGCTTATCTCTCCCCCTTTGACAATGTATTCAGAAAGTCATGAGCATATAAACAAATTATATCTCCCCCTTTAGTTGTTATGAGCATATTATAACATATACATATAAACAAAGCTCATTCAAGTCATACTATCAAGTACCTTACATTATCACATCAATGAAATACATAATGTAGTGTAAGCCATGCTAGAGATCAAATGTAACTTTCAATCTAAGTAAGTCATGATCTCACAAACTTAACTATTTCAAAACCTGAAATCATGACACTAGTTGCTGCATTTTATTATTTTTCAAAGCATAAATTTAGATCATATGATATTTTCAAGAGATTATATGCGCATCTGCCTTATTCTAACCAACCAAGCCAAGCCTATGTCATTTGACAATCAGAAGCTTAAGGACATGGTTTTAGTCATACACAACTTCTTCCAAGTTCATATCTAAGTGCAATGATAAGCCATCTCAAAAGAAGAAGTGCGATGCATGCATATTCTCTTGATCTTTTCTCAATTTATATTTGTTCATAAAAACTCAACATGTGAGTTGATTACTTGATTAATTCTTAATGATTAAAAGCACTTGTGAACATGTAACAAGTTCAAAACAGCAAGAAAGTTTGACCATGACCTATTTTAGTGTAAGTAATTATTCCAATTACTAGACATGGCAAAAACTACAAAATGTATAACACGAGTAATGTAGTAAGAACTTTCAGCATGTAAAAGGAATCACAAAGTCATATATGTATGAAATACTATGCTCATATTATTTTAATTTCAGATTCACACATAGACTTCCCAAGTTTCAAAACTCCCTCTCAATTTAAGCCATGAGGATGCATAACCCGTATTTCACTACGAATGTAACAAAAATGAGTGAAATCCAAAGGCTTTGTAAAAATGTCAGCCAATTGTTGTTCGGTATCTACATGGTGAAGCACAATGTTTCCTTTTTCAACATTATCTCGGAGGAAGTGATACCTAATGTCAATTTTCTTAGTTCTAGAATGTTGCACGGGGTTTTTAGCAATGCAAATGGCACTAGTGTTATCACAGAACAGTGGAACACTACCTAGATCAACCCCATAGTCCTTAAGTGTTTGAACAATCCAAAGAATTTGTGAGCAAGCACTAGCAGCAGCTACATATTCAGATTCGGCTATGGATTGTGCAAATGAATTTTGTTTTCTAGAGGACCAAGCAACAAGAGAATTACCAAGAAAATGACAAGCACCGGAAGCACTTTTCCTATCAATCCTACGACCCCCAAAATCAGCATCTGAAAAAGTTTTCAAAGTAACGGTTGAGGAAGAAGGAAGAAAAATTCCAAATTCTTGAGTTCCATGTAAGTACCTGAGAATACTTTTGACAGCTTGACGGTGTGAAGCACTTGGGAAGGCTTGAAACCGTGCACAAAGACACACGCTGAATTGTATGCCTAGTCTTGATGCCGTGAGGTACAAAAGTCATCCAATCATGCTTCTATATTCTTTTTGATCCATGGGTTCACCATCATCATCAAGTCCAAGTGTTGTTTCTGTTCCCATTTGTGTCCGAAGAGGCTTGCTTTTGTCCATGTTGAAGCGCCTTAGGAGATCTTTTGTATACTTCGTTTGATGCACAAAGGTACCCTCCTTTGTTTGCTTGATTTGCAGTCCCAAAAAGTAAGTGATTTCACCCATCATACTCATTTCAAATTCGGAACTCATCATATCTGAAAACTTGGACACAAGATCATGAGAAACACAACCAAAGATAATATCATCCACATACACTTGAACGATTAATGAGTCATTGCCATGCTTAAGCACAAAAAGAGTTTTATCAACCTTGCCCATGGTAAACCCTTTTTCAAGTAAGAATGTTTTTAACATATCATACTATGCTCTAGGGGCTTGTTTGAGACCGTACAAGGCTTTGGACAGTTTGTAAACATGATTAGGAAAATCTGGATTTTCGAAACCCGAAGGTTGTTTCACATAAACCTACTCATATATGTAGCCATTAAGAAAAGCACTTTTAACATCCATTTGATATAGCTTAAAACCAATAGATGCAGCAAAAGCTAGCAAAATTCTTATGGCTTCTAATCTAGCAACAGGAGCAAAAGTTTCATCAAAATCTAGACCTTCAACTTGAGTGAAACCTTGAGCAACCAACCTAGCCATATTCCTAACCACAACCCATCCTTCTTTGTTTATTTTTAAATAACCATTTAGTTCCAATTAAAGTGTGACCTTGAGGTGGAGGTACAAGTTTCCAAACATTATTTCTTTCAAAATTTTCTAACTCTTCTTGCATGGCAATAATCAAAGATTCATTAGTGAGTGCATGTGATATATCTTTGGGTTCAAGAGAAGCAACAAAAGCAGAATGAGCATAAGAGTTTGGATCGTAAAACCTGGACCGTGTGACTCGTTCGTGCAAGCTTCCAATAATCTGTTGTGGGGGATGATCTTTGTAAAACCTTATAGGAACAGATGTCTCACAAGCTTCTTCTTCTTCATGTTCATCACAAATCGATGAGCTTGTGACTTGAGGATGATTTGAATCAGCATTGATGGTTGTCGGAGCTGGTTGAGAATTAACATCCGAAGCTGAACCAAAGTCTTTAGCTGCTGAATTTTTGGGCAGCAGCTCCAATTCTTCCTCATCTTCAACGAAAATACCCACCCCCCCCCCCCCCCCCCCCCCCCGCGGATATGGATCTGGACCTGCAATGGTTGAGCTAGTACCTGGGCTAGCTTCATCAAAAGACACTTCACAAGTCTCCACAATTTTTTTAGTATCAAGTAAAAGCACACGGTAGCCTCTAGTATGAGATGGATAACAAAGAAACGTGCCATCAATGGATATAGGTTCAAACTTATCAAGATTACCATGTTTCTTAACAAAGCATTTGCAACCAAAGACCCGAAAGTGTGTAACACTAGACCTATATCCAAACCGGAGAGCATATGATGTTTTACCTAGCTTAGCACGCAAGAAAACACGATTTGAGACATAACAAGCGGTTGCTAACGCATCAGCCCAAAATTTCCTAGGAGTTTGATATTCATCAAGCATAGTCCTAGCCATCTCAACTAAGGTTCTGTTCTTTCTTTCTACAACATCGTTTTTTTGAGGTACATATGGTGAAGAAAATATGATCTATTCTATTTTCAGCACAAAAGTGATCAAAAGATTGATTTTTAAATTCAGTTCCATTATCACTTCTAATTGCTTTTAAAGATCCTGGGTAATCAATTGATAACCTAAGAAATAAAGTTCTAAAGTGACTAAAAGCTTCATTCTTAGACGCCATAAGTAAACCCAAGAGTATCGAGAATAATCATCAACAATCACAAGTACATACCATTTACCGCCGAAGGATTGAACACATGAAGGTCCTACAGTGTCAAGATGCAAAAGTTGACATGGTTCAGTTGTCATGTTCATTGTGAGAGGAGTATGTGAACCTGCAACCATATTAGCATGTCTACAAGAAAATCACACAATTTCTTTGTCCCCTTGAAGCTTAGGCAGCCCACGTATGCGATCAACAGCACTAACACGCGTTAGGTGATCAAAGCCTACGTGACCAAGTCTATGATGCCAAAAATATAGGTCCTTTGAATCATTAGCATCTAGACACCTATGCTTAGAGGAAGACATATCAAAATCAGCTTTAAAAACTCTTCCAAACCGAGACATGTTAAAAATAAGCTCACTATTTGAACTTACAACTTTGCAGCAGTTTTTATTGAAAATAATTTCCAGATTTTCATCTAGCAATTGTGAAACAGAAAGCAAGTTGTATTTCAAATTTTTGACAAGTGCCACATCCTTCAAAGTGTAGTGATCATTTACTCTAACCGAACCCTTAGCAATTATAGAAGTTGAAGAATTATCGGCAAAAGTAACATTCTCTACACGTGACACAAAAGAGAGGGAGGAGAACCAATCTTTGTTACCGGTCATGTTGCGTGAGCAACCTGAATTCACAATCCAAATGTTCTCCTTCCTCAAATGTGTAACCTACATAGAAGAACAATACGTCGATGACTCAATACTGGGGTTAGTCAAAAGGCATTTAGGAATCCAATACTGAGTCACGAGATGTGCAGCAGGAAAAACACGCGAAAGCTGAGACAAAACAGCAGGTTTATGAGTCAAAGTTTGAGATTTTTTATTTTTAACTACTGACCTATAAGGTGTTACTTGTGTAGCACAAAAATTAGTAGCTCCAGAGGCAAAAACAAAATGTCCGGGGGTAAACATTGAATGTTTTTGACTCAAAACAGCAGGTTGTACATTCGGTTCAATATGTGCAGCAAATTTTGCATGAAAGTTATGAGATCTAGCAACCATTCTTTCCCTTTTCTGTTGTTTAGCTGGTCTATAACAAAAATCTATGACATGACCATCTCTACCACAGTAGGTACAATGAAATTTAACTTTGTGTTCATGTCTAGCTGAGCAAACAACATTTTTATTTGAAACCGAATGAGACAATACTCCTGCAGATTTGAAAACCACTTCTTTTTGTTTAGGAACTGTTTGAATCAAACCACTTCCTAATGACTTTACAATTTTAGGTGGATGTTCCTTAGCATGAGCATGAGAATCAAAACCTAATCCAGTTTTATCATTGCAAGACTTGGATGTCAGTAGCAAGTTTAGGTTCTTATTCCCATTACAAAACCGATCAAATGTCTTATGCATGTTATCAAGTTTATTGGACGGATCAAGGCAATTTTCACATGAAGTTTTTCCTTTTAATTTGAAATTGGAACAATATTTAACTTCATGACAACGTAAAGCATTGTTCAATATAGAGATTTCATTCATAGCATCTTGCATATTCTTATCAAGATCATCACAACTAGAACAATGCAAATCAATTGAAGAACAAGAAGCATCTTTTAAGTTTCCAATATTATGTGCAGCAAGCTTTTTGTTCTTTTCAATTTCAAGTTAAAGTTTATCAAGTGTGGAGGTATGTGCACTTCTTAGGGAGGACAATTGTTCATATTTTAAGTCACATGAGGAACAAGAATCATCACTAGGAATCAAGGATTTCAAACGATTAATTTCAGATTCTAGTGACTCAATTTTAACAGCATTGTCCCTAAGATTTTTGTCCTTTTTCTTAACAATAACAGTGGCACGAGAAATAGCATCACACATTTGTTCGCAAGTAGGACATACCTCTTCATTGTCGCTGTTGTGTTCTGCCTCCTCCATACTTGATCCTGACTTGCCCGCCATGAAGCACAAGTTTGCCAAATAATCTTCATCTTCATCACTTCCAATGTCCACGTCGCTTGAGCCAAGTTCCTGGAGTGCTGAGATAAAACTGTTCACCAACTGACGTCCTGTAAAACCCTTCTTTTTCTTTGTATCTTCTGTAGAGGAGTGCTTCGTTCTTGATTTTTTTTCATCCCGGGAAGTAGGACCTAAAAGATTAAGGCAATCTGAACGAAAATGTCCTGTCTTAACACATTCAAAGCATCGTTGAGGTCCGGAGCTTCCTCTCCTTCTAGTTCTCACATTTTGCAATGCTTTTGAGAACCGGGTAGAGATGAGCGCTAGCTCCTCCTCTGGAAACTCCTCAATCTGTTCAAGGGTTATAGAGGACAGCAAAGCAAGTGTACCACAAGATGATGTTTTACCGGAACTAGACATGTCATGTTGAGAAACAAAAGCAATAGACTTGTTGGGGTTCTTACGTGAGATTATGTCAATTTCATGAGTTTTTAACTTGGAATATAGCACATCTAAAGTAAGTGAACTCATGATAGTAGATTCACGAGTAGATGTGACTTTCATCTCCCAAATTGACATATCTAATGCACTTAGCAATTGTCTAGCATTTTCAGCATCTGAAAAATTAACATTGACACTACGCAAGTTGCTGAGAATCTTATTAAAGCGAGCAAAAAGGTCATCAATAGACTCATCGGGTTGCATCTAGAAGCGCATGTATCCTTTCATGAACATGTCTTGCCTTACCTCTTTGATCATGTTGGATCCTTCGTGGTAGTCACAAAGTGCTTTCGACACATCGTATGCAGATCGGAGGTGTGCAACACGGTCAAAGTCGCTTTGTGTTAATCCTTGTATGATCAAGTTCTGAGCCTTGTTGTTGTTGTCGACATCTCTCAGATTTGTAGCTGTAACTTGATCGTTTGATGGAACTTCGTAAGGCTTTTATAACTTCTCCCATATTGCAAAGCCTTGTGCCTGGATGAAAGCCTCCATGCGTGCCTTCCAAACCTGGAAATCAATACCAGCGAACACACAAGGTTTGGCAGAGTACTTCTCCATGATGATTAGTAAAAGACACGCGCAAATCACAAAGATTAGAGCACTGTGGCTCTGATACCAATTGTAGGATCGATGAGCACGTGAAAAGCTACCAGTGGGGGGTGATTGGTAGATTTAAAATCATACACAGTGGAAACAATTAAACCCCAACCCCTTCGGTAGAAAAACGATCTGTTAAAGAAATCATGTGTGAGACTAATCTAAACGTGTTTCACTGTGACAAAAGTGATAGATATCAGAGAGAATCGAGCAACGAAGACAATACAACAAGAATCACTCAAATCCGTCGAGAAAAACTCATGTTATGATTGAAAGATCAAACAATGGTCCTGCCCTACCCGAGAAGAAAAAAACAGTTCTGGAACGCTGCAAAGAAACTCGTGTAGATCATAGACCACAAATCCAATGACCGTGAAATTTTGACAGATGATAGATAATCAAGTTGTGAAGACAATACAAAAAGAATCACGTAAATTGGATCTGTAAAACTGGAGTTATGATAAAACCACCAACGAAAGGTAGTGCTGTCCAGAAACTCGATGAGTAAAACTTGTCTGGAACAAGTCGGACGAACAAGGCACAAAAGTTTCTTCAAACTACGATTCATAGAGCATAAGAGGAACATCCCCAAAGTCGTGCAACACAAGCTCTGGGCTCCCTTGCTTATATAACCAGCTCGAAAGCCAACTCAACTAAAATCAGGAACCTAATCCTACTCTGTTCACGAATCGTAACTTTCCATAACTGCTGAGGATTCTTCTATACGCAGATAGAAGCAATATTAAGACTTCCAAACACCTTAGGAACATATCTCACATTCCTAAACAACTTAAATTCGTGACCCACATGATAACCAACTCAAATCTTTCCATATTTGAGTCAAACCCGACTCAGCCGCAGCCTGAGTCCATAACCTAGTGAGTTGAACCTTTCCGACCAACTCTTTACGTTCACATCTCTTCATCACGTCTTGGAACCATGTAGCCACGTCCATGCACTCCTTGCACACGTGCAAACATCTTCCAATGACGTCCACGATACCTTCACACGCATTGTTCTTGATTCAATCATGCTGCACAACCTCCTGATCAGCTCAACCACAATTCCTCTTGAATTTGGTTGTTGGAACCTCATCTCCTCCCTGAGACTAGTCCAATGGATCCCGTCACCAGCCATGACTTGAACTCAAGCAACACCTGCACATGAATAAACAACCAATCCATACGAGCCCAAGTTCTCGACTTGACTCAAGTTAGTTCCGAACATAACACCTTACGTGAGAACCTCACATAAGCATATTGCAAAACCACAGTAACACGATATCATCCTTGTCAACCAAAAACGTACCAAAGACTTAGCAAATGAATACTAAGCAATCTTTCCAAAGATGTAAAGCAAGTACGAAACATTGTAAATGAAAAACAGAAGCATTGCGGTCATGTTCCGGACCTTGCCAGAGCATCCCAGACCTTGAGCCGGAGCTAACAAAAGCTAGTAGAACCTAGCGCCGGAGATTACCAAAACTAGTACAACCAAGCTCCCTCCGGAGCTTACAAAACTAGACGAACCTTGATAAAAAGGTGTTTTGGTGATATTCAAAACTTTTATCGTCAAAGCAAGTGTATTCACTACAAGCCAATGTATTCAAGACACATAGGTCTTACACAAAGTGTCACCCGCTGATTTTCTGCATGTGGATCCCCTTAGAGGCCCCTTGGTAGATGTGGTTAGTTGGTTAAGCACATCTAACACTTGATCGCAGAATTTCTTGAGCTGGCCCCCAGTGGAGTGGGGGTGTTTGGAGTGTCGTAGCGCCACCATTTGTCGGAGCTAGATGCTCCGGCGTCGTCCACCATCATCACAGAGTCATCAACGGCAGGCCCCTTGGGAGGCACCGCAGCTGGATGCTCCAACGTCGTCCACCATCATCGTGGAGTCATCGACGGCAGGCCCCTTGGGAGGTGCCGGAGCTGTATGCTCTGGCGTTGTCCACCATTGTCGTAGAGACGTCGACGGCAGGCCCCTTGGAGGGTGCCGGAGCTGGATGCTCCAGCGTCGTCCCCCATCGTCGTGGAGTCATCAATGGAAGGTCCCTGGTTTACATGCTATCGCAAGGGAACCCTGTTAGAACCAAGAGCGGACTCACTTATCCGCGCTTGATGCTGTCGTTAAAGTCATGGACACTGACGGCAGGACCTTTGTGAGGTGCCGGAGCTGGATGCTCCGATGTCGACCACCATCTCCGTGCAGACGTCAACAGCAGGCTCCTTGGGAGGTGTCGAAGTTGGATGCTCTGGCATCGTCCACCATCACCGTAGAGACATCGACGGCAGGCCCCTTGGGAGGTGTCGAAGCTGGATGCTCTGGCATCGTCCTCCATCGTCGTGGAGTCATCGATGGCAGGCCCCTGGTTTACAAGCTATCGCAAGTGAACCTTGTTAGCAACAAGAGCGGGGCAGGAGAGTTTATTCACTCATCCGTGCTTGGTGTTGTCGTTGACATCCCTGGACATCGACGGAACGCCCCTTGTGAGGTGTTGGAGTTGGATGCTCCGGCGTCGCCCACCATCTCTATGTAGATGTCGACAGCGGGCCCCTTGGGAGGTGCCGGAACTAGATGCTCTAGCGTCATCCACCATCGTCGTAGAGACGTCGATGGCAGGCCCCTTGGGAGGTGTCGGAGCTTGATGCTCTGGTGTCGTCCACCATCGTCATGGAGTCGTCGACGACACCCCCTGGTTTATAGGCTATCGCAAGGGAACCATATTAGCAACAAGAGTGGGGAAGGAGGGTTTACTCACTTATCCGCGCTTGGTGCTATCGTTGACGTTCTGTGACGGTGACGGCGGGCCCCTTGTGAGGTGCCGGTGCTGGATGCTCTGATGTCGTCCACCATCACCGTGGAGTCGTCGACAGTAGGCCCTTATCTGCGCTTGGTGCTATCATTGACGTTTTGGGATGTTGACGGCAGTCCCCTTGCGAGGTGCCAGAGCTGGATGCTTCGTTGTCATCCACTATCATCGTAGAGATGTCGATGGCAGGCACCTTGGGAGGTGCTGGAGCTGGATGCTCCTGCGTCGTCTACCACCGTCGTGTAGTCATGGAATACGAGCACCTGGTGGGCATGATACCACAAGCAAACTTTGCTAGTAGCAGAAACACGGCAGGAGAGTGCACTCACCTGTCTGCGCTTGTTGCTGTTGCTGACGTGTCAGGACGTCGACGGCAGGCCCCATGGGGGGTGCTGGGGCTGCATGCTCCGACTTCGCGCACCATCGTCGTAGAGTCGTCGAAGGTAGTCCCCTTGGGAGGTGATGGAGTTGGGTGCTCTGGCGCTGCCCATCATCTTCGTGGGAATGTCGACGGCAGGCCCCCTCGGAAGGTGTCGTAGCTGGATGCTCCAACGTCACCTACCATCGTCGTGGAGTCGTGCCGATGGTAGGCCCCTAGGGAAGTGCAGGAGCTAGATGCTCCAACATCATCCGCCACTGTCGTGGAGACGTTGACGGCAGGCCCCTTAGAAGGTGATGGAGCTGGATGCTCTGGCATCGTCCACCATCGTCGTTGAGATGTAAATGGCAGGCCCCTAGATTAGAGGCTATCACAAGGGAACCCTGTTAGCAACAAGATTGGGGCAGGAGAGTTTACTCACCTATGCGCACTTGGTGCCGTCGTTAACTTACTGGGACTTCGACGGCAGGCCCCTTGGGAGGTGTTGGAGCTAGATGTTCCAGCGTCGTCCACCATCATCGTGAAGTTGTGGATGGCGGGCCCCTGGTGTACAAGCTATCGCAAGGAAACCCGGTTAGCAACAAGTGCGGGTAGGAGAGTTTACTCAGTTATTCAAGATTGGTGTTGTTGTTGACGTTCTGGGATGTCGACGGCAGACCCTTGCGAGGTGCCGGAGCTGGATGCTCTGGCACTGCCCACCATCTTCGTACGTACGTTGATGGCGGGCTCCCTGGGAGGTGTTGGGCCTGGATGCTCTGACGTCGTCCACCATCGTCATGAAGTCATCAATGATAGGCCCCTGGTTTACATGCTATCGCAAGGGAACCCTGTTAGCAACAAGAGCAGGGCAAGAGAGTTTACTCACTTATCCGCGCTTGGTGCTATCATTAACGTTCTGGGACGTCGACGGCAAGCCCCTTGGGAGATGATGGAGATGGATGGTCTGGCATCGCCCACCATCTTCATAGGTACATTGACGGCGGGCCTCCTGGGAGGTGCTGGAGTTGGATGCTCCGGCATCGTCCATCATCATCATGAAGTCTTCGACAGAAGGCCCCCAGTGTACAAGCTATTGCAAGAGAAACCTATTAGCAACAAGTGTGGGGCAGGAGATTTTACTCACTTATACGCACTTGGTGCTGTCATTGACGTTCTGGGACATTGACGGCAGTCCCCTTGGGAGGTGCCGGAGCTGGATGCTCCGCCGTCACCCACCATCTTTGTAGGTACGTTGACGGCGGGGCCCCTGGTAGGTGCCGAAGCTGGATACTCTGGCGTCGCCCACCATCTTTGTATGTACATCAACGGCGGCCCCTTGGAAGGTGACGGGGCTGGTTGCTCTGTTGCACTCTGCTTTGTATGCCCTGCACACATAACAGAGGCACATATTGTTTTGCTCGCTGGTGATCTTTTCCTATCCTTAAGTATAGTCATGTATTATAGTCATGTCTTATAGTCCTGGGCTGGTAGACGGGGTTTGGGTAATTTTGTGCATTGGCACTCAGGGTCCGACTTCCTTCGTAATAGGGGTGTGAGTGTCCTGGCCTCCCAGTACTTAGCCGCAGCACTGGGAGGCAAATCGCACACACTTAGGGTACATGACCAAGCTAAGCATGCTACACACTTTGGACCTCCACCTTGGCGTTGGCCTTTCCTGGGTAATCATTTGGCACCACAGGGCCCCAAGTAAGAGGGCAGCCACAAGGTTCTAAGACACCTTGTAGGTACCTCAAATACATCCGCCTGTAGCTGGGTTGCATGACTAAACTATGGGTGATACAGAAAAGATTTCACTAAGTACACGAAGACGATGTACAGAAGACGAGTCTAGTTTGATTGATCACAAAATTAATAGGTAATGTAAGTGAGCATAAGAGAAAGCATATGGTAAGACAGTGAATTTCTTATCATTGGTGTTCATAGGAGTGAATTGGCTTTACAATAAGGCAACGACCCACTCCAGTTGGCAAGGGATGTAGAATGTTCATTCTTAGGGTGCAGGACCAAGCTAAACAGCTGAACACTATGGACCTGTCCCTCCCAGAGCTTGGTTGTCTTACATGCCATTCCCTGGCACCATGACACCCTCCACTGTACTACATTTATGCTTAGGGATAGAACTTACGGAGGTGCTCTATGTTCCATGGGTTGGGGAGGGGCTCTCCTTCTTCCGTTGTGAGGCGGACACATCCAGGACGAGATACTTGTATAACTCGGAAGGGGCCTTCCCAGCAGGGGGAAAATTTGTGCGACCCTTCTCGAGAGAGTATGCGCCGCAGCACCAGGTCACCTGTTTTGAGCTCTCCACTCCACACGAACCACTCTTGGTAACGCCTCAGCGCCTATTGGTAACGTGCATTTCAGATGGTGGCGTGCCACCTTGCTGCGTCGATGATGTCGACATCTTTTCATTAGAGCCGTACCTCTAAGGCTTCATTGAATGCTCGGACCCTGAATGAGCCCACAGCAATCTCTGGAGTGGAGGACGGCCTCGGCCTTATACACCAGAAAGAAAGGTGTTTCTGTTCAGGCGGCGATGTAGAGGTATAGGGGCTCCCTGGGCTCCGGTGCCACCATCACTACAGGAAACACGATCACTTGCGATGTCTAGATTTATTTGCGACAGCCGGCTGTCGCAATAACTTAAATTGCGACGGCCTACCGGTGGCTATCGCAAATAATCTAGCCGTCTCAAATAAAAGCTTATTTGCGACAGCTTCATCGACAGCTGTCACAAATAAGCATTTACTTGCGATGGCCAACCCTAGGGTCGTCGCAATTAGCCATTATTTGCGATGGCTTTGTGGACGAAGCCATCGCAAATAAAATTAATTGCGACAGCCAAAAGTCAAGGGTGTCAAAATAAAGAGAGCTGTCGCAAATTAGTGCTAATATCGGGCGCATCGGGGACCGATGCCTCATTCTCTTCAACACCCACACACTGTCGCCGCACCTACCGCTGCCCTTCGGCGCCCCCGCCGCCGGCCCACTGCCCCCGCTCCACCCGCCGACCCGCCGCACCCCCGCTGCCGCCGGCCCATCGCGCCCCCACCTCCCCTGGCCTCGCCGCGCCACCGTCTCCCCAGCCCTACCGCGCCGCCCTGCCGTCGGCCCGCCGCCCCAGCGCTGGCCGCGTCCTTGCTGCCCCCGGCCCTCGCCTCCCCCGGCCTCGCCGCCGCCGGCCCTGACCCCCGCTGCTCCCTTCCCCGCCCCCTTAAGGTTTCCTCAAATTTTTTTTATTATGCAGTATGCAAAATTGTTTATTGTGGCTAATTGTCTATTGTGCATAATTAGATTTTAGGCTATCTTTTTGGCTAATATGTTTTTTGTCTTGCATATAATTGTCTATGCTTTATATGTTGTCTTGCATAATTGGCTAATATGCTTTATATGTATTACACTTGTGATTTCACACTTGTCAATTGTGGCTAATATGTTTGTTGTTCAGATTTTATAGTAAATGCATAATTAGATTTTGTATATGCTTTATATGTGTAGAGTGTGTGTGCATGCTCTACAATATTGTCAATATCGAAATTAGCCGACCCAACCTCTTGCTTATATGAATAGAGTGTGCGTGCATGCTTACCACTGCCGCCGCCGCTCCGCTCCGCCCCTAACCACACCACCCCTGCTCCGCCCTCGGCCCGCCGCGCCCCCACTGCCCCCAACCTCACCGGCGCCGGCATGCCGCGCCCCTGACTACACTGCCGCCACGCTGCACCCCGCCGCCCCCGATCCCGCCGCCGGACCGCCGCGTCGCCGCCGACTTCTCTTGTTCTTTTGATTGTGTCAGTGTTTAGAATTAATAATTTTTTCTATTCTGTTTAGTGTATGTTTGGACTTTAGTGCATTCAAATAATATTTTTGAGTGACTACTTAATATATATAAATAAAGGGGTTTTGGGTCGGCTCGGACCAACCCGGAAGGGCACGACACGTAATAAGTGTGCTCGTGCCGTGTTGACCGTTGTAGTGGTATCGTATGCGTCAAGTCGACATAGAAGCGAATGGGTTGGTAAGAACGTCAATGACCCGCGATTGCTTGGCGGTGGAAATAGATGTGGAATTGTCATCTAAGACCAACTTTCCTCTCACTCTTTCTCTAGTTCTTTCCTCTCTCTTAAATGACCTCAAAATGAAAATGAGCAATGTATCCTATAGCAATGTATTACCCGTTTCGTGTAACACCCTAAATTTTCGCATCATGCATTGCATACATAATCATGCATTAATCACTAGTAGAATGAAAGGAAAATAATAAAACATATATATACAAATATGTGTAGCAAAAGAAGAAAAAGAAAACAATAAATTATAGCCTAAAACTTGTAATAGGGAATAAGTATTAAAATAATAATAAAAATATATATAAATGTATATATAAATAATATATATAACAATATATAAAAAATAGAAAAAATATAATAATAATATATGTTATAAAAATAATAAATAATAAATAATAAATATATAGTATTAATAATATATATAAAAAATATATATATAATAAATTATATAATAAAGGAAAAAAAAGGGAAAAGAAAAAAAAAGGGGCAACCCGCCGGCCAGGCCAAGCGGCCCAGCCGGCCGAGCCACCCCGCGGCCTCCCAGCGCCTGGGCCCCGGCCGCCGTACGGCCCCACGCCCGAGGCCCCGCCCGACCGAAACCCGCAGCCGCCTGGCTCCCCGCCGCCTCGCGCCGCAGCCGGGCCCCACCCCCGACGCGACGCGCACGCGCTCGGCCGCCCGCCTCCGCGATCTCCCGCGCCCCCCGACCGAACGCCCCGGTCCACCCCCCTGACCCGACGCGACGCACGCCCGGCCCCGCCTGGGTCCCGCCCCCAAGCCATCTCGCACGCCCGATGCCCAGCGCCGTGTCCAGCCCCAACACGCGCGCCGAATCCCGCCGCCCCCGCGATTTTCCCGCGAACGCCCGGTCTCCCGCGCTGTAACCGCCTCTGATTCTACCGATGCCGTACCCTAGCCACGCCCCTATAAATAGGACCGAGGCCCTAGGCTTTTTCCCCACGAACCAGCAGCCGCCAGCAGAGAAGGAAAAGCCGCCGGAACCAAGGTCCAGGAGGCTGCGCCCAGGGAAGAAAAAAGGAGAAAAAGAAGGGGAAGAAGAGGGAGAAAAAGAGGAGGGCACCACCGTTCGCCGGAGATCGTCGCCGACATCGCGCCGCCGTCGTCGTGCCGCCGAAGGACTGCTGCACCATCTATTTCGTCTACGCGTCGCATTTGTTCCGCGACCGTCAAGCCGTCAGATCTACGGTAGAATTCGTTCCCGATGCGAATTTTAGTGACCATATTGAATCTAATAGGCATAAATTAAATTTAGTTGCACCATGATTTTATTTTCAGCAGCATTAATCCACCCTAAAACCCCCGTAAAGTCATATGAACACGTATGAACTAGTCGCATCTAATTAATAAACGACTGTAGTAAATTAATTATTAAACTGTGCATGCAAGCATGTCATTGCATGTTGATTATTTTGTGTGCATTAGGTTGAATTGTATATGTTTTCTTGTATGTATGATCACGCGTAGAGGAACGTGCTCAAGAGGTTGCATACGAGGATTTCCAAAACCAAGACTTCGAAGCGCTTCAGCAACCCCATCCGCCGGAGCAAGGCAAGTGTCCTTGAAGCATATTGATCCTATTTTAAATTAAATGTTTTGTTTGCGAACTTGCATGCTTGTGTCAAATTGATGGGAATCCTATGGTAGGAAGTTTACTAGTTTTGTTTGACCACCCTTGTCACCTGGAATTATGGTAGAGAGTCGGGAAGGGTTTTTACTTTTTGCTTCGCTTAATTAATTGGGATGGCAAACAACACTACAAAATTTAATTTTGCATCAATGATATTCTGGTTAATGTGAACTAGTCAATACGATGGGTGATCTAAGAAAGCCTGGTTATGTGGATGGGTTGGTTGTTATGGTGGTTTGCTTGCCTTAGATCTAAGGACCGGTTCATGCGAGAATATGCCAGGTCAACAGTGCCACCACAAGGCCAAGTATGGGTGCGGCGTAGCTGAATAATTAGGAGCGCTGCTAGTATTGTATGGACCATTGGATGGCGCGGGGAATGGGAGTCGAGGAGGACTGCACTGGGATCCGCATGGCACACGAGGGGACCCGTGGGTGGGAGAATAGAGATTCAAGCCTGCCGGTGAAACCTTAGTGGGCCCGTACATACTAGTAGTCCCTTTTGAAAGGCTATTTTGTGATCTCTTGGCCACACACCTACGGAAGTGTGAGATGGCACAATGGAGGTTTCTTAGTCATCGAAAGGTGATAAAATCACAAACATGTGGGTAAAGTGGTACAACCTCTGCAAAGTGTTTAAAAACTATCATGATAGCCGTGCTCCCGGTTATGAGCGCCTGGATGACCTACATGATTAGAGTTGGAATTGGGATTTGGGATGGTTATGGTCTGGAATTGGGTTATGGTTGGTTTATGGTTATGGTTTGGTAATGGTTATGGTTTATGGATTATGGTCATGGTTATGAAATCGAGTTATGGTAATTGGGCATGGATAATGGTAATGTTGGCAATAATTGGATATGGTTATATTTTGTTAATATGATGGGATTTGTTTCCCCTAGACATAGTATAATGCTTTTCAAATGTTTTACTGTACTTTTCAGCACTTAGCCATTATTACATTCGTCGTTTGAATAAGTCACATGTCATACTTTCCACACTTGCTGAGTAGGACATGTACTCACTCTTGCAATCCCCCCCCAACAGCTACTGGAGACAATTGGGAGTACCCTGAGGATCACGTGGAGTACTAGGTTGCGTACCGCCGTCAATTGCCTGTGGATTGGAGTCGTGCTGTTTAGTTTATTTTTCCGCTGCAATTATTTAGAGTTTTACTATTCGTGAACTATTGGATTATTGTAATAAAGTACTTATTTATTAGTTAAGACGTGGTTAAATTCTGTTTATCATTTGTGAATCACTCGTGTATGTGTGATGAACATCCTGGGCACACATATGCGTTACGCTTGGTTCATATTCGGAACCGGGTGTCACAAATTGGTATCAGAGCCGCGTTGACCGTAGGACGCAAGCCTAGGTAGAATGGACACTCTAGAGCACTTAGGAACACTCTTCTAATATGCTATTTTCAAAAAAATTTGCTGCTGTTTTGTTTCCTTTATTTTCAGCCGCAAAAACTACTGATCGCTGCTGCGTTTTTGATAAAAATTTTCGGAAGTGAGCAATATTAAGTGCTGCTGTTTTGCTATGTAAATTTTCGCGAAAACGGTGTGTTTTGCCGCTGTTATGTGTGGGTAAAATTATTGTGTTGGTTGCTGTATTTTTTCTCTTTATTTTTCGTTCTTTTGGAACCGCTGCACCGCTCTTTTCTGCCGCTTTAGCTGCTGAAATTTTCAGATTTGTATTTTGTTATTTCTTTTTCCTCTAATGTATTCTTGTTTTCTGTAGATGGCCCGCACCAAGACAAATCCTCGTAAGTCGACCGGAGGACTTGTGCCCCCGCGTAGGTTGGCCAGTCGCTCTCCGGCCGTCGACCCCCGTCACCCCGTGGTGATCCGTTCTGACGGCAGAGCCGCAGGACAACTGCGTCACCGTCTCCGTGCCCTACTCCGTGATGCTGGCTACCGCCACCACAGTCTCTCGCTCTCCTACCACACCACTGGAGTGCAGCGCCCCGATAGGAAGGAGTGGAGCTGCAAAATCTATATCTACTACGGTGACGAGTTGGTGAAGACCCACAGTAGCCCTGCTTGGAGGAGCTCCCGCCGATCTGCAGAGCAGGATGCTAGCTGGGAAGCAGCCACTTTTTGGAGCCACGCCCGCCGTTTCCGTCTGGAGGACACGGTTCACGCCTTCGTCCCGCAGCGTCCCAGTGGCACTGCGCGCTTCGTCTCCAGGCACGTGGAGGGACCCCTGGACCTCCCGCAGTCTCGTCAGACTGTTGACGACGTGACCCAGCTGAGTGCCCGACTTCAGAGGGTGCAGCAGGAGATCCAGGATGGGCGTGACCTCGCCCAGCGCCACGAGGCGATAATCAGGAGGTATCGTCGGATCACCGACGATGACCCAGACGACTATGCGTCCGACACCCCGATGTGGACCCCAGACTCTCCAGACCGTCGCAACAGTCAGCGTGAGTCGTCTTCTGAGGAGTCCTCTGACGAGGAGCCTTCCAGTGTGGCGTCTACCGCACCACCGCCGCCTGCTGCCTCACCACCCCAGGACCCACAGGACCCCGAGGACCCCGGCGACAACGACGACGACGACGAGGACCCGGATGAGTTCCCGCTCGATGACGAGTAGTCCTCGACCTATGCCACGACTCAAGGATAGGCACACCCCCATTAGTAAATAAGAGCGATGTAGATATACTTGTGTGACCTTGAGTTGTGTTACTTCTTTTAGGATCTTTGTAAATTCCGTTTGGTGCTTGTTTGAGTGCTTGTGTGCTTAGTAGAGAGTTGTGGAATGCTTCGGCACTTGTCCACATCCTCATAATATAGGTCTATATTAATAAAGGATTATTTAGTGTCACATACCTTGATGCATATAGTTGGGACGTATCCTTCCAAATTCTAAATCCTTCTGTCCCCACCCTTCTTTCGCCAACAGATGGTGAGAACTCGTAACCAGAGGGATGCCAACGATGAAGTGGAGCACAATGAAGTACCTCAGAACAACCAGGGACATGCTCATGGAGCTATCAATATCGAACAACTGTTAGCTATGCAGAACCAGCTCTTGCAGACCATGATACAGACCATGGGACAGCTGCAAGCTGGCAACAACAATCAGCCCCACCTGCCTCCACCGCCACCCCCGCCACATCACAACCGTTTGGGAGAGTTCATGAGGACCAGACCGCCCACCTTTGCACAAGCCACAGACCTAATGGAAGCTGATGATTGGCTGAATTCTGTTGAGAAGAAACTTGGTACTGTCCAGTGCACTGACAGGGAGAAGGTTCTCTTTGCATCACATCAACTAGTTGGAGCAGCCGCTGACTGGTGGGATGCTCTTTGCAACGCTCATGATAATCAGGAGACAATCACTTGGGCTGAGTTTAAACAGAGTTTCCGTTCCCACTAAGTACCTGAAGGAGTTATGATACTGAGGAGACAAGACTTTGAAAATCTTAGGTAAGGAAGGATGAGCGTGAGTGAGTATCTCAACAAATTCACTCAATTATCAAGATATGCTCCAGAAGACATCAAAACTGATAGTAGGAAGCAGTATCTGTTTATGAGGGGTCTCAACAATGAAATTCAAGTCCAGTTGCTCAATACTGATTATCCAAACTTCCAAAAGCTGGTTGACAAGGCTATTGTGGTTGAGAACAAGATTCGTGAGATGGAGCAGGACAACAAAAGGAAGATGTCACATCATGGACCGCAGCAAGGAAGCAATGTTCGCCCCCGCTATGCACCACCTACTGCACCACAATACAACCCCTCTGCTCCTGCATACCGCACTGCTTATCCGCCCCGCCCAAATCAGCCACCGCAGCAACGCCCCGCCATGCAAGCGCCTCGCAATCCTGTGCCACCTGCGCCGCGTCCTAACATGGCGGCAAATGCTCAAAACCAGTTGCGCCCAAACTTCCCTAATGCTACGGGTGGTAAGACATGCTATGCGTGTGGAGAACCCGGACACTTTGCAAGTCAATGCCCCAAGAGAAACAATGGACCTATGAACAATGCACCAAGGCCAAATCACCCGCGACCAAGTGGAGGAGCACCACAAGGCAACCGTGGACAGCAGAATTTTGCTCGTGGCAATGTGAATCATGTCTCCACTGAGGAAGCCCAGCAAGCTGATGACGTCGTGATTGGTATGTTTCTCGCCAACTCCAACCCCGCGACTGTTTTATTTGATTCAGGAGCATCTCATTCATTCATCTCGTCAAGGTATGTTGCCAAGTACAATTTGCCTATATCTCATATGAAGCAAACTATGCTAGTAAGTTCTCTTGGCGGAGAGATGAGGACAAATATAGTATGTCCGAAAGTAAGCATTAAAATAAGGGGGGTAGACTTTCTCGCAAACCTCATAGTATTGGACTCCCAAGGAATAGACATAATACTTGGAATGGACTGGCTGAGCAAGTATAATGGAGTCATTCAATGCGCCGAGAGGATTGTGCAGTTGACAAGTGAACATGGTACACGCATTGAAGTTGAAGCAGCCCAACCTGCAAGAGGGAAAGCGATGCTGAATCACGTGGAAGAAGTGACATTGGAAAGCATTCCGATCGTTCGCGAGTACCCGGACGTGTTTCCAGATGAGTTGCCAGGTATGCCACCTGATCGTGACATAGAATTCGCCATTGAGTTGATACCCGGAACTGCACCTATAGCTAAGAGGCCGTATAGGATGCCTCCTAAGGAATTAGCAGAGCTCAAAAAGCAAATTCAAGAGCAGCTAGAGAAGGGTTTTATACGCCCAAGCTCGTCCCCGTGGGGAGCCGCAGTGCTCTTCGTGGATAAGAAGGATGGAACCCAGAGGATGTGTGTGGACTATAGGTCTCTCAATGAAGTGACAATTAAGAACAAGTACTCACTGCCCCGTATTGAGGATTTGTTCGACCAAATGAAGGGTGCCTGTATCTTCTCCAAGATCGACTTGCGGTCAGGATACTTCCAAATGAAGATTAGACCATCAGATATACCCAAGACAGCATTTCGGACATGATATGGATCTTATGAGTACACCATCATGTCATTTGGATTAACGAACGCGCCTGCGTACTTTATGTATCTCATGAATAAGGTTTTCATGGAATATCTGGATAAGTTCGTTGTAGTGTTCATTGATGATATTATGATCTACTCGAAGGATGAGAAGGAACACGAGGAACACTTGAGGCTTACGCTGCAGAAATTGAGGGAGCATCAATTGTATGCCAAGTTCAGTAAATGTCAATTTTGGTTACGAGAAGTTTCCTTCTTAGGCCATATTATATCTGGAGGAGGAGTATAAGTTGACCCAGGGAAGGTGAGAGATGTGCTTAAATGGGAACCGCCACAGAATGTCAAGGAAATTCGGAGTTTCCTTGGAATGGCTGGATACTACCGCCGATTCATTAAAGATTTCTCCAAAATAGCCAAGCCTATGACCGAATTACTCATGAAGGGAAAGGCATTCTGATGGACTCAAGCTTGTCAGGATAGCTTTGAAGAGTTAATGAAAAGATTGACAACCGCCCCAGTGTTAGTATTACCGGACGTGAGCAAGAGTTTTGATATATACTGTGATGCATCAAGACAAGGATTAGGATGTGTGCTCATGCAAGAAGGCCAAGTGGTAGCTTATGCATCGAGGCAACTAAAGAAACATGAGTTGAATTATCCTACACACGACCTTGAACTCGCTGCCGTGGTACACGCCTTGAAGATATGGAGACACTATGTTTTTGGTCACCGATGTGAGATTTATACGGACCACAAGAGTCTCAAGTACATATTTACGCAAACGGATCTGAATCTGAGGCAACGCCGATGGTTGGAGCTCATCAAGGATTATGACGTGGGAATCAACTATCACCCCGGGAAGGCCAACGTAGTGGCCGATGCTTTGAGCCGAAAGGGAGTAAGTCATCAACTTACAGTTCAAGAACTGCCATCCGAGTTATGCAAGGAGTTTGAACGGTTGAACCTTGGATTCAGAAATGAGATGGGAACGATGGAAGTCAACCCAACATTAGAGCAGGAAATACGGGAAGGACAGACAAAGGATAAGGAAATACAAGAAATCAAGGAAAGGACCCAAGAAGGAAACGAATTCAGATTTGATGAGGACGAACAGGGTACCTTATGGCTTGGAAAGAGAATTGTGGTACCAAATGTCAGGCATATTCGTGAAACAATATTGAAGGAGGCACATGACTCGCCTTACTCGATTCATCCTGGCTGTACGAAAATGTACAAGGACTTAAAGACATGTTATTGGTGGGCCAGCATGAAAAAGGACATAGCTGAATATGTTGCACTTTGTGATGTGTGCCAACGAGTTAAAGCTGAACATCAAAGGCCAGCCGGATTGCTACAACCATTGAAGAACCCGGAGTGGAAGTGGGAAGAGATTGGTATGGACTTTGTAGTGGGATTACCGCGAACTCAGTCTGGCTATGATTCAATATGGGTTATTGTGGATCGATTGACAAAATCAGCTCATTTCATCCCTGTCAAGACCACATATACCACCGCGAAGCTAGCAGAATTGTATATGGAACATATTGTGTGTCGACACGGAGTACCGAAGAAGATAGTCTCGGATAGAGGTTCTCAGTTTACCTCCAGATTTTGGCAGAAATTGCATGAAGCAATGGGAACAAGGTTGAACTTCAGTTCGGCATATCATCCTCAGACGGATGGACAAACCGAGAGGACCAACCAAATTTTGGAAGACATGTTGAGAGCATGTGCTTTAAAGCATAGGAAAAGTTGGGATAAAAGTTTGCCGTATGCTGAATTCTCGTACAACAATAGTTACCAAGCATGTTTGAAAATGTCACCCTATGAAGCACTATACGGAAGGAAGTGTAGGACTCCCTTGTTTTGGAATGAAACCGGAGAGAATCAAGTGTTTGGTCCCGACGTGTTACAAGAAGCTGAAAGGCAAGTCCAAATAATACGGGAAAACTTCAAGGCTGCCCAGTCTCGACAGAAAGGTTATGCTGATAATAGGCGAAGGAGTTTGACCTTTGAAGTTGGAGATTTTGTATACCTCAAAGTGTCACCTATCAGAGGTCAACGACGGTTTAACGTCAAAGGAAAACTGGCACCACGTTACATCGGACCATTCAAGATTCTGGACAAGCGAGGAGAGGTAGCTTATCAACTTGAGCTGCCGACGTATCTCTCCGATGTACACGACGTGTTTCACGTCTCTCAACTCAAGAAGTGTCTCAGGGTACCGGAAGAACAAGTGCCGATGGACGAGTTAGAACTTCAAGAGGATTTGTCTTATGTCGAGCAACCTATCAAAATTTTGGACATAAAGGAAAGAGTCACGAGAAATAAGAGGATCCGTTGGTGCAAAGTGCAATGGAAACACCATACAGAAGTCGAAGCTACATGGGAACGTGAAGAAGACCTGAAGACAGAATTCCCTCATCTTTTCTCCACGCTATCGAATCTCGAGGGCGAGATTCACTTTAAGGGGGGTAGGTTTGTAACACCCTAAATTTTCGCATCATGCATTGCATACATAATCATGCGTTAAACACTAGTAGAATGAAAGGAAAATAATAAAACATATATATACAAATATGTGTAGCAAAAGAAGAGAAAGAAAACAATAAATTATAGCCTAAAACTTGTAATAGGGAATAAGTATTAAAATAATAATAAAAATATATATAAATGTATATATAAATAATATATATAACAATATATAAAAAATAGAAAAAATATAATAATAATATATGTTATAAAAATAATAAATAATAAATAATAAATATATAGTATTAATAATATATATATATAATATTTATATAATAAATTATATAATAAAGGAAAAAAAAGGGAAAAGAAAAAAAAAAGGGGGCAACCCGCCGGCCAGGCCAAGCGGCCCAGCCGGCCGAGCCACCCCGCGGCCTCCCAGCGCCCGGGCCCCGGCCGCCGTACGGCCCCACGCCCGAGGCCCCGCCCGACCGAAACCCGCAGCCGCCTGGCTCCCCGCCGCCTCGCGACGCAGCCGGGCCCCACCCCCGACGCGACGCGCACGCGCTCGGCCGCCCGCCTCCGTGGTCTCCCGCGCCCCCCGACCGAACGCCCCGGTCCACCCCCCTGACCCGACGCGACGCGCGCCCGGCCCCGCCTGGGTCCCGCCCCCAAGCCATCCCGCACGCCCGATGCCCAGCGCCGTGTCCAGCCCCAACACGCGCGCCGAATCCCGCCGCCCCCGCGATTTTCCCGCGAACGCCCGGTCTCCCGCGCCGTAACCGCCTCTGATTCTACCGATGCCGTACCCTAGCCACGCCCCTATAAATAGGACCGAGGCCCTAGGCTTTTTCCCCACGAACCAGCAGCCGCCAGCAGAGAAGGAAAACCCGCCGGAACCAAGGTCCAGGAGGCTGCGCCCAGGGAAGAAAAAAGGAGAAAAAGAAGGGGAAGAAGAGGGAGAAAAAGAGGAGGGCACCACCGTTCGCCGGAGATCGTCGCCGACATCGCGCCGCCGTCGTCGTGCCGCCGAAGGACTGCTGCACCATCTATTTCGTCTACGCATCGCATTTGTTCCGCGACCGTCAAGCCGTCAGATCTACGGTAGGATTCGTTCCCGATGCGAATTTTAGCAACCGTATTGAATCTAATAGGCGTAAATTAAATTTAGTTGCACCATGATTTTATTTTCAGCAGCATTAATCCACCCTAAAACCCCCGTAAACTCATATGAACACGTATGAACTAGTCGCATCTAATTAATAAACGACCGTAGTAAATTAATTATTAAACTGTGCATGCATGCATGTCATTGCATGTTGATTATTTTGTGTGCATTAGGTTGAATTGTATATGTATTCTTGTATGTATGATCACGCGTAGAGGAACGTGCTCAAGAGGTTGCATACGAGGATTTCCAAAACCAAGACTTCGAAGCGCTTGAGCAACCCCATCCGCCGGAGCAAGGCAAGTGTCCTTGAAGCATATTGATCCTATTTTAAATTAAATGTTTTGTTTGCGAACTTGCATGCTTGTGTCAAATTGATGGGAATCCTATGGTAGGAAGTTTACTAGTTTTGTTTGACCACCCTTGTCACCTGGAATTATGGTAGAGAGTCGGGAAGGGTTTTTACTTTTTGCTTTGCTTAATTAATTGGGATGGCAAACAACACTACAAAATTTAATTATGCATCAATGATATTCTGGTTAATGTGAACTGGTCAATACGATGGGTGATCTAAGCAAGCCTGGTTATGTGGATGGGTTGGTTGTTATGGTGGTTTGCTTGCCTTAGATCTAAGGACCGGTTCATGCGAGAATATGCCAGGTCAACAGTGCCACCACAAGGCCCAGTATGGGTGCGGCGTAGCTGAATAATTAGGAGCGCTGCTAGTATTGTATGGACCATTGGATGGCGCAGGGAATGGGAGTCGAGGAGGACTGCCCTGGGATCCGCATGGCACACGAGGGGACCCGTGGGTGGGAGAATAGAGATTCAAGCCTGCCGGTGAAACCTTAGTGGGCCCGTACATACTAGTAGTCCCTTTTGAAAGGCTATTTTGTGATATCTTGGCCACACACCTACGGAAGTGTGAGATGGCACAATGGAGATTTCTTAGTCATCGAAAGGTGATAAAATCACAAACATGTGGGTAAAGTGGTACAACCTCTGCAGAGTGTTTAAAAACTATCATGATAGCCGTGCTCCCGGTTATGAGCGCCTGGATGACCTACATGATTAGAGTTGGAATTGGGATTTGTGATGGTTATGGTCTGGAATTGGGTTATGGTTGGTTTATGGTTATGGTTTGGTAATGGTTATGGTTTATGGATTATGGTCATGGTTATGAAATCGAGTTATGGTAATTGGGCATGGATAATGGTAATGTTGGCAATAATTGGATATGGTTATATTTTGTTAATATGATGGGATTTGTTTCACCTAGACATAGTATAATGCTTTTCAAATGTTTTACTGTACTTTTCAGCACTTAGCCATTATTACATTCGTCGTTTGAATAAGCCACATGTCATACTTTCCACACTTGCTGAGTACGACATGTACTCACTCTTGCAATCCCCCCAACAGCTACTGGAGACAATTGGGAGTACCCTGAGGATCACGTGGAGTACTAGGTTGCGTACCGCCGTCAATTGCCTGTGGATTGGAGTCGTGCTGTTTAGTTTATTTTTCTGCTGCAATTATTTAGAGTTTTACTATTCGTGAACTATTGGATTATTGTAATAAAGTACTTATTTATTAGTTAAGACGTGGTTAAATTCTGTTTATCATTTGTGAATCACTCGTGTATGTGTGATGAACATCCTGGGCACACATATGCGTTACGCTTGGTTCATATTCGGAACCGGGTGTCACATTTCGGATCGGCACGTCTCACATGCCATTGCCATGTGAGACGTGCAGGTTCGGAATTGTCCCTTTTTGGACAGCCTCGGAGTGACCGAGGGGCGTGGCTTGTGACGAGACGCGGGTCGGGATTTGGACGAGATTTCGGTGGCGTAACCCTGTTGTTCTCTGTTGCACTATTTTTGGGCGTCCAGTGGAGAACAGCGGGGTTATGCTGCCAAAATTTCGTTCAAATCCGGATCACATGTCTCGTCATGAGCACGCTCCGCTCGGTCACTCTTGGGTGGGTTTAGGATCTATCTGCCTAGGTTGTAGGGCCGCGACATAACATAACAATACATTAACAACAATTTCTCACGTTAAACTGCAGAGCCAAACATGGGTGAAGACCGCAGTTGGATGTATACTGGCCGGAAGAGTAGAACTGGTGGTCACTCGGATGAGTGGTTTATCAAGTTAGATCAATTTTTAGATCGAGCATTTTCATTGTCAACGGAAGATATGGTGTGGTGCCCATGTACAAAATGCCGGAACACCAAGTTTTTGAGAAGATTGGAGCTTTCGTTTCACTTATGTCGAAACGGTTTCACTCCACATTATGAAGTGTGGACCTTTTAGGGCGAGACTAATTCTCCAGTCATAGCCGAAGTGGATGAGGATGATGATATAACAGAGGTTGATAGGATGGATGAGATGCTAGAAGCTCTGGAAGCGGAGGATCCTCTTACAAATGAGGCAGAGAAGTTCTTCGAGGAGCTGAAGAAATCACAAGAGCCGTTGCATGAACACACGGTTGTGACTGTACTTGCTTTCTTGACCAGATTTATGGCAATTAAGTCCAAGTACTTTTTTCCATCAACTGCTACAACGATATCATGAAATTGATCTGCGATATCCTTCCACAACCTCACAATGCGCCGGCTGATATGTACCATTCAAAGATCAAGATATCTGGTCTCAGTATGAAGTATGAGAAAATCGATGTGTGCCCAGACAACTGCATGCTATTCTGGAAAGAGCACAACAATGAGAAGATGTGATTGAAATGTGGTAAATCGAGGTATGTCGAAGTTGTTAATGATGATGGCGATAATATGATGACAGATGTCGCACATAAGCAGCTTCGTTACTTGCCTGTGACACCTCGGTTGAAACGGATGTTTCTTTTAAAAAGAACCGCAAGACACATGAGATGGCACAAAGAAGGTAAACGTGAGAACAAAGAATCCTTGACGCATCCGTCCGACGGTGATGCATGGAAGGTGCTAGATCGTTTTGATCCAGACTTTTATCATGATGCGAGGAATGTTTACATCGGATTAGCGACAGACAGATTCTCACCATTCAGTATGAACGCCATGCCATACTCATGTTGGCCCATCTTTGTCATTTTGTACAACCTACCACCTGCTTTTTGTACGAAGAACGAGTTCATGTTTCTCAGCCTCATTGTACCTGGACCTGATCATCCCGGGTCACGTCTCAACGTGATGTTAAAACCGCTGATCGAAGAATTGAAAGTCATGTGGATAGGAGTTGAAGCGTACGACAGTTATAAGAAGCAGAAATTCAACCTTCGAGCTGCTTATTTGTGGTCCGTCCATGATTTGTCAGCATACGACATGTTTTCCGGATGGAGCACTCATGGTCGTCTGACGTGTCCGATATGTGCTTCAGACACGGATTGCTTTCGACTAACTCATGGAGGCAAAATATCTTACTTCGATTGTCACAGACATTGGCTGCCCTCGAATCATATATTTAGGCGGCAGAGGCATGTCTTTCGAATGAACACTGTTGTCACTAAAGGACCACCAAAGCGTCTCAACGGGTCATAAATTTCTGATATGTTGGACAAACTGGTGCCTGATAAAGGTCGTCCTGGAAATTTCATAGGTTATGGAGAGGAACACAATTTGAATCACATATGTGGACTTTGGGAGCTACAATATGTGAAGTCATTGATTCTAATGCACAACACTGATGTCATGCATCAGGAGTGTAACATGAGCGAAAGTATCATAAGCACTCGCATGGATACGCCTGGCAAAACAAAAGACAATTATAAAGCTAGACTAGATTTGGCAGACATTTGTCACCGTCCAACTCTTGAAATCTCTGAGAGTGGTGGAAAGCCACGTGCTTCTTTCTGTCTTCGATCGAAGGAAAAGAAAGAAGTTATGAAATGGATGAAAACTTTGAAATTCCCAGATGGTTACGCAGCTAGCCTGAAACGAGTCGTAAATGTTAACACAGGAAACCTCACTGGGTTGAAGAGTCATGATTATCACATTTTAATGGAAAGACTCTTACCTGTTATGTTTCGAGGCTATCTAGATGATGCGGTGTGGATGGTTTTAGCCGAGCTTAGCTATTTCTATAGACAGCTTTGTGCTAAAGAAATCAAGATCGGGATGATGGATAAGTAAGAGAAGGAGATACCCATACTTTTAGTTAAGATGGAAATGTTTTTTCCACCGGGTTTCTTCAATCCAATGCAACATCTGCTTATCCATTTTCCATTCGAAGCTAAAGTTGGTGGTACTGTTCAATATAGGTGGATGTATCACATTGAAAGAGCGTTACGATATTTGAAACCAATGGTTGGCAACAGGGCAAGGGTGGAAGGGTGCATCGCTGAAGCATATACTCTTAAGGAAGTAGGATACTTTTCAAGTGTCTACTTTGCGGAAGAAAACAATATCAATACTTCGGCGATGCGGTACAATGTGGACGAAACACCCCCTCTAAGCGAAATTTCCATTTTTCAAATGATAGGCACCACCGTTGGTAGCTACACGACCTATGTGCGATCCGAACATGAAAGGACTGTTGCTTTACTCTACATGTACGCAAATATAGAAGGCATGTAGGAATACTTTGAGTTAGTGTTTGGCCTACATTTATGCTAATCGACATATTTTGCTACACGTGTACTCTAAAATATGTTTTTTCATGTTCAGCGAGTTCCACAGACAATGTTGGCCACATAGGCATCAACCTACGGCCAAAAAAGTTGAAGCAATGCAAAAAGAAGGAATAAATGGGGGGGGGGGGCAGAGTTTCCTATTCTGGTTTTGAGATTATGTAATATTCTCTCGTCTTCTATGTATTATAAGTTACTATTATTAAAGAAATATTATTTTAACTTACGATCATTTATGCAAGTGTCAGACTCACAATGTCCATGAAGATTTGCGGCAGCTATCTTATGGATTGGTTAATGTTAGAAGCTATGGTCGATATGACGTAAATGGCTTTCGATTCCGTACAACTCATTTTGAAGCTCTTCGTCCTCTCGCGACAACATCAAATTCCGGTGTTGTGACGAGAGCAATGGACACTCAAGGGAATTTTATCGATTATTATGGGATCATTAACAAAATTCTTGAATTTACTTTTACCGGAAATAAGACCTTTCGAGTTGTCTTCTTTGATTGTGATTGGTTTGATCGCACTCATGGAACTCGAGAAAACCAATTTGGAATGGTGGAAGTGAAACATAAGGACCGATTACAAGGTTTCGATACATTTGTTCTTGCACATCAAGTGGAACAAGTGTATTATCTATCTTATCCATGCACAAAGCTCAATGCTTGGTGGGTGGTATATAAGGTGAATCCTTGTGAGCGGTTATATACTCATGGGGATTATGGTTACCATGATAGCGAAGACGTTGAAGAAGTGTACCAAGAAGAAGAGTTGCTAGACACCTTTATTGTCGAGCTTGGTGCAGGACTCGATCAATTAGTTGGAGATGTTGAAGACGTTGAAGATGTAGAGGCAGATTATATGCGAAAACGGAAATTAGAACAGGCCACGATGGAAGATCGTTGGGCTGGTTTAAGGAGTAGGGCACAGGCACATGATAATGATGTTGATGAATTTAGAAAGTGATTACAAGTAATGTTTTATTGAAGATACTAACATGAATTTTGTATATTTTATTTGCATATTTACTGATTATCTAATTAAAACACGACGGCGTCAAATAAGGGTAAAAAGGTGCCGCCGACGAGGGGGTTCTACCCCTCTAGACCTGAGGACGCTTTCGCTGGTGCCTCGTCGACTGAGAGCAGACGCTCTTAGCTGCTGGGGAACGTTTTGAGCAGCTCTAGAGCTTCATCACAGGTAAATTTCACTCGCTTTTAACAAATTATTTAAATTCAATTTCACATTAATCTTACTTATGAATCATTTGAATGTTGTAGTCCTCACCGGCTGACTCAAAGGCTGCTGCGCCAGTTGACCATGGCTACCCTTTGGTGAGCCAGCCCTCGGCCAGCCAGACCTCGACGAGCCTTCCCTCGGCTAGCCAGCCCTCGACTGGCGGTCCTTCTGTTCCTGAGGCCTTTGACTCGACTGGTGAGGAGCCATTTGGGTCACCTAACGTGGTGCCCCAGCAGACGGGGAGGACGATGAGGACTCACTTTGTTAGTCCTCCTGCAGTCCTTTCACAGAAGATCGTGATTCGTCCAGTCGGGGATAGGTAATAAAAATTATAGTATTCAATTTTAGTTTCTTTTGGTTAATTATGTAATCAATCAATAAATATCTTGCAGGATTTCGGATGACACGTCTTTCACCGGGGAGAGACACCGAAGACCGGTGAACGGTGTCCTCGGGTCCTTAGTGCGTTTGCACTATCCTGGGGTCATTGACGGGGTGCCTGCTCTTTCGTGGGAGGACTACGCGTGCGTCCATCACCAGGAGCATGACAACCTTCAGGAGGCTGTATGGGCCGATTTTATGGTAAGTATGTTAAAATTAGTTTATAAGTTTTAACTTTTAAACTCTTTTAATCAACATCTCTTGAATATAATCTTTATCGCGGGCAAGATATACTTTAGAGGACCCGAATGACCATCGCTTGTTTGAGGATGCGAGGCGAGTGTATCACTATAACGCTGCCAAGGCACTTCGACAAGCTTTGTTGAACGACCGAGTTCAAATTATTAATGAGCAATTGAAGGCGAACCAACAGCACGTGCTACACTTCCGGCAAGAGAGCGAGAGGCACCTGACGGAGGAGGATTACGCGCAGGTATGTGGGGTGTAGTAAGTATTTTTTCTGATAATTTCCTCGATGGTATTTTTAATGACTTCCAACTATGTGCAGGGCCACGTGAGATGGTTGCAGGCTCGGACCGATGCATTTCGGGCTCTTTGTTGCTACTAGGCTAGCGATGAGTTTAAAGCTAAGTCCGAGAAGGCTCGAGAGTGCAGAGGGGTCAAGGGGAAGAGCAGGCATGGGCAAGATAACCACTTGCGTTTAGCTAAATGCATGATAAGTGCATGTAACTTATGTTTATATATTCATAATATATTGTTCGTACTAACACGTATTGACACGAGCGCGAGATGGGGGTGTCGCAACCCTGCTGAGATCTGGAAGAGGGGTCACAGGGACCCTTCTCAGCCGAAGGGATGCAGTAAGGTTGCAGCCGAGCGATTGGTAATTTTAGAAATCATTCATATTAAATATAAATATATAGATTGTTGAACTTACACGGTTTTCTTGTTTTGCAGGCTAAGTATGGGGAGGAGGCTAGGAAGATACACAGCGAAGATTTCGATTGGGAACATCAACCAATCGATCCTCAAGCCGCGTATGCAAGCGGTGGTGGAAAAGCACAAGGAAGGTGAGTTTACAAGTCATTTTATCATTTTCAAGTCAGAGTATTCAAGATATTTCAATTTCATATTACTGACTCTCTTTTTTATAGGCTCGCCATATTCGACGGAGTTGTCTACTCGAGGGCGGGGAGACCTGCGAGAGGCAGCTCCACGTAGGCTTCTTCAAGGGGCACGACTAGTCGTTGCGCCTCGCAGAGGGACATTGAGATGCAGTCCCTCTTTAGGCGACAGGAGGAGGCAGAACGCAAAAGGATCACGATGGAGGCCACGATCCAAACCCAGGCAGCAGCGTAGGTGCAAATGCGGGAAGCAATGGAGTTAACAAAATAAAAACTAAAGTTCTCATAAATTCAGCGTAAATGACATACTAATAAATAGCATTTAATGTTTGCAATGACAAGCCATGGCTTGGGCGCAAGGTCTGGGGATCCAAATACTGGTACTACCACCGGTCCTACCAGGCAATCCTTCTTCTGCGGGTCAGGTAATTTTCTATGTAATCCTTCTTCTCCAGCGTAAAAAGATTGAGATAGAAGAAAGAGGGAGATAGTTAGATCCGTCGCAAATGATTGAGATAGAAGAAAGAGAGAGATAGAAGAAAGAGAGAGACAAAAGAAAGAGTGAAATATAGTTAGAGTAGGAGAGGAATGAAGAGAGAGAGGAAGATGTAGATGGAGATAGAGGGAGGGGAATATAGAGGGAGGGAGATGTAGATGGATATAGAGGGATGAATATAGAGGGAAAAGGATAGCAATAGAGAGATATTATGAGAGAGAAGGATAGAGGGAGAGAGAAAGAGAGAAATGAATAGAGAGAGGAAGATAGGGGGATCTAGATGAAGATAGAGGGAGAGGAAGGGAGTGAGAGGGATGTTGATGCATTTATATTCTAACTCTAAGTTTCATTAATTGCAGGGATCAGCGACGGCTGCACAAACGCCGTCGCCGTCGCTACCGCCATCTGGAATGAGGCGCGACGACGACCTCGACTTAGGAGGTGGCAATGGAGGTCAGACGGGCGAGTGAGCCCTTGTTTGCTTTGTTGATGACGATGTGAGATGTATCAATAATGTTAGTTTGTGATTGTGATGATGTTTGTGTGTGATATATTGTGTGATATATAGTTTCTGTTCTGTGATTCTGGCCATCTAGTCGGGTAGTATTTTCTGTTTTTTTTAAATAAAAAACCTTATTTGCGATGGCTTTTTATACAGTACCGTCGCAAATAAGGTTCCAGGCCGTAGCAATTAAGCCACTACTCTTTGCGACGGCCCGACTGTCGCAAATAAGCATTAATTGCGACAGACCGGCCATCACAAATAGCGGCGTGGGTCCCGGAGGAGGACACGTGGGCCCTGCCCGCTGAACTTATTTGCGACGGCTGGGCCGTCGCAAATATCCGCACTTATTTGCGACGGCCAAGCCGTCGCAAATAAGCTTTAATTTCGATGGCCCGACCGTCGCATATATTTTTGCGGGCCCACTAACCTGTGGCAATAAGTTTCGACGGCTGCTGCTAGCCGTCGCAAATAAGGTTATCTGCGGCGACTTATTTGCGATGGATAGAAACCATCTCAAATAAGAAAAGCCATCGCAAATTGCTTATTTGCGATGGAATTTGGCTTATTTGCGACAACCCTGGGTGTCGCAAATTGTCGGGTTTCCTATAGTGCATTATTGGTAGCGTCGTCTGCTGCTTTAGCTCGCGGAACACCTTCTCTGCTTCTTCGATCTAGAGGAACGGTCCGGACTGGCGCAAGAGCTTGAAGAATTGGAGGGCCCGCTTAGCTAGCCTAGAGATAAACCGGTTGAGCGTTGCCAAACACCCTGTAAGCTTCTGCATATCCTTGATGCGGGCTGGGGGCCGCACCAGGTCCACTGCCTTGATTATTTCTAGGTTGGCCTCAATCCCTCGGTGTGAGACCAAAAAACTGAGGAGCATCCTTGCTTTGACTCTGAACACGCATTTGTCGGGATTGAGCTTCGTGTGTGTGGTTCGCAATCTGTCAAAGACAAGGGCGAGGTTTTCTAGTAATGATTTATGTGACTGAATTTTTACTACAATATCCTCAACATATACCTCTACTAGGTCTCGAATGATGTCCCCGAATGTTTTATGCATAGCTCGTACAAAGATGGGGAGGGCATTCTTAAGACCGTAAGGCATGGAGACATAGCAGTAAAGGTCATCTACGGTTACAAATGCAGTATGTTCTTCATCCTCTCTAGACATTGGGATTTGGTGGAACCATGAATATGCATCTAGAAAGCATAGTATATCGCACCCCGAAGTTGAATCTACGATTTGATCAATTCCAGGGAGAGGGAAGGGATCTTTAGGACATACAGTATTGAGGTTGGTGAAGTCAATGCACATCTGAAGCTTACCACCAACTTTGGGGATGACAACCAGATTTTCCAGCCGTTTGGGATGGTGGACCTCCCATATGAAGCCAGCATCGAGGAGCTTCTTGATCTCGTTGCGAATGAGGTTCTGCCGCTCGATGGACTGCTTATGGGCCCTATGTTGTTGCGGTCGTGCGTTGGGGTAGATCTTCGGACGGTGCTCAATCACTTCCTTGGTGATGCCTCGCATCTGCGACGATTGCCAGGCAAAGACGTCGAGGTTGGCTCGCAGGAAGGTAGTGAGTGTTGTTTACGGCTCGCTGTCTAGACTCCCCGCGATACGGGTGGTCTGAGCTGCATCAGAGCCAATCTGGATTGTCTTGATGGGTACGTCGTTGTTGTTGGAGGGCTGCACTCGTGGTGCAGCAGCGTTGCTGCGAGCGCGTGGGTCTGGCGAAGGCTTACTTGGCTCAGCATCACTCAGGACAGGTGCTGGGACTGTGCCAACGCTTGGAGCTTTTCCAAGACTGTCACCACAGCAGCACAATCTCTATAGATCTCGAGGACGCCGGAAGGTGTCGGCATCATGATGACGAGGTAGCCGTAATAATTTACAGCTATGAACCGGTACAGGGCTGGCCTACTGATAATGGCATGGTAGGGGAGGCTAACCTCCTCGACGTCGAATATGATATTCACCGTCGTGAAGTTCTCAGGTGTCCCTAGGGTCACACAGAGGTGGATGTAGCCGTACGAGGTAACCCTCTTTGGTCCTACTTCCGAGAACGATCTTGTCAGGGTGAGCTAAGACACGGGGATCTTCAGCTTGTTAAAGGCCGCACAGCTGATGAGGTTGAGGTCGGCTCCACCATCTACCAGGACGTGGTAAAACTTTACATTGGCGATGGTGGGGGCGATGAGGAGGGGCAGCTGCCCGGCTCCCGCCATGTTCTTGGGGCAGTCAGAGGCATCGAAGCTAATTGTAGTCTCCATCCATTTGTGATGCGGCACCGGGGCATGCATAGAGGCTGACGAAGTCATTGCACAGCGCAGGGTCTTGATCGCATTTCTGGAAGCGGGATCCCAAGATCCTCCACATATGATGTGGAGAACTTTGCGACGCTCGTGGTTGCTGTTGTTGTCGAAGTTCACAACCTGGTGTACCGTTTCCTTGGTGCATTCTGGCCTTTGGAACCCCTTCTCCACGTGTTTGTCGACATGATAGTCGACCTTTTGCGGCTTTATCTCGCCGCAACTCTCAAGCTTGATTAACACCATGGTTGGTGAAAGACTACCACTTTTTTGAAGGAAAAGGCCCCTACCTGGCGTGCCACATGTCGAAGGGTCAATGTGACACTTCTCCCGGATCTGCCGAGGAGCATCCCGTGGAGGTTCTTGTTCGGCGGGGCCTAGGCCTTAAACTAGTGTTCTAGCGGAAGAGTACGAAACAGTCGAGTTTTTACGTGGTTTGGGATGCAAAGAGCGTAACACCCTACTCCATGGTGGTTTTTTGCTTGGTGAGTGTGTATGCGAGTGTGTGTGTGTATCGGGGATTTTGAGACTTGTCCTTGTAGCGATGGAGGTGCGGGCCTTTTATAGTCAATGTCAGACGCCTTACAAAGTGGTGTCCTGGGGCCCGACAGGTGGTCTCGAGGCGATCTTATCCTAAGATATCTATGGCTTTTTTCGGTAAGCTTGCTCGGATGTGAGGACTCGCCGTCTTGCCAACCGGGTTTTCAATAGTCCACGTGCCGTTGCTAATATAGGCAGGGAATGTCCCATCCATTTGTATGTGATGTCGTAAGCTCCCAACATGGCAGAGGGGGATAGGCCCGCGGCTCCTTCACTGTGATGCAATTAGTCATAGCGGTACCTAACATTAGGCGTGCACTGCGCCATGTGCTTGAGGAAGCCCTGGATCACCAAGGCTTGATGGAGACAAGGCGCATCGCGCTCTTAAGTTCCCCACTATTTGCTCAGGGCAAGTGGACTGACCATGTCGCCGTTGGGGAGATCTCCGCCATGGTGGAGGCCACACCCGTCTTGTGGGCCACGTGGTAGCTTGGGAGCTCACCTCTGTGGGGGAGGCCAGGTCTCACCCCACAGGCCACGTGGTAGCTCCGGTGCCCGCCTTTGCTGGGGAGATCGAGTCTCGACTTCGTGGGCCACGTGGCTGCTTGGGAGCTTACCTCCGTGGGGGGAGGCCAGGTCTCGTCCAGCGGGCCACGTGGTAGCTCGGGTGCTCGCCTCCACTGGGGAGATCAGGTCTCGACTTCGCGGGCCATGTGGTAGCTTGGGAGCTCACCTCTACAGAGGAGGTCGGGTCCCGTTCTGCTGGACACGTGGCTGCCTGGGAGCTTGTCGTCAAGGTGGAGTTGGGCTCCCCCTTTTGGATGTCTCGTGGGCACCCCGGACTTCCCATCAGAAGCCGGCGGGTGCAGGATTCTATGAACACATGGCGCCCTCGGAACCTGTCCTTGTTGGGAGGCGAGGTACCTAGGCGGCTCTAGCTTGTGCGGGAGGGTACCCGATATGCTGGTTACCAATAGTCATGTAGGCTTTGATCATCTAATGCGTGTTAGTACTCTTGATCGCATACATGGGCTGCCTAAGATTAAAGGGGACAAAGAAATTCTGTGCTCTTCTTGTATACATGCTAAGATGGTTGCAGGTTCACGTACTCTACTCACAACGATCATGACAACTGAACCGGGTCAACTTTTGCACCTTGACACCGTAGGACCTTCACGTGTTCAATCCTTCGGAGGTAAATGGTATGTTCTTGTGATTGTTGATGATTATTCTAGATACTATTGGGTTTACTTTATGACATCTATGAATGAAGCTTTTAGTCTTATTTCTTAGATTATCAATTGATCACCCAAGATCTTTAAAAGCAATTAGAAGTGATTACGGAACCAATTTTAGAAATCAATTTTTTGATCACTTTTGTGCTGAAAATGGAATAGATCATCAATTTTCTTCACCATATGTACCTCAACAATACGGTTTTTGTAGAAAGAAAGAACAAAACCTTAGTTGAAATGGCTAGGACTGTGCTTGATGAATGTCAAACTCCTAGGAAATTTTTGGATGATGCGATTGCAACTGCTTGTTATATCCCAGATCGTGTTTTCTTGCGCACTAAGCTAGGTAAAACACCATATGATCTCTGGTTTGGACATAGGCCTAGTGTTACACATTTTCGGGTCTTTGGATGCAAATTCTTTGTTAATAAACATTGTAATCTTGATAAATTTTAACCTAGATCCATTCATGGCATGCTTCTTGGTTATCCATCTCATACTAGAGGCTACCGTGTGCTTTTACTTGACACTAACAAAATTGTGGAGACTTGTGAAGTGTCTTTTGATGAAGCTAGCACAGGTACTAGCTCAAACATTGCAGATCCGGATCCATATCTGCAAGAGGAGAGCATTTTTGTTGAAGATGAGGAAGTAGTGGTGCTGCTGCCCGAAAATTCAGCAGCTAATGACATTGTTCCAGCTCCTGATTTTGATTCACAGCCAGCACCGACGACCACCATTGCTGCTCCAGATCCTCCTCAAGTCACAAGCTCATCGATTTGTGGTGAACATGAAGAAGAAGAAGCTTGTGAAGTGACCACTCCGCTCCGGGTTCTCAAAAGTCATTCTCCACAACAAATGATTGTAAGCTTGCACAAACGAGTCACACGGTCCAGGTTTTGCGATCCAAACTCTCACGCTCATTCTGCTTTTGTTGCTTCTTTTGAACCCAAATATATATCACATGCACTCACTAATGAATCTTGTATTATTTCCATGCAAGAAGATTTAGAAAATTTTGAAAGAAATAATGTTTGGAAACTTGTACCTCCACCTCAAGGTCACACTTTAACTGGAACTAAATGGGCGTTTAAAAATAAACAAAGGGAGGATGGGATTATGATTAGGAAAAAGGCTAGATTGGTTGCTCAAGGTTTCACACAAATTAAAGCTCTAGATTTTGATGAAACTTTTGCTCCTGTTGCTAGATTAGAAGCCATAAGAATTTTTTAGCTTTTACTGCATATAAGGTTTCAAGTTATATCAAATGGATGTAAAAAGTGCTTTTCTGAATGGTCACATAGATGAGGAGGTTTATGTTAAGCAACCACCTGGTTTGGAAAATCCAGATTTTCCTAATCATGTTTACAAACTGCCCAAACACTTGTACGATCTCAAACAAGCCCCTAGAGCATGGTATGTTAGGTTAAAAACATTCCTACTTGAAAAGGGGTTTACCATGGGCAAGGTTGATAAAATTCCTTTCGTGCTTAAGCATGGCAATGATTCATTATTCGTTCAAGTGTATGTGGATGATGTTATCTTTGGTTGTGCTTCTCATGATCTTTTGTCCATGTTTTCAGCTATGATGAGTTCAGAATTTGAGATGAGTATGATGGGAGAACTCATGTACTTTTATGGGTCACAAATCAAGCAAACCATGAAGGGTACCTTTGTGCATCAAACGAAGTATACAAAATACCTCCTAAGGTGCTTCAACATGGACAAATGCAAGCCACTTCGGACACCAATGGGAATAGCAACAGAACTTGAACTTGATGAAGATGGTGAACCCGTGGATCAAGAAGAATATAGAAGCATGATCGGATCACTTTTATACCTCACAGCATCAAGACCGGACATACAATTCAGCGTATGTCTTTGTGCATGTTTTCAAGCCTCCCCACGTTCCTCACATCGTCAAACTCTCAAAAGGATTCTCAGGTACTTACATGGAACTCGAGAATTTGGCATTTTTTTTCCTTCTTCCTCAACCATTACTTTGAAAGCTTTTTCGGATGCTGATTTTGGTGGTTGTAGGATTGATAGGAAAAGTACTTCTGGTGCTTTTCATTTTCTTGATAGTTCACATGTTGCTTGGTCCTCTAGAAAACAAAACTCAGTTGCACAATCCACAGCTGAATCGGAATATGTAGCTGCTGCTAATGCTTGCTCACAAATTCTTTGGATTGTTCAAATACTTAAGGACTATGGGATTTATCTAGATAGCGTTCCACTGTTTTGTGATAAAACTAGTGCCATTTGCATTGTTTAAAATCCCACACAACATTCTAGAACTAAGCACATTGACATTAGGTATCACTTTCTCCGTGATGATATTGAAAAGGAAACATTGTCCTTCACCATTTAGATACCGAACAACAAATGGCTGAAATTTTTACAAAACCTTTGGATTTCACTCATTTTTGTCACATTCATAGTGAAATAGGGGTTATGCATCCTCATGGATTACATTGAGGGGGAGTTTTAAAACTTAGAAGTCTATGTGTGAATCTGAAATTAAAATAACATGAGCATAGTATTTCATACATATAAGACTTTGTGATTCTTTTTACATGCTGAAAGTTCTTACTACATTACTCATGTTATACATTTTCTAGTTTTTTGCCATGACTAGTAATTGGAATAATTACTTAAACTAAATCTGGCCATGATCAAACTTTCTTGCTATTTCGAACTTGTTGCATGCTCAGAAGTGCTTTTAATCATAAAGAATTTATCGAGTAATCAACTCAGATGTTGAGTTTTTATGATCAAATATAATATGACAGAAGATCAAGAGAACATGCATGCATCGCACTTCTTCTTTTGAGATGGCTTATCATTGCACATAGATATGAACTTCAAAGAAGTTGTGAATGACTAAAATCATGTCCTTAAGCTTCTGATTGTCAAATGACATAGGCTTGGCTTGGTTGGTTAGAATAAGGCAGATGCACATATAATCTCTTGCAAATATCATAAGATCTAAATTTGTGCTTTGAAAACTAATAAAATGCAGCGACAAGGGTCATGCTTTTAGGTCTTGAAATAGTTAAGTTTATGAGATCATGACTTGCTTAAATTAAAAATTACACTTGATATCTAGCGTGGCATACACTATTTTATGTATCTCATTAATGTGATAGTGTATGTTACTTGATAGTATGACTTGGATGAGCTTCGTTTTATATGTATATGTTATAATATGCTCATAACAATTAATAATTTTTTTGTGCCTTGCTGAATACATTGTCAAAGGGGAAGAAATTGATCACACATTGCACATATTCACAGGTGTTTTTTCACAAGTGTTTTTGGCATGATTCTTCTCAGGGGGAGAAGTATGCAAGGGGGAGAATTATGTATAAAGGAGAGAAATTGTTTCTATCTCATTTGGTCAATTGGTTTTCAAAAGGAGAGAAAATGTTTTCAAAACTTTTCATGTGAATAAGCCAATTTTCGGATTTTAAGTGGTGTTGCCAATGCATTCATCAAGGGGGAGATTGTGAGACCTATGTGTGCTGAATCCATTGGCTATGGTGATAAAAGTTTTGAATACTACCAAAACACATTTATCATCAAGTTTTGACTCTATGTCCGAGCTTCAGCAATGTGCGACGTAAGGTCCGACTTGCTTTGGTTAGATCCGACTTCTTTGACTAGCTTTGGTTAGCTCCGGCTCTAGGTCCGACAAGCTTTGGTAAGATCTGGCTCTAGGTCCAACTAGCTTTGATAAGCTCTAGAACTAGGTCCTTCTAGCTTTGGTAAGTTTTGGTGTTAGATCCTGCTAGCTTTGGTAAGCTCCGGTTCAAGGTCCGGTTAGCTTTGACAAGGTTCAAAGCTTGATCGCAGTGGTTCTGCTTTTATCTTGCAATGTTTCAAACTTGCTTTACACTTATGGAAAGATTTCTTAGTATTGTTTTACTATGTTTTTTGGTGTGTTTTGGTGGTTAAGGCTGATATCATTTTGCTATGGTTTACAACATGCTTATGTAAGGTGCTCATGCAAGATGTTGTAGTTTCAGAACTAACGTGAGTCAAGTCGAGGACTCGTGCTTGGAAGTATTGGTTGTTTATTCATGTGCAGGTGTTGCTTGATTTCAAGACACGGCCGGTGATGGGATCCATTGATCTAGTCATAGGGAGAAGATGAGGTTCAACAAACTAGTTTGGGAGGAATTGTGGATGAGTTGATGGGGGGGGGTGTGCAGCATGTTTGAATCAAGAACAATGCATATCAAGGTATCGTGGACGTCGTTGGAAGATGTTTGCACGTATGCATGGAGTGCATGGACGTGGCTACATGGTTTCGAGACGTGATGAAGAGATGTGAACATAGAGAATTGGTAGGAAAGGTCCAACTGACTAGGTTATGGACTCAGGCTATGGGTGTGTCGGGTTTGACTCAAATATGGAAAGATTTGAGCTGGTTATGTTAGGAATTCGTGTGGGTCACGAATTCGGGTTGTTTTAGGAATGTGGTATACGTTACTAGTGTGTTTGGAAGTCTTAAGATTGCTTCTATTTGCGTATAGAGGAGTCTTGAGCAGTTACAGAAAGATTTGATTCGTGAATTGAGTAGGATTAGAGTCCTAGTTAGGTTTGGGTTGGCCTAAGGGCTGGTTATATAAGCAAGGGAGGCCAGAGCTCGTGGTGCACGACTTTGGGGCTGTTCCTCTTGTGTTCTATCGAATAAAGATTGTAGTTTAAAGGAACTTTTGTGCCTTGTTCGTTCGACTTGTTTCTGTCAAGTCTTTGTTGTAAAATCCCACATTTTCCTTCATATGAGGTTTAGTTGTAAATTGGGTGTTAACCCTAATGGAGACCATTTATAGCCATGCTTATAAACTTGATGTCATCAAATCTTTTCTTCTACTCATGTTTAAATTTATTAACATGAGGAATGAACTTCACCAATAAAATTAGATTTATTCTTTTGACCTCTCTTCAAAGTTTGGAATTATTTGAAGAAAGATTGCAAGGCCAATTTATTATACAGAACCAAATAGATATTCAAATCAATATAAATTGAATATATACTACTGTATATTTGGCCATGTCAAAATTATTCAACTCAGAGACCATAAATTTTTCTATGGTTTTCTAATATTCCAAATGGACTTCCTGCAAAGTTTCATAAATTTTGAACTCCATTCGCTATTTTAATTGAGACGCTTAGAAAATTCAAACCATGTTTTGAATTCTGTTCAACTAGTTTGAACATCAAGATTTGAACACACACTCATGGTCAGCATAACTTGCTTGACTTATCCCCATAGTTTCACAATATTTGGAACTCAATTTCTATCTAAATCAGTGGCACCATTGAATTTCATCCAAATTCAAATTCAAATTTGAAATTCAATTGAAACTTTCTTCAATTCGAAATCCAATTGCAGAATCAAATTCTAGATATTTATTTGAGCCTTCCCACAAAAATCTAGAATTTTTGGACAAAATTTTGTAGGACAATTGAAGTTACAGAGAAGGGAAGTAGATAAGAGAATGTGGGGCCCACTGTCAGCCAAAGCACTCGAGTGAAACCCATGGGGGGTGCCCTGTCTCCAGCTCGCCCCACCGTTCGACGCTGGCAGCGCGCAACACTGCGACGCGCATGCAATCCAGTGAGCTGTTTGCCTGCTTGACGCCGTAGCGCGCTCCCCTCTCCCCTCCGTCCCAATAAATAGCCCCTTGGCTGTCGCCGTTGGACTCCATCCCAGTTCACGCCATTTTCGCTGCCCCTATTCGATCGAGCCCTCGCCGATGATTGTAGCCGTTTCATCCTGAGCTGTAAGTAGCTAAAAGGCTTGTCACAAACTTCTCTACGTATTCCATTTGGTCATTGATCGTGACATAGCTTCTGCTTGGCATATTTTGAAGTTTGCCAGTCGCCACCGAGGAAGCCGCTGAGAACCTTCACTGTCTCGCCATTGAACACCAGTTCTAGACCATCTCCAGCCTCGATCCTTTAAGAAAAATGGTTTGCAATCCTCTCTAGTTCATGCTCAAATAATCTAAGCTTATGACATGAAGTGTAACTTCAGTTCTTGTTCGAGAACCGAATGGTTTCTAAAAATAACAGCAAAGCTTCATGCTTAAATTCAATTCATTCTTGCAGTCATCCTTAAATCTGGTTAGCAGATTGTTTCTATGTGTCCTCAGGAAGCTCGATGCCCAAAAACCCGGAAATATTTCAACCGAGCATCTTAGATTTCAAGTTTTCGAGGCCGCCCGTTGAAAACAGCACTTCGCCATCAAACTCAGCCTTGCCGGCGATTTCACCTAAATCTGACACCCAAATCATGCTCCTGGTACACCCAGCAACCTCCCCGACCTTTTCCCGAGCCTATTGAGCCATTCCCGAGCATTTCCGACGAAGGCTGAAACCCTAGCTCCGCTGTCACCGTCGCGCCGCCGTCTCCGGCCATCGCCGGCGTGATTGGACACCACCATCGGCATGCACAGTCGATTTTAGAGTTGAGCAGTCACGACGAGGCCGAACGGAGGTCGATGCACCTACGCCCGGTGAAGCACTACCGTCGTTCCAGCGAGAAGCGTCGTTGCGTCGCGAGGTAGACGAAGGCCTATGGGCCCCACTTGTCAGTGCCTATTCGAATGCCCCGGGATCAGCTGTGGCACTGGATCCGGTGCGGCTACGGGATTGAACCCCGTGGCCCCCGATGTGGCCCAAATGCGATTGGCCCATTCAAATAAAGTGGGACCGGCCCTTTTATTTTAAATTTCCAATAGGAAAATAAATCTAGATTCAATCCAAAATTAGAAAATCCATAACTTCCGGTACAATTTTCCAAAAATTCCCAAATAAATTTAGAACCAGAATGAAGAATATTGTCCAGTGGTTCACTTGGATTTGTATGAAAAGCCATAGAAATTTCTCCATAATTCAGATAAGCAAAATGCTTAAAGTATTTATTTCCACAGTTCTGTTATTTGGAAAAATTCCAATTTTGGTCATAATACTATTGTTAGTACCCTTGATGTCCAGTAAAAGTTTGAATCTCTTTGGAACTAAAATACTGGGTTGATCAATGTTTCAAACCTCTATGTAGTTATACATAGAGAAAAATAGAAAAATCAATTTCCAGAAAATTACCCAAACTTGAGAAATCAATTTCTCCCAGTAGAAAGCTCAGGAAATTGTGAAACAAAATATCATAGAACCAGTGAGACCCCCTCTACATGATACAACCCTTGGTAGCCATAATACATCGCCAAAAGTTTCAACCAAAATTTAGAGAATATTATTGCTTACCATAATTGTTAAGAATAACAAACATCCTTTATTATCTCCTGCTCTTTGCAAGAGACTTCTCTATAATCTCTAGCATCCACCATAAAGATCTCAAAGTCAATTAAGATGATTATCTTATTTTATCTTAAGCTACTCACCCCACCTTAAGAATACTAATTATTCACAAAATCGTTTATACCTAGTTTATGCATATCGTGTAGTAGCTGAAATCGAGGAGCAGCCGGAAGCTTTGGAGGTCCAGCTGCCAGAAACTAACATTGACTCAAACTCGCATTCAGGCAAGCCCCAATTTGCATTTAAGTTCCTTACAGTGTTTTTATAGTTTTCATTCACCTTATGTCTTCGCATGATTGTGCATTACGTT